>CM023199.3:33204639-33847403 GCA_004115045.4 Sinella curviseta | reverse complement strand
CGATATTCTATGGGTTGCATTTCATATGCATAACCGTATGAAGCCACGACAGATTGAACATGAAATTAGTTTGATAATCTGATACTTGACTCGATTGTTCATAATTATTTTGCTTTTAAAGTATTAATGATGAACAATTTGAGTTAAATATTTCAGAGAACAATGAACGAGTGTAAAGAAGACAATATAGTTTCAGATTAATTCCATAAATTGACTGTACTTGAAACATGATAAAATTGTAAAAGCATACAAACATGTAGAAGACTATGATTAGGAAAGTACAAAAGAAACTTGTGGCGATTTACCTTTGATCAACTCAATTTGGAGAAAGCTGTTGTTGGAAAAGCATTAATACGTTACAAGTCATCATGAACTAATTAAACTAGTAAGGTGTAAACCTTTATACATAACTACCGGAAGAGCAGTGAATGCAAAAATAGCAAATGTGGATACATATTTGGCCATTGCACAACGTTTTTGGGTCTCAAATTGATCTTCCCCATCGATTTATGGCATAAAATTTTTTGACCACTGGGGACCCCCACCTTCGACAGCCCACCCTACCGCCAGGTGACAGATTTGACCCATGGTGCATTGACAAAAAATGACCGTCTTGAACTCCTCTATCGAATCATACAATAAAATTTTTTGACGACTTGGTCACCCCCACCACCTCAAAGACGTCCACCCCCGTACTTCCGGTCAATGATGAGGTACCCGGCTGAAAATCAATAGGGAACGTCCCCTTGGGTGAAGGTCCCCCTATGCCAAATTTGGGCCGAATCGGTCAACGTGGAGGGAAGTTAGAGTGTTTACAGACAGACAGACAGACAGACAGACAGACAAACAAATCAATCGCTATAACTACCTTTCAAGCATTTCATGCTTCCGGTAGTTAATAATCCCTGTCGAATATTTTCAAGAGGATACTGTAGATAACGAGACACAAAAGAACGTTTTTTACAAATGTCTCGGTTACTGAGCTTTTATCATCCCTGATCGCCTAGTTTTTTGGATGATACATGGATCTGGGATTTCTGAAAACATCCCCGTGGGCCTAAAAATCACTGCTCTCCATGCTTTTGAACTTTATGAAAAATATATAAAGACCCAAAATGCATGCTTGCTACCGAAAAGTCCCTGGACATCATATTTTCATACCAAATATCTCTGTTGACCCTAAGGTTCCCGTTGACCCGAAAAACCCCTGCTAGCCATATTCTTACTTTGACCCATAAATCAATGATGGGAAACCTTATATAAGCTTTTCAAAAAACAATGGTGGCCAAAAAAGGCATTGCCAGCATACAAACATCCCTGTTCGGATGCAAAAAAAGCCTGATTGCGCTGTAACCACGTAACGTAAGAATTTCATCTTGGTCTTTTGAAAAGACCAAGAGACGATCAGCGAAATTTAGAATACAGACTAACTATATTATACAAACTAAAAAACAGAATATTCATATAAATAAAATAGATTCTAACTATTCTGATTGAAATTACAATTGTTTATTATTATATGTGCGTCTATTATGTTTGTCGGTCTCTTTTGTCTTCATCACTACTTTTTAATATTTATATTATTATTGTCAAATTTGTGCTAATACCTGTTGCCATCTTGACATTAAAAACCATTCAATATATATGCCCCGCTTAGTATTATGGTACATACTACTGGAAATATCAACTGGATTCTATCCAGCGGGAACTGAACCAGTTCATGCTGGCAAAAGTAGGATAAACTTTGTAACATGAACTGGGCACAATTTGGTGAAAACGTGACCAGGTCATGTTTCACATGAAACCACCCCACGTCATGATGGAATGAGTACGTACATTTTTGTTGTATTGTCGTTGTTGCTGATTTGTCCTATTGCGATAGTATTTTTTGCAGATTTTGGCAAAGTGTTTTTTTCGGTTTTTTGCATAGCCTTTTTTGCACTTTTTAAGAGTATTTGTTGACCACACGATTCATTTTTCATAATTGAATGAGTCAGCTAGACACGACCCGGCGAGAGCGAACCCACTTGATGCCGAAAAAAGTTGGGTAAACTTTGCAACATCAACTGGGTACAATTCATTGAGAACGTGACCAGGTCATGTTTTACTATTAACCAACCCATGTCCTGTTGACAGATGAGCGTGTCTGTAAGGGAAAGGTAACACTGTAAGCTCATTGTTTACTTTTTATCTGATGTGTCTTATCTCCATGACTTTGGTTAAAAATGGATCGTGATCATTATCTCTTTATTAAATATTGTAGTATTTATATGTTCAAAAGGAGGTTCTTTAATGCACCTCATTTCATCATCATTTCACCTTTTTCAATTTGCATCTTCTCAACTAGAATTTTTGCATCTTCTCAGCCAGCATCTTTACAACCTTTCAACCAGCAATTTTACAACCTTTCAAATAGTATTTTTACAACCTTTCAAATAGCATTTTTACAACTTTTCATCCAGCATTTTTACAACCTTTCAACCAGCATTTTTACAACTTTTCATCCAGCATTTTTACAACCTTTCAACCAGCATTTTTACAACCTTTCATCCAGCATTTTTACAACCTTTCAAATAGCATTTTTACAACCTTTCATCCAGCATTTTTACAACTTTTCAAATAGCATTTTTACAACCTTTCAAATAGCATTTTTAAAACTTTTCAAATAGCATTTTTACAACCTTTCAAATAGCATGTTTACAACCTTTCAACCAGCATTTTTACAACTTTTCAACCAGCATTTTTACAACTTTTAAGCTAGTATTTTTGCAAATAGTCTGTTGTAATTAGATATGGACAAGCAAAGATATAGCTGTTAAATCAATTACTGTCTTTTCCATTATCACTTGCGTCGTAGGTTAAAGAGATTCTATGATAAATTGACAAAGCTGAAGGAATGAGTTTTAAAGTGTCATTGTCCGCAGGCGTAATAATATTCCAGAAGTGAAGATCGATATACTGCTCATGGTTGTATTCTCTCTTTTGTAGCAGGTGAATTTGCCATGAATTTTCTTTGGCAATCCGACTGAAACTATCTCGCTTTTTTCATGCTGATACTGAATGAGTGAATGATTTACAAATGCCGCAACAATTAATGTATCTTTGCCTGTAGCCCAAGGAGTATGTAGTAGATAAGTTTTACAGAAACAATTTAATTTCCATTCAACTGTGCTATAAACACACATGTGAAATTATCCACTCGGATATAAAATTAAAATGTATGTGGGCAACTGTGCCAACTTTGGAAGGAAATTGTAGTGAATTTAAGCTAAGGCGTTATTGTACCCATAGGTAGCGCATGTTTCAGCTGCTAAACTGAGTTATTATAGATTCAAAGTAGTTAATATTATTTTTTTTGTTGTCCAAACAAAATACACTGTGTACTTTTCTGCATTCATCAGTACATTCCTGAAATTGTAAAGATAAATAATATTGTTTTAGTCTAACTTTGCCCCAAATATATTAGATATTTATGTATGTGGACAACTTCTTGCCAGTACAGCATTGACATTTCATGCTCCAAGTTGATAGTTGAAAGATTTTAAAGCGTCCACGAGTATGGTATGTTGAACAGTTTCATTGATAAATTGAAAAGGGTAAATAAGTTACGTTGCATTCAAGGCGCTATTGTGCATTTTTTAGACGGCTCAGTTTTTTTGCTGCTACTAAAATAAAAGAATAATTACAATTTAGTTTTCCGCAGGCATCAGCGTATTACATGAAGACTAAAGTGCAATGTGTGGCTCATATTTTGCGGATAGAGTTGCACCAAAAAAGTGGCTATTGATTTGATTTGGCAATCCTGCATCACAAAGAGCAGATACAAAGTATAATTTTCCACAGTCATCCGCGAATTCCCGGAATGTGAATGATCAATGCCCAACTAATTGTTTTTGTATAGCCATAGCTAAACTAAATTGGATATTGATTTAATGTGGAAACTACATTGAAATAACCAAGCTGGCATTTTGGCAAAATATAGGAAGGGTAAATATTTGAAGATGCTTTTAACATCAATTTCTGTTTGCATACAATTAGAGAACAATCTCATAGATCATTTGATAAGTAATTTGGGCGAAAAAATAGCTACATATTTAAATATTCTATCATGAAATATTGAGTAAATTAATTACATTATGTCCGCTATAAATCCTAAATGGCAATTTTGAAATTTTTTAAAATTATGACCTACTCATTTTTAAATTCCAAAGAATGAATTATCACAAACTACGAAAATGCAAACCTACAATATTCATACTAGCAGGTTGTGAATGCATAAATTAATTTTGAAAGTGCAAACATTTAATGGAGGAAATGATAATAAATGATTCAATATAACAGCATGAAGTAATAAGTATCATCTAACAACAAGTAATGTTTTTTATGCCATGTTTATAAATTTTACACGCTTTGAATTTTTAAGCTTTACATTTGAAAGCATTATTCAAAAAGAATCATGGTTGTACATCCCTGACTATTGTTGCAGCGAGGTAAACTTTTCACATCTTTCTCGGCATCCGTCAACAGAACACTGTAGGTTACCGCGAATAGCCCCTTTGACAACGTCAATATTTGCGTTTTGTACGAAACATGTCTCACAGTAGTAGAACTGAAAACATGGAATCTTTGGCAAGCGTCTATCACGCCGATTCAGTTGAATTACAGGGTCAACATCGTTGAAAGGGATGGTGGTCGTTCCATGTCCATAATCAATTTGGTAGCCATCTTGGACACTGCCTCGTAGAATGGCTCCACTCTCTTGGCACTGTACAGTGAGGGTCGATTCCACAGTGTTGCTACTGAACCCTCCACAGGTGTAGTATATAGGTGTAACCTGACGGATAATACACAAGAATTGCAATACGATAAATGGAATAACAATTTCACGAATATGATCAATATTTTTGCAAAATGTTTGCTTCAAAGTTACTATACCAATGTACCTGTTTCAAAGCCGGTAGATGGGAATCGTCGTCAGAATGCGACCCAGATCTGGAAACCTTTCATTTAGCAAGTGCAACGACAATCTCGAGTCGTGCTCATGCACTCTATCAAAGCTTTGGGTAGACAAACTGTGAAGGGGGGTAATCCATTTTTTCAATGCATTCTGAAATGAAGAAGTTAAATTTAATTAATTCACGCATTATGAAAATGGTGTAAATTGCCCAAATAATGAAAAATTTTTACTTTATGGTTTTATTACGTGTATTCAAACTACTCACCTAACAATGCATGTGAAATTTCAAACTTGATGTGATTTCTCCTGTTCCAGTCCAGTTGAACCACAGCTGCATTTCCAACGTAGCCGTTGGGGATAGCAAAGACATTTCCATCGTTCGTTTCCAGAAAGGTTGGTTCAAATCCACAGCTTCTGAGAAATCGTTCGAGCTTGAGTCGCGTGATCTCGAGTCGTTCTTGTAGGACACCTTGCACAGGGGGGCATAAAAAAGCCATTCGCAAGGTTGTCCATTGGTTTCGGAACGTTTTGGAATACCGTCATAAATCCGTCCAGATTCGCGTTTATTTAGCATAGAGACTCAGGTCATGTGAACCCAGTCGTATTCCACGGCTGAGATCGATGCAAGCTGGTGCAGTTGTAGGCGTAAAAATGAAACGAGATACGGTTTAAAATTAGGGAGAGAGCTTCTAATTTCCAAACTGGCGTCTGGGGTCCCACCTTTGATTCTGCAATACTCGAGTGGGTGACGTTGAGCACACATGATGCCAGCGTCGATGATGACGACGCTGGTGTTCAGGACGTTATCCACAGGACGATTTGTTGCTGACAAATGTGAGAGAAGAGCCGATTCTTGCAATCCGTTCACATTAAATCAAACATCCGACGAGGGTGTGTTGTAAATGAATGCTTTCGCACTAGATGGCAAAGGGTCCGTCTTCTTTTGGGTCGCTTAATGGGCCCAAACTCTAATGGTGCGACACAGCCAGGTTGCTCAGGATCCGGACATGGGCGCTTTAAAGCCTTGCTAACTTTGATGATACGAGAGAGGCCGAGCTTTCTGATATTTGGAAAGCTGTTGAGTATTCTGGATATCTCATTGTTCTTCGATAAAGTTTCTGGTCGGCAGCCTCAACGTCTCCCATGATTCGTTCATCTTTGGAATTGGTTGTCTGCTGGGCTGTCGGGGACAGTTGCACAAGCTGGAGACATGGGAATGCGTGTTTCCGGCACTTGCTGCCCTAAGCGCGACGCTGTATGTTGGGACATTTCTCCCGAGCGTCCCTAGTCAACCAGCGTGGCCTGGGTGCAATCGTCGCACTTTTTCCTGCTGCAGCGCGTCCGTAAAATATGTGTTCAAACGTTTGCGGCCCGGTAAGGACCTCAGTGCTTCTGTTTTGCTCGTCCTCTCCCACATATACGTCTCGGATGGAATTCCAAGATATACTTTTGGCGATCGCTCTGTCAGTGCAGTATAGTGTCTCATGAGATCTTTGCGGCATGGCCATTACCAGCAGGAGCAGGAAAGTAGGTCATCGTGGGAGAATGCTAGTGCCAGATCCAACGTCCATGCCTTATATGACACTGGAAAGTGGTAAACATAATATAAATTCAAAGGTATACATTCAACTTTTGTTGATGTGTTTCATGGTGTGAAACAATGCGTTATCTTGTCATTGCACTTACGTGCCGTCATTAGTTGGATGGCACCATAAAATTAGCGTTGCACCTTCTGGATCCTTTGGGGCTACTATGCAAAACTGTTCTCGTGTCATCCCTAGCAAGGAGACACATTGCAGAGCGCCAGGATGGAAGACCGGTCCGAGAGCTGCGGACGCGCGGTGGGGACGGTGGAACGTAAATCGGGATACACTTAATCGGCAACTCTGTCCGTGCCTTTTGGCGCCGCATCAATAACTCTGCGTACAAAACTGATATTGCCTTAAACACCTGCTTTTCAACACTGTGACCTCAGTTTCCACTGTCTTGTAAAACTCACTATCAAGTATACTGAATTATTTATTTAAATTAGATGAACTCACAGACAGGGAACTGTCATGTTAGGATCATCGGACGGCCGTAGCAGAAGCACATGCGAATATGCATGGCCGGTTAACTTTGTATGTCATCATGTGGGTCGACCCAATATAATTGTCCACTACATTTTTAGTTTCGTAGCTACAAATCCACAGCATGATGTCGTCTTTGCATTCAAAAAATAGGGTCCCTTTACTGACCGATTGAAGGCAAAAAATGGAGTTGGCCGCGGGTACGTGAAACTGCACAATCCAAAATGCCATTTATTCTTTCGATTGAATCACCGGCGCTCAACCATCTAGATACCAACGACAAGGAGGTTCATCTCTTCAGATGCAATTTCGCTCGCGATATGCCATAGTGTATGGATCAGCAATGTCGCAAACACAAAAAATCACTTAGTCAGTAACTTTGCGGTTACAACTGCACTTTTTTAAAAAATTATAAAAAATGTGAAATGGACCATAACAATAAAATTTCAGTCCAAAAGCTATGAAATGCAAAGTCATAAAGGAAAAAATTGTGAAATACATTGAAGCTTACCAGTTATGCTACTACCATTCGCAAAAAAACGAGATTCGACGTGGATCCTAGGTTGCGTTGGGTAGGGTCATTATAGCTCAAAAAACACCGAATCTAAGTGTGATTCGCAACAGAATCAGTCAACGTTCCATGAGTGAGATCTCTTGAGCAGCTGTAGCTTTTTACTACGGCATCGTGGAAATTGCCGTAATGACTTGCTTCCACGGAATGACATTTACCGTAATTGGTCCTTTGAGATCCAACTGGCTTACCCAACTCTGGAAAGACAATTTCAAACTCGAGTTTCCACGCAGCAGTTTACCAATTTGTCCGTAAATGATCTCAACCAGCAAGACTGTCGGTCATGCTATTGGTGGCAAAAAATCCTGGAGATCTTTCCAACTTGTTTCCTTATTATAGACCTCCCATGCCAACCCCACTTTTAAAAGCAGCACTTTGAAAGGTGCTGAAAAATGGACCGGCGACAGAATCAGCCTACAACATGTCAACCAAATAAATCGGTTAATAAAAAAAATCATGATAAAGATGAATACTAATATGATCAAAGATTAGTAAATTAAACACACTGTTGACTTTATGCAAATATGAAGACAAAACCTGTGATCAGCTCTCTTATCGAGGCCCAATGCTCACTGGCAATACAAAATGTTGGCGGATAAAGGGTTTTCCACAGACGTGAAACCCCCATCATTATGTCCATGCCTTGTTTTTGAACTGCACCCGGAAAATCTTTGACTTCAGCAACTACAAGAACAATATAAAGGCGAATTACGTTTCAAAAATCGCTTTCCAGAAATAAAAACCGCAAGTGCAGAGCACCATAATAATTCAGCACAGATAATGTGTAACAATTTTGTACATTCAAAAAATGCTTTCGTTTCTCTGGCCGGCCACCCAATAAACGTCAGTCTTCCGCCGTTATTTCATTAATTCGTATGTACGACGAGAGAACCCATTTGCTAATATACATTGCCCCTTTTAGTAATGTCTCCTGTTCTTACTACTGTTACTGGTTAATCAATGATACCAACACTAAATTTAAAAAGAGCTCTAACCGCTCAACACAGAATTAACAAATGATCAATCGCGAAAAGGGGACAAAAAAACAAACAACGGAGGAAAATGGCGCCGTACTGATAGAGATCATTGAGACTGAAGAACTAGTAGTTTTTCTGCAAAAGATTCTGAGAAATTGGTAAAGTAGATGTACAACAAGTGCCGAGGCTATTGTTCAGATGTGAAATGTCAAGACACGTGCTAAACCTGGTTCTACCTCATGATTTGGCGGCAATGTGGGTGTTGGGCAATTTGTTGTTGTTGCCAGCTCAACATGTTCGAATTAAACAATAAGACACTAGAAAATTTAAATGTGTTAAGAGACAGAGCTACACTGTTACACTTTTGCGTGATTAAAAAAGTCGTTGGGGAACGTGGGCAACAATAACGGTTTGTTTCATGCAGCACCATTTAGACAAGTGTGTAACTAGTGAATTAATAACAAGTAAATAGTGTCACTTCTCGAAACGGTTAATGTCGTTAATTTGGTAACAGTTTTCATTAAAAAAGTGACAAGGTGGGATTTCCACATTGGTAAAGATAAAAGTATTTAAAATTAAATAATAAAATACGTGTGAATGACGGTAGTATTCATATGTCAAAATATGTTCAGTTTTAATATTTTCATTAAATAATCAGTTCAGTTTCAGAGGCTTGTTAAATATTGATACAGGTTGGACAAATGAATGTCTTTTAATTATTCTTTGTTCAACAGCGGCGTTATACGATACTACCACACACAAGGCCAGCCGGGGACACCATTTGTTAAGTATAGATAGACTTTCGGCCAGCGGGAAGATAAACACAACTAGAAGTAGAAGTGTGTACTCCAAACGAGGTAAAGGAACACCGCCGAACAGAAGTGCAGAGCAGAAACCAAAATGTTAACTTTCGCGTGATCATCATTAACCGGCACGATGCACTCAAGAGTGAAAGGACTCTATCTGAAAAAGGAAAATGAGGCGCGTATCAGCGGTTCAACAATGAATGATCATGGCCAATACTCTGCGCTTCCAAATGACGGACGGTACCGCTCGTAGATAGGAAAGATGAGATCATGGCGCTCGCAATAAGGAACTTGAAGAGGCTAGAATCGGCAAATAGCGTGATGCGGACAAAGGTGACAGACTCATGCGTAAGCGGCAACTAAAGACAAGGAATCAGCTTTGGTCCAATTCCAGAAAAGATTGTCGATTCTGAGCAAAAATTAAGCGTTAATGAACAGCTGGAAATGTCGAAAATGGGCGTAACTAACAGGAAACTCAGATCATCGCGATGTAAAATATTTAGAGTGCTAGAACTACAGCAGCCTTGGCGACGCCAATGCAATATCATATTACTGGAAGAAGAAATTGGATTCATGAAAGACAAATCAGATTTCAAGTTGAATGAGGCGTCTATACCGTCGCCATCGATGCAAGCAATCAGAACTGGATGCCAAAGAAACGAGTTGAGTACAAGCGCATCAAAAATCTCATTCCTTGAAAGTCGATGCTGGAAAATGCATTGAAAAATGGCAGGGCTAGCCAACAAGAATGTTAATGCACGCAACTCACAAGGATAATAAAGTGTGGAAGAGCAGAGACCCAAATCCTTTTTGAGATATCCGATCGACAACTATAGACGCAACTTCCAAACTAGGACGCTCACATCTTGATATGAAAACTACCGTCTCACCCATAAACGTGACCAGATGAGATGGGAGCATTGAAAGTCAACTGCTGGGCACAATGCAGCGATAGACAAGAAAAGGTTTTCGAAAAGGAGATTTAACGAAGAGCGACGCCAAATGCGCTGGTTACTTGAATGGGTCAACAATATTCCTGCAACAGGATGGAAATGCCAAAAAAGCCGCTACTCGAGCAAGTACAAGCTGGTAAGAGCAAAATTGTCAAAATCAGGTTGAGATATTGCCTTCAAACAGGTCAATATACAGCAACTGGAGCAGTTAGAATTGAACTAGCAAGTCTTGCGTACAAAGTATTCAAAAAGAGGAAAAGCAGACAAACAGCACATACAGCGTCTTCCAAAACAAAATGAAAGAGTTCATCTAGCGTTGCACAAGAGAGTCAAATTCAAAGGATCAAAGATTAAAATGCTAATGAATGGCTGGCAAATGGCGGTGCCTAACACACTAAATGAAATTGAGGCCATGAAGCGGTAGACTTGAAACAACTTGTAAAGGTTGTACAAGCAAATCAAGGACAGCCTCAGTGATTGAACAAACCAAGGACAATTGAACAGCTTACAACGGACCATTCGCAACGCAACCAATATTGTCGCAGAACTGACGCTGAAGAATCGCCAAATGAAGGACGGAATTGAAATACTCGCCTAGATGAGTTGCAAATGAAAGAGCCTCAAACAAAGTAAGGGAGTCAAATAATTGAGGGGACACACTTCTCCGGCTATACGGATACAACGTTCCAGTGGGTGTGATAATGTACAGGTACATGGCGTCTAAACAGGTAAGCAGTTTTGAAATATAGGTTACAATTACAGAATCTCAATTTAAACACATGTCATGTATCATCAACCTTGGAAGTGTAAACTTTGGTTTTTGTTTTATAGATATAATATGTTCGGTGAAGTTAGTCCTGTCCGCGAATACGGACACTCTGGCCATCACCGAACCCATTACAAGAGACAAATTGAGCCGCAGTTGCGCGTTGAGAAGATATTCCGCAGAAATGCTCCAGTGAAAAAAGCGGTCCGTTAGAGAGGGGAAAAAGTGTCACACCCAAGGTGACAGTAGTGTCGTTCAATACAAATAACAGGGCCTGCATAATTATAGACTTGTTTAGCGCTGATGAATAGGACTTGAAGGAACAGCCCATGCTTTAGTTTGTTTCAGTAGACAATAATATTAATTTTATCCAAACTAATTAATTTGTCTCTACGGGGTACCACATTATGTAATTCATAGTAATTTTATTTGTAACTCTTATTATAAATCATTTATATACCAAAGTGGATATTTTCATGTTTGGGTGAATATAAAGAATAATCCATCAGGTATTCCGATACCGTTTTAGTCACAAACCCCAGTAATTATAGTTGAAGCATCGTGTAGTATATTTGTATTCGTAAAAGTAATTTTCAAACAAAGAGGCCCACGTTATCCGCAAATTGTGTATAGATAATTTCCATTATTTGTGTCTGAAATTTGTTTTTTTTTTTGGTTTCCCATGTGTATATTATGTACAAACTAATGTGTGTTTCAATCCTTGTGATACACTACGATTTTTGCCGCAACTGTTTTTGATTTGGCTGTTGGTTTTGGTTGTAGTTTTTTAAATTATTTCAGGGACTTAATAAACACCCATTGTCAAGTTCGAGATGCACAAAAAGGTATTTAATTGTAAGTTTAAACCGTGATACGCCCGCGTGGCATATTGTACTGCTAAATTGATTAGTACATCTGTTTCGTGTTTATAAGAAGAGCCACGTTTTTTTACCACATTTGGAACCTTTGCCATTCTTTTCCATCTTTTGCCACTATGTACCGCTGTTGGCTACCGTTGATAGATTTAGATTACCTTCATCACTTTTTTGAAAACATTGTCATCCTTGAACACCTAAAGGCATTTTCGCCCCGGTTTGAAAGATTTGGAATTTTTACACCCTTGAAGATTAGGAATTACCCCTTATGTCTCTTCAGCATTTTACACAACGTTGCAAATATTTAGAATTTTTGCCCCGTTGCTCTTTTAGAATTTTTGCACCCGTTGCATCTTTTAGATTTGCACGTGCCTCTTGTTAGAATTTTTCCCACGTGTGTCTTTAGAATTTTGCCCCCGGTGGCCTCTTTAGAATTTTTGCCACCGTTGTCCTCTTTGAGATTTGCCCCCGTTGCCTCTTTTAAAATTTTGACTCCGTTGCCTTTGGAACTTTTTCCATGTTGCCTCCTTGGAATTTTTACCAGTTCGTGGCCAGATTGTAGAATTTTGTAACCCCCGTTGCCTAGTTAGAGTTTACCCCCTTGAAAAGTATTTGGATTACCCCCTTTGAAAAACTTTGGATTTTTAACTCTATGAAGATTGGGAATTTTTACAACCATTGTATTATGATTTTGGAATTTTATACCACTTCAAAATTTGAAACAAAAAAACAAAAAATTTTTTTTTCTACACCCATTTGAAAGATTTGGAATTTTTATACCATTTCAAAATTTTGGAATTTTTACACCCATTGAAAGATTTGGAATTTAATCCCTTTCAAAATTTGGAATTTTTACACCCTGTGAAAGATTTAAGAAGTTATACACTTATGCCTCTTCAGGAATACACTTTGTGCTGGAATTTTACACACGACGCCCTTTTAGGAATTTTTCACATCCGTTGCCATATTGGAATTTTTAACCCCCGTGCCTTTTGAATTTTTACCCTGTTGACTCCTTTAGAATACTTTTACACACTGTGAATGGAAGGATTGTGGAGTTTCTACACCCTTTAAAGATTTAGGAATCTCCCGGTTGCCTCTTTTGGAATTTTTATCCCCTTTGAAAGATACGAATATTAATTCTATTGACTCTTGGAATTTCCACTCTTGCCACTTTTGCAGGATTTTTACCCTTTGAAAGATTTTAAAAAAAATTTTTACCGTGTTGTCTCCTTGAGATTTGAAACCCTGTACGAATTGGTAGTATATTTCGTGCCCAAAAAAGATGAGTATAGATTCGGGATTGTTGTCTGATATTGATTGCGTGCAAGTGTAAAATAAGACAGAAGATGTCTTGCGTTTATTCTAGTTAATTAATTTGTTTGGCATTTAAAGAAATGTGCGCTATAATTTATATAAATTGATTGTATCAAACTAATACGACTACATGAATGCATGTTAAAATAAAACATGGTTACTATTGAATACTGTTTTCGTTTTAAAGCCTTAACGTTAAGCCATAAAGTAGGTTAATTTAAACTGGGGGATACTCATATAGTGTTTGTCACTATCGAAGTTGATGTGTCTGTGATGATTTTGCTGCTACAGGTTGTTTTATCATGATCTACGAATTGGTCCAGTAACGAGTTTCGATTCTGGACTGTCATTTTCCACTGGGCATTATTATCATTCTTGAGCCAATTTCCATTCATCCTGCAATCATAACAAAGTGCAAAAAAAATAAAAATAATTAAAATCTTTCAAAAAATAATAATCATACGGTACAAAATGAACAGCGGAGTAAACGCACTATGCACACAAAACGTACAATTCATAGATGAACGTTTTATATTGCGATTTGCTGCCCCAATTTGATCACTTGTTGCCAAGATTATGGCGTTCAAGTCGTACCAGTCCATCTATCCGCTTCATCACGGACATATGCGTGTAAGAAAGATTTCGAGTGCCTGCCCAGCACAATATCAGACCAGAAATGTCCACTGGACGGTCTGCAAATGAGTACGAAGAATAGAGCTGTTATGAGTAATGGGAAAACTCGACCTTTGAAGTGTGATACTGACAATTAAATATAAACTCCAGAAATCATGAGTTATAGCATGCCCAGCCAAGCATGTGGCTTACCGTAATGGGGCGCCAAAATTTCAGAACTTTTTGCAAGGTTGAGGTGGTAGTCGGTCCCGAGCAATGTGGCCTTAAGACAGTCAAATGAGTCTGCGTCTACCTCGATCAGAGTAGCGGTTGTGCACTGATAAAAAACGTCCACTAGACTTGCAGCAGTGCTAGATAGATCGATTAAAATAATACAAATTCGCGACAGACTATCAACGGCAGCTAGCATATTTGTCAGATGATTGCCATGACATAATGAATGACGGCGTAACGCCGTAGCCAGTCAAATTCTTTAAGCTGGAGACCGCGACTAGCTCGCGCATATATTTTCCGCCGTCCACAAAAGCCTGTAGGCACCCGGTGTATGCCCACTCATCCAGTGATAGCTTGAGGGTCTGCCAGCGGTCGAGTTACAGGTTCCAAGCATTAGTTGGAGCCCATCGTGTGCTGTCAGGGAGCCGCCGTGGAGAGTCTGTACATAGGTCCAGGAGTTGTAGACTTGCTGGCGCAAACACGTAACAGACTGCGTGCCGCCTATCATGCAGTCTATTTTCCAGTGGATCACGGTTGGAACTCGCCCAGGAGCCGGTGAATGGCGATACACGTGGCTCGATAGGGAATCGGTGGTAGATCTGTGACAATACCCTTGCGCCGCGCTGTCCGATAGTTTTCTTGCACGAGGGTATAGACCCACGAGAAAAGTGCTGGACAATACGTTGCGCGTTTTAATTGTGCAATCGACGCGCGAGCGTCTTGCAAGTTCTGAGGAATGTCGTCAAGAATGCGGACCGTCCTCAGGTCCGCGGTCCAAGCACTCTGCATCCAAGCTACAAGTGCCGTTTCAACTGATCTCCTTCTCCCTCAGTATTCAGCAACGGCAAGACTGAACCCGGCGGATCATGTCCAGGTGCTCAGTGGTACAGAAGATTTGAGGGTGATCTCAGACAGTGCCTTCAATATTCTCTTTTTTGTGTCGCAATCATCACTGCTTCCATACGGATGATGGTATCTCTTTGCAGCAGCGCCGGGAGCCTCAAGGGTTCGGAGCAGCTGTAGTTGGGCGTGTCTCCAGACATGCCATCGTGAGTAGCGGCAGCTCTGGTCAATGTAGTGAACCATTTTGTGCTGATGTGTCAAATGTGCGATAGAGCATCGCTTTTTAGCGCGTCAGTGCTTGCAGATATGCATGTGGCGTGATTATGTTTCCAAATTTTAGGACAGGCCAGGTGATTAAAGCCGATTGTGACAAAGTGCTCAATATGTTTTTGTGTTTCTCAGAAGCGAGCACGGTCATGTTGTCCTGGCACACGCACTCGTTGCTAAAAGGTTGCATTTCGGTGTCCTCTACGATCCCTCTAAGATTATTGCATCCGGTATGTGTCTTGGGACTGAGTGACAATCCAGTCGATACATTGTGCCATGAGCGCCGCGAGCAGACAAACTCGCACGTTTTCTTTGCCGAGTACTCACTTATATTCGCATCATACACTCAGCTCTCTGCAGCGCCAGGTGCACCATACGAAGCCTAATCCATGACACGGACCATATCGTTACGCTGATCGTAACGTCGAGCGCGCTGACGATATCCCATTGACGTGTGCTGAGATCGCCATCAACTCACCACATCGCCGTGATAAACTGCGCAAGTGCATCTGCTCTTGGGCACTATGAAATGACATCGCATCCGACAATTGGAACAGTTGGAACCGCCCGCCCGGCTTGATTGTTAGGCTAGCAATGGCATTACCGAAACGTTCTTGGGTACCTTGTCTAATATTCGAAGTCATCCTACATGAGTGCGGCAGCAATGGATTACATGATCTGGACAAGAGCCAAATAAGTTGAAATGAATTAATACTTTAAAAGATGACAATGTTCACGGTCGCTCATGTATTACAAGTAGTCTCAACAATAAATTATGGATTTGTTACTTACCAGAATTGAGTTCCTATGGTATCGTACAACGAAAATTTATGATGCTCCCTTTGCAATCTTGTGTTTCTACTAAACTTGGATTCCTTTCTCCAGACGTGATACCAACAATAAATAAAGACTCACCAATGATTTCTGCAGGATTATGAGGATAGAAATAAAACATTCGGTATGACATTCTCACACAGAGTAAGTTAAAAATCAAGTTGCGCCTTTTTATACCCTATGAATTAAGTGCATGAATCATATTCAGGCTGCGCGTTCCATTCATAAGGGCATATGCATAAAAAATTGTTCAATGAAAATTAAATATCCCGGTCTAAAATTGTTTGTGTAACGGGACGGATATGTTCGTCATCTAATCAATTCCAAACTTTTGTGTTGAAATAGAGTTTTTAATACGGATTCAAATTCTTTCACTTTAAACACTTTCATGGGCAAGCAGGCACATTATAACGTCAAACAACGGAATTTACCAACCTGTTGTACAGATTCAACTCTTGATGTGAGTTGGAGAGTATTTACATAGTAACGCATTCGAAACAGATCATATTCTACATTACCGTTCCAAGAAACCTGGACAGTGGTTATGATTCTCGTTGTACAAGATATACATGTAGTCAGTTAACAACGTGATCTTGTGCCCTGAACTTATAATTTACCTCTGAAATACAGTCAGATTATTCGTATGATTGGATCATTGTTAACGCGACAACAATCTAACTCACTGGTTCAGCCTAAAAAGATACAGGCAAGCCCCTAACATGCAAGTAATGCCATAGTCATTATAGCCAAAAACTGGCTGAATAAGCGTCAACAGAAGTACACAACTGATTCGCGTTCTGAACAACGCGTTTCACGTACTTTAATGGTACTGAACAAAGGCAAATATAAATACAACAAAACTCCGCGTTCATGAGGCGGCCCAACGAAGACAGTTTGGCATATGAACGGTCTAGATATATAAGGCAGATGAGCTGCTCATAATATAAATGGACAATCTCATCTGTGATTTCAGCAGTATTACAAACTAAATGCGTGCCCACACCGATTGCCGCTTACTGTTGACCATATAGAAACTGTGGCCTAATATTTCAACACACAAAGAGGTGTGAGGTGTATGGTATGAGGAATGAATGTTAGCTACATAGTTTAATTTTCAAATGTTTGTCATTCATTTACTTACGATAGATAGATATTCAACGTGTGCAACAACGGTAATTATAGTTTGAATAAATTGTCATATGAGCCTTGAAAGTGCTGAAAACAATTACTCAACTAATGCAGGACTACTTGGAATTCATCATTTAATTAACGGCGTAAAGTGTACACGGATTTTGAACATAAACCCATATACAGGGACACTCCCCGACTGCATGATTAAAGAAACTGAAACATTTATAAAAACAGCTAAACCACAAAGTTGCCGCTGGATGTTTAAGCTCGTCTGAAAGTAGGGATGTCATTTTTAGTTAGTAGATCTAGTTGGCATCAATCTTTAGACTCTGTATTATAGAATCCGTTTAGAGGTGAAGGCAAAAATGGGAGGATGTGTTTCTTTTGGGTGTCATGCGATTGGCATGGGTAGATATTTGATAGCATTACCTGACGCTGGAAGCAGGATATGACCATCATTTCACACACAATGGCGTTCATCACTATAGTTGCCAGGGGTTCATACCAGATAACATGTATAAACTAGCTCGCTAGTTGCTGATGGGATCAAACACCAATTAAGAATGACGATTTTGCGTTAAATTGGCAGATTTCATGAGGAGTCTGTCGTTTGGATTTCTCGCGATTCAGAACTATACCCAGTCACGACAAATCGGCCATTTATATCAACGTGTATGGCCACAACGACAACATGGTGTAAGTTGCTATCCGTATCTACCCATTGCCAAACACGCATGACGTTCTTCTCCTCCCTTTTGCTCTTTACCTCTATTATACGGATTCTATTCACATCTACAGATTGAAATGTGATACTACACTAGGAATTGTGGACATCATACTTTCAGAGGGTCGAGCTTATGATCTGCCGTTTGCGTTTGTTTTACAGCAGTTCAATGCTTTCTATGCAGTCGACGCGTGTGTACACCGGTACAATGTTATATGGATTGCTCTAAAGATAGGGGATTCAGATAGACTCAGTAGCATATTTGCAATGCCATCAACTTAATTAATGTTATGAGTCAAGCCGAACATGGAATCATTTAACTCAGATCGACAGCGATCCTTCCTAGTTGGGATTTACGACTGCATATGGATTGATGCTGTTAGGACATTTTTCACTGCATATGAGAAAGGTATCAATAAATGTCAAACCACGTGACAAATATTCATTTCATTATTACAAATCGGGCACTTATGTAAACAGGACACGTGACTGTACATGGGAATATAAATATTTTTATATGCAGTGGGGTTGTGAATAGCGAGAGTAGCTTTGACTCAATGACATTACCGTGTCCAATCAGTGTAAGGTAATCACAGGAAATCAACATGAACAATCTGTCGCTGCGTTGCCAATTTCATTGTTCATAAACAGAGTACCAGCCATGAAGTCGAACCAAACTGAAAACTATTGAATTAATTTGCGAATAATATATAAGTGTTTCATATACTAAAAGCATATCTTTATGAAGCGCAACGGCTTAAAAATGGAAATTAGTTTAATATCTGCGACTCGACTTTACAAAACTAATTTTGCCAAAACCATACTATTGACAAAGATAAATTATCATTTTTTCCATAGATTTCAATTAACGAGAGGTCAACGCTGGCGGAATTTGTTATTACTTGAATCAAATATCTATTTATTACGTATTGTAATGGGAACCTATAACATTAAATATGGAATCGTGTGATCTTCATGTATCAAGAAGCCACGTAAACATAATTCATAAATTGACTGTAAATTTCCAGGAGATTTGTAAAAAATACAAAACAATGTAGTTGAGTGATTGTGAAAATACAGCAGAAACTTGGGCAATGTGCCTGTGGTCAATGATATGTGCGAAATACTGTACTGGAACATGCTCGTAGACACATAGCAGTCATCGGTAACTAATTCGATAGGCGTGGTTCGAATCTTTTGATAAGCGTATATTATTGTCTTCTACACAGTAAATATCAGAATATCTATTCAATAACATCGTTCTGATTACTATGATCTGAAGTTTAAGGTGATTCTTTATTCAAAACATACACCTGTCTCCATATTTGAAGACTTCTCTGCTATCAACTTACTATGCTATATAGTTAAAACTCATTCCATAACCTTATCGATAGTATATTTGCAACAGTTCATGCTGCAAAAGTATGATACGTTTGTACCATGAATCTGGGCACACTTTTGTGAAAACGCGACCAGGTCATGTTTGCACATGAAAACACCCACGCCATGATGGAATGCAGTACGTATATTGCGTTGTATGTGCGTGCTGCTGGATCTGTTCATCTTGCGAGAGTCTTGCGTTGGGACTATTGTCTTTGTGTGCAGTTTTGACATCAGTATTCTTGAATACACGATGCATCTTGTCATCAGTGAATGAGCCAGTCTAGACAGCCCAGCGAGAGCTGAACACCAGTTGATGCCGGAAAACGTTGGGTAAACTTGGAAAACATGCACTGGGTACAACTCAGTGAGAACGTGCCCAGGTCATGTTTACTAAAAACCAACCCGTGTCATGTGAGTCAGACCAACCGAGCTGTCTGTAGCGTGAGGAAATACTACTAAGTCCTTTGTGTACTTTTGGTAATCGCGATGTAGTTATCTTCATGACTCTGGGTACAAAATGTGAACGTGCATGAAGTCTCTCTGACACTACTGTAGTGATTTATATGTACCAAAGTGAGGCTGTGCATGAATTGGACATACCATTTGTGAGCATCCTATGCAAATGTTAATCTACTATCCATCTGAAAGTGATACCTGAACTTAAACCGACTTGATCTTGAATTAAAAGTACAATTATTTAACACTGCATGCCTCAGTTTTTGCGAAGGTGTTGTAGAGCATGCAACTATTTTCTCTGCACAACAACTCGACGCATAAGTCATTAATACATATACTGCAAACCTGTCGTTCAGCGTTTTCATCCGGCTGAGTAGGCAATACCAGACTCATGGAGTCGAGCATTCTTAGAGCGCTACGTTCAAACGACTGAATGCAACAAAAGATCGATCTGTCTCTACTGCGCACATTATACACACTGAGTTTACGACATGGACAGTCAGAGTAAATGCGCGCTCATACTTTTTGCCAGGGAAACGCTTGACAGGATCTGGTTGTAGTCTGTTGAAGCTTTTTTAGTGTGACGTAGAGCGAGGTACTAAATTATAATACAAGTAAGTCACTTAATTGAAACAAGAGGTGATGATGCGACGGCTATTATAAACTTGCTGTAAACTCTACAGTCTGCTCGTTAAGTTCCGGTAGTTGACGCAAGTATAGGTCTTTGTTTTTACAAATTTACTAAATATTAGTGAGTGGTTGCATTCAAAGTCTGTCAACAATCGTACTGAAAACGCATTTAAACACGTTTACTGTTTAATTAGTATCCAGCCAAAGTATCGTCTCGAACGTCGTATTGATTGATCGTTGTAAAGATCTCCAGCTTGGTGGTTGTTGACGTTAACGTTTAAAGTATAGTTTTGTTGCGTGATCAAGTGCAATCAAAACTCTAGTTATATTATTGTAGTTTCCAGCCGCTCCACACGTATTCACTGCCGGGTTGCTATGTAAGTTAAATGATGTAATCACATAAGTGAACTGTCGGTATCTCAAACATTGACTGGTAAACTTCAATTCAATGTCCGGTTGTATACGTAACTTCTTACTTTTGTGTGGTTACACAATGGACTAGCTATTTTTTGATTGCTTCCATCTCAAGATTGTTTGTAGAATATTAATGATCACATCAGTTTATACCTGTTGTTTTTCCTTTTTCAGTAACAGCGGCCAAGTAATCAAACTCATAGTGTCCACTACGCAGCATATAAAGCCCATCTGTCCGTGTCCGCATGGCGGGTTCAGCCTTATACCTTTCAGGGAATCTCAAAATATTGAGCCATACCCCAGAAAATTTCAAGTAGTTACCCAAGCTGCTACGTCAAGAAGCAAATAGGCAATATAAAATGAATACGTATTATAAACATGTTCGAAGTACTGTTTGACTATAGAGATGAATCCATTAGGAAGTGTAACGCAGGACGGTTGGCGTAGATGTTCGATATGCAAGAAGAAAAAGGTCACAAAGTGGGGCATGTCGTAGGCGCAAGGACTGTTACAGATGCAAGGAGCAACCCCGTACGTCTTGTGAAGCAAACCAGATCGATCAGGAGGACGGAAACCCATGGAAAAAATGAACGGAGTTCGTAAATGTGGATCCACAAGCGCACCAGTCCGACTACACGTGTCCATCTATTCTGACTGAAAGTAGTGGGTGGGACACCACAGGGGTACTTTTTTGCAATGGGCGTGGCGCATGCGGACATTACGCACGAGAGTGCCAGGAACAAATATTTCACGGCTAGATAATATGCGATCGGTCTTCACGCATAAACGAGCTGCTATCACACGCAGTCAAAATCGGCCAGGGACGGTCTCATCTAGGACTAATTATCCAGATCACCACGCCGACGATAAGGAATTCTAGAATGGGCCGTTAAAGCGCCGTGGCGACTCAATGCATTCCGCATCAGCACGTCATTCATACTTGTCAAAGGCGATATGAAGATCCACTGAACCGACGTCACAAGCGCCTCTGCCAACAAGGATCCCAACACTAGTTGTACTGCTATGACTAATGTTGGTGCAGGAATGGAACGTGGAGGTTCGGAGAGCACAGTGTTTGAGAAAACCCAAATCGATGTATTGAAGCAGATTGACGACAATCCCAGTTCCGGATTTGTAAGTTTTGCAGGCTACACATGAATACAATCTCAAAATTTAGAGTTTATTAATTTAAATATTTCCGTTATCTGTGTTCTTTTTCATAGAATCTAATGGATACATACAACAGCTTTGATTCTGCGTCGCGCCGGTCAGCATGGATTGACTCGGTAAATATTGAGTCGTTGTTGGACTGTCGTGATAGAGATGGCAGGGCGTGTATGAACACTGACTGTACCATTCCTTCCCTTGGAACTTATCCGTAAGTAGTCACATATGTACTGTATCATGTACGGCAATAGATCAAACTGGATTGGTTCAATGCAATCCAGGCGTGTTTCGGAATTTGATATGTTTAGGAAGGATTCGCTATTGTAAAGGATTGGGATGCATCAAGGATCATTGCAAACGGTCCAGCATCTGCAGCTCTGATGGCAAAAGATGAAGGTAATTTTCAATTTTCGTAAAATGAAAACATTTTGACTCAAAAGATAACATTAATACAATTAAACAGTTGTGAATCTCTTTAATTTAATGTATATTAAATGACAATTATTTTCATCAAACAGACACATACAACTTTTCCGGGAACATTGTCAAGACGGTCATTTACAAGAGAATGGAAGGATTGAAACTTAACCCGGCCATGCCATATGCCGTTCGAAACTATCGAGCAAAGTACTCAGAGAAAGGTTCATCTTATGCGAAAGCCGGCAGCGCATATATCCACAAAAAGGTGACACTTAACACTTGGCATTGCAATCTTTATGACTATTTTGTAAAATGCAAGGTACACAGTTGCTAAGAATTGTTATTATGAATAATCGTGGACAACCTTGCATACTTTATCCAACAGGCATCTCGCCATGGGTCCCCCTATTAGCAGTGTTACCAAACCGCAATGGAACGGTCTTCTGGAAGGGTGGATTATACTTTGATAACAACAAACTGTTTGTAGCTATAAGTAACCTTCGAGTATTCATTACAGAAACATCAAATGACAAATGTTACTATAATAAGGTTTGAACTTTTTAAAAACTAACAATCAATCAACTACCTATATATTTCAGTACTTTATCAATTTTGTACAAGTAAGATTTATAGTCGTGCTTTAAAATTAAATAACATTTAACGTAGAAATTTAATGGTTATTCGAGATATGTACTTGTTTGAGTGCGTTCGTAAATAAAATATGATAAACGGACGTAAATATTTGTACAGAAATATAATTACAAGTGTTGTCATTCATCCATCATTTTCAATCATGTCACTTTCATAATGTATGTTTGTCTCTTTTCGTAAACATCATTTTTGCACTCTCTATGAATTCTACTCACATCATATGTCTATCTTAATTTCTCAAACTTTTTTTACACACAATTTATGTAATCTAAGGATGATAGTATGAGGGCAGCGTACACACGGTACATTTATGTAGATTAGATAATTGCATTAAATTTTTAATAAGAACTCTTGTCATTGTCATGTATTAAAGTGAATCAGTAAACGAAAGAGGCGCAATGAATTTGATTCCCAATACTACAACCACGGAAAATTGATGTTTAACGCTATAAAGTTTTAATGGTCTAGTACAGATATGGATAAAGACCTTAGATATGAATTATTCAGCTCTTGGACATACTATGAATTTTATATATTGAAGTTGTGTTAAAATGTTAAAATAATGATGGTTGGTCTATAATAATAATAAAAGACGTCGAGTAGAGCGGGGTTTAAACATATCAATGTCAGGGTCATGTAATCTATAATATAAGCATATCCAGCAATACACATTGTTTAATATTCCTTTACATCTTCCTAATCTTGCCACATCTCCATTGGGATTAACTTTATGATTAACTTAGATAATATTCCAACCCATTCGATTCACAATCTCAGATGGCACTTTTGCATCATTTGAGCCATGGCATTTTTGCATCATTTCAGATGGCATTTATTTTTTGCATCCTTTTGAGATGGCATTTTTTGCATCTTGAGATGGCATTTTTGCATCCTTTGAGCTGGCATTTTTGCATCCTTTGAGATGGCATTTTTGCATCCTTTGAGATGGCATTTTTGCATCCTTTGAGATGGCATTTTTGCATCCTTTGAGATGGCATCTTTTTATCCTTTGAGATGGCATTTTTGCATCCTTTGAGATGGCATTTTTGCATCCTTTGAGATGGCATTTTTGCATCCTTTGAGATGGCATATTTTTATCCTTTGAGATGTCATTTTTGCATCCTTTGAGATGGAGGTTTAGCATCATCCGATATGGAACTATAGCATCATTTGAGATGGCATTTTTGCAGCATTAGAGATGGCATTTTTGCGTCCTTTGATATGGCATTTTTTTATCATTTGAGATGGAATTTTTGCATCCTTTGGTATGGCATTTTTTATCATTTGAAAAGGAACTTTAGCATCCTTTGATATGGCATTTTTTATCGTTTTAGGTGAAACTTTTGCATCATCCGATATGGAACTATAGCCTCATTTGAGAAAGCAATTTTGCATCATTTGAGATGGTACGTTTGCATTATTTGAAAAGGAACTTTTTTATCAATTGAGATGACATTTTTGCATCATTTGGGATGGCAAATGTACCAAGCTTTGTGGAAATGGGAGAGTATATGAGAACATTGTGCATATAGGCAGTGCACTTTTCAGCAGCTAATAAAAACTAGAGTAATTATAGTGTAGTTTTACGCAATCATCCGCACATTCCCGACACATTATACATCATTGATCAGTAAACAGTTTTCGTCTAGCAATCCCCCAAAAAAATTGGCTATCCAATTAAATTGGCAAACATATTAAAACTTGCAAACCTTCATGCCTGCCAACCTATTTCATGCTCATAGATTAACTTATATCTTAACTTAACTTAATTTATATCGGTCTACATCTACAACATGGCGTTGTAATTAAATTTGACCGATCATTGTTAGTTTTCAATGAACCATGTCCTTTTTTATTATCAAAGTACATTTACAAAGGCATCTCAACCGCGCTAACAAATCGACTATTAATTACAACGGCTCATTCTCACAACTATGTTGTAAAAAATGGAAAAACCACCACCACCACCCTATCGCAGATATATCCAAAGTGGCTCATTTTCCAGAACACTTACTGCCGATTTCCGCCTTACAATTCTTACTATAACAAAACGAGTGATAGCAAAAGGTCGAAATTAGTTCTAAATGTACCTGATAATTTCAGGAATTACAAGTAACAATTCAGACTACATTTATTTATTCTAAAAGCTATAATATTGCAGTTTATAATTGTGGAAACATGAATGTATTCAATAGTGGTTCTAGGCTAAACTTGTCTTACAACTATTTTCTTGTCAATTATGTGAAAACGTAAATATTTTGACACGGATGCATCACGTCTTGATCATAAATGATGGACAACAGTATACATGGGAGTTCCAACTTCAAAATGCTCACGGATATGCCGATAACCATCTTCAAGTTAATGTACACTTTCAGGTGCAGCGGCACAAAAATAACCCAGGCTTCTCAATTGCAAGTTGAAGTCAAAGTTGAACATTTTGTCACTAAAAATAGGTTTGCTTCGACAAGGAGAATGGAGCATAAAAAATTGTGGAAAATTGCTCCGAATATATGGACAGTGCAAAATATTTACGCAGTTGCTCACAGATTGCCAGTGTTGTATGGTAACTTGGCCAAAAGCGACATGAAGAGCCGGAGATGTATATCAAGAAGTGTGGGTGAGAATATTACGGTACGCCAGTACGGTGGCAACAAACCAAATACGTGAGCAAATCACACAGTACGTAATCAAATCCACAATACATAAGCAACTCCCCAGATACATTAGCAAAAACATAGGAACACTAACAACTCACAAGGACAATTAGTAATTCCACAGGTACATTAGCAACTCCACAGGTACATTAGCAACTCCACAGGTACATTAGCAACTCCACAGGTACATTAGCAACTCCACAGGTATATTAGCGAAAACCTAGGAAAACTAACAACTCCACAGGTACATTAGCAACTCCAAAGGTACATTAACAACTCCCGAGATACATTTACAACAACCTAGAAACACTAACAACTCCGAATATACATTAGTAACTCCCCAGAGCATAAGCAACTCCCCCAGAGCATCAGCAACTCCCCCAGAGCATCAGCAACTCCCCTGAGGCATCAGCAACTCCCCATAGGCATAAGCAACTCACCAAGAGCATCCGCAACTCCCCAGAGGCATAAGCAACTCCCCAGACGCATAAGCAACTCCCCAGACGCATAAGCAACTCCCCAGAGGCATAACCAATTCCCCAGAGGCATAAGCAACTCACCAGAGACACAAGCAACTCCCCATAGACATAGGCAACTTCCCCTGAGTATCAGCAACTCCCCATAGGCATAAGCAACTCGCTAAAGGCATCCGCGACTCAACAGAGACACAAGCAACTCCCCATAGGAATTGGCAACTTTCCATTGGCACAAGCAACACACCATAGTCATAAGCAACTCCCCATAGGCATAACCAACTCGCCATAGTCATAAACAACTCACCAGAGGCATTGGTAACTCCCCATAGGCATACGCAACTCACCCAGAGGCATCAGCAACTCACCCAGAGCATCAGCAACTCCCCAGAGGCATAAACAACTCCCCAGAGGCATGAGCAACTCCCCAGAGGCATAAGCAACTCCCTATAGGCATAAGCAACTCCCTATAGGCATAAGCAACTCCCCAGAGGCATAATCAACTCCCTATAGGCATAAGCAATTAAACAAGATCATCAGCAACTCCCCAGAGACATAACCAACTCATTCAGAACTTATGCAACTCAACAGAGTTATAAGCAACTCCCCGGAGGCATAAGTAACTCCCCACAGGCATGAGCAACTCATTCAGAACTTATGCAACTCAACAGAGGCATTAGCAACTACCAAGAGGCATAAGCAACTCCCCAGAGGCATAAGCAACTCCCTATAGGCATAAGCAACTACCAAGAGGCATAAGCATCTCACCCAGAGCATAAGCAACTCCCCAGAGGCATAAACAACTCCCCAGAGGCATAAACAACTCCCCAAAGGCATAAACAACTCACCCGGAGCATCAGAAAGTCACATAAAACTTAAGCAACTCTTCAGAGGCTTAAGCAACTAACCCAGAGCATCAGCAACTCCCCAGAGGCATTGGCAACTCCCCATAGGCATACGCAACTCACCCAGAGGCATCAGCAACTCACCCAGAGCATCAGCAACTCCCCAGAGGCATAAGCAATTAAACAAGATCATCAGCAACTCCCCAGAGACATAACCAACTCATTCAGAACTTATGCAACTCAACAGAGTTATAAGCAACTCCCCGGAGGCATAAGTAACTCCCCACAGGCATGAGCAACTCATTCAGAACTTATGCAACTCAACAGAGGCATTAGCAACTACCGAGAGGCATAAGCAACTCCCCAGAGGCATAAGCAACTCCCTATAGGCATAAGCAACTACCAAGAGGCATAAGCAACTACCAAGAGGCATAAGCATCTCACCCAGAGCATAAGCAACTCTCCAGAGGCATAAGCAACTCCCCAGAGTTATCCGCAATTCTACAGAGGCATAAGCAACTCCCCATAGTCATAAGCAACTCCCCATAGGCATAACCAACTCGCCATAGTCATAAACAACTCACCAGAGGCATTGGTAACTCCCCATAGGCATACGCAACTCACCCAGAGGCATAAACAACTCCCCAGAGGCATAAACAACTCCCCAAAGGCATAAACAACTCCCCAAAGGCATAAACAACTCCCCAGAGGCATTGGCAACTCCCCATAGGCATACGCAACTCACCCAGAGGCATCAGCAACTCACCCAGAGCATCAGCAACTCCCCAGAGGCATAAGCAATTAAACAAGATCATCAGCAACTCCCCAGAGACATAACCAACTCATTCAGAACTTATGCAACTCAACAGAGTTATAAGCAACTCCCCGGAGGCATAAGTAACTCCCCACAGGCATGAGCAACTCATTCAGAACTTATGCAACTCAACAGAGGCATTAGCAACTACCAAGAGGCATAAGCAACTCCCCAGAGGCATAAGCAACTCCCTATAGGCATAAGCAACTACCAAGAGGCATAAGCATCTCACCCAGAGCATAAGCAACTCTCCAGAGGCATAAGCAACTCCCCAGAGTTATCCGCAATTCTACAGAGGCATAAGCAACTCCCCATAGGCATAAGCAACTCCCTAGAGGCATAAACAACTCCACAAAGGCATACGCAACTCACGAGAGGCATAAGCAACTCGCAATAGTCATAAGCAACAGAGCATCATCAAGTCACATAGAACTTAAGCAACTCCCCAGAGGCAAAAGCAACTCACCCAGAGCATCAGCTACTCCCAATAGACATACGCAACTCCCCAGAGGCATAAGCAACTCACCCAGAGCATCAGCTACTCCCAATAGACATACGCAATTCCCCAGAGGTATATGCAACTCCCCAGAGGCATAACCAATACCCCATAGGCATAAGCAACTCAACTAGAGCATCATCAAATCACATAGAACTTAAGCAACTCCCCAGAGGCATAAGCAACTCCCCAGAGGCATAAGCAACTCCCCAGAGGCATAACCAATTCCCCATAGGCATAAGCAACTCAACTAGAGCATCATCAAATCACATAGAACTTATGCAACTCACCAGAGGCATAAGCAACTACCAAGAGGCATAAGCAACTCATTCAGAACTTATGCAACTCACCAGAGGCATAGGCAACTCATTCAGAACTTATGCAACTCAACAGAGGCATAAGCAACTACCAAGAGGCATAAGCAACTCCCCATAGGCATAAGCAACTCACCAAGAGCATCAGCAACTCCCTATAGGCATAAGCAACTCACATCGAATTTAAGCAACTCCCCAGAGTTATCAGCAATTCCCCAGAGGCATAAGCAACTCACCAGAGGCATAAGCAACTCACCAGAGGCATAAGCAACTCACCAGAGGCATAAGCAACTCATTCAGAACTTATGCAACTCAACAGAGTTATAAGCAACTCCCCGGAGGCATAAGTAACTCCCCACAGGCATGAGCAACTCATTCAGAACTTATGCAACTCAACAGAGGCATTAGCAACTACCGAGAGGCATAAGCAACTCCCCAGAGGCATAAGCAACTCCCTATAGGCATAAGCAACTACCAAGAGGCATAAGCATCTCACCCAGAGCATAAGCAACTCTCCAGAGGCATAAGCAACTCCCCAGAGTTATCCGCAATTCTACAGAGGCATAAGCAACTCCCCATAGGCATAAGCAACTCCCCAGAGGCATAAACAACTCCCCAGAGGCATAAACAACTCCCCAAAGGCATAAACAACTCCCCAAAGGCATAAACAACTCCCCATAGGCATTGGCAACTCCCCATAGGCATACGCAACTCACCCAGAGGCATCAGCAACTCACCCAGAGCATCAGCAACTCCCCAGAGGCATAAGCAATTAAACAAGATCATCAGCAACTCCCCAGAGACATAACCAACTCATTCAGAACTTATGCAACTCAACAGAGTTATAAGCAACTCCCCGGAGGCATAAGTAACTCCCCACAGGCATGAGCAACTCATTCAGAACTTATGCAACTCACCAGAGGCATAAGCAACTACCAAGAGGCATAAGCAACTCATTCAGAACTTATGCAACTCACCAGAGGCATAAGCAACTACCAAGAGGCATAAGCAACTCATTCAGAACTTATGCAACTCACCAGAGGCATAAGCAACTCATTCAGAACTTATGCAACTCAACAGAGGCATAAGCAACTACCACGAGGCATAAGCAACTCATTCAGAACTTATGCAACTCACCAGAGGCATTAGCAACTACCAAGAGGCATATGCAAATCACCATATGCATAAGTAACTCGCTAGAGGCATCCGCGTCTCAACAGAGACACAAGCAACTCCCCATAGGCATTGGCAACTTTCCATAGGCACAAGCAACACACCATAGTCATAAGCAACTCCCCAGAGCATCAGCAACTCCCCATAGTCATAAGCAACTCTCCATAGGCATACGCAACTCACCCAGAGGCATCAGCAATTAACCCAGAGCATCAGCAACTCCCCACAGGCATAAGCAACTCACCAGAGACACTAGCAACTCCCCATAGGCATAGGCAAATCCCCGGAGGCACAAGCAACTCCCCAGAGGTATAAGCAACTCCCCAGAGCATCAGCAACTCCCCAGAGGCATAACCAATTAACCCAGAGCATAAGCAACTCACTTAGAGCATCCGCAACTCTCCAGAGGCATAAGCAACTCCCCAGACGCATAAGCAACTCCCCAGAGGCATAAGCAACTCCCCAGAGGCATAACCAATTACCCTGAGGCATTAACAACTCACCCGGAGCATCAGAAAGTCACATAAAACTTAAGCAACTCTTCAGAGGCTTAAGCAACTAACCCAGAGCATCAGCAACTCCCCAGAGGCATTGGCAACTCCCCATAGGCATACGCAACTCACCCAGAGGCATCAGCAACTCACCCAGAGCATCAGCAACTCCCCAGAGGCATAAGCAATTAAACAAGATCATCAGCAACTCCCCAGAGACATAACCAACTCATTCAGAACTTATGCAACTCAACAGAGTTATAAGCAACTCCCCGGAGGCATAAGTAACTCCCCACAGGCATGAGCAACTCATTCAGAACTTATGCAACTCAACAGAGGCATTAGCAACTACCAAGAGGCATAAGCAACTCCCCAGAGGCATAAGCAACTCCCTATAGGCATAAGCAACTACCAAGAGGCATAAGCATCTCACCCAGAGCATAAGCAACTCTCCAGAGGCATAAGCAACTCCCCAGAGTTATCCGCAATTCTACAGAGGCATAAGCAACTCCCCATAGGCATAAGCAACTCCCTAGAGGCATAAACAACTCCACAAAGGCATACGCAACTCACGAGAGGCATAAGCAACTCGCAATAGTCATAAGCAACCAGAGCATCATCAAGTCACATAGAACTTAAGCAACTCCCCAGAGGCAAAAGCAACTCACCCAGAGCATCAGCTACTCCCAATAGACATACGCAACTCCCCAGAGGCATAAGCAACTCACCCAGAGCATCAGCTACTCCCAATAGACATACGCAATTCCCCAGAGGTATATGCAACTCCCCAGAGGCATAACCAATACCCCATAGGCATAAGCAACTCAACTAGAGCATCATCAAATCACATAGAACTTAAGCAACTCCCCAGAGGCATAAGCAACTCCCCAGAGGCATAAGCAACTCCCCAGAGGCATAACCAATTCCCCATAGGCATAAGCAACTCAACTAGAGCATCATCAAATCACATAGAACTTATGCAACTCACCAGAGGCATAAGCAACTACCAAGAGGCATAAGCAACTCATTCAGAACTTATGCAACTCACCAGAGGCATAGGCAACTCATTCAGAACTTATGCAACTCAACAGAGGCATAAGCAACTACCAAGAGGCATAAGCAACTCCCCATAGGCATAAGCAACTCACCAAGAGCATCAGCAACTCCCTATAGGCATAAGCAACTCACATCGAATTTAAGCAACTCCCCAGAGTTATCAGCAATTCCCCAGAGGCATAAGCAACTCACCAGAGGCATAAGCAACTCACCAGAGGCATAAGCAACTCACCAGAGGCATAAGCAACTCATTCAGAACTTATGCAACTCAACAGAGTTATAAGCAACTCCCCGGAGGCATAAGTAACTCCCCACAGGCATGAGCAACTCATTCAGAACTTATGCAACTCAACAGAGGCATTAGCAACTACCGAGAGGCATAAGCAACTCCCCAGAGGCATAAGCAACTCCCTATAGGCATAAGCAACTACCAAGAGGCATAAGCATCTCACCCAGAGCATAAGCAACTCTCCAGAGGCATAAGCAACTCCCCAGAGTTATCCGCAATTCTACAGAGGCATAAGCAACTCCCCATAGGCATAAGCAACTCCCCAGAGGCATAAACAACTCCCCAGAGGCATAAACAACTCCCCAAAGGCATAAACAACTCCCCAAAGGCATAAACAACTCCCCATAGGCATTGGCAACTCCCCATAGGCATACGCAACTCACCCAGAGGCATCAGCAACTCACCCAGAGCATCAGCAACTCCCCAGAGGCATAAGCAATTAAACAAGATCATCAGCAACTCCCCAGAGACATAACCAACTCATTCAGAACTTATGCAACTCAACAGAGTTATAAGCAACTCCCCGGAGGCATAAGTAACTCCCCACAGGCATGAGCAACTCATTCAGAACTTATGCAACTCACCAGAGGCATAAGCAACTACCAAGAGGCATAAGCAACTCATTCAGAACTTATGCAACTCACCAGAGGCATAAGCAACTACCAAGAGGCATAAGCAACTCATTCAGAACTTATGCAACTCACCAGAGGCATAAGCAACTCATTCAGAACTTATGCAACTCAACAGAGGCATAAGCAACTACCACGAGGCATAAGCAACTCATTCAGAACTTATGCAACTCACCAGAGGCATTAGCAACTACCAAGAGGCATATGCAAATCACCATATGCATAAGTAACTCGCTAGAGGCATCCGCGTCTCAACAGAGACACAAGCAACTCCCCATAGGCATTGGCAACTTTCCATAGGCACAAGCAACACACCATAGTCATAAGCAACTCCCCAGAGCATCAGCAACTCCCCATAGTCATAAGCAACTCTCCATAGGCATACGCAACTCACCCAGAGGCATCAGCAATTAACCCAGAGCATCAGCAACTCCCCACAGGCATAAGCAACTCACCAGAGACACTAGCAACTCCCCATAGGCATAGGCAAATCCCCGGAGGCACAAGCAACTCCCCAGAGGTATAAGCAACTCCCCAGAGCATCAGCAACTCCCCAGAGGCATAACCAATTAACCCAGAGCATAAGCAACTCACTTAGAGCATCCGCAACTCTCCAGAGGCATAAGCAACTCCCCAGACGCATAAGCAACTCCCCAGAGGCATAAGCAACTCCCCAGAGGCATAACCAATTACCCTGAGGCATTAACAACTCACCCGGAGCATCAGAAAGTCACATAAAACTTAAGCAACTCTTCAGAGGCTTAAGCAACTAACCCAGAGCATCAGCAACTCCCCAGAGGCATTGGCAACTCCCCATAGGCATACGCAACTCACCCAGAGGCATCAGCAACTCACCCAGAGCATCAGCAACTCCCCAGAGGCATAAGCAATTAAACAAGATCATCAGCAACTCCCCAGAGACATAACCAACTCATTCAGAACTTATGCAACTCAACAGAGTTATAAGCAACTCCCCAGAGACATAACCAACTCATTCAGAACTTATGCAACTCAACAGAGTTATAAGCAACTCCCCGGAGGCATAAGTAACTCCCCACAGGCATGAGCAACTCATTCAGAACTTATGCAACTCAACAGAGGCATTAGCAACTACCGAGAGGCATAAGCAACTCCCTATAGGCATAAGCAACTACCAAGAGGCATAAGCATCTCACCCAGAGCATAAGCAACTCTCCAGAGGCATAAGCAACTCCCCAGAGTTATCCGCAATTCTACAGAGGCATAAGCAACTCCCCATAGGCATAAGCAACTCCCCAGAGGCATCAGCAACTCACCCAGAGCATCAGCAACTCCCCAGAGGCATAAGCAATTAAACAAGATCATCAGCAACTCCCCAGAGACATAACCAACTCATTCAGAACTTATGCAACTCAACAGAGTTATAAGCAACTCCCCGGAGGCATAAGTAACTCCCCACAGGCATGAGCAACTCATTCAGAACTTATGCAACTCAACAGAGGCATTAGCAACTACCAAGAGGCATAAGCAACTCCCCAGAGGCATAAGCAACTCCCTATAGGCATAAGCAACTACCAAGAGGCATAAGCATCTCACCCAGAGCATAAGCAACTCTCCAGAGGCATAAGCAACTCCCCAGAGTTATCCGCAATTCTACAGAGGCATAAGCAACTCCCCATAGGCATAAGCAACTCCCTAGAGGCATAAACAACTCCACAAAGGCATACGCAACTCACGAGAGGCATAAGCAACTCGCAATAGTCATAAGCAACCCCCCCCCCCCAGAGCATCATCAAGTCACATAGAACTTAAGCAACTCCCCAGAGGCAAAAGCAACTCACCCAGAGCATCAGCTACTCCCAATAGACATACGCAACTCCCCAGAGGCATAAGCAACTCACCCAGAGCATCAGCTACTCCCAATAGACATACGCAATTCCCCAGAGGTATATGCAACTCCCCAGAGGCATAACCAATACCCCATAGGCATAAGCAACTCAACTAGAGCATCATCAAATCACATAGAACTTAAGCAACTCCCCAGAGGCATAAGCAACTCCCCAGAGGCATAAGCAACTCCCCAGAGGCATAACCAATTCCCCATAGGCATAAGCAACTCAACTAGAGCATCATCAAATCACATAGAACTTATGCAACTCACCAGAGGCATAAGCAACTACCAAGAGGCATAAGCAACTCATTCAGAACTTATGCAACTCACCAGAGGCATAGGCAACTCATTCAGAACTTATGCAACTCAACAGAGGCATAAGCAACTACCAAGAGGCATAAGCAACTCCCCATAGGCATAAGCAACTCACCAAGAGCATCAGCAACTCCCTATAGGCATAAGCAACTCACATCGAATTTAAGCAACTCCCCAGAGTTATCAGCAATTCCCCAGAGGCATAAGCAACTCACCAGAGGCATAAGCAACTCACCAGAGGCATAAGCAACTCACCAGAGGCATAAGCAACTCATTCAGAACTTATGCAACTCAACAGAGTTATAAGCAACTCCCCGGAGGCATAAGTAACTCCCCACAGGCATGAGCAACTCATTCAGAACTTATGCAACTCAACAGAGGCATTAGCAACTACCGAGAGGCATAAGCAACTCCCCAGAGGCATAAGCAACTCCCTATAGGCATAAGCAACTACCAAGAGGCATAAGCATCTCACCCAGAGCATAAGCAACTCTCCAGAGGCATAAGCAACTCCCCAGAGTTATCCGCAATTCTACAGAGGCATAAGCAACTCCCCATAGGCATAAGCAACTCCCCAGAGGCATAAACAACTCCCCAGAGGCATAAACAACTCCCCAAAGGCATAAACAACTCCCCAAAGGCATAAACAACTCCCCATAGGCATTGGCAACTCCCCATAGGCATACGCAACTCACCCAGAGGCATCAGCAACTCACCCAGAGCATCAGCAACTCCCCAGAGGCATAAGCAATTAAACAAGATCATCAGCAACTCCCCAGAGACATAACCAACTCATTCAGAACTTATGCAACTCAACAGAGTTATAAGCAACTCCCCGGAGGCATAAGTAACTCCCCACAGGCATGAGCAACTCATTCAGAACTTATGCAACTCACCAGAGGCATAAGCAACTACCAAGAGGCATAAGCAACTCATTCAGAACTTATGCAACTCACCAGAGGCATAAGCAACTACCAAGAGGCATAAGCAACTCATTCAGAACTTATGCAACTCACCAGAGGCATAAGCAACTCATTCAGAACTTATGCAACTCAACAGAGGCATAAGCAACTACCACGAGGCATAAGCAACTCATTCAGAACTTATGCAACTCACCAGAGGCATTAGCAACTACCAAGAGGCATATGCAAATCACCATATGCATAAGTAACTCGCTAGAGGCATCCGCGTCTCAACAGAGACACAAGCAACTCCCCATAGGCATTGGCAACTTTCCATAGGCACAAGCAACACACCATAGTCATAAGCAACTCCCCAGAGCATCAGCAACTCCCCATAGTCATAAGCAACTCTCCATAGGCATACGCAACTCACCCAGAGGCATCAGCAATTAACCCAGAGCATCAGCAACTCCCCACAGGCATAAGCAACTCACCAGAGACACTAGCAACTCCCCATAGGCATAGGCAAATCCCCGGAGGCACAAGCAACTCCCCAGAGGTATAAGCAACTCCCCAGAGCATCAGCAACTCCCCAGAGGCATAACCAATTAACCCAGAGCATAAGCAACTCACTTAGAGCATCCGCAACTCTCCAGAGGCATAAGCAACTCCCCAGACGCATAAGCAACTCCCCAGAGGCATAAGCAACTCCCCAGAGGCATAACCAATTACCCTGAGGCATTAACAACTCACCCGGAGCATCAGAAAGTCACATAAAACTTAAGCAACTCTTCAGAGGCTTAAGCAACTAACCCAGAGCATCAGCAACTCCCCAGAGGCATTGGCAACTCCCCATAGGCATACGCAACTCACCCAGAGGCATCAGCAACTCACCCAGAGCATCAGCAACTCCCCAGAGGCATAAGCAATTAAACAAGATCATCAGCAACTCCCCAGAGACATAACCAACTCATTCAGAACTTATGCAACTCAACAGAGTTATAAGCAACTCCCCAGAGACATAACCAACTCATTCAGAACTTATGCAACTCAACAGAGTTATAAGCAACTCCCCGGAGGCATAAGTAACTCCCCACAGGCATGAGCAACTCATTCAGAACTTATGCAACTCAACAGAGGCATTAGCAACTACCGAGAGGCATAAGCAACTCCCTATAGGCATAAGCAACTACCAAGAGGCATAAGCATCTCACCCAGAGCATAAGCAACTCTCCAGAGGCATAAGCAACTCCCCAGAGTTATCCGCAATTCTACAGAGGCATAAGCAACTCCCCATAGGCATAAGCAACTCCCCAGAGGCATCAGCAACTCACCCAGAGCATCAGCAACTCCCCAGAGGCATAAGCAATTAAACAAGATCATCAGCAACTCCCCAGAGACATAACCAACTCATTCAGAACTTATGCAACTCAACAGAGTTATAAGCAACTCCCCAGAGACATAACCAACTCATTCAGAACTTATGCAACTCAACAGAGTTATAAGCAACTCCCCGGAGGCATAAGCAACTCCCCATAGGCATAAGCAACTCCCCAGAGGCATAAACAACTCCCCAGAGGCATAAACAACTCCCCAAAGGCATAAACAACTCCCCAAAGGCATAAACAACTCCCCAGAGGCATTGGCAACTCCCCATAGGCATACGCAACTCACCCAGAGGCATAAGCAACTCCCCATAGGCATAAGCAACTCCCTAGAGGCATAAACAACTCCACAAAGGCATACGCAACTCACGAGAGGCATAAGCAACTCGCAATAGTCATAAGCAACCCCCCCCCAGAGCATCATCAAGTCACATAGAACTTAAGCAACTCCCCAGAGGCATAAGCAACTCACCCAGAGCATCAGCTACTCCCAATAGACATACGCAATTCCCCAGAGGTATATGCAACTCCCCAGAGGCATAACCAATTCCCCATAGGCATAAGCAACTCAACTAGAGCATCATCAAATCACATAGAACTTAAGCAACTCCCCAGAGGCATAAGCAACTCCCCAGAGGCATAAGCAACTCCCCAGAGGCATAAGCAACTCCCCAGAGGCATAACCAATTCCCCATAGGCATAAGCAACTCAACTAGAGCATCATCAAATCACATAGAACTTATGCAACTCACCAGAGGCATAAGCAACTACCAAGAGGCATAAGCAACTCATTCAGAACTTATGCAACTCACCAGAGGCATAGGCAACTCATTCAGAACTTATGCAACTCAACAGAGGCATAAGCAACTACCAAGAGGCATAAGCAACTCCCCATAGGCATAAGCAACTCACCAAGAGCATCAGCAACTCCCTATAGGCATAAGCAACTCACATCGAATTTAAGCAACTCCCCAGAGTTATCAGCAATTCCCCAGAGGCATAAGCAACTCACCAGAGGCATAAGCAACTCACCAGAGGCATAAGCAACTCACCAGAGGCATAAGCAACTCATTCAGAACTTATGCAACTCACCAGAGGCATAAGTAACTTCTCAGAGGCATAGGCAAATCCCAGAGGCATAAGCAACTCACTAGAGACATTGGCAACTACATAGGTACATTAGCAGCTCCACAGATACTTGAACAACTCACCAGATACATGAACAACTCACCAGATACATCGCCAACTCCGCAGGAGCATAATCAATTTTTGCAGCAATTCAGATGGAACATTTACATTATTTGAAGAGGAACTTTTTTATCATTTGAGATGGCATTTTTACATCATTTGGGATGGAAAATGTACCAATAGTGGTAGAAATGGGAGTGTATATGATGGTATCCGGCCATTTCCCACCAAGTGGATTCCCACCTGGAAGATTCCCCCCAGTAAATTCCCACAAAGGGTAATTCCCACCACGGAATATTCCCACCAAGGAAAATTGCCACCACGGAATACTCCCCCACCGAACATTCCCCCCACGGAATATTCCCAACACAGTATATTCCCACCATTTATTATTTCACAACTCGTAATGAATATTCTCTAATGATTAATATAACCTCTAACACAACGGTAGTTTGTGCATCAACTTAACCATACCCTTATATTAATTAATGCCCAGCCATAGGCAGCAACTTCATTCGTAATAAAACTTCAGGCATGGAAAACAAGCGCTGATATACGCTTTGAGCCGGATAAATTTTTTGGAGTAATTTGGAGAAAGAAGAAACATTTAACCATTTGAATACATTTTTCACAAATAAATTTATTTTTCATAACAAATTGGTCACACTCAGGAATGATTTTCACAACTTCCGAGATATGTTTTTTTCAGTATGTGGAGTACATTTTTTTGCAAATTTTAGTCAACATGAGAACCCAAAGTTAATTAATTAAACTAATTAATAAACCAATTAATTAAACACCAATGTCGATATTGGGGCTACTTTGATAATTGAGATAATTTATTTTGGTTATTTATTTGGTTTGACCAACATAAATGTCGTCGCAACAGAGCAAAAAAGCTGTTGGACAATTGTGCGCCATATGTTTATGTAATATATTTTGCCGTCTGGATTGTACTGCTGTATAAATTGAGAAGTAAACTACTGGCATGGAAACTTTGACGGTTAAGTTGATACACAAACTACCGTTGTGTTAGAGGTTATATTAATCATTAGAGAATATTCATTACGGGTTGTGAAATACTAAATGGTGGGAATATACTGTGTTGGGAATATTCCGTGGGGGGAATGTTCGGTGGGGGAGTATTCCGTGGTGGCAATTTTCCTTGGTGGGAATATTCCGTGGTGGGAATTACCCTTTGTGGGAATTTACTGGGGGGAATCTTCCAGGTGGGAATCCACTTGGTGGGAATTAGCCTGGAGCCGTATATGATAGCATGTCGTTACTGTGCATATAGGCGGTGCAGTTAGTAATTATAGTGTAGTTTTCCGCAATCATCCGCACATTCCGGAAACCTTGTAGATCATTGAACAATAAACAGTTTTCGACTAGCTATGCACAAAATAAATTGGTTATTGAATTAAATTGGCAAACAGATAAAAAATAGCAAGCCTCTGTCTTTTCACGCTACTGTCTTTTTTATAATTATTTTTCAAATGCCACAAAAAACAATTTCGGTCAGTCCACATTTAAAAGAGTGCGTAGTCATTAACTTTGACAGAACATTCAATTTCCATTCAACTATGATTGCTGCCATTATCCACGCGCATAAAATATTAAAAGGGTTGTTGGGTTAATATAACAATAGTGGTAGGAATGGGAGTGTATCTGAGAGCATGTCGTTATTGTGCATATAGGCAGTGCACTTTTCAACAGCTAATAACAACTAGAGTAATTATAGTGTAATTCTCCGCAAGCATAAAATCATTCCCAAGCTATCATAGATCAGTTTGCATCAAATAGATTAGTTCTCATCATGATCCAGGTAAATTGGCTATTCATTTAGTTTGGACATGTACTTGCGGTTATAACGATAAAATTTCGGTCATTTTGCTGTCGCGTAAATTATTTTAAACTACCGAGAAAATTTATTTTGATTATGTTATATCAGAAATAGGTTATAACTCAATTAGGCCGGATAAAATAACTGTGCAATAAGATTTAATATAAAAAATATTGACGCACATGGAAAATAAATGGCTGTTGGATAAATGGATCAAACAGACTGCAAGAAAAACTATACTTGATACCAAATATATGCTGTGCATCCCACCAACACTTTGCTTCGACGCTGAGAAAAAGTAGTATATGCAAGTTGTCATATATATATACGACACCTTTTATGTCATGTCCAAGTATATTCAATCTAATGTGAACATGCTTTCTCAATTGATAAGTAAATGGTTTATATATGTATTTTAAATTATACACTGTTTCAAAGCAGTTTTCGTGAGAATATTTTTCAAAAATGTGTTATGGTTAAGAGTAAATTGTCAGTGAAAACTAAAGTATTCATGGTAGGAATTTGCTAGTGTATAAATTAATTTATAATAAAAGATGAATCCTTCAAACAACATGCATGTATCCAGTGGTATTTTTAATATTTTATTTCATCTGTATAAAATTACTGACGATAAGTTTTGAATTTGAAGTTTTACATTTGAAAGCATTATTCAAAGACTCATTGCGGTACATCCCTGACTATTGTTGCAGCGAGGTAAAACTTTTCACACGTTTCTCGGCATCCGTCAACAGAACACTGTAGGTCACCGCGAACAACCCCTTTGACAACGTCAATATTTGCGTTTTGCACGAAACATGTCTCACAGTAGTAGAACTGAAAACATGGAATCTTTGGCAAGCGTCTATCACGCCGATTGAGCTGAATTACCGGGTCAACATCGTTGAAAGGGATGGTGGTCGTTTCATGTCCATAATCAATTTGGTAGCCATCTTGGACACTGCCTCGCAGAATGGCGCCACTCTCTTGGCACTGTACAGTGAGGGTCGATTCCGCAGTGTTGCTACTGAACCCTCCACAGGTGTAGTATACAGGTGTAACCTATTGGATAATGTACAATATGAACAATGGACAAAAATTGAAAGAATATTAATTAATCTGATGGAAAAATGTTTGCTTCAACTTTACTAGACCAATGTACCTGTTTCAAAGCAACGTAATGAGTATCGTCGTCAGGAATGCGACCCAGATCTGGAAACCTTTCATTTAGCAAGTTGCAACGACAATCTCGAGTCGTGCTCATGCACTCTATCAAAGCTTTTGGGTAGACAAACTGCGAAGGGGGGTAATCCATTTTTTCAATGCATTCTGAAATGAAGAAGTTAAATTTAATTAATTCACGCATTATGAAAATGGTGTAAATTGCCCAAATAATGAAAATGGTTTACTTTATGGTTTTATTCAAACTACTCACCTAACAATGCATGAGAAACTTCAAACTTGATGTGATTTCTCCTGTTCCAGTCCAGTTGAATCACGGCTGCATTTCCAACGTAGCCGTTTGGGATAGCAAAGACATTTCCATCGTTCGTTTCCAGAATGGTTGGTTCAAATCCACAGCTTCTGAGGAATTTTTCGAGCTTGAGTCTCGTGTAATCGAGTCGTTCTTGTAGGACACCTTGCACAGGGGGGCAAATAAAAAAGCCATTTGCAAGGTTGTCAATAGGCTTCGGAACGTTTTGGAATACCGTTATAAATCCTGTTCCTGATCCGCGTTTATTCAGCAAGGAAACTAGTTCATGTGCGTTTAATCCGTGCTCTAGATTTAGGTCAATCCCAAGCTGGTGCAATCGTAGTCGCACAAATGAAGTTACATACGATTTGAAATTAGGGAGATGGCTTCTAATCTCCCAAATTGGTTTTCGGTTTTGCTGTCCATCCTTTTGCCGATGCTTTACTATAGGAGATGTAGGTGCCTGCTGAGCACCCATGAAGCTAACGTTTGATGATGATGACGCTTGCGTTTCCGGAACTTTGTCAACAGATGATTTTGTTGCAGACAAATGTGAGAGAGAATCCGATTCTTGCAATCCGTTAGCATTTGAATCAACGTCAGGTGACGGTGATGCGGTAAGTGGAATACTTTCAGCACTGGATGGCAAAGGGTCGTCTTTCTTTTTGGACCGCTTAATGTCCAAAACTCCAATCGTACGGCTACAGCAAGGCTGCTCAGGATCAGAACAGGGACGCTTTATAGCCTTGCTCATCTTTGATGACAAGAGAGAGGCCGGAATCTCTGCAACTTTGGTGGTGATATTTTGGAAAATCTCCTTGCTCTTTGATGAAGCTTCTGGATTGGCGGCCTCAACGTTTCCCGTGATTCTTTCATCCGTAGAATTGGTTGTCTGCTGCGCTTTCGGCGACAGTTGCACAAGCTGGAGCATGGGAATGCGTGTTTCCGGCACTTGCTGCCCTAAGCGACGCTGTAGTTGGTAAATTTCATCCCGTGCTTCCCTAGACAACAGCGTGAGTTTAATTGTACCACTCTTTTCCTGCTTGAAGCGCGTAAAGATGTGTTCCACCGTTTGCGGCGTGACCTCATTTTTCTTTTTCGCCTCGTCCTCTCCATACATGATTAGGTCTCTTATGTAAGACAAGGTATATATTATAGGCCGCTCTTCTTCCTTCATTCCAAGCAGTTTGTCAATCTGATCCTTGCTGTAATGGCCATTCCAAAGAAAAGTCACGTTGGATGCACCGTCTTCCGCTTTCCACTCCTTTATAACACTGGAAAGGTAAACATAAATAAATTCAAAATTTATGCATTCAAACGTTTGTCGACTGCAAAATGTGTCTATCCTTGTCATTGTACTAACGTTCCCTTCATAATTCCGATGGCAAAAATCGCGTTACAAGCTTCTGGGTCCTTTGGGGCGACAATGCAAAATTGAACTCGATTCATCCCTCCAATGAGTGACGGGGGGACGAAAATTGGAATACAGTTTAAGGGCAGTTCTGTCTGTGCCATTTTGCGCCGCCTCCAATAACTCTATAACAATTAAATGGAACAGGACAGTTAAAAAGCTGCTTTAATATTTGTAATACACTGAAATACATTGAAATTATTCAAATGAAATATAATGCATCTTACGAGACAATGGACAGTCATTTTATGATCATCAGAGGGCGTAACGGTTGAACCAGCGCATATCGCGTGGTCCGTCTTTAACTTGAGTCTGTCATCCTTTGGGTCAACAATAACAATGTCCACGAGCTTTTTTAATTTTGCGAGTTCCAAATCAACACCTTCATTTCCATCGGCATTCAAAAAGTAGTGACCCTTTACCTCCTTGATTGGAAGGCTGAAAAAGGGTAGCTGACGAGGGTACGGTGGAAACGCATCCAAAATGCCATTGATTCGTTTCGATTGGATAACTTGCTTCAACCAGCGCAGGCCAATGACAAGGAGATCCATCTCCTTCATTTTGCAAATTTCGTTCGAAGAATACTGCAACGAGTATGGATCAGCACTATCGTCAAACACAATAATCGCCTCGTCGACAATCTCTTGAACCACCGTTGCTCCTAATTATGGAAAATGTTAAATATACGTCACAGTTCAAATATCCGTCCCAAAAATATGAAACACTTTTGTTTGAAAAAAGTTTGAAAGTGTTTAACAGTTATAGCTTACCCAGTTGTGCAAGACCAGTTGCAAAAAATTCAGCTTCTGTTGGCTGCAGGTGCACCGGGAGGGTCATTATAGCTCCAAAAAAACAACGAATCTCCGTGTGATTCGAAACAGCATCAGTCAACGTTCCATTCTTGAGACTCTTGAGCCAGCTGTAGCCTTTTACTACGGCATTCTTGGAAATTGCAGTAATGACTTGCTTCCACGGAATGACATTTACCAGTAATTGGATCCTTTTAGATCCAACTGGCTTCCCCAGCATTGGAAAGACTATAAACTTTGAGTTTTCAGCAGAATTCAAGTTTTGCCCGTTGAATGATTCAACCAACCGACTGTCTGTTGAACTCTTTGTAGCAAAAAAAACTGGAGAATTTTCCAAAATGTTTCCCCTTATGGATTTTCCGTTCCAGCCTCCAATTAGCTCTTCCCCTTTAGAAAGCTGCCGGAAAACGGTGTGCGACAAAATCAACCTAAATGTTTCCACAAAATATACATTTTTAATGGATTACAATACTCAAATACGGCTAAAAAAATTTACGACAACATTGAAAACTGTTGAACAAAAACAAAAAATCAAACTGTTGAGACAAACCGGTTTTCAGCCATCTTGATAGATTCCCATTGATCATCTGGCAAGACATAAATATTTACTCCGGACCTGTTTTCTCCAGAAGTGAAAACCGCGTCTGTAGAAAACTGCCGTTTCTTGACAACATCCGGAAAGTCCTGCTGAAGCGACTACAACCAAACAACAAATGACAAGGACGGTTCAAAAATAAGTTTTAAAATATAAATTTCAAAAATTAAAATGGCTACTAGTCCTGCCACTACTAATAATCGCAGATTAGATAAAAAGGTTACATTTAAAAACGCTTTCGTTTCACTCTGCTGACCACCGATAAAGGTCAGCCGACCACCATTGGTTAGTAATAATCGTAATTTAGACCGCGTTAACTCCATTTTAACTAAATACCAAGACGTATTGGCAATGTCACTGCTCTTTAATCAAACTTTTAAAAAATAACAAGATATTTAAAAAAGAGCACAAAGTTGTTAAATATCAACTTGAAAAAACTGACAAACATCAACAATAGAGCAAAATAAAACAACGGACAAAAGTGCCTTGTAATTCTATGTAAACGAGTCTCAGAGTATGGTATTTGTTTACATCACGTTTCGTGTGGACGGGAGATTTAAAGGCTCACTTTTACTTTGTTCAAGGGCAAGGGCAAAAGAGACATGAGAAATGGTACAGTAGATGGCGCGAGGCGAGATGCACTGCAAGACTGTGCACTGTAAGAGACGAGTGAAATTCATATTGCCCCATGCTGGCTGGCGGCAATGTGTCCTTTGCATTCTATTGTTGTTGCAGATGACATGCTCAGAATGTGCTCGACTCTCTTGTCAACCAGACGGCCATTTTTTGTTCACTACATTTAGTAAAGTGTAAATACTTGATTAAAAGTCTGAAAGTAGTTTACAGCTCTTTTTGTAATCATGTCTGTGTTTCAGTGCAAAAATGAAGATGGGAATGATTACTATGCTGACGTAAGTAAACTATTTTTGATTCATTGTTTTAAATAGCATCTCAAAATTTTCAAAATACAGTGTCTAGCCCATAATTAATTTGTCTCCGATCCAATGTATCTATAATTATACGTCATTGTGTTTATTTGTAATGTTTCATTTGTTCATTTCAGATCAAAGACATTTATAAACTTACCTCGACACAGATTGGGCTGACGAATGAACAAATAACTGGGTACTTATACCAGCAGGGGTTTAGAGAATCCGGCCACTTGTTAAGATTCGACTCAAAATCAAAACACTGCGTCGTCACGAAACAAGGCGGAATAACAATGACCACATCTGAAGGGACGAAGAGGGGCGTGCACATAACACCAGATGAGTGGGAATATCTATCCAGCCGCTACAACAAAAGGGATACCATATTTATCCTAGTGACATTTTATTCTGATCATCACAAGGGACCAAAGGCGCTCGGCTCTGGAAGGAGATTGGGAACAAGCGACACAATAAAAACGGAACGAACACATGCCTGCTTGTTGAAGATAGTCAAGAATAAAGAGTGGCAGTGGTACGATTCGAACAACTACTTCTCGGCCGTTTTTTGCGATGATGTTAGGCGAGCCGACAATCGATATAAGGTCCTTCGCTCATCAATAATCCCCTATATCAAAGCACAATTCAATCTGAAGCAACGCATAATAATCAACAGAGAAGATATTATCAGAACACAGTAAGTGGTAAAATTGCTGAAACGCGTGAAATGTTTCGTGAAATTGTATGATATTTAAATTGTGCAAGGCAAATTAACGGTGTTTTTCAAATTTTCAGAATCGCAGGCAGTTGCTCGCTTCAGATTCTCTACGTAATTGAGAGTTTCCTCAATTATTATCCACTGGACCAGCTAGGCTACTCTAAACGACTGCAGCTGCTATTCTTGTACAAAGTCAGGCGCTTTACAAGCGGCTATAGCGACAATGACGCTGCGTGGTACACCACGTCACCAGAGTGGACGCTTGAGCCGTTGCTTGTCCGACTAGCTAATGGACTAGCGGTTTCAAGGGAGGAAATTGGGACAAGCCTCAAGGCAAGTAGATTTGTTTGTAATTGATTTTAATTTTTACCACATGTTTACAATATTATTACAATAACACTAATAATAAAAATTTTGCGTAGGAATTGGAAAATTTGGATCTCCATACTAGAGTATTGCGACCAAGAGAGGACATGGTTCCGATTCGGGCCTTCAGCATTGACATGAAGTGTTAGACTTGCTACTGAAATTTTCAACTCAATCTGCCATAATAATAATATCAAATGTATCCCAATCAACTATGGATATTGTAATATTCGTTCCCTGTTTGGTGATTTTGTAAATTTTGTAACGCAAGCACATGTTTATTGAAAAAATATTTACGACTACTAATTTTCCACCTTTGATGTTCAGTTGATAAGTTTAAGACTACGTTACAATACTGTTGTATGTAATTTATAAGAACAAAACATGATTACAAATTAATTCCATCTACAAATATGCTGATTCATTATTTTATTATTATTATGCTGGCATTATTTTAACTTTCCGATAAGGAATTTTCTTAACTTTCCGACATGGCATTATTTTAACTTTTCAGCTAGGCATTATTTTAACTTTTCAGCTAGGCATTATTTTATCTTTTCAGCTAGGCATTATTTTATCTTTTCAGCTAGGCATTATTTTATCTTTTCAGCTAGGCATTATTTTATCTTTTCAGCTAGGCATTATTTTATCTTTTCAGCTAGGCATTATTTTATCTTTTCAGCTAGGCATTATTTTATCTTTTCAGCTAGGCATTATTTTATCTTTTCAGCTATGCATTATTTTATCTTTCCGACATGGCATTATTTTATCTTTTCGGCTAGGCATTATGTTATCTTTTCAGCTTGACATTATTTTAGCATTCTAACTTGGCATTATTTTATCTTTTCGACATGGCAAGATTTTAGCATTCCAACTTGGCATTATTTTAACTTTTTGACATGGCATTTGTCCAACTTTTCATGCAGTAGTCTATCGAATTAAAATTGGTAATGTGCAGAGTCGTTGGAATGTGTCTGATATTTAGGAATGCAATTAACATGATGATATGAACAAAAGTTTCAAGCACGGAAAAATGTAATGCAAGGCATGACACTGCAGCATCGTTTCTCGCACGTGGAAATGAATTGAATGTTGATCCGCTAGATGTAGGTGGGATGATGTGGCAATGATGACCGCCAGCCTTTTTATGTATGCTATACAATTATTAAAATGCGCAAAACTTTATGCAAGCGTTTAATGGAACATGATGTATAATTACATGTTTATTCATTTATAAATCATAAAATAAGCAATCAATAAATCAGATACTCAATCAAACTTGTATTATAAATGCATAATACGGAAAAACAAACAAAATCAATAATAGGCAGAAACGTTTACAATAAAAGTATCTCGACCCTTTTGGATTCGTTGAATGGTGGAATTAATGTCCGTCGCGTCTAGCACGCCATCTGAAATCAAAAAGAGAAAAGTGGAATTTGAAAAATTAATTAATTTTGTAACATGTAGCATTTTGACTGTTTGAATGAAGGAACGTTAAAGAATTTTGTAGCATACCTGAATAAACCTCGACCAAAGGGTTCTCGCGTGTAATGGATGACCCACAAAAGAGTTGCTGAAATGAAATTAAAAAAGAAATGTTGATGAAATGAAAATGAAATGAATGAAAGAAATGAAAATGCACACAAGAAAACGAAACTATAATTTTAAATTTTAAATTTAACCGAGATTTTACTATATTTTGGTTGCTTACCTGTCCTTGAAAATCAACTGGAATTTCGTCACTTCCATAACCATGAACGATACAATTGGCGTTGGCGTCCAAGACTGGGGCGTCGCGATAAACTTGATAGACACGGCGTGGTCCGGTGACTGGAACGCGAGTGGCTGGAGCTGACCTTTCGTCACAAGTAGTATGCTATGAATCAAAAAAGAATCACAACATTTTTAGAACGAGTTGGAAAAGGTTAAAAAATGATGCTTTCTTTACACAAATGACAATATTTAAAAATATTCCACTAGTAAAAAGTAAAAAGTTTGACTTGCCTTGCTGTCAAGAGTGACAGTGTTGGTGCTGGATTTGGGGCGGTCAGGTTCACTTGCACGAGATGAAGATGGCAGAGGTTGCTGCGAGACAGCTGGCAATTGGCCAGGAAGGACCGGGTCTTGAAGCTGGCCGTTAGTTGTGTCACGACGATTCAAGAGTGGGCAATGGCGCTTTATGTGGCCAAATTCTTGGCATCTACCACATACCCGTTTTCCGGCAATGTCAACCCCAGACGCGATTAATGTCTTGGCTAACAAGCAGCTGCGGATCCAGTGTGCCTTGGACCCACAAAACCCACAACCATTAAAAGGTTTTTGCTCGGAACCGGTTGCTGGAAGCGTACAATCCTTTACAAAGTGGCCAAACAAATTGCAGCGATGACAGAGGAGACGCAAGGGACAGTCTTTGACTTGGTGTCGTGAACTATTGCACTTGAAACAAGTGTGAGGCAAAGGTTGACGATCCATTTTGGAAGAAAAATTTGAACTTGAAAAAGATTTTTTCAGGAACTTGGAAACTTAAAATAGTAGTGGAACCGTTATACAGTTATCAACGAGAGAGTGGAACAGGAATAAATCGTGACCATAAAATTCTTGGGGTTTTATACTGACTGAAGGAAGCAACAGAAACTGGCGAGAGTAACATGTCCGCAGTACAACATGGGGAAAATCATTTGAATTTATGCATAATCACCAAAAGATTTATGCAAATGAAATGCAAAACTCGTAAAAGGTGGATAGACTCTTGAATCTAGGACAAACTAAAAAATGCTGTATAGATGGAGTTTTATTTTTATGAAATATTATTAAATACACATTAATACACTTGTACTTGAACAAAAAAAATAATGACACCTAAGAAACAATTCAGCCTATAGCTATCGTGATCATGCATAAAGTTAATCCAAGTTGAGAGATATGGAATGATAAGCCAACATTGTCAGGCCACCATCCAGGGGGGAAAACTTGTGACCACAATCACAAGGCATAAATGGATGGGCGTCAAAGGAATTGGTGTCTGCCTGGTACCCAAATTCTAAACCACTCATCTCATCCTGTCAATAAAATAAAAAGTCAAGTCATATGTTTGTCAAACCACTTGATTTTTTAAAGATTATTGTGCCATTATTAGATCTCTACAGCACATGGCTAGCGTAATTATGGACAACTTGTATTTGAAAAAATGATCAACCAAAATAGCTGATACGATTAGGAAGAAAAAATTTTCGAAAAAGTTAATTAAAATTTTAATTAAAGGTTAACTTAATTGTTAATTATCTTTCGGTCCCAGCCAAATGCAACTAAACTTGAAACGGATTCTTTCCATACAGAGTCTTGTCGTCAACTCGCAACCTTCAAAACGACTGCATTCGGCTGGGACCGAGCTATAATTAACAATTAAGGTAACCTGTAATTAAAATTTTAATTAATTTTTGCGAAAATTTTTTCTTCACAAGCATATCAGCTAGTTTGGATGATCATTTTCTTAAATACAAGTTGTCCTTAATTATGCTTGCTTTATGCTGTAGAGAGTTAATTATGGCACAATAATTAACTTTCAAACTATCGCCATATCTTTAATTTTGACGCTATAGTATATAAAAATGACATTATGGAATGGCTCTGAATTTTGCATCCGGTGCCATGAACCATTATTTGCTTCGTAAGAAAAAAAATATGGAGGTTTTGAATTATCGAGGGTCAAAGGTCACATACGGAAAGTAAGCAATGTAGATTAAGTAAAGTAAAAAATTCATAGAGTAAAATGTAATACCAAGCCTATAGTAACGGGAAATGTTACTTCTATAGTAATGGGTAATGTTACTCTTATAATAATGGGATATGTTACTCCTATAGTAATGGGATATGTTACTCCTATAGTAACGGGAAATGGTACTCCTATAGTAATGGGTAATGTTACTCCTATAGTAACGGGAAATGGTACTCCTATAGTAACGGGAAATGTTACTCCTATACTAATGGCACATTTCATGCCTGTAGTAATGAGCTATATCACGACTGTAATAATGGGTAATGCTAAGGCTATGCGAAACAAGCTTACGGCAGGTATAATGTAAAAACGTAATAGGATAGTTTGTAATTGTATTACCAAAACAATGACCATTTTTACGTGCCGAGCAACTAGCTGCAATGATCTTTGGAGGATGAAAAGGTTTCTTGGAGAACCATAATTGGAGCCAATAGTTGCGACCTTGATTGTTGCGTTATGTTGTGCAACGTGTGCAACAAATCTCCAGGGGTACTAGAAAACGAATAATGTATGTAGTCATTATCACTTTTGTACATTTTATTGCTTGTAGTAATGAGTTGATTATTTTAATTGGTAATAATGCTCACAGTTAACCGTCCATAAAATGAAAACTCCAAAAGACCCTCAAAAAGTAGCTCATCCATTAGCAATTGAATCAACTCTCGTCCAAAGTAGCAAAGTCCCAATTTTTTTAGACCTAACAGAAATTAGTTGAAACTGAAAGTGCACATGAAACTGCTTATTATTTTTAGACATTTTCTACTTACAGCGTAAGTTGCCAATTCTGGCTGCCAAATCTGGACGGTCAAGATTTCCGAGAAATGCTCGATAATCGATTCGATTCCCAATTGCAAGGTACAGCTCTTGAAGGCGACTCAAATGATGAAAAATGGCCTGAAAGTCGTCTTCCACAAGATATCCAATGTTGCGAGTCAAATCCAGACAAGTTAGGTTTCGAAAATCGGCAATGTAATGTCCAAAGTTCCACTGGACGCCATCGCCAACAGAAGGAAGCAGAGGCACCCATCCAGAAAGTCTCAGCTCGTGCAGCTCATGATGTGTGTTTTCAAGAATGGCCACAGCGTCACCATAACGTGAAGGACGAGATGAAAAAGATGCTCTAGACAAATCGACAGCCAAACCCGTGAGTTTTGGGAGACGACGCAGAAACGCCCAATCAACATTTTCCTGGACGCCGTCTGCGGTATCCTCAGCGTTATCATAAATTGCTAGGCGTTCCAAGGAATTGCTGCAGTTTTGGATGGCGGCTGAAAGAGGAAATGACAGTCCCAAGTTGAATGTCAAGGACAACTCTTTGAGCTTGTTGCAACGGGTAAGGAATCCATTGACATTTTCAGTGTCCCTGGCGTTTGTTCCTCCACGGCATATAATGCATAGTTTTTCCAAGCGCGGACAAAAAATTTTTCCCAACTCACCCCCGTATAATGACGCAAGATATAAATGAACACGTTTCAAACTGAGATTGTTGGCAGAAACGATAACATGACAAAAATTACCAATCTCAGCATCTCGTTGGACATGAGTTATTTTGCCAAAACTAAAGGAAACTAGACACATTTTATATGAAGACATGACGTGAATATTGTCAATAAGGTTTTGAGCATTCTCGAGGCAAGCTACGCGATCAGGATCACTGACAAAACTAGGAATGGCCAGATGCATCAAACCTCTAAACTTGTCACAAACAAACTGCTCTAACAGCACAATCTTCAAATTCAACTCCATGACACTACATTCCACGACAAGATAGTTCAATGCACCACAGGATTGGAAAAGACGCGTGACGTTTGACAGAGTACGCTCGGGGAGAGAGTCGTTGGACACGTAAATAATTAACGCAGACACATGAGTGAGCGTTGAAAATGCGTGTTCATCAAACAAACTATACGCGTCAAACACTACAGATGGCATGGTTATCGTCTCCGTGTCAAGACCAGCAATGCCATTTCTTAACGAGTCTGGGGTTAACAAGAGAAACATTCGATGGACCAAAAATGGGTGGCTTGAAACCATTTCCATCATGTCTCTCGAGCATAAACGTAGCGACAATATATCGGCAAACTCTAGTCGCTCCAAAATTTGTTGGGTGACCTGGAAAAGTTTTGGCAAAGTTTTAAATGTCTAAAATGAATGAATGAATGAATGAATGAATGAATGACTAAAATGTGCCAAAGTTTTTCAATACTTACGTCTGGCATCATTCGTAGCTGGGTGATAACGCTTGTTGTGTTTCCCATTTTTTGTAAATTTTGTTGGAAAAACGGTTTGTTGAGAAAAAAATAATTTATAATAATAATAAAAACAATTTTGGAGTTGTCAAGAATAGATTTTCAAGGTTGTGGTGAATGGAATGGAGGATGAATGGTCATACGCAGGCATAATCGATATAATATCGAAAAAAGCAAACAGAGCAGACAACAAGCAAGCATGATGCACAAACAGATAAAAATGCTAGACGTAAAAAATGTAATCAGGTCAAGTCATATTTGCATTTTCCATGTGATGATCATATAGCAACGCATGATGCAATAAAAGGACCGTGTATTGTGCTGAAAGCATTTTGTTTTTGAAAACATTTTTTAATTTTTGTGCAGAGTTTGTCATAATGAGATGTTGTGAACATGTACTGATCACGTGGCGTCTTTAAATTCTTAAAGCGTCTTGAGATTATTTGAACCACATAATGAAAAAATGCCCAGCAAGTTGGTCAGTGTACGCACTAGAGAAAACTCGGCTTAAAAATTACACTTTACGCAAATTTGTAACTTGCACAAAAATGCAAAAATGGTAATGAGATGAAACGAGAACAAGCAACGCGATGGAGCATTGTATATAATATCGAAAAGAAAAAATCTCTGCGTTTTTGTAGCTTGTAGTGGTATTTTCATTTCAGTTTTTCACACAACAATTCATTTCAAGTTTATCAAATATCAAAGCAAAATTCTTCAACACTTGAATGACCGAAAAAATAAAAATGCGCAGACCATTCACCACAGCAGTAAACTGATTAGCATACATATCTATCTGTAATATAAGCTTTAATAGTAGCATGAAATCCTGTAAACGAGATGAGCATGAAAGAATGAAAGGGAGACGTGTGTGGTTAGAGTCTAGTCTGGAAAAATTGTCATGTTGAAAATATGCAAAACTGCTTGATTTGAAAAGGAGAAATGATGCTTGGGTTGAAAAGGTAAAATAATGCTAGAGTTGAAAAGATAAAATAATGCTTGGGTTGAAAAGATAAAATAATGCTTGTGTTGAAAAGATAAAATAATGCCTAGTTTGAACAGATGCAATAAAGACTGCATACATGTTGAAGCAAAGTAACGATATTTGTTTGTAGTAAACGATGTAGTAAAAAGCTTTCAGTAGATGATGAATCGAAAAAGTTGAAATTGAGTTGGGTCCTTTCTACATTTTGGTATTTATATTTAAAGGTTATTTTAAGGATAAGTATATGGACAAGACATACTTTGTTGTCGCATTGAAAAAACTAAATTCTAACTAAAGATTATTCTCATCATCAAGACAAAAGCAAAGCATGATCCATTTTTAAATTCCACTAGATAAGCTCCAGTAGATATCATGATGACTGCTTTTCTGTAAGCATTTTTAGCACATTTTAAAATATTTAATGTATTAAATATGGCATGGATTATAGGACAAGCATAAACTGTCTGCTAGCGTGGATGTGATAAGGTAAGTGTTTGGCGCCTTTCGTTACCTTGAACTGCATGCTGGGCAAGATTCCCGTGTTGGACAAGGCCTGCAGCACAAGAGCGATATTACATTGAACGTATAGCAATGTAAGCATGACGTTTTGCATATCATGCAAATTCACCGGGCAAAAGCTCGAGCAGTGAAGGTACCTAGCATGACCATACTGGAGCATGGGTTTACTGGCAGCGGCTTTGCTTTTTCTCCTTGTCGGTTGCAACCCGCTAGACACAAAACATTACAAAACTTTTCTCTCTCCCTAAATTTTTTTTAAAATAATATAACTGGTGAATTTTGTTTGTAAACTTTTTTGAATCGTCTACAAAAGTTACTTTTCGGAAACTTACTACAAGTTACTACAAGTGCTGAAAAGTGCAGATCCGATAGTTTCGATTATTTTGTGGCTATATTGTGAAGTAGGTCGATTGAGTAAATTTTAATTAAAAGTTAAAAGAGTTGATTCAAGTTTTTTGAAAACATTGCATGTGAGATTACGAGGATAGTTTTGAGCTTGTCGTTAGAGTTTTGTGACGAGTTTTTTGGTAAAGTGTTAATTTAGTAAGTGTGATAAGATGGACAAGGAAATGGTAAGCTCTAACATTGTTGACATGGTGTTATAGTAGAGTAAAAAGTTACAGTTTATTCAGCCCAAATGTTTATTTATACAAATGTCGTTTGCTACTAAAGTTCCGTCGTATTTGGGATGATGGTAAAAGTTAAAATCGGTGACTGTTTCTTTTGTTTTTCAGGTTAAGGACGATAATGAGATAGGTGTGCGTCCAATACGATGCAATAGATTCCTAAAGAGAGGTAATATTTTCAGTATTTTATTGTTTGAAAGTTTGAAATGAAATAAAGTACAGATGCTGCGGAAATACCATCTTTATCTCACAATCTTCAATTAATGTTCAACTTGATCTTTCAGTTACAGAATCTCAATCCTCTGGGCCGTTAGGGTCGTCAATCTCTCCACTCGTCAAGTCACCACTCAAGTCATCACAGACTGAAACTGTTGCAGTCACCATTCCAACTTTGACGCGTGATGATTCAGAGCAAGTTGAACGAGTTGAGAAAATGAGCAAAACCGGAGACTGGACCAACATCCGCACAAATGCTACCGACATTGAGTCGGATAGTGACAAGGAATGTGACAAGAAGGGGGATGATGAAGAAGCTAAAGTTTCGGGGGAAAAGGTCGAGTCGTCAAGGGAAAATGGTGGGCATGGCGAGTGTTTAGGAAGCAGCAGCGTTGGCGACACTTTGAACGCGGAGAGCGATGGATGGATCACGGATGATGATGAAGAGACTGATAGCGAACAAGATGACGATGACAGCAACTTTGACTCAGAAACTGAACAAGATGGTGATGACGACGAAAATTCCGGTTCACCTGGATTTGAGAATGTCAAGGTTGATGGCGTCATGGACGCGAAACATAACAAAAATACGACCCAGTCGGAAGCAGCCATACGACAGGAAAAGCTGAAACAAGATCTAGTGGAGAGCGATGGGGAAGATTATTGTAAGTTTATGAAAAGCAATTTCTGATATCCATCTCGATTTTGAGCATGCATGCATTTTGAACATGCATTTCATGTATTTTTTGTATTTCATAGATGAACGACTAAGAGTCCTTTCTCCTGGAGGCAAGCAAAAGTTACCAAAATATGAAAGCGAAATCATCGAAATCCTCAGGGACCAAATAGAAAAGGACAGGCCAAGTCTAATGTCAAAAAAGGAGAAAGGTATGAAGCAAAGTTTAGTGTTAATATTCTAGTGGTTTTAATTACTATCGGCATTGACTAATGTGCAAAAAATTTGTTCAATTCATGTTACAGATGACCTTATAGAACTTCTCCAGTCCACGACGACGCGCCACCCAATCTATTACCCAGAACCTCCTGCAATCCAGGACCTAGTAAAAATTCCTGTCGAAGAATGGCTAGAGAGAGAGATTGCAGCGGGAAATTGCAAATCGGGAGCTATATGCATCCGAGGCGGAGTCGAGTATGTGGAGCATTTGTCGGGGAAAAAAATTGACCAGTTTTACAAGGACCAGCTGTCAACTACCATCAAAGAAGCAAAGCTGTTGACTGCAAAACAATTAGGAAAAATTGCAAACAAAAAGAGACCTGCAAAGAAAACGGCTGCTGCTGCAAGAAAGCGTTCAGGAAAACCCAATATAAGCACAGTCGGAAACAAGACAACAGCCAACAGCACACGTCGCCCGGGACGACCAGCCAAGCCAGAAAATGAAAAAATGAAGTTAGAAGCGCAAAATGGGGAATCGGAAACACCATTGAGCGGACCAGCAGGTGTGAACGTGGCGACTACGTCTCGGTTGGGTAGCAACGCTGGCCCTCGGTTTCGCGTCACCAAGAACCCAATGAACCCGGCAGGGTTCTACCTAATGACTGAGCAGAGGCGAGGTGTCCAGATCCAGTTAAAACTGAAAAAATACGGCAGTTTGGGGCGAAAAATGACACGTCTTCGCGTGTAAGTTTTTTAAACCACAATACAATGGACATTTTAATTGCAGCATTTTTTGTTTCATGTTTGTGCATTTTCTCGTTTCTTTGTTGTTTCTAGTCGCGCAGAAGCTGGAGTGAAAAGGAATACCATTGTCGAAGAAATTGCAGCGTTTTGGGAGCACGTCAGAGACAGTGACACCTTATATGTCAATGACCTGCAGAAGAATTTGCAAAATAAAACCATGTCAGACAAGTGGTACCTGAACGACCTGCGAACTCTACTTGATGAGGCGAAAACCTTCAAAAATGCAACTGGCGTGAACGACGCGTATCTATACGTTGGCACAAAATGGTCTTCTTTTCCGGTCCATGCAGAGGACCAAAATATCCTCAGGTAACTGTTTGAAACTTTCAATTTTTAGTAATCATGCAAAATGCCAGACGTGTAGTTTTATCCTTCCAACTTTGCACTATTTTATCCTTCCAACTTGGCATTATTTTATCCTTCCAGCTTGGCATTATTTTATCCTTCCAGCTTGGCATTATTTTATCCTTCCAGCTTGGCATTATTTTATCTTTTCAGCTAGGCATTATTTTATCTTTTCAGCTTAGCATTATTTTATATTTTCAGCTGGGCATTATTTTATCATTCCAAATTTGCATTTTTTATCTTTTCAAATTTGCATTTTTTATCATTTCAAATTTGCATTTTTGATCTTTTCAAATTTGCATTTTTTATCATTTCAGCCAGGCATTATTTTATCCTTTCAGTAAGGCATTATTTTATCCTTTCAGCAAGGCATTATTTTATCCTTTCAGTAAGGCATTATTTTATCCTTTCAGCCAGGCATTATTTTATCCTTTCAGCCAAGCATTATTTTATCCTTTCAGCCAGGCATTATTTTATCCTTTCAGCCAGGCATTATTTTATCCTTTCAGCCATGCATTATTTTATCCTTTCAGCCAGGCATTATTTTATCCTTTCAAATTTCTTTTTTGATACATGAGCATTAAAATCAGAAATTTAATTGTGTTTTTTTAAAATTTAAGCATCAACATACACTTTATGGGCGGCTTTAAATTCTGGATCTTTATCCCGCCATACCATTATAAAAAGTTGGTGAAACTCATCTTGAAAAAATTCCCCACCAACTGTAAAAATTTCATTTGGTAAGTTTTAAAAAATGTAGAGGTCAGCACACGGCACAAACAACATTTTAATTTATTCCCCGTGTTTTGGTTTGATTGCAGTCACAAGAACTTGCTAATAAATCCTCTGGAATTGAAAGCCAACAACATTGACTTTGACTGGGTACGTAATTTACTAACCAAAGCTTTACTTTAGTAAGCATTAACTAGTAAAGAAACGATTAACAGTTTCATATTTTCCTTCTTCTTTACAGGTGGTTCAGCAGCCGGGTAAACTGATGACAATTTGCAGGGATCGCTGCGATTTTCAAAATAAATATTTTTTTTTGTAAATTTTTTGTTTGTTTTTTCAGGGGATATAATTTATACTCTTGGCGGTGCCTGTCACTTTGGGTTTAATAGCGACATCAACACCAACATAGCCTCAAACCTAGCAATTAAATCGTAAGTAAAATGGCAATATAACGATGTATAGGTGATGGAAAATGATGTAAAAAAATTTCATGCAAACGAATACAGGATAACTCTGTTTACATTCATTGCAGATGGATCGATTTAGGATTGGTGACATCAGTAGATATGTGTAGTGAAACAACAGATGATGCATCCACGGTATTTTACATCCCTATGCGTCAGCTCGTAAAAAAGTACAGAACGCCAGATGAGTGAGTTGCATTTAAAAGTTTTTTTTTTTAATTTTCAAGAGTGGCAATTCAAGAATCTTTCTTTAGTATGATTAATTTGTTTAATAACCATCTCAGGTTTGCTAATTTTTTGACCGGAAATCACATGGTAAAGAATCCACTGCACTGTCCTGGAGTTAGCCAAAGGGAATCTTGGTATGGCGAAGACGACCCGGAATTTGACGGCAACGAAAACGAGGAACCGATAATGGTCCCAACGGTATTGGGGGTATACGAGAATTTCGAGGCAAGTTGAATTACGAAATAACCCGGCATGCATAATTGAAACAGTTCAAATTATCTGGTTTGGCTAATAAAACGTTTTGAATTTTATTTAATTAAATTCACAGGCGCTCAAGGGAAAGGTTGGTGGCATTGGTCGTGGTTGCGTGGCAAACCCAGAGCACAAAGTAATGGCCGAAGAGCTCGCTAGCTTTAGTGCTGAAATTTCGTTCTGGCATGAGCAGCTAGTTGGGATTTTGGGGAACATTTACAACCTTGTAGACGCAAACAGGTCTGAAACGCGCCTTGTTCCTCAGATAGCACTGCTCATGACCAATTTAATCGAACAGAGTCCAAATCTGATGCGGCAAAGATGTGCAGGACCAGAGGGAGAACAATTAATGGCCAACTTCATTTCCCTCTTTGTCGAACGTGCAGAAATGGCACTTTTGGCCAACTCGAAGAAACCACGGATGGAAAAGTCAAAAAGGGGAAAAAAATCAAAAGTCACCAAACAATTGGACACGGTGTCAGTTATGGATAAACAGTCCCAAATGGCCATCATTTATGGTACTTGCCAATTGCTGTCTTTTCTTAGCCTAGACACTAACTTTGACCTATGGCCTCATCAAAGGTTGAACCGAGATTTTCACCTGAACCTGATCCCGAGACTTTATAGTGGTCTGGAAGAGACGATCCAAATGGACATGGATGTTTTTAATCGGGGGTAAGTTTTATTTGAAATATTATTATTATTTACTTGAAACTTTTGACGGTTGTTTTTCAATTTCAAGTGTGCTTCATTTTATTGCTTGCTTTCTTGTTTGAAATGTTTCAGAATGCCCGACACATTTGTCAAAAGACTCTGTCCGCATTACAATGAACACGTGACCAAGTTGGCCTGCTTTGACCTTGCCAACGTGTTTTGTCTTTCGAGTAAGTATTAAAAAAGTAAACATAATCATTGAGCAGACAATATTGCAGGACAGTAACTGAAAAATGCTTTTTGAATGGTTTTTTCATTCGCAGGACATATGTGTTATGGTCACCTGAAAACCAAGATGGTTCCCCCAGGAGGTGAATTGTTTCAAAAGATTGTCAAATACGCCGTCAACTTTGAACCGGGAAGTGATCAGCGCACGATGCTTAAAGTTTGGCTGCTTACGTACGGTAAATGTGCAAAGTAAGTACAATGAATACTGTAAAAACTGTTGTGATTCTTTTGTGAATAATGGCTAGATGATGATTTTTGTGTTGTGATGCTAAAATATGAACATAACATTTAAATGAACCAACAGGGGTTATAGGCTGGCCGATTATCAACCGGACGATATGACTGATGACCAGCCTCAAGATGAATTGCTGGAAATGTAAGTATTTTTGCAAGTTTCTAGAGTTTGAATGTGTAAGTAAGTGCAGTAATTTAAAATGTCTGTTGCATTGCAGTGAGCCTGCCCAAGAAGAGACTGAAAAGACTCGGTAATTTAATTTAGTACCTCAATATGCTGTTAACCTTTTTCTATTCTGGTAAATCTACATGTAAAGGTGTTTTTGTTTGAACCTAACAAGTTGTTTTAAAAACCAACAGCAATGAACAAGATGAAGACAATAACCACCAAGATGGCGCCAATGATGACCATGAGGGCATGATAGATGCGAACCGAAACGACGGCGGCAGCGAAAACATAACCGAAAACGAAAATAACGGGTAACTAAATTTGAAATTATTGTCCAAAATTCGACATGCTGTAATAAATTGAAAATCATTTTTCATTTTAAACAGTAAAAACGACATGACCATGACCGGAGGACAAGATTCTGGGAGCGACACGAGCAACTTTTCGCTGCCGCATATTAACGGAGATTCACCTCCAACCTCGAAATACGATGCAGATTCGAAAAAGGCCGACGATGGATCAGAAAGCAATGGAGAAGCAGTTAATGTACCCATGGTGGATGAGACTGGAGGCGAAGCAAATGTTTCCGCCAATTTGCCAACAAACGGTAGCGGGTAAGCGATTATACATTTGACTGTAAACAATTTAAACTAGAACGGTCAGTTTAACTTGATTCGATTGACATATTTTTCAACTTTCAACAGTGATTACGAACGTCAGGATAAGGAAGCTGAGAATCCCTCTACTATGGACATGATTGGAATGATGGAAACTGGGCCTCAAATATTGTGTGATGAAGCCGAAATCTCGAATGTGGGACATGAGAACCAGCGGATGCCAGACTTGATTATTTCGATGGAAAAATTACCAATTAACGCAACTGTTGATGCAACGACCGTAGTATCGACCAGTGAGTCTGGAAAATTGGCGACAAGTGTTGGTCTTGGGTAGGAATTTATTTAAAAATTATAAAAAATTTAAAGCATTTTATTTGAAGGACACGTTTCAAGATTAAACTGAAAATGGGAAAATTGTGAAACATTTTGTTGCTACAGGGTTCCAGTGGAAATTGCGTCGCAGGACATGTCTGCCGAGGACATTGAAAATGATGCAGCAGAAGAAGCTCTTGCTGCTCAACAGTCTGGCAACACAAACGAGGAAGCACAACTCGCCACGATTGACCATCAACCAACTCCTTCAGATGACGAAAATGAAGGGTAAATTGAAATTTAAAAAAAAGAGCGTAAATATCAACAATTAATACCAAAAGATTGATTGCGTATATTAAATATTCTGTCTGTTTCAGAACAATGGATGGCCCCATTGAATTGTCCACTGAAAGGCCATCAGATGCCGTAATGCTGTATCCAAATGCGCGAAATTTAAAGAGACCACACAAGCGGTAAGTTGACAAAACTGAAACCAATAATCATATTTTTTAAACAATTGGTATTTATGCCATTAGTATATTCAACCTTTTATTTTATCCAATAGGGAACAAACTGGCAATTTGCTATTCCAGGGGAACCAACAGGTGTGGCAATGCCAAAGTTGTAAATGGATCTTACACAAACCCGCAGCAATCAAAGCACATGCCGGGAATAAATGCACCAAGCCAGAATACCAGTTCAAGTGTAGTTATCCACAGTGTCTGAGAAAGAACGCCAACTACAAATCTGACAAGATTTTGAAACAACATCTGAAGTAAGTTTAAAAAGTATTTCCAATTAACATCATTTACCAGACCGGTATATTAGTATAGTGTTTTCTAAATTACAGAAAGTGTCACAAAGTCCCGTCAGCGCATCCCAGGCAAACCAAGCGTAAGAGACAGATGGATTCTGACAGAGAAAGCGACGATGAAGAAACCCAAGATGCAGGCAACAACAAACGGACCCGCAAGTCATCCTTAAAATCAACTTCCAAAGACCCCATTGCAGTAGAAGAACAGCAGGAACCCGATAACGGTGGCGATAACGATACGGCACCAGAGATGGCGATAACGGCGAGTGATGGCGTTCTTGTAACAGAACACAGTGAGACAGAGCAGGATAGTGCTGAGAAGTAAGGAAAAGTTTGATAAAATGCGACATAATATTAGACAATTGAATTAAATGTTTGGACAAATTGTAAAATAAAATTAGAATGGAAAATGTACTATAATTACAACATATTATTTTTCAATATTTTTTTATTTGAAACTGGCATTATTTTATCCTTTAATCTTGGCATTATTTTATCCTTCCAACTTGGCATTATTTTATTCTTTCAACATTGCATTATTTTATCCTTTCCGATTGGCATTATTTTATCCTTTCCGATTGGCATTATTTTATCCTTTCCGATTGGCATTATTTTATCCTTTCCGATTGGCATTATTTTATCCTTTCAACCTTGCATTATCTTATCCTTTCAACCTTGCATTATTTTATCCTTTCCGATTGGCATTCTTTTATCCTCTCAAATACAGCAATTTTGCATATTCTCAAGACTTTACGCATACACGTATATATATATAATTCCATTCACATCTCAAATAGCAACCGGAAATGAAAACATGGCACCTCAAACTACATGTCCAAAGTTAATTCATAGCCAATTTTCCTGGGGCAGGATGAGAACCAAACCAACTCTTGTAGGTTGACCCATGATAGTTGTGGAATATGTTTATGCTTGCGGAGAGTCATTGAATAACTACTCTAGTTTTTATCAGTAGCGAAACAAAGAGAGCAAGTGGGTTCGATAGCCAACATTTGGTGCAATGTAGAGCATTTCTCGCATCAACCCTTTTAATTTTCCATGCGCGAGGATACTTGCTGATGGCATATCTAAACGCACAGTCATTATTTTCGGTAAAATTAAATTGCCACATGTTCTATGATATTTAGGCTACCGGACATGATTTCAAAAGTCACAAAAATTCCATTCACATATCAAACAGCAACCGGAAATGAAAACATGGCACCTGAAACTACATGTCCAAAGTTAATTAATAGCAGATTCAAATGGGGCAGGATGAGAACCAAACCAACTCTTTTAGGTTGACCCATGATGGTTTCGGAATGTGTTGATACTTGCAGGGAATCATAATTTAATTAGTCTAGTTTTTATCCGCAGCGAAACAAAGAGAGCAGGTGGGTTCGATAGCCAACATTTCGTATCATGTAGAGCATTTCTCGCAACAACCCTTTTAATTTTCCATGCGCGAGGATACTTGCTGAGGGCATATCTAAATACACGGTCAATATTTTCGGCAAAATTAAATTGCCACATGTTCTCTGAGATTTAGGCTACCGGAAATGATTTCAAAAGCCAAAAAAATTCCATTCACATATCAAATAGTAACCGGAAATGAAAGCTTGGCACCTGAAACTATATGTACAGTGTAAATTTATTACAGATTCAAATGGGGCAGGATGAGAAACAAACTAACCCTTGTAGGTTGACCAATGATGGTTTCGGAATGTTTTGATGCTTGCAGAGAATCCTAATTTAATTAGTCTAGTTTTTATCCGCAGCGAAACAAAGAGTGCAGGTGGGTTCAACAGCCAACATTTGGTATCATGTAGAGCATTTCTCGCATCAACCCTTTTAATTTTCCATGCGCGAGGATACTTGCTGATGGCATATCTAAATACACAGTCATTATTTTCGGCCAAATTAAATTGCTACATGTTCTCTGATAATTAGGCTGCCGGAAATGATGTCAAAACATGTAAAAATTCCATTCACATATCAAGTAGCAACCGGAAATGAAAGCTTGGCACCTGAAACTACATGTCCAAAGTTAATTCATAGCCAATTTTCCTGGGGCAGGATGAGAACCGAACCAACTCTTGTAGGTTGACCCATGATAGTTGTGGAATATGTTTATGCTTGCGGAGAATCCTACTTTAATTACTCTAGTTTTTATCCGCAGCGAAACAAAGAGAGCAAGTGTGTTCAACAGCCAACATTTGGTATCATGTAGAGCATTTCTCGCATCAACCCTTTTAATTTTCCATGCGCGAGGATACTTGCTGATGGCATATCTAAATACACAGTCATTATTTTCGGCCAAATTAAATTGCTACATGTTCTCTGATAATTAGGCTGCCGGAAATGATGTCAAAACATGTAAAAATTCCATTCACATATCAAGTAGCAACCGGAAATGAAAGCTTGGCACCTGAAACTACATGTCCAAAGTTAATTCATAGCCAATTTTCCTGGGGCAGGATGAGAACCGAACCAACTCTTGTAGGTTGACCCATGATAGTTGTGGAATATGTTTATGCTTGCGGAGAATCCTACTTTAATTACTCTAGTTTTTATCCGCAGCGAAACAAAGAGAGCAAGTGTGTTCAACAGGCAACATTTGGTGCAATGTAGAGCATTTCTCGCATCAACCCTTTTAATTTTCCATGCGCGAGGATACTTGCTGATGGCATATCTAAACGCACAGTCATTATTTTCGGCCAAATTAAATTGCTACATGTTCTCTGATAATTAGGCTGCCGGAAATGATGTCAAAACATGTAAAAATTCCATTCACATATCAAGTAGCAACCGGAAATGAAAGCTTGGCACCTGAAACTACATGTCCAAAGTTAATTAATAGCAGATTCAAATGGGGCAGGATGAGAACATGACAAACTCTTTTAGGTTGACCCATGATAGTTATGGAATGTGTTGATACTTGCAGAGAATCCTACTTTAATTACTCTAGTTTTTATCCGCAGCGAAATAAATAGTGCCGGTGTGTTCAACAGGCAACATTTGGTGTCATGTAGAGCATTTCTCGCATCAACCCCTTTAAATTTTCCATGCGCGAGGATACTTGCTGATGGCATATCTAAATGCACAGTTATTCTTCTTGGCAAAATTAAATTGCTACATGTTCGCTGAGATTTAGGCTACAGGAAATGAAAGCTTGGCACCAGAAACTATATGTACAGTGTAAATTTATTACAGATTTTAATTGGACAGGATGAGAAACAAACAAACCCTTGTAGGTTGACCAATGATAGTTTTGGAATGATGTAATGCTTGCAGAGAATCCTAATTTAATTAGTCTAGTTTTTATCCGCAGCGAAATAAAGAGTGCAGGTGGGTTCAACAGGCAACATTTGGTGCAATGTAGAGCATTACTCGCATCAACCCTTTTAATTTTCCATGCGCGGTGATACTTGTTGATGGCATTTCTAAATGCAGAGTTATTTTTTTTCGGAAAGTTTGAAATAGAACATATTCACTGAGACGTAGGCATTTACATGCCATCTCGAAAAAACAGCTAGGTATTTTTAGTAGGACTGGCGCATTCAATCAATAGCCAATAAATTTTGGGTAAAAGTAGATACAATCTGTTTGCTGCAAGTTGACCTATAATGCTACAGGAATGGGTTTATGCTTGCGGAAAGCTGCAGTATAATTGCTCTAGTTTTTATGTGCACCTGCAAAATTGCGCTCCCTGTAGTCAAATATCAGCATTGGTCTCAGATACACTGCCAATTTACGGCCTATAGGCACAGCATGAATTTTAATTTTCTTTTAAATATTTAAATTAAAGTTTAGCAGAAAAAAAATCAAAAGTCATCAAAATCCAATTCGCATGTAATGAAAAGTAGGGACCTGTAATGAAAGATTGGTACATATCACAACACAACAAAAGTTAATGTATCGCAGGTTGGTAAAACAGCCAAAATTTAGTATCTTATAGAATATATATTGCATCGACCCTTTTTAACTTTCAATGCGCATGGATGTTTATTGATGGCATATTTAAATGCACAGTTACTCTTTTAAGGCAATTTGAAGTATTTGATTTTTTAAAAAAATATTTTGGCTGCCGAAAGTTAAATTTGGGCTACAAAAATTCAATCACACATGGAACAAATAAGCTAATAGACAATTATCATGGAGTAGGATGAGAACCAAAATTTTTGATGCAAGTGATGCATAAAGATTCATTGTTTCCTGAAATGAATGCTTTTCCATGAAAGATGCATGAAATTAAGTCTGCTAACCTTTGGATTTTTTTTTCAATTAAACAACGAACCAATTTAATCCTTCATGCTCAAGTTTATTTGTTTCATCATCATCATTATAAAAGTACTCTAGTTTTTTATCAGCAGCTACATTGGTTGTGCAGTTGGTAAATTTTTGCCAAAAGTGTTTTAAAATTATCAATGACCCAATCAAATCAACTATGCGTGCTGGTTTTTTGTGTATGCGTATTCAAACTTTACTTTACATTAGTATTTTTATTTATTTTAAAGATTCATTAAAGATTATCTTATAAAGGTAGAAAATGTGTCATTTTGTATGTATGTATGTATGTAAGCATATTTCATTTCACCTTAAAGCTATAATCAAATTTCATTTCATATTAAATATGTAATCAAAATGCATTCTACTCTTGCAGTACAAACATGTATGACTTTGTTGAGGTGTTGAAGTTAAATGTACTTTTTGGTTGCTGCATCAAAGCTGCGATGGAGTTCACAAAATCGCAAGTTGTCAACGTCTTGTCCGTGCAATTGAATAATAGGTGGATTTCTAATCCGAGTCAGACAGCTTGGGTATATACAATACGACTGAAAGTGGAAAAAATATCATTGTTGGTATATTAAACAAAATAACAGTCACGTGAATACATGATTATTTTAATACTTGTTAATTTAATTGGTTAATTGAGTTGCAGGATTAACTTGCATGGTATTGTATTTTTTTCTTTTCATGAAAGCCAAGGTTCAATAACCCATCCTTGTTGAACTTTATTGCCAAGGGCACGGGATCCAGTGGGCTGTGAATGGGCTGATTTTTACGAATCCATCCAAGGACAAGTCCCCAATGATGAAGGTTGTTTGGGTTATATCTTTCGCTCATTAGTATTTGGTTGCCAATCATGGAACAAACTCTATTGGCAACAAACGGATCTAAAAGTGAACAAAAAGTACCAAGTACTAAATAGATTGATTTATCAAATGTACCGCATATATAAAACTACAACTGTAACTTACAATATCCAGGTATTCTTAATCGTGGTCGCTCTTTAATTGCTGGCAAATGTACGCTACAATACACCCTACCGAAAGACGACTGAGAGGCTGTCATTGTACATGTTGGAAAGTGATGGCACATTACCACGGTTTCCTTTGCGACTGGATCGTACATTTTTATAGATGGTACATTGTAGTCATCGTCAATGTAGACGGTACACACTTTGTCAATGATTGGTCCATTGTTGAGTTTGGCAACCAGACCAGACTTTGAAATTCCTTCTCCAAGGTTAGGTAAAACATTCTTGAGCAAATGATCTACCAGCCTAGTATAGTGGTCTGTAAGTGTAAATTAAATCTCCATTAAAATTTGTAATTTAATTTAAAAACTAAATCCAATAAATAATGGAATCGAAAGACCTTTCATTTGTGGCGATATCAAGTTACGTACCTTGCCGATCGTCAAGATTTGCATGGAGCAAAGGCAAATCAAAAGTTGACATTGGTAGTTTGGGACTATTATAGAGGCAGACCTGGTGAAAATTGCACAGCTCTCCCAGCTCAATTGTTTCCTTGCAACCTGTTTATTAGCAAATATAGGAACAAATCACATTTTTATTTTTATTACATATTTATTTTTCTTCTAGTTTTTAACTAGTTGAAAATGTTTAAAAGCTCAAACAACTCACCAGAAATTGGGCATACAGGGAATGTCCCGCCGTAATATTTGATGATAAACTGACGGGATTCCGAGTTGAATTCCAGTATCATTGAAGCGTTTGGCAAGGGGAGCGTGCCATCGTTGTCATTTAGCACTTTGAAAACGCTTCTCAGAGTTGGCAAATTCAACTTGTCAAGCCGTTTGCGTGCCAAAATTTTCATGTTGATATCCGCACGAGGCTCCATACTTACGAGTTTGGAAAATGGGCCAAAGATTGGTGTTGTTCAGATTGATTAAAATTTAATTTGCAACGTCTACAAAAGCTCGACCCCACTGCTGCGTTCATCCAACAATCTGTATATTGAAAAATGTATTATGGAAATTTATTTTTGTAGATATTGATTTAAATTTAAACGTTGCAAATATAAACCATAGTAATTAAACAAACCGATGGTGGTGCACCCATGAACTTTAACTTTGCGAAACTGTCCGTTTAAACAAAAGATTTCAATTGAATACTGCTTGGATTCGGGTACGAGAATAATTGAAATGTACTCTTGTACAGTAACACGAATGCGACTCTTTTCAGCCCTTAGTTGTGTATAGAGCTGAACACAGTTGTCCACAGTTTTGGGTAGACCCCGTCGTTCCAACTCTGTCCAGAAACACAACACCACTGAAAGTACTGTACAATGAAATATGAAGAAATTAAGAAACAAACTTTATGTAATTAGAAATAATAGTTGATAAAAAGGTTGTTAAACTTTTCAAAGGTTGAAGTTAAAGGAGCTTACGTTTTAAACGAGGTTGTAAAATAGAATGGAGTTTGTTACAACACAGATTAAGAGGAGAGTTGGCGTCAGCGGCCTTATAACAAAAGGGAAAGCCACAAATGTCGACACTATTCTCCCCACGACTACAAACAAGGGAAAGAGTTTGCCAAGAAGCAAAAAGCGTACAACTTTCACCCGAAACAGGATGAATTATATTTAAAGGAGACTCGCACAAATTACTCAGCACATTGAACCACAACAGTGAATTTTTAAGGGTCAAAGGTACCTTGCCAGCGGATGTTGATGGAAGGTCGATTCCAAAATGCTTGCTGGCACAAAGTATTAACGATTCAATATAATCCATCAAGATGAACAAACTGTTTACGAGATTAGCTTGAACACAACTTAATTTTAGTGTTTTACTGCTATAATTTAAATAAATGCTGATTAATGTTTGATAACCCTTTTGGCAGACAAATTTTAACGATAGAGTAATCAGTAGTAAATAACAACTGCACACTGATCAAAGCGGCACACTGATCGAGAGATGCAAAGGCCTCTAATTTCTAAAATTATTAGAAATTAGTTCTGCTCTAATTTCTAAAAGGATAAATTCTAATTTATAATCCCGGTCGTTTTTAGAAATTAGAATAGAACTTTGAATCTGAAGTGTTTAGAAAATAGAAATTAGAATAGAGTTTTGGTTTCTGCACTTTTAGAGTTTAGAGCAAAGTTCTAATTTCTACTTTCTACCTGGTGTTTAGCAAATGAGAGACCTAATTTCTAAAACACTATATTCTAATTTCTAATTCCAGTAGTTTTTAGAAATTACAATAGAACATTGGATCCGATGTGTTTAGAAATTAGAATAGAGGTTAGTTTCTGCACTTTTAGAGTTTAGAGCAAAGTTCTAATTTCTACTCCATTTTTGCATCTCTGCACTGATCATAGCGGCACACTCTTATGTTTGTTGTTGTTTTTCTGTTTCTTGTTTCTCTGTTTCCCAGTTTACGAGTTTCGCGCCGTTTGGCGGGCAAACGTCAAACATGCTCTGAAAAGGTCATTGTACCTTTTGTTTTGTGGTTGTTGTGGTGCAAACAGCGAGCACCGAGCACACAAAAACTACGCACATATTATAGTTTTATATGCTATGTCGTAGCCGTGTAGGCAACTTGCACTATAGCAAAAGCGGCGATGAGCTACGAGCCGAAGATACAGGGGAATTGCGATACAGTTTTACTCAATGGAGTTTGCCCGCTTGTTTGGAATTATCAGTTTGGGACTATGTTGTATTAAAGATGTCATATGTTAATGTTTACATTATTTTTCGCTCCACGTTGCGCTGGCCAGCAGGCTAAGAACATGCTAGCTGTGCCTCGCCGAATTTTGGCTACGACATATCATGAAAAAGGTATAATACTCGGCTGTAATGTGAGGAGAGAAAGGAAACAACTGTAATCCACTGCAATTTTTGTTGTGCAAAGTAAAGTGTTTACTTTTTTTGTTAATTGTTTAAAACTAATTGTTTAAAACTGACGAGTGTCCAAATTGTAGTCTCTAAAAATTCTCTTTTATTAGTATCTTGTCAACTACCGGAAGCATCAAATGCAGGAAAGATAGTTTTAGCGATTGATCTCTGCCTGTCTGTGTGTCCGTATCCAATCTAAAGTACTAGGGTCAAAGTGGGATTTAGTTTTACGTTAAAGGTTATACATCACTAGTTTGTTTGTAAAGGTTTTGTACAACAATGAGTCTTGTACAAGGTGAATGGATCAAGGACAATAGGTTCCGAGGTAATCTAGACCAAGATTATATCGAGCCAGAGAGAAGGACTAAAAGGGCTTTAAGGAAGCGTGTTCAGAGTTCTCTGCGATCAATGAAGATTTCAAACGGGATGGAGCTGACAAGGATGATGAAGAGGTCGCGGAACTGGCTGCTGGTATACAATCATCCCCTGCATGATGACGATGCTGATAGTGGGCGTGCAGCGGGTAAAGACATTTACCTCCACGTGTACCCAAAGGACAAGTACCTGTACGCTGTGGTTCTGGAGCCCAAACTCAAGTTGAGAGTTTGCTGGAAGTATGGCTGCGAGATTGGGATAGGACGAGTAAAAAATCAATTGTGCTGTAATGAGTGTTTCAACCAGTGTTTGAAACCCGTAGATATAACTGGCAGCGAAACAGGTAATAATGAATGAGAAAATGTTTTTTGACACCTTTTTATGAATATTAATGAATTGACCGAATGAAAGTAATACGTTTTACTTTAAATTATATCCCCTTGTTTTGTTGTAGTGCAAATTCCAACGGCGCTAGATATGTATCAGGTCCGGAAATGCAATGATAAGGCAGGATGGGAAAGATTCTTGTTGGATCACAAATCTATACTTCCAAGACGTAAGAACGTAATTTATTTAAGATTAATAGGCAGAATTTATTGAATAAAAATATTGACCAAAGTTTGGTTGTCCAAATATTATTCTTTTAAATATCCTGAATGTTTTACATGTAGCTCACTTGGAAGATGGTCTGGTTCGAGACGCATTCAGCAACATGCTGTTTCAAGATTATCATGGACAATGGGAAAATGACATTAATTCAATGTCACCATCGATAGTGGCAAATTTAAAAGCGGACCTATCGGTGCGTCCCTACACGTATCAGTATATCCAGCTGAGCTATTGTTTGGAGAGGAAGGCAGTATTGGTAAAATTTCCAGACTCTGTCGACTGGATCCCAGTGTGCATTGAAAAGGGTAAGTTTTAATGTGTGTTGAAAATTTTGATGATTTTTACCAGTCATTTACATGGTGTTTTGTTGAAAGCATTGTTTTTTTATGTTTTTCGTTGTACGTAGCCTGCTTTCGGAGAGTGGTTGAAGGACGCAAAGAGTGCTATACACACAAGGAAGGCAACAGCATCAAGTCCATATTTAAAGACAAGATTGTGCAGCTATGCAAGGTGGAAGCTTGGAATGACCTGACAGCGGAACACATTACAGAGTTGACAGCAAAGATGGAGCGAGATGTTTCAAAAATCGAAATCGAAGGATCCTATGGATATGTTTCGAGCAAGGAACAAACGATTGCATCATATTTTCATGGAAGCAATTTACATGGTTGGACCCTGTGTGCAAACTTTAGAAAGAATCCAGGCAAGTTGATTTAAAACTTGTAAACAAAATTTGTATTTGTTTAGTAATAAAATTATTTTGGTTACCTTTTGTTTACCTGTAAATTTTTTTCCAAATTATCAGATTGCCTGGAATTTACACAAACTGACATTTACTGCAAAGCTTGTACGGATGGAGTGCAGTGGAGGGTTGGTCTAATGCAAGTAGCAGAAGCAGGGACTGATAGAGTCTGGCACTATGCAGCGATACAATCTACAAGAATAAACTCACCAATTGACTCATTTCAAGCATGGAAAAACACAATATCAAGCATAGAGGTGAAGCCGTCATCTTTCAAGTTGATACACAACATGGAAATTCAACAAGGAGTGATTGATGATGCCAGGGATTGGCAACTTGCGTACATTCTACTTGCACTAGCTGAAGCAAACTGGAGAGGAAAACATATTAATATATTAAATTCAGAAATCCGCTTCAGCACCGGAGATTCAAAATGCTGGACCATTTTGGGCAATCTACTCAAAGAGACTGGACTGGAGCTTTACCAAACGAACAATATAAACACTTGCACCCCCAACGCAAACAGATGGGGCTTTTTTGTTAACCCTGACCATTCTTCCAACAAAAACACGAGGGATCGTGTCGACAGGCTGGATATGACATGCTCTGTTTATACAATGCAAGACTCTCAACAGATTTACGTCGGTGCAAGGCAGGTACAAGAAAAAAGAGGTCGAGTTTCGGGACAAGCAGAGGCAAGGCTTCATCAAAATCCGGAATTGGATACGACAATGGCAAGAAAGTTGAGTCCAACAGATATGGTATCCGCCACAATCATTTGGGTGACCAGGCCTTTCGTCACTGGGGTATACCAATGCGAAAACCTGGCAATTATTGCCCACCATTGTGCACAACATTTCTGCAATGTCAACACAAGACGGATTATTAACGCCAAAACCTCATCATTCGCATTCAGAGTTCACTCTTGGATTTCAGAACTGCAGCGACTAATGATGCTCCTCTTTGGAACCACCATCGCAATCAAAAGAATTGAAAATCGGAAATACAAACCAATGTTGGAACTCGAGCAAGCGGACAATCCAAAGGAACAGTACATGTTCGAGGATGACAACGAACCTGATGAAAAAAAGATGAGGCTCAAGTAGACAACATTCAACACGAAAAAAACAATCAACACGAAAAAAACAATCAACATACTTTTATTAACAGAGTTGCATTGTAGTGTACAGATTAAAATTAATGAAACAATAAACTTTTACTGTAAACTTTAATAAAAAGTGTTTGTTGTATCCGTTGGAGAAAAGGTCATTTATCATCCTTTCAACTAGCATCATTTCATGTTCTAAACTAGCATCATTTCATGTTCTAAACTAGCATCATTTCATGTTCTAAACTAGCATCATTTCATGTTCTAAACTAGCATCATTTCATGTTCTAAACTAGCATCATTTCATGTTCTAAACTAGCATCATTTCATGTTCTAAACTAGCTTTATTCCATCTTTCCAATTAGCATCATTTCATAATCTCAAATAGCATTATTTCAACTTTCCAACTAGCATTATTTCAACTTTCCAACTAGCATTATTTCAACTTTCCAACTAGCATTATTTCAACTTTCCAACTAGCATTATTTCAACTTTCCAACTAGCATTATTTTAACTTTCCAACTAGCATTTTTACAGCTTTCCAACTAGCATTATTCCATCTTTTCAACTAGCATTATTCCATCTTTTCAACTCGCATTATTCCATCTTTTCAACTAGCATTTTTACAACTTTCCAACTAGCATTTTTACAGCTTTCCAACTAGCATTTTTACAGCTTTCCAACTAGCATTTTTACAGCTTTCCAACTAGCATTATTTCAACTTTCCAACTAGCATTATTTCAACTTTCCAACTAGCATTTTTACAGCTTTCCAACTAGCATTTTTACAGCTTTCCAACTAGCATTATTCCATCTTTTCAACTAGCATTATTCCATCTTTTCAACTCGCATTATTCCATCTGTTGAACTAGCATTATTCCATCTTTTCAACTAGCATTTTTACAACTTTCCAACTAGCATTTTTACAGCTTTCCAACTAGCATTATTACAGCTTTCCAACTAGCATTATTACATCTTTTCAACTAGCATTATTATAGCTTTCCAGCTAGCATTTTTACAAACACCACCAGGTCATGTTTCCCACATTGCATCATGTTTGGTGGGAAAATTCAAATCAACAAGCTTGTTGTTATCAAGACTGTTTATTGTCATGCCAGTATCAGTTGATTAGGAGAAAATCTTGAACGTGTCTTGTTTATTCTGAATAATATTTAACAATTTGGAACAATACGAAACATGATTAATTAATGTACAGTGTACTGATAAAGAGTATCGCAGAGATTTGAGTTTTGAGATTTTTTTTTTGTTTTCTGGAATAACTGCAGTTTATCTTTTTGAAATGGCAACAAACGGTTATAACGGTAGTAGCAGTAGCGGTCCTTCAAGCGAGTCCCCTTCACAACAATGCTCAGGTATGACAAACGACCAAGTGGTGCAACATGAAGGGAAAACAAGGTCGGAGAAGCAAATGGGTCATAACGCATTCGGTAATTGATGCAAATACGATAGATGAATGTAAACCTTTTACGATTTATTAATTTGTATACATTTGTCTATTAATCTTTTAATTTAATTAAAAAGGTGCCCACAAACTGCGTGCATCGAAAGTTGAAGCGTTTGCTCCTGCTGTACCGGAAAAGGAACGCCGACAAGAACCTGGAGCTGAACAGGAACCTGGAGCTGAACAGGAACATGGAGCTGAACAGGAACGTGGAGCTGAACAGGAACCTGGAGCTGAACAGGAACCTGGAGCTGAACAGGAACCTGGACCACCAAAATGTACAGAAATGGAGGTGTTGGTGCGTGAGGCACGAAAAGCAAGAAACAAGCTTGGCTTTGCATTTTGGTCGCAAGCAGAGGCAGCGATGGAGAGGGCAGAAGGTGGATTCATTCCACTACCGGGCATGGAGACCCATTTTCTTGGATACAGTGAGACGTACGCAGGAACTGGCATTTTTAACAATGAGAAACAACTTGTATTTCTCACCTGTCCCGTCATGGGTAAGCAATAATAATTTACATCAATTTTGTCATTTAAAAAAGTACTTTTAATGACATTAAATGTTTAAATGATGGCTGTAGGATGCGACAAGTATGGATGTCAGGATAAACAATGCCCGGATCATCACCCCACAAACCACGGCACAGGGGATCTTGGAACCAAAAGGCTCGAGTTTAAAGTTGGAAACGAGTGCGTTTTGAGACAATTTGCCGTTTCAGAGAGTGGTGAGTGGTTTGAAAAAATAAAATTATCGGTTGAATGTGTAAATGCTGACAAGAAATTATTTGCAGAGCTCGAGTATATTGGCAAGTATCTGATGAGATGGTACATGGTCGAGGACAAGGAGCATCTGGTGGAAGCCTTGGGCAAAGAGCAATTTGTCAGCAAAGAATTGGGAATCATTGCCATGCGATATACAGAGCATTCCACTTCGATTCAAGTTTCCAGAATGGATAGCATTGACGGGTTTGTCATTTGTGGTGGAAAAGGCAAGTAGCAACTTGTTCAATGATATCCAATTCAAACGTATTTAGAGGCTTTTCAAGTTTTGAACGTTTCATAATTATACTTTTACATTCACAGACTGCTGGAGAGTGGGGTTTGTAAAAGAGTTTAAGGACAAAAACTGCGGCAACGAAAAATGCATCAGAAGCCGCCCATTCCGCAATACACGCAAAAATAGTAGACAAGAAATAAAAGCAGGTAGTTTCAAACAAACAATACAGTGTCACGTGAAATAAAAAATGGACAATCTACTCTAATCAATGGTTTATATTAAAAATAGCTGTTGCTGTACATGAAGCAATTAAAAAACACGTCATGCAGCAAAAACAAGACTCTACCCCACTCAACATTCAGGACTATACACCACTATACCAAGAGCTGTACAAAAGAGGCAACCGTGGAGTAAAGTTTGAAATCTCAATCAACTCATCAACCAGCATGGTAATTTTAGGTATGGAGAAGAATGGACAGGCGTATTTCATTCTGGATGGTTTAGATCGACGACAAAAAGTATGCCAAATGCTCGACTGTTTCACAGTTTTAGAAAACAAAATCATTTGTAACTCTTGCAACAAAAATAATCGCAAAATCAACATTACAGGCCCGAACGGGGTGGCAAACGGCATCATATTTTCCCAAGATGAAAATGAGATTGTATTTAGACACACCAATATTAGACTTTAAGCAAAATACCAAATTTCGTGTACTTTAATAAAAATTTAACACATAAATTCAATCATAAATGCATAACATTACATTTCATGACCATACGGAAAAATATCAAATTTCATGTACTTTAATAAAAATATCAACCTCTGCTTTTATAAATACCAACTTATAAATTTCACACATACAGGTTCAGAAGGTATATAGCTCAGATACTGCGTTACGTATTTCACGGATGCACACAGCTGTGTTTTTTTACTTTTTCCATACGAGTCTGAACAAAAAAATTTAAAAAATCTCCAACTAGACATAAAGCTACATACTTCTGAACCTGTAAATTCAATCATAAATACACACTATTACATTTCATGACCAGGTTCCAAATTTCACCAAACACCACCTGGTCATGTTCTTCTCCATTCATACATCGTTCCCCGCTGACGCGGAGCTTTCCTGTATTCCGGAATGTTAAAACGTTCAGAAGAGAAGTTTTTCCTGCACCACTGGCTCCCATGATGGCTAGCAATTCACCCGGTCGGACTACACCGCTTACTGTGTACACAATGCACAACACAGAATATTAGATCGTGTGAAAGCTCAATTACCGAAGGCAACAAAAGTGAAAATTAAACAGGTTTTTGTAAAGATCTTCATTTATAGAGTCATATTTTTATGACAAACATTGTTCAATGACAACACAATAGGGAGGGAAGGGAACACATGCAGAGAATATAATAGGAATTGTCTGTGAAATATATTAATATGGCTTTCTATATGTTTTCGTTTCGTGATATGCTTTTCTGATGAATTTAGTGTCAAGCATACCATTATTAAGAATTTGCTTTGAAACAGCACCGTTTTTTCCGTTTCGGCCACTACAACAGCCAAATAATCCATTGCTGCCGCCAGTGTCACCTTCACCACCATTGCCAATTTCAGGATCTCCCGATCCGTTGCTATGGTTGCTTTCAGAACCCACCCAAACGTTAATATTTTTCCATGTGTAAGTAACTGGTTCAGCCTTTTGTGGAGGTTTTGAAGTGCTGCTGTAGGCAGCAAGATTTCCTTCCGAAGGAGATGTGCTGAACACTGGGTTTAAAGAACCCTGAAAACACAATAAAAGTACATTTTATAAATTATTCGATACATGTTTTCTTCGTAAGTTTCTTAAATGAGGAAAGGAATAGCAACCTCTAATTCAGTATCCGCTGTCATTTTTGCTGCTTATTATGAAAACAAATTTATACTACTCAAAATGAGTAAAATACATTAAACTAAATAAAATACTGCGTTTCTATTAGAAAAAATATAGTTTTTTGTAAGTTGCTCCTTGCTTCGGAAAATGGGAATTATAACCGTCTACGGTCTATTTGTACTGGAAAAAAATTGCAACATTCCAATTGGATTTTTTGTTATTCATTTTTATCTTGCTTGTTTCACATGTGACTCGGGTCTTAAGTTTGCACAGTATCACAAAGCTTTTGATAAGATATCATTGTGCCATCAATCATGTCATTTGTCTTTAAATCGCATTGCGTGTGTAGGTGTGTAGACTAGACTAGATTATATACTATTGCTTAACATCCATTTTGATTATGAAGTCACCATATTGCCATATAAAAATCGATTCGGATCCTCATCTACCATCTGTAAATACTACTTTGATAAAACTGAAGCAGCCGGCCATGTATCTATTCTTTGAAACTAGGTATGCATTCTAAATGAAAAAAAGTTTATCTTTAAAAAAAGCTCAACTCAACTAAGATTTACATTAAATGCGTTGGCGAGTCATAAACACCTTGTGTCTTGCGGTTATTGGACGGTTGTCTGTGGAGTATGCGTGTGGTAAGTGTTTACACAATATTATATCAACATTTTTACCGGTGTAATGTTTTGATAAAAAGACAATAAAGTCCAAAAGTATCATGCAGTTCAATGATCTTTTGTTTACTTCCGAAACGCATTACTTTACTCATAACTAAGTCAGCAGTTCAAATGATGCGTTCAAAATTAGTAAATTGACACACCAATTCACACCAAGCACTACGTAAATAGAAAAATTCAGTACAAATTTTGCAGCAATTCAATCGAAGTAAATACCATACTAGTGTAAATGTAGGTACAATGCAAGTTTTTTCTAACAAACATTATTAAACCGGCTAGGCTGTTGTATGATGTCATTCTTGGCAACAAACGTCGAGAAAAACATGATGATTCACTACTAGACAATTTCTAATTTGACCTAGAGCCGATAGTATAGAAAATGTGAAACTGATGAGATCATCATCACTACCAGTCCGACGGTGAAAAGTAAGTTGCTGTCGGATCCTTTTACATGTAAATGATATACAATTCAACAATCGTATACACGTGTATTGTTTTAGAATATTAGAAGCGCATCCCTTGGCACGCAACTTTTTCTTTAGATGCTTTCCAATTCTTTCTCTTCTTTCCACTAACCTTAATTATGCTGCAACGTTAATCGATAATTGAACCACTCCTTTCTACGATTTCACCATTTGATATTTCATTGAACATTTTCACCCATATTTTCTGCTTTCTTGAAATTTACATACCTATGTATGTATACATTTTTACAACAATCATGTAAACTAATTAAAGTGCTTTCACTTACCGTAGCGCTGTATATTTTAGCTGACTTGCTGGAGTGAGGCAGCAATGCCTTTCTTTCTTCTTGACTCCCTCCACTCATATTTGTTTCTTATTTACAAAATATTTAACATATAGTTCTTTTTTTACTCTCTTACTATTTAATTAATCTGTTCTTAAACTCGTGTATCGCACATTGCCCCACTTGAAATATTATAATTATATAATGAACTTTATTGTACAGGAAAACAAAATCAACAGCTTAATATAATATGATGAACATTAAAAATTAAAAGAATTACTCAAATGACTAGCATAACTTTTTGTTTTATCTCACTTCACCCCAACTCCCTTTCCTTTCCTCCGTCGTCCTTGCCAAAGAATACAAATGCGAGCAGTGTTTGGGTTTTCACCTCTCGTCACTTTAATTTTCGTTGCATGTGTGGCCTTGTCGTATCACTATCACTAGGCACTGAGAAAAAAGTTCCACTAACTCTGCTTTGCATTCATAATCAAACCAAACCTGATTCAGTATCCGAAAAAATCACAGCTCCGCAGCACAGCCACACAAATTCCGGTTCATCCTCTTTAACACGATTCAGTAAGATAAACAAGTCCTTTCTTATTATAAGATACATCATCCTTTACTACCGAGAGGGATGATTCTTTATATTTACTCTACGCACTCGTATGAGGTCCATCTGAACTTTAGCAATTTAACACAGGTTTCATATGTTTGCAATGGTAAATTATGGGTGGAGACTAGCATTTATAACCTTTTAATACTTTTATTGGCGAGTAGTTGTACATGATTTTAAATATCTAATTAGGTACGTGTATGTATACTATATAACAAAAGACAATCACTAATACTACAAATCCGGAGTCAATATTAGTGACTGCTACTGGCTAGGTTAGATAATAAGAATCCATACAAATCCAGGTTGAAGCCATCCAATTATACATGTGTGTTCATGGCGTGAGAAGGGAGAATCCCCTTTGTTTAAACAGAAGACAGAGAAAAATGATAATGAATTTATGCAGTATGTGTATCAAACAGAGGAGCAAAATTGTCTTCTTTTTGGTTCAACTATTGTAACTAGCCTTTAAATTAGACTGGACACTGTGCTGCTGACATTAGTGGCATCGACATGCCCAGTTGACATTCAACATTGTAATGTGTAGCAGGGTATCATGCCGGAGTTGACTAATGAACGGATTTAATGATGAAGAATTGAAAGTTAACCCTTTACTCTTTCTGTTCTTATACGATTCTTATGCCACATTATATCGATTTTGAGTTTTACCAGAAGAAAACCAAAAGTCACTCCAAATTCACGACACTTTATCGTCTGCAGTGATTATCAGCAGCCACTCAAAATGTTTGATAGAATATGTTATGTCGAGAAAAACCAAATAGCAAACTACACAACAGAGGTGAATAGTGAATACCTACTGGAATTGTCAGAATCCACACTGTTGTTGAAGAATAATGTTGATACCGGTTCTTGAAGTTAAATAAATAATCGAGTTAGTTATTATCAAGTCTAGGTAAATTTATCAATGTGGACTTTTGACACTAGAGCAAACAGAATAAATTAAGTATATGCAAACAATCCTAACGAAAGTAAATAGCACAGCAACAATGCAGTAAACATACTAACTGATAAATTATGATGGTAAAGTCTAAAAAGAAGTCTATCTAGATAACCCTACCTTTTATATAGAGATTTAATCATTGACTTGCTGATTTACAAGAAAGAATTTCACAAAATTATATAAAGATAGAAAACGAGCCCAAAGAACGTTCAGGGTACTCCTCGGGATATTTAGTTCGTTCAAACTTGAGAAAAACGCAAGCAAGCTCATTGCATTGATAACAAGGAAAGAAAAGGATTCTTTAGAAAAATCACAGCATGTTTGCATTCAACCACTTTCCTTGTGCAGGAGTAATAATTCGTTCGGCCACTTCTTACTCGATCTGGCATTAAATACATCAGTCGTTGGTTGAAGGTTGGCTAACGATACTTTTATTTGTCTCTACGCTTCATAATTTTTCCTATTCGTGTCCAACAATAATGCTTAAAAGTTATATCTGGATAGACGTCCGGACTTTTAATCAACGGATCTCTACCTCAATAACGGAGATGCAAACTATACTAATATGACAGATAGAAAAGAAAACACACTACTACATGTTTATGTATTTAATCTTATACGGTAACAAAAATCCAAACTAGAGTAAATGAATCTATTAGATATATTAGGGAATAAAAACATTTTTCTAGTAACGAGCGTTTTCAAAGAGTAAGGGGCCAACAATTGTAGTATACTTGAGCAGGTTCTTTCGTGCAGGTGATGGTAATCCCAGACTTTCAAAGGAATCTTATTACTGCAACTGGCAACATGACTGAACTTACCGTTTGAGTAAAGTGTACAATTATCAACATCTAATTTCTCATGCCGTGATACATGTCAGAAAAATATACATTATAAAGCACTGCTTCCTCTAGGGGAGAGGAAAAAGTACGTAACCCATTGCCTAACACTTTTAGGCTCGGCTCACGCCAGCTGATAAGCCAATTCCATTTATTGCATCAAGTGTCAAATTAGCCAACAAAACCTAAAATGAAAAATAAACCTAGACCAGTTACGTCAGTGACTTTGAAATGTGTCTCTCCGCACAGGCTAAAGATCATCCTAACAAGGGAAAGTGTTGTAAAAATGGCCAACTTTGGAAAAGCTTGCAACAAAGTAGCATACACTATTTTGCTTGCGTGGTACTTTATGTTTCTTTATCTGCTCATTGTCTGTGTTCCATTATCCGTGTACCGTTTCCTGATCACGAAAATTGTTACTTCATATATGATTCGTTTCCAATCATATATGAATCGTTTCTAATCATATCCGTTTCCAGGGCAGCGGAAAAGGTGTCGCCAAGACAGTTAACGTTGGAGGATGAGTTTTCGTAAAAATATCGGAGCAAGCCCACACGAAGCGTCATGGTTCCTACCTTCATATTCGAAGGAACAATTTCAACGGCAGAATTTACGCCCGCTCTTCAGGAAACATGGATAGACGCCGTGGATTCCTGTGGACATCTTAAGTACCTACCCCGAGTTGAAGCAGTACATCAAAAGCTGTATAGGCTTTTTGTTTTGGCATCACTGCAAAACATTCCAGTTGACAGACCACGTCAAAACCCATGTTATAACTTTGAGGACAAGCAGGCGGACATATTTCTGAATGACATTGTCGAGCAGTTTTCTAACAAGCCGTTGCCACCCGGCAACAGTCCTTCGGAAGCTCTGATTCAAAAAACAGAAATACTGGCGTTTCCGGTCAAGAAATGATTTCATCACGGAATGGTGCAAGGCTAGGCTGTCATGTAGTCCATTTCTGAGGGGCTACTTGAGAAATATGAGAAAGTGAAAGTAAAGTCGTCAGAACCAGAACCGCAAGTGTTAAGACCTCCAAGGGATTCTTTGATTCGCCTAATCGTTTTCTTGGTATCATGTCCTAAAAGTTGTGCTACGCCCTAGGCTACATGATGATGATAGGTACGTTACTTAGGTAATAGATGCTTTTTGGCTATTTTGAAAATACTTCATGATTAGATATACAATATACATATTATGCACCTACATACCTAATCTTAAAAGGTGCGTGTTTCTGAAAGTTTTACAGTTCGTGCCCAAAAAAATTTAAGGTATTGTACTTTCTTAAATAAAATAATTTGCTACGTGGGAAACGCCGTATTTCTATGACGATGGATGATATTGGAGGAAGACGATAGATCTCCATGCTACCAAATTATGATGGCCGCATCAATTGATTGTTCCTAATATAATTTTTTCGCTACAACCACACAATTTCCAAATTGCTATTTCACGGTACAAGCGCTCAATGAATGGAACATTTTTTGAAAATCAAAGCCCTTAAAGCTCGCATACATACTGTTAGTATCTGAATTATCCGAGACTATACTACGATCTCTCTAGAGATCAAACTTAAATGAAATTGGTCGAACTAGAAACAATTGGCCATACGATGCGCCCTGTCATTATTGACTATTGATCTGGAGAAAGTCGAAAAAAATGTGCAGATTTCGTTGGATGTCAAGAATGCTCCAAGGAATGTCAAGGGGATATAAAGATTAAATAATAATTTTTAATGTTGCATTTTAATGAAATGCTCCGTTTTAACTCGATGCTTGCAAATCAGTTAAAATATTAAAGACAGTTAGTTGGACACGACAAGTGGGCATTTTTTATTGCGTTGGAAACAAAGCTCTCACTTGTGCGGTTCACGGAGAGAAACGGACCCGAGCAGAGGGACGCGAAGACGCACAGACTCGCATTCGAGTATTCAGGCACATTTGCACGGAGAGCGGACTAGCAAAACGCTTCCTCCCAGCGACACGGCAAGTTATACTCCCTTCTCCGCAAATGCCCTATTTTATCAGCTGCTGAAACTTCTTCTTCCGCTTGTTATATTGTTTTACTTCGTTGCGCTTACATACTACGCGTAATGACGTTAATTGATGATGGAAAGTAGTAATCATTTAAAGAGTGACTAAGTGATAATTAAATATTTAACCTCTGAAGTTTCCTCTATTTTTTGCTGCTAATATAGAATGCGCTTTTTAAATGATGATACTCCACCTGTGAAAGTATAATCTTGAAAGTTTTAATATAACGTGGTGAAAAGTTAATAATTGGCTGCTAGTTCAATGTCACAGTTCAAGAGTTCAACATGATCAAAAATGAAGCAATGTTGTTACCTTCGTGGACGTAGTTCAATGGGCCTTTTTACCAGGATAATCAAACTTTTCAAGTAGTAAGCCCTAAAACATTTTTATTATAGTTACATTACAGGATTGATTATATGTCGTTAATATCATGCTTACAATTTACAGATATTTGAATTTTTCATGTTAACTATTTTGATAGATATTTGTTGGTGCCTGTCTGCTGCCGGGAGGGTCCAATATAATGTCGCGGGTCGCTGATGATCTCTGCTCCACAGTGAGCACCATTTCCTCCGCTTTCACAGAATTTGACGACGATGGAGGAGATGCGGAGGAGGACAGTTTTGAATCCCCCGAAATGAAATATATTCCGCCTGTGATAAAACTTGAGTCTGTGGAGGATCCCGGTAGCATAACAGAGGAGGATGTCGATGATGCGTTTATCAAACGGTACATAAGTGACGATGAGGAGGGGTGTACGCCTCTTCCTCCTCTTCCTCTTAACGGTTCCAAAAGGGATGGGCGAGGAGATAGAACCAGTGGTGCTTCTAGGTTAAGTGACACGCCAAGAAGCAATAGATCAACGCCACGGAAAGCGGCTGTACCAAGGAGAGAAAAGTTGTATGCAGAGTCAGATGAGGAGTATGATAAGGAAAAGGATCAAAACTGGTCGCCAGACGAGGAGGAAGACGATTGGGCGCCTACAAGTGCAAAGAAGAAGAGGACCCCTGCCCGGAAAAGTGTTTCCAAACGAAATACTGGAAGCAGCAGTGGTACCAAGCCAAGAGGAAGGGTTAAATTGGACCCTGAGGAGAAAAGGAAGCGCGAGCAAGAGCGGAAGAAGGCTTTCAGAAGACGTAATAAGGAGATGAACAGTGCTTCCGGAAATGCTGGAAGCAGTGGTGGTTCAAAAGGAAGGGTTACATTAACGCCTGAGGAAAGGAAGGAGAAGGAGCGAGAAAGGAAGAGGGAGTTCAGAAGACGTGAAAAGGAGATGAACAGTGCTTCCGGAAATGCTGGAGGCAGTGGTGGTTCGAAAGGAAGGGTTACATTAACGCCTGAGGAAAGGAAGGAGAAGGAGCGAGAAAGGAAGAGGGCGTTCAGAAGACGTGAAAAGGAGATGAAAAATCTGCAGGCTTTGGTGGAGGATGACACAAAGATTAAGTCTGAGTTTAGTGGTTTGGACAAAAGTGAGGAGAGTGATACGAGTAGAAGTAGTTCAAGGACTTCGGGAGGGAGACAGAGAAACAGGAAACGTGTTTCAGAAATGACCCCTGAAGAGCTGAAGGCTCATCAGGAGAAATGTGAGAGGGAGCGAGAGCTGAGGAAGGAGAGAAGGGCGAGACTGCCGCCGGAAAAAGTAGAGGAGCAGAGGATCAAGTCGAGGGAGCGGTTACGATTGAGAAGGGCGAAGGCGAAGCAAGGTCTTCTTCCAGAAGATCAGGCGAGGAGGATTGAGGAGCAGAAGGAAAAGGACAGGGAGAGAAAAAGGAGAAGGCGGGCTGCCATGACTGAGGAACAAAAAAGAGAGGAGGTCCAGAAAACGGAAATGTATCGCTTGTCAAGGCTAGCGAGAATGAGTGATGAAGAAAAGAAAAATCGACAGATGAAGGCGTACATGGAACGGATGGCAAGATTGGCGGAAATGACGCCAGAGGAACGAGAAGCTTTGGCAGAGAAGAAGAGGGTGGTCGGACGGGAGAAGGCGAGGATAAGACTGCAGAAGTTGAGGGAGTCTCTGGGAGCGGAGGAGCTGCGCGAGCGGAAGAGAAATTACTATCATGGGATGGATCCCGAGCAAAAGGCCAAGCATCTGGCTAGGCAACGCGAGTACCACAGGAAAAAGATGGAAAAGCTGAAACAGGATCCGGAGAAGTGGAAGGAGGTGTTGCAGGAGTATAAAGATCGTCGCTTGAGGCTTTTGGAAAGACTGAAGGAGGGTGGCGATGCTGCGGTTAGAAGAAGACGACTAAAGATACCAACAGTTAAATCAGAGAGCGAGTCGCAACCGCGTAGAAAAAGATGGCACGGCTCCTCTAGAAAGTGGTCGGAAATGACAGAAGAGCATAAAGACAAATTCAGGCAGTATCGCAGGGAGCGGGATTTGAAAAAGAAGCTGGCCATTCAAGTTCTGCTTGACAGTGGAATGACCATGGAGGAGGTACTATAATATTTATATTTAATTTCAATGTAAGCATATGATAATTATTTTAATTTGATTAATTTGAACTTTTATTTAATTATTTTAGATCAAGCAGCGAACGGAAACACCAGAGAAGCGAGAGCGACGCTGCATTCTGGCGCGTATTCGAAAGGCCCGAGCAGATCTTCGAAACCGTCTAAAGCGCGTTGGGGCAACACCCGAGGAAATCAAGCAGAGGGAGGAAGAACTGAAGCGAAACTACCAACCAACTCCCGTCTTCCGTCCTTACAAACCTCAACCAGAAAGGTGGAAGCGTGTTCATCCTTCGGACATTGCCAAGCTGGAGGCAGAGGGGAAACTTGAAGAGTTTGAAATGTGCGAGCCTGACGTCCTCCTGGAAAAGATGATAATGCCACAAAAAACGCGTTCTCCCTCCAAATCCGTCTATAAAGGACCAGCTACAACGTGTCCACAACCACCAGAGCTGTCTGCTCCTCCATCACCGCCGCGTAAACGTGGTAGACCAAAAAAATATCCCTTGAAACTACAGGCAACTTCCTCGTCATCGTCCTCCAATTCAGTGATTCCCAAAAGTACCGATACATTCATCACCCATCTAACCGCACCTCCAGTACATCAACAGAAACAACCACAACCTCATCATCAACAACAGTCACAACAATCTTCTACGATTCCCATGACGACGACATCGTATCCCCGGCAACAGCAACATTATCCTATTTATGGAGCTGCCACCACTTCGTCTTCATATCATCCTCCTCACCATACCCCCCAACCGGGCTTTCTGTATCCCCATCAGCAACCTCAAGCCCCTCCACCTCAGCCATACTCCCTTCAGAACGTACTCGACGCCATCGGCTTCCATGAGACAAGCGCACCCGCAACTTCCACCTCCACCGTTGGATATGGACATCAAGCTTCAAGCTATCAGCATCATCAAGATCATAGTACGACCAGCAGTCAACACGAATACGGCAGTAGTTACCATGGCGACGACGGTGACTACAACAACTATTCTCCTCCTGTGTCCCCCGGGGGTGGCGATGATGGTGATTTTGATCCTTCCTACAACTACAATGCCTACACTACTCATTCCCAAGCTCCGCCGCAGCAGCAGCAGAATCAGCCACCACAACAAACTACTCATTCCGTGCCCAGGCAGCCCAGGTCCACAGGTCTGGGTGGTAAAAGGGGCCATGCTAAAAAGAAAGTTAGAAAGTACAAATACGTGCCTCCGAAAAACCCCAACGCCAAGCTTCGCACAAGAAGGCACGATCCCTGCAGAAACGTTGTTTGCGACGAGTGTGGTCAAAATTTCGTTAACTCCAGGTCGCTCAGAGCCCACCAAAAGCAACTACATAATCCCGACTACGACGTGGCCAACAGGTTGTGTCGTGTGTGTGGGGAAACGTTCAAGCACGCCCAGGTTTGGTACTCTCATTACGTCAACGTGCACGCAAGGCCCAACCGGGTAATCTCAGGAAAGTCCCACATGTGCGACGAGTGTGGTCAGGGATATTCCAACAAGCACAATCTCGAGAAGCACCAGTACTACATGCACGGCGATGGTCTCAAGCCTGAGAACCACCTGAGATGTCCCGTTTGTCCAGACGAGAAGCTGTTCAAAGAGAAAATGAACCTGAACGCCCATCTGGAGCGATATCATCCTGGCTACGGACAGATTCACAACAAGCGTGAATGTTACCGTTGTGATATGGCGTTTCCCAGTGATCCTCTTCTACGGGACCATGTCAAGCTGGTTCATCCTGAAAGCTATTTTCCTTGCGAGTTTTGTACTGCGACGCGGTTTACCAAGCTGGGACTGCGTCTTCACTACCGACGATGTACAAAAATCCCCAAGGAGGAAAAGACGGCGGTGAGATGGAAGTACAAGTGCGAAGGAGGGAATTACGGGATTGAGGACATGACTCTGGCATGCGAGCTTTGCGATCGAAAGATGACACTCTCTCGACTGATTTACCATTACCGGGATTGCCATAACGTGAAGGAGGATCCTTTCGTTTGTGAGCACTGCAATAAAAGTTTCAAGCGGAGGGAATTTTGGGCTGTGCATTTGGAGGAAAGACACATGAAGCCAGTGGAAGATATGGCGGATTATCTGAAGAAACTGAATGCTAAAAATCGGAACGGGATGAGCATGGTCGCGCTATTTGGGGGAATGCCAGCGGAAAAGAGGAGGAGACACTTTGCAATAAAGAAAGGCAAGAAGAAAGCTGTCAGTGAAAGTGAGGATGAAGATGATGAGGAGTGGGTTGGAGGTGGTTCCGTTGTGAAAATGGCACTGAGCAAAATGAAAACGAAGAAGAAAAGGCGAAATGTGATTGTCATTGCGGAAGAGGATGAGGTGGACAATGTGAATGAAGATGTTAATTAGATTTAATTTAGAATAGTTTTTTAACATTAATTTATCATACAAGTCAATCATCGCAGGTTGATTTAAGCATACATTTGTACGAAATCCGTCACGAAATCGTGGACGTTAAGATTTTTATAAAAATCCTTACTTTTTAATGAAATGAAAAATATTTTAATTACGAAAATCTATCTACCAACAGTTTTGACTTCTTTTTTCAGTTTTAACTTTTAAAATGCAGAATAAAAATAAAATTAAGTGAGCGTACAAAACTGACTAAATGGATTCTTATATATGTTCAAATAGCATCGCATTAATTTGTTCGGCATAAAATTGCAGTTTGCGTTATAATGTGACTTTGACATTTTCTTCCCATTTCATATTTTAATTCAATCCAATTATTAAAAGCAGCATTTGAATGCTACTACTTATTTGAATGCATGAATGAATGCAACTGGAATGTGTGAAATTTTATTTGCAATTTGAAAGCGAAAAAAATTTTATATTGCACATCCTGTTCATTAAAAGATAGAGTTGTCACTTGCGAACAAAAGATTTTTTAAACATGCGATTTATTAAATCTTTACGAAACTATACAAGAAAAATATGTCATGTAATTATTCAATTCCGGGATCATGGACGAGCGCAGATCAGGCATACGTTCATGAGAAAAAAATATATTCCGTTAAAGCTCTAGTCTTATGTGCGATTCTTAAGACGAAGATGACGCCTTTTGTTCATCATTCTTATCGAGTTGTCCAATCAGCAAATTCACAATTTCCAACGCAGCCACAGGAATTTTTGTACCCGGCCCAAATACAGAGCTTACACCCACTTTATACAGCATTTCGTAGTCTTGTGGAGGTATTACTCCCCCGCATATCACAAGAATATCTGGACGTCCTTGCTTTTTCAAGGCCTCGATTAGTTGAGGAACTAATGTCCTGTGCCCGGCCGCCAACGATGAAGCTCCTACAACGTGAACATCGGCATCAATGGCTTGCTGTGCTACTTCTTCTGGCGTTTGAAACAAGGGTCCAATATCCACGTCAAATCTTTATTTTCAAAAATTAAAAGATTAAAATCATTTTTTCGTAAAATTCGCGTAAAAGTCAAAGGAGTTAAAATAGGAATAGATAAACCGTTACCCCAAGTCAGCAAACCCAGTGGCGATAACCTTTGCTCCACGGTCATGTCCATCTTGCCCCATTTTGGCTACCAGAATTCTAGGTCGTCTTCCGTCCAGTTTAATGAAATCGTCAATCTTAAATCCAAAAAACCAAAAATGTTAACCCTTTGAAACATTTAACATATGCATTAACATTAACTGATGCATTAAACATATGCATAATTTCTTACCCTGGCCGCCACAGCATCTAATTCCTTTTGATTTCCATATTCACTCTTGTAAGCCCCAGATACCAAACTATCAGTCGCCACATGCCTTCCAAAAACTTTCTCCATTGCTCCACTAATTTCTCCGAGAGTGCACCTTAATCTCGCTGCATTTACCGCCGCCTCCAACAAGTTCCCCTCTGATTCTCCTTTTGAAATCGCCTCGATTCTCTTGAGTGCATCTTCTACTTTCGCTTGATCTCTCTTTTCCCTCAACACCTTCAGTTTTCCTACTTGACTTCTGAGCACCTCTTTATTGTCGATTGTCAGTACCTCAATGGGTGTCTCCTTTTCCAACTTGTATTTGTTTACCCCAACAATCACTTCCGTTCCAGAGTCAATCATTGCTTGTCGTTTCGCTGCGCATTCTTCAATTTTCAACTTTGGCCAACCGGAAGCCACTGCTTTTGCCATGCCCCCCATTTTTTCCACTTCGTCAATTATCTGTCTGCCCTTATTGTAAACTTCATTTGTCAACGATTCCATCATGTACGATCCTGCCCACGGGTCAATTACTTTCGGTATTCCAGTTTCCTCCTGTAAGACAATTTGCGTATTTCTTGCGATTCTCGCGGAAAACTTGGAGGGCAGCGCGAGGGCTTCATCAAATGAGTTTGTATGGAGACTTTGCGTTCCGCCAAACACCGCCGCCATTGCTTCCACAGTCGTTCTAATGATATTGTTGTACGGATCCTGTTCTGTCAGGGACCATCCGGAAGTTTGACAATGAGTTCGGAGCATCAGTGACTTTTCCTTTTTTGGACTAAAATTTTCCTTGAGTAGCTCCGCCCACAATCTTCGAGCGGCTCGCATTTTCGCAATTTCCATGTAAAAATTCATGCCGATTCCCCAGAAAAAGGACAGCCGTGGGGCAAAACTGTCAATGTCCATTCCCGCCTTTAGACCAGTTCGGCAATATTCCAAACCATCAGCCAAAGTGAATGCCATTTCCAACGTAGCGGTGGCTCCAGCTTCTTGCATGTGATAACCCGATATACTAATCGAGTTGAACTTTGGCATGTTCTTAGAAACGAAGCTGAAAATGTCACCAATGATCCTCATGCTAGGTTCGGGAGGATATATGTAGGTGTTTCGAACCATGAACTCTTTCAAAATGTCGTTCTGAATGGTGCCTGAAAGTTGACTAATTTTACAACCCTGTTCTTCCCCGGCAACAATAAACATGGCCAGTACCGGAATCACGGCACCATTCATGGTCATTGAAACGGACATTTTGTCCAGTGGGATCCCATCAAACAGGATTTTCATGTCTTCCACGGAATCTATTGCAACGCCTGCCATTCCAACGTCCCCTTGAACACGAGGGTGATCTGAATCATAGCCGCAGTGAGTGGCCAGGTCAAACGCAACTGATAGACCTTGTTGGCCAGCCTTTATGTTTTCTCTGTAGAAGGCATTACTCTCTTCGACGGTGGAGAAACCGGCATATTGTCGGATTGTCCATGGTCGTTTGGAGTACATGGTGGCATAAGGGCCGCGAGTGAAAGGAAATTTTCCGGGAATTTCTTTCTGTACACTACAAAAATTATGATTTTTTTATTAACGCGATCTGTTTATAGCACTTTAGAATTTTTATTGACTTTTAAATGCAATTTTCATACTTTTTGGTATCGTCTGCTGTGTATAAGGGTTTTATCACTACGTCCTCATTTGTGTACCACAAAAGCTCCTCCGAAGGATCTTTTCCTTTCAGTTCCTTTTTTGCCAACTCGGACCATTCTGGATCTATGTGGATTTCTCTGGAGGAGATGACAACGGGCGTTTGGGTGAAAGTTGTGGTGGAGGAACGTGACAATGCACTCTGTAATTGTATTCGTTCAAAACATGTACTAGTTTTAGCTCAATGAAATGAATCACAAAAGCATGGCATATTGTATTAGTATACTCTATTTTTCAAATAATGACCTTGCCCTGTGTTTACCTTTGACAAGGCATGCTTGATGTGCTTCGGTCCAATCACTCTTGTCAAATTACGATGCATCCTTGTAGTATGAGTGGAAGTGAAAGCAATTTAATGTTGTACGTAAATGCTCCTACAAGCTATCTTGGCACAATGGCACAGATATTCACAAAAGTATTCGTTTACTTGATTTCGGCAAAGTTTACTGCATTGAGGAAGTATTATTTGTAGCAGTGTCAGGTACAGTGTAAAACGCAATCAATCTTAATTAACGTGTCTTTCTTTAGTTTCCTTATTATGTGAAACTGTTTAAATGCTTTTGCTTTTACTGCGTCAAAACTTTCTCGCCGTGTCATGCCATACTTGTTTGATACATAGCACTTCAAATGCAATAGTATCCATATTCTATTCCATCAATTTTGTTGTTTTTTGTTATATAACATCACACCACACACGATATGACTTTTACTAAAAGTCTTTTAGGCTTATTCTTATACATCACTATTCACTAGTAGGAACAACGTACATCTGTTCGTTCATCTTATGTGCTTGTGAAACGTGGTTCTGGTTCCTTTTGTAATTTCAGCACCAATACCATTATGAAGCGTTCACAGGAGCACATGGAGTAATAAATACGAATGTCCGAGGTTGACAGTATCAATGCAGATGCACAGTAAATGAAATAAAAATCGGTCGTATATTACATTCTTAACATGTACAGAAAAGGGTATTTTACCCCAACCTACAATAATTAAATATGCTGGACATAATAGTAAATACTGGACTGTGCTGGAATACCCAGATATATATTGCGCCCGGCTGCTGGAGAATTTGATGATGTGTCATTAGTGTGGACGCTGAGACTGATAGTACACGCTTAGTATTCATACAAATTCTGAAATATGCAAGTTATGAAAGGGAATAGTATAGCAAGTTATGGCATCTTATTCATTAAAAACCGGTTCCAAAAAACTATGCTAAGCAAATCCCATGCCCATTCTGTCTTACGTTTATGATCATTCATCATCAAAGAGATTTCTTTTCGTCATAAATCCAAAATTCAACTTGGAGAAGGTATATAAAATTGGTCTAGACGATCAGAGCGATGACCACAGAGAGTATCACACGCTGGAATCTCAATCAGAAATTCATATCGGTGTATGTACAAGATCATGTGACGAGATAATGACCCACCCTCCTGTTTCATGCTTCATGTCATCCTCTTTTGCATCGGATTTTAGAGGAGAATCTTTCATTAAAAGTTCAATGAAAACTATACTAAACCTAAGTATGAAATACCTACTCATCAGATCTTATCAGTAATATAAAACAGGAATCAAATTTTTATCTTTGTTATCACATAAAACCAACCCGCAAACTTGTCTCCTCATAGAATGGATGCATTTTAATTTTTACAGGTTCATATTATGCACGCTTAGCAGATTTATTATAGTCTGGATGGCATCATAAGATAGCTACGGCAAATAGGTGGACGTAGACAGACGTGGATTGCATGGCTTACATAGGCTGACACAGTTTTTCATATTTTCACATTGACCTTCCTCTCCTCCTCTCACAACTAAACTCCAGCAAACCAAAAGACCTTCGAACCCATCATCATCATCATCATCCCATGGAATTTCGCTCTGTCTGTGGTATACATCAACACTGAGTGAGTGAAGTCTTATAATTATTTCATTTCCATGCAAATAGGTAAGATATCATTATCTACGCACGCTAAACGCGTCATCCATCCGTCCATCGTCCATCAATCTCTAAAAGTCATTATTTGCCAACGCAGCATTCATTACTCACCCTGATCATCATCATGAAATATATTAATGAAATTAGGCCATAAATGGAAAAATTATAGACTGATTATTAAAACCGGTAAAAATATTTATTTGGAAAGAACCCAGGGCAGAACACACCTAGAAGATAAACACCTCCAACAAATTAAGCATTGAAAAGCAAGTAAAAGCAAAATATACTATGAATGTGGCCGTTACATTGTTTTCTCACTATGCCCCACGAAATAACAGCCTCTCGTTTACTTCTTCCTTACTAAAACGTCATGCACACTACTTTCTACTCCACTATAACTATTCTATATTCTATAAAACAAACAAATTTATATAGCACAAGCACACAACTTTTAGCAGATATTCCTATTCCTAGTCATGCTTCTAGAAACGAGGTCATCCGACGAGAGAAGACACAATTTGTATAGCAATATCGTCATATTATGAATGAACATTTTAGTATGTCTTTTATAACTTTTAGAGGCATACCTATCAAAATATACTGACTATGATATGATGACGTAGGTAAAAAGGTTGTAAAGTTTAATTCACGTGAATTGAAATTCTTTCTTAATATTTTCTTAGACTTTTTACAGTAAATTCCCATCGTAAGCAATAGTACAAACTACCATTAACCAATCATTTCTTGTACATCGTTGTCTCAAACCACAAACAAGGTTATCAGGTCCAATACGAAGATACCCATTAGTTATGCTTAAATGGTCATTAACAAATTACAAAACTGTATATTTCCAGTTCTTAAAACGGAGGATATCCCTGATTTTCTACCTTTGCTCATTATAGCACCTAGCATTGCTTTGGTGTTACAATTGCTTATAGATACATATCTAGTACGTGTACATTGCTCCATTGCTCGCTTACTTGCTAAAAACTTCCTTTCCGATCCGATTCATCCGACATTTTTGCGATTTTTTTATCCTCCTTTTCTACTAGAGCTCCATGTACATATCCATCCATGCTTGCTGGCTTACTGCCATACTAAATGCTGATGCTGTTCACACGTAAAAAAAGTACAAAAAACCATACATACATTCAGTTTCATAAGATCTCTTATTCTGTAAAGTCTAGAGTCTAGTCTAGTAAAGTAGATGACGAGAGAGTTCATGTGAACATTGAACCAGCCATATTGATACATAGACACACTTACTTGCACCGCTTGCACGGTCTCTCTCACACAGGCCATAGCCCTATATCATCTCATCTGTGCTTCTTCCCGAGACCACTTCCATTCTTCGATATAGCAGCTCAGTCACAAGGTAGCTCGCTCAATTATTGCATCACTCTCGCCCAGTGTGTGCGTGCGCGTGTGTGTGGAATATTTCCAGAGGAATTAAATTTCGAAAAAGCATCGCTTTTATCTTCTATTAAGCTCACTTCCGGTAAGTTATCCCTTTTTTATTAAGCACATTTACAGTTTTTATAAGAGGAAAGTGGACAAAAAGTAGGTGGGGACGAGACGAGTGTGTGGGGAATACCACCACCGCTCATACACGAACGACCATGCTTGCTCGTCAATTTAATATAGCAGCCATGATAGAGCCACTTGCGCGGATGAGCGTTTTCCGCATTTTTTCTGTAGGGATCATGTGAAATTAGTGATTTTTGGAGGATTTGGTGGATAGTTTGGTGCGAATGGTGGAGAAAGGTAAAAATTGGGGGTTAACGGAATATGTAGGTCATATTGGCATATAATTTGAATCAGATGGTATGAGGATGATATAATTCAAGGGCAAAGATCATCAGCCGTAGTGGGAAATGTTCAAGCCGTGATAATGTATATCTTTTGCTTATCAACTTTGTTAAAACACCCACGCACTTACGTACGTGCACGGTGCATGGCTTCAACTCGACATAGCAGATGATGGAACATGTGTTTCTGAGACGACTTGAATTGCATTGATTTTAATCGTGATTTTGATAGAAAACGGTAAATAAGAAAGCACAGCATTTTCTCCGACGCTGAACAAACTTTTGTGGACATTAGGCTGCTTGATCATAGCCGTGGGAGTTAAATATTATACGATTTAACCGAATTTCTCACTTCCATTTATTTGCAGAAGCTTTACAAGCCTTAATAACAATATGGGTGTCCCAGCCGGTGATATTGAAAAGGGCAAGAAGCTTTTCGTCCAGCGGTGCTCTCAATGCCACACCGTTGAATCCGGTGGAAAGCATAAGACCGGACCCAACCTTAACGGTCTCTTTGGAAGGAAAACGGGTCAAGCTCCGGGATTCGTTTACACGGATGCTAATAAGGCAAAGGGTGAGTATGATTACTTAACGTAATTAATATTTTTGTTTGCGGTTTTGTTGAAGGCGCCACCACCACGGCACCGGATGTTTGAACTGTTTAGTAATTGACTATTTTTTTATCCATACAGGTATTACATGGAACGAAGATACGTTGTTCGAATACTTGGAAAATCCCAAGAAGTACATCCCCGGAACTAAGATGGTATTCGCTGGTCTCAAGAAGCCAAATGAACGAGGGGATTTGATTGCCTATCTAAAAGACTCCACCAAGTAAATTCATCAATATTATAAATTATACTAGGGCTACAAAAATTCAAGAGTCAAAATTCCGGTTTCATTGAGTTCTCTCTTCCAACAACTCAAAATCAGCGTCATCATCGTTTTCAATGAATCAGAAGAGAACGTCATAATAATTGTATAGTCAAGAATTTAGTACTTTTCAAATAAACGTAATGTCTTATCCTGATTGACAATTTGAAAACTATAACTTATCTTAATAATGATAAAGACATGTAGAGGCAGTATCTCAATTCATTCATTTCACACAAACTGTGTTCAAGCCAGGTTTGAATAAAAATGTAAAATTATTTTTAACACAACAAAAACATCAAGTTGATACTCTACATGTCTTGATCTGTTTTGTGGTTGTCGTATTATTATGTACTTTGCTTTAACGTGTAAAGAAAATGGCTAAGCTATTTAAGTCACAGATTTTTTTTGTCTGCTGCAATGTATTCCTTGTGTGGAGAATTTATTGTAGTTTCTTAGTTTATGTAATTAAATACACTGCTGGATTCAGTTAGCACAATTACTTTCAAGAAAAATATAGATGAAAAATGAGGAAGATCCACTAAAGAAAATGAAATAAATAAAGAACGTACACAGTACAAAAATAAGTATTTCATGAACATCTAACAATAATTTATTCATCTCGATAATTCAAACTGTGTACAAAAAAACTTCACCTCCCCCACTAAAATAATTTTTATACATGTCCAACATCCAACTTAATTTTAATATTGACACTTGCCAACTGCTCAGTCAAATACTTGAAAACATGAGGCACTTCTACAATTTCAATTGCATCTTCCTTCCCGCATAGTCCACACTTTGGCTTCGGAGGTTCAATCAAAGTGGAACCAGGTGCCAATGGCGGCACAATAACAATTGGACTTACTAAAGAACCACAGTCTTTGCAAATATTTGTGGTTGTTCTATCCGATCCGTAGAATAAGCGATCTTGTAAGAGATAAGATGCTCCGTGAGCCAACAGCGCGTCTTTTTCCATCTCACCAAAGCGAACGCCACCTCCTTTCCTTCGACCCTTGTTTGGCTGATGAGTTACAGGGTCCAGCGGTCCTGTTGCTCTAACCTGCCATTTTTCGCTGACCATGTGACGCAAACGCTGGTAGTGGACAATTCCGAAAAATATGTCGGCGGTCAATTCCCTGCCATCAGAGCCACTGTACATTCTTTCTGTGCCGTAGTAATTGTATCCTCCCTTCTCCAACAGAGTGCCAAAGTAGTCTGCCGCACTGTCATCTTCAGAGAAACGGAATGGTGTTGCGTCGTGGACTAAACCGTGGACAGCACCAGATTTTCCTGCCAAGGTCTCGATCATCATAGCAATTGTCATACGGGAAGGAAATCCGTGAGGATTGAACACAATGTCAGGTGTGAGGCCAGATTCCGTGAAGGGAAGATCCTCCTGTGGCCACAAGTAACTGCAAATACCTTTTTGACCTGCCCTACTGGCAAATTTGTCGCCAATTTTTGCATTTTTCTGAAATAGAATCAGTAATCAGCATCAGACATGTGAATCATCGTCTTGTATCACAACCGACTTAAATGTGCATTACGCATATTCTTCATACTCACCGGAACTCTCATTGTGATCACGACATTTGATTTTTCTAGCGTTCCAGTATCGTTGCTTTTCAGTTTTACACTGTCAATGTACACCCTTTCCATTCCTGCAAATTTTTTCACCACGTATTTTCCTTCTTCTGAGTTGTAAAAGCTAGATTAAAGAGGAAAAAGTTAAGAATTAATAATATAAATAATACTAAAAATAAAATAAATAATACTAAAAACAAAATAAATAAATAGTTAGTAATAATAGTAAAGGAAGTAATAATTAATTATAAAGTTAGTAATAATAATAAGTTAGTTATAATAGTAAAGGTAGTAATAATACTAAAGTTAGTAGGTAATAATAATACTAAAGTTAGTAGGTAATAATACTAAAGTTAGTAGGTAATAATACTAAAGTTAGTAGGTAATAATACTAAAGTTAGTAGGTAATAATAGTAAAGTTAGTAATAATTAATTATAAAGTTAGTAATAATTATAAAGTTAGTAATAATTATAAAGTTAGTAATAATAGTAAAGTTATATTATTGCTCACCGTTATTTTATAATAACGGTGAGCATTGAAATGAACTTACCAAAAGTACGGGTCATTCTTTTCCAGCCACATTCCGACATGAGGCAGCCCATCGGAATCCAACTTCTCAACAAGCTTTGGGTCCAGAGGATCTCTCATGAAAGTACTCTGTGTTGACGTGTTCTTGAGCACATATTTCAAATCAATATGCTCCGATTTGTAGACTACTCCATGTCCAAATCCTCTCTCAAACGACGACTTGCTAATGATCATGGCATCTTCCATATCATAGCCCGTGTAAGAAATCACAGCAACAATGGCGTTAGTTCCAGATGGATAATCATCTAATTTCAAATAGTCGTAGTGAACCGGTCGGAAGAATGGGGTGCCTGGAAAGTACAATCTGTACAGTTTATTCTCCGTGAAACGATGATAAGTCATGTACGGCGTGCCCATAGTTTGTTTCCCCATCTGACACTGGTACATGTTACGAGGACTCTGGTTATTATCAGGCATGGGGATTAGCGATGCCAAATGACTGAGGAAACTTCTTTCGTTAATTTCTTGATGCGTTGTGAGTCCTGGATAAGCTTCATTTGGCGTTATGCAAATGTTCAAATACAATTGTTCCATTGTCCCGATGTATTCTATGTTATTGGCTCGGAGATTTATAACAGGTCGCATCATTCTTGCCAGACTTGTGAACAGGAATAAGCCCGGAAACTGACCCTTGGGTGTTTTAGGTACGAGTACAATTTCTGTATACTTTGGAATCTTATTTCCTTCAATTTTCATCAGTCTCATGCGGTCGCAAACTTTTTGCGCTTGGTCCATTGGCAAATGTCCTATCACTTTTCCGTCTAGTGAAACTGTGTAACAATCTTTTATCGGGAAGGGACAAGTCTCCTCCATTGGGATCATCCCCAATCCAACCAGCACGCTTGGAATTTGAGACGAGTCTTGGTTCTCTGTAACCACTTTACAGAATGCGCTTAGATGATTTAAAAGACCACAAGGTGAACCGTCGGGAGTGTGGACAGGACAGATGAAGCCTGGGAAAATTTCAATAAATTCAATAACTGATACAGATATGTTCCACAAAATTACTGCAATGTTACAATTGTTGAGTACATACCCCAAGCGTCCGGTTGCAACTGACGGGCTTCCGTTGTTCTCAATTCCATAAAAAACGCCCCACGATGGACAGATCGAAAATGAGCCAAGTAGCGATTTCTATTTAAGTTTTCTACAATTATGGTTAAGCCAGTTGTTTGCGGAAGCCCCTGTCCGGTATTTAAAGGCACATTTCCAGTTGCAATGAAGGTTTCAAAGTTACGATCGATTAGAAAACTTTTTGTCACTATTGTGTTCATGTCGACTGCAAAGTAATTACAATGTAAACAACTTACAACCAAATCATAAAAAATCATAACCATAAAAGGTGAATGTGATAATGCTCTTATGTACTTTGCGTTAAAGTTTTGGTCTCCTCTGACTTCATCTTTCGCTGAATTAAAAACTGTACAGTCGTCACCCAATTCAGAAACTTGTCCTTTAGCAGTTGCAAATAGAGATGACCTCCAAGAAGAACCTCTTGTAACATGACGTGATCGGGGCTTTCCATAGCGGCCTTATCCTGCACACCCATGTAAAGTTTTTGGAGGGCATGCACAAGGAAGTTAAATTTTTCTAAAGGTGTAGAGCAATGGATAGCTACACTATTTCTGGAAATAATAAAACAGAGAATGCAATCATATTCAGACATGGCACAGTTGAACAGTTATTCTCAGTGTGTATGTTGAACTAACTTAAAAAGGAAATCACAACATTCAGCACTTGTACTCCATTCGCCAACGAATTTAAATATTCTGGATTCGAATTTCTCTCCGACGTAAGATTTTGCTTGATGATGGGAGTGAATCCCGATATGATGCAGGTCTCTCAACATGTCAGTTATACAACTGAAATAAAAAGAAACCCAAATTCAATAAAATAAAAATTATTGCAAGCATAAAGATCTTAGTGGTTTATAAGGCTGACTTGTGAGTTACCTTTTCATGAATAGATCATCTTCATAACCGGCTATACATTTTCTATAAATGTACTCATCCGTCACATCCAACAAGCATTTGAAAGCCATCATCATTGGCACAAAGAAAAGTTCTTTACCAAAGTTGAACATTAATTTAACGCTTCCATCCATGAGGTAATGAAGTACGTTATTCTGGGGTAACGTGCAAATAGGCAAATAATATATATGTTAAAGTGGCGATTTTATTGTAATTACGGCAATTAGTATTTTGTTTTCATGTCACTTACTGTGTGACTCCTGTCTTTTCTGACAGAACGAATCAAAACTCCTTTATCCGTGAAACCTTTTCCTCGAGATTCCCACGTTGAACGAGCTAGGTAAATTGGATAATTACTGCGGGTCATTAGCAGCATACGAATTAATTTCTCGTGACCTTTGCAAACAAAATATCCGCCCCATTCTGTTTCGTGTTCTCCCCTTTTAACGAGCTCTTTGGGGGACATGCCATGCAAATTGCAGAACTTTGACTATAAAGAAGATAATAAATATAATGATAATTAGTGGCTTAATGATGATGGATTAAATCGCTTTGTCATTCTTACTTACTTTCAACATAATGGGAATAGCTCCCAGATCCTTCTCGATGGAGGTTTGCTGAATATTATTTAGCCACCAAGCCAGAGTAACCTTAAGATCCCCTTTGTACGTTGTGTATCTCTGTCGACATTCCGTTGGATAAACACGATGTTCCTTGGAGCCGACGGTGCCGCTTGGAACTGTTGGCATACAAAGTCTCGCATCCTATCGTTTATGGAATAAAGAAACCGTTTAATATCTTGGAACAGCATGCATTTTATTAAAATACATTTATATAATCACATTGTCAGTTAAGATCCATTACCACAACTTTCAGAGTTACTCTATCCTTGGACGGAAGTTCAAATTTAATTTCAGGCAACTCCTTCAGTGCCAATTTAAACCCTTCATCCATGGCCCAATCAAAGGATTCTATGTGAGGGGCACCCAGAGCTTCCAAAGCCTGAAACAAAATAGAAAAAAGACCTTCCAACTTTAATTGCTCCCTTTCTATTCCAAAGCATTACAGCACAACTTTTAATCATTCTTAACATATTAGCTCCTCCCAGACTACCACTACAATTCTCATCCTCCATCCACATAATTTTCAACTTACAGGCTCTGCATATTTTGGAACACGTCCATACTCCTCTGACAAATTAGTAAAAGTTGGAACATCCGGCATTCTCTCCCACAACTCCTCCTTCTTCATCTTTTCACTTTTCATGTAGCTTTCTTTCTTCTTCGCACTCATTTTCGCAAATAAATTGGTGTGGAATTTAACTTATAATGTTCCTAACTCTATATCGCAGTATTGTAGCGACGGTATTAAAGCCGTTAAAGAATTCAAATCTTAAAAACGTGTACGTTGACCAATGACCACGTTCTGTATTTCGACCACTTGACACTCATCCTTCCATCCAGATTCATACTAAAGAACACTGGTTATCCAAATGTCCTTAATCACCTTTCAGAAATGTAGTTAACTGATAAAGGGTTCTGAAAAGTTCGTAATTAACTGTTTTTAGACACCTGACAAGGGCTCAGAAGGACCTGATCTGCTCACTTCAGTAGGATTCATGCACGTGCTTTCTTGGTTTCAGTTTCATACAAGCATGTGTTTTTTGGATTAGACAAGCTACTTTGCTAGGATGATCCCGTCTCCGCGTCAACTTTGGGGCCAAGCGAAGCATAACTTCGCATACTAAAGACCTTCGATTCTGGCTTATCGATGGTTTTGTTCCGTGTTGATGTTTATTTTCTTCACGCTCTCTGTCTTCTGTAGCATCACCACAACTTGTGATCCACAAGCCTGTTCACCACTGTTTGTAAGATTATTTGCATTTGTAGTTTGTAAATTGCATTAAGTTAGAATTATCATCAAATACCTAGTCAACTTTTGAAATGGAGGCTCCACCAAACAAAGTCATTAGGTTATCCGAGCCCCCTGTTCATCTGCTGTCACCTGACGAAGTCATTACGGAAAAGGACTTGCCCATGCTGGCAAACATTGGGGATGTTCGAGTACTCCATTATCTCATGAAGCTCTCCACAAACTTTACCAAGAAAGTGGTCACTGGCCGTGTCATCTTGTTCCTGGAGTGGTTGAAGCCAGCTCAAAAGAAAGTCATACTGGACCAGTGCTTCCTGAAGATTAACCGGGTTGTAGTACTGAAAACGGGAGCGGAGTATGATGCCGTGAAACGCTTATCAGAATTTGATAACTGCAGTGGCAACAGAAAGCAGTTTTATCAAAGTGACGGAGGAGTCGATTGGTTTAAGATTGGAGGATCTGCTGTGACGGAGCAGTTGACATTTGAACAAACCAAATGGTCTGTCAGCATTCAAGCGTGGGATGACGATGACCCGCCAGCCGTGATACGAATAGATTATGAAACACTGGAAACGTCTCCATCAATTCATTGGAGACCTTGCGATGGGTTCAATTATCGTGAGGCGTCTTCAAAATGCTGCTACACTCCAGCATCTGCGGTAAACAATCGAGGTTTATTCCCGTGTCAGGAACCGCCTTCGGCTATGGCTACATGGGAGGTTCTGTTGGAATGCGAGAGGGGGTATACTCCACTGTTAACTTCTGATGAAGCCGGGGAAATCGTTGGAGGAGTTGAAGAAGGCCAGAACAACGTCCATTATTTTTACTCCAGTGTTCCTCTGCCCATGTCAACCTTTGCAATGATTATTGGAAAATTCTATCTTCAAAGAAAATTGGAGCCACCAGCATCCATTTCAGAGATCATTGGAAAAAATGATTTAGTAAGTTGTTGTTGTTACGTTTTATTTTTGGGACGTGGGATTATTTTTCTGAAATTCCCTGCTTAAGCCATTCTTTGTTATAATTTACAGAAAACTGAAAACCCAAAGTCATGTCTGGAGCATGTTCCAACTCAGCCTTGTCAGTATCACCCCAAATATCCTTGCCGGTTCGGGAATGTTCATCAACGCAACGAAAAGCTGATTCCTGTTCGTTTGTTCTGCCTGGACCCTGACACTGTTCCAACTGACTGCAAAAAGTTTGCGAATTTGGTGTTTTCATCATTAGCCACAAGCTTTGATCATTTTGGACCACATCCGTTTCCCAGACTGGATATAGTGATTGTGCCCAAATCATATCCCCACGAAGGTCTAACAAGCCCGTCAATGATATTTCTTTCTCCAAATAATTTTTACGGGAAGGAGCCCATGTATGTGTACAGATTGCCCCACGAAATATGTCACACTTGGTTTGGCCTTCTCATTGGAAGTCTTGACTGGACAGAAGAATGGCTCAGCGAAGGATTCGCTACTTATTGCGAAGATGTTCTCTTCCCGACAGCTTTCAAAGTATACTTTCCAGACAAATCTGCAGAAGATATTGAGCGTGATCAAGCGCTGAAAATCCTCATGAGATTCACAGCACTTCAAAATGAGCTGCGCAACACGGCCAACGCCGAGGAGTTACATGTTATTTCAACGGGCAATTCCCAAGAGAACTCGCAAGCAGTTACTAATGGTCTTGTTCCAATCAAACAGTTCATGCATGTCCATTACTACAAAGGATATCTCCTTCTTTGGCATCTGGCGTCCCTTGTGGGGCAAAATGATTTTTTGACGTTTCTCAAGGAATATGTATGGCGTTATCATGGGCAGCTAGTCACATCAGACATGTTCTTGGAGTGTTATCACACCCGATTTAATGACATTTTATGCTTCCAAGATTGCAGTGCAATTATGAAAAATTTGAAGAAAGAATGGCTCCAATCCAACAAATTGCCGGAGCCTTACAACTCGCTTGATTTATTGGCAGACAACATGTCAGAAGAATCTGTGCCACCACTTTTCTCAAAAGCTTTGGAACCCATGCGAAAAGTAAAGCGGATTTTTGAGAGTCTCCTACAAAATAAAGCTGAACTGGAGTACAAATTGGACGAGCTATCATGTTCGGAACTCCTCCTTTTGATGGAACTTATTGTCAAAACTCTGCAGGACCCTACTTGTAAACAACGCAAAATCCTGGAGAAAGTTTACTTCAAACATTTTGTAACCAGCGAGGTATTCCAGGATGTTGAACAACGTCACAACGCATTTGTAGCCCATCGCTGGTGTGAACTCATTATCTCTTTCAAAGACAAGTCAAGGCTGCCAGTAGTGCAAACGTATCTCAGGAACAACATTTCAATGGGGGTTTATCTGTACGCAGAGCTTATGATTACGGAAAGATATTCGTTTCAGAAAGTAGCCAAACAACTGTATTATGAGTTGGAAAATGTAAATGATCTTAATACAAAGAAAATTTTGAAAGAAATGTTATTTTAATTCAATGTTTGTCCCACTGATTACAACCATTTATATGTTATGTTTATTTATCAGTTACCAACAATACTCATACCTTTACTTTTTTACCGATGAAACTAGTCTAGTTAATCTAACGCTTAACATTGCTTACAACTGTCATAATATATCAAATAAATATATCAAAAACAAAAACTGACTTCAATTCATATTTTTTAATATAAACGACATCTTGACTAGAACTATTTAGGGTACATACAGTGCTTGCAAACACATGTATCTTTTGCATAATATATTGCATTCTTTGTAAAACTTATTTTCATTTTAACCAAAAAAAATGTGCGCTACGAGCGATTCAAATTACTAACTTAAACATTGCACTATAATCCTGTCTAGTATCATCTTCCATAAAAAACTAAACATTTCTAAAAAATTGGATCACGTTGCTGTAAAATAGATGATTGGTCGGCTAATGGTGGATTTGTATACCCGTTCGCGTCATGAGCAAAGCGCATGAATGGATCCGCCACAGAATGCATTCCTCGTGGCAGGTAAATTTCATAGTCATCAGTAACGAATTCCAGTCTAATTGAGGGTTTTATTGAGCGAACTTGAGATTCCAGAGATTCGTCAAATTCTCGTGGGTCAATTTTCAGTTGTTGGATAGGCGTTGATTTCACTATTGTTTTTATAGATTCTTCTGTGACCTGCAACAAAATTTAACATTTTAACTTTATTTGAATACCGCATAGATGATCATCGATTACAAATCACAATTAATCAATTAATGTAGACAAAAAATTAGAATCAATAATTTTACCCATTTAAATTCCTTGAGAAGTAAACTAGTGAGATGGGGAATGCAAGCAATTCCAAATATCACAGAGACGTCCCCAATGCTACTCCATCTCCAATCGGCCAAACAAGCACCGTGAATTTCCAAACGTTGAAGATCTGCAGATAAATCAATTAAATTCATAATTAAAACATGCAACATAGATCAGTAAAATGTGTGAGCTTCTGCATGTGCAAAAGATTCAACTGATTGATATTCAGGATAATTATCAGTTCCTTACTTTTCATGTCACCAACAAAAACTTTGGACCGATGTCTCAGCTCTTCTTCCAAGTCATTAAGGCTGGAATGATTCTTCAGTCTCCTCTCAATTTGCTCGCACACTGAAGCGGGCATCCCAGTAATTGCCTCATCGTCCATATTCGAAACGTTAATGACCAACTCCTGTAAATACTTTGCGTGCTTCACCACACTTCTAAGCTTTTTCTTGGTGCAATGCCACAAATTCAAGTTTCTTAGATTGGGCAAGCACATGACCATTTTCTTGAAGAGATGATCGGAAATGGTTGACCCATACAAATTCAGAGCTGTTAGAGACTCACACGGCCTTTTCATGATATTTTCTGAGGTGATTGTTTTCGAGGGAAAATATTCACAGAGGCCGAGATAGCGAAGATTTGGGAGATTCTCCAAAAACGAGAGATTTTCCTCGTAGTCATAAAGTGTCAAGTGAGCCAGGGAATGTAACACAGGAAATCTGAGGGGATGGTGTACTCTCACGGTGAGTTTATTCAGGCAAGATTTCAGACAGTTCATGAGATACATGAATCCCTTGTCGGTTTCGGATCTGGCTGGATTTAATTTGAGAGTACGGAGACACCATCCAGTCTTTGCTAACGTTTCACACTCTTCTGGACTCCATGACCAGCCCGAGTCCGGTCCAAGATCGTGCATGAAATATTTGAAGGACTTCAAATTTTTCAGGTTATTCTTCTTGCTCATCATCGCGTTAATCAGTCTCTGTTTAAAGTCCCCAGGTTGCACTCCAAATTTCACAGTGATTGACTCCACGGAGCAACTTAGGCTTAACAAATCCTCCAAAAAGGACTGCTGAAGATTCAAATCCGAGAAAATGGTGAGGGTCTTCAAGAACGGTAACGGGGGTACGAAATACTCCGGAAATCCCACTGGAGCGAAAAGGTACTGCCTTGAGAATATGGAATGGGGTAAATGTTGAAGGGTTAGCGACTTAAGATTAGGCACGTAGTACAAAAGAATATCTCGAAATGTTCTGATTGAGATTGTCCAGTCATCAGCATCCCGATTGTACCAAACAGTCAGGTGGTGAATGTAAGGGCCACATACTGTAAAAAATTCCTCAATATCTGGAATGTCTAAGTTTATGTGGACATCTTGAAGCTCAAACGTCCTGTACGGGTGATTGGGGTGAGATTTGGTGAAGTTGAGGATATTCGTAAAATGAGCGTCATCCGACAACGTTGTCTTAATTATTGAGCCAACGAGGGCACTTGCCTCGCCATTCCAAACTCTACTGACCAAGCGACAGTTGAAGAGATCTTTGACAGACAGGTACTGGAACACATTTGTCAGCACCTGGACCGACCCAACATCAAACCAAAAACATTACTTCATCATTCATCCATTTCAATTTCAAAACAAGCTTTTAAATATTAAGGAAATTGACAGTTAACACCACATTTACCTCTGGCATTAAAAGTGGGTGTACTTCCATTTTCTTGGTGCACATTTGTCTTCCCAAAATCGATTCAATTCAAAGCTGAAAGTCTCGATATATACTAATTTCTAATTCTACTTATTGTTCCTTCAGGTGTCAAATGTCAGGTCACACTTTCTAAAAGTTCGTTCATCCAGCCAATTACACGACATTCACCACCACCTTTCATCAGCTGGTGTCTCAGACCACCGAAATCTGTCATTGGTCAAATTGGTCTTCATTCATTCTTGGCCATCGTAGAGTTCCGTGATTTTAAACAACAGAGCAACTGCACAACACACCACCGATCCTCACTTAAGAATTGCTGATTAAATGTGACTAAAACTATCAAAATTGATTTAATTAGCTGTTCAAAACATTAACTTTACTGTCTTCAATACCGTTCGTGCTGTCCGTAGTGCACAGAAACAAACCAAAACAAGTCATTCATTCCTCTTTACCCCTTTTGCTCACTCCACCTATGTATTTCCTTGTTTTGCCCCTTTCTCTCCACTTGCACTTTTCGCTTCCTCTTTTGTTAGCTGTTGTTATGTTGCTCTTTGCAAATTTTTGCAACAACACAACGCACAGCACAGCAAGCGACAGCGAACTGACCGAATATAACTTTATTGCGAGTTGAACGAACCAATTTTTGTTGAAAATGTTGATGTACAGTTTTCGCAAAGTTTCATCGCTACATTTTCATATGCTAATTAATTATGGATGCTCATTCTTCTGTCTTTAAAAAAACTAACTGCGTATTATATTCGCTTTTCACAGACTACTGCTCTTTTAGTATCACATCCGCTAGCTGTTGTGATGTCAATTAGGTACAACAGCACCTGAGATTGAAAATTAAAGTTTTTCATAGTTTGTGCTGAAAAGTAGGTAAACATTAATGATGGATGAGGAATGAGGAGGAGAGATGCAGTTAGTCTCAGAGATTTTGCTGTCATTATTATCATCATCCACGAGAATTTATTTTTATCATCATTTCGTAATCGTAGTAATGTATTTTTAGTTATTTACATACGTAGTAGCTTAAAGTACGTTACGTTACATACATATACGATCTTCATTAAGTATCAATTATGCACTAACTAATAGTACTTTTGTACTACTAGTTATAATTGCGCTGCTATGCGTATGCCATGCATCTTGTTGATGGTAACGGAGAAACGACGTAACAAAAGCCAAAAGTGTAAGAAGGACAATAATAAGCAAAACAAGCCCACACACACACTCGCATTATTATCATCATCGTCCTCATAACATCGTTATCGATCTCTCTTTGCACAAGTTTATTATTAGGAAATGCCATAAGTCACACACAAATGGGCAATAAATAGAACTATCTGGCTGGATAGGAGGAGAAATGACGACAACGACATCATCATGCAAGTAGTCCAAAAGTGAAGCCATAATATGCGGCGATGCATCAGTCTTTACCTTCTTCTACTTCTGTGTGTAAGTCTGTACTCTGCTGCACAAAAAAATGTTTTGTTCCATAAATAATATTCCATAAAAGCCACATATCTATTTCCACACACCATTCCCCGTACTTGATTTTCGCTTCCAATATCCAATTACACGACACAATCCCAACGAGACACATTGATGACTTGTACCAGAATAGAAGCAAGAAGTTGCATGCAAAGAAAATTGAAATTACAGGTGTGGTACATGACATCAGCCTTGTAACTGTCTACTCTACTGGTTGATTCCTGATTGGATCACTTCATAATACTTGGGATGGTCAGCGCGGACTAACTAATTAGTATTTAAATATAAAAGCTATAAGTCATCTCAGAGGGAAAATAAGATGCATGTAAAAATAAGTTCGTAATGAAAATACTAGAAAATGCAACGCTGGGTAAATGGAATACACAACACCGCACCGTATGGTAAATGCATGGTAGATGATTAAGCGTCTAAAAATGATTAAATCAGTAAATATTTTATTATAGAGCTTTTTTATTTAGCGCCCAATAAAAATAAAAGTCAGTTATTTTCTATGTCCAAACATCCTGCAAATATCTTTTTTGAGTTACAAGCTCTGCCACCATTGTTTTTGCCTCTGCTTCCGTGACCTCTTTGACAGATTGAACGCATTTCAAAAGAGTATCCCTAACATCCTTGGCCATATTTCGGGCGTCCCCACACACGTACAGATATCCTCCATTTTCCAAAAGAGTCTTCACAACATCCTCCTTGTTCTCCTCCATTTTATGCTGGACATACTTGACTTTGGCTTCAGGATCGTCACGAGAGAAAACTGGGAGGAATTTGGTGAGAACTCCACTTTCCTCAAAGACCTTCAGCTCGTCTTGGTACAGGAAATCCCTTTCTTTATGGCGACATCCAAAATACAAAGTCATGCTTCCACCTGTGGTGGCGTCACTTTCGTCTGCTTCTAACTTTCCTCTGTGTTGAATAAATCCAATGAATGGTGCTATTCCTGTGCCCGGTCCAACCATTATCACAGGAACGGTATTACTTTCTGGAAGTCTAAATGTCTGATTTTTTCTTCGATACACAATTATCTCTTGATCGGAAGCACTTTCATTCGGGGGTAAATCACCATCAATAATAGATAATGCTTTCATGGCTTCATCTAATCCATTGGTGACATTGTCCCCCAGCAAAGATTTGCACTTATTGTACAGCCATCCAGTACAAATTCCAAGTCTTTCATACTTTCTCCCTTGCTCTTTTGGAATGACCACAACGTTGAAGGCAAAAGTAAATGTGGTATCATTTACCAGCGGTGAAGATGATACCGAGTAAGCTCGTGGGGCAAGGCGAGGCAAATGTTCCAAAAGGGCTTCCAGCGGTGGCGTGCAGGACGGAAAGGTGAGAAGCAAGTCTAAAAGGGACAAAGCTGCAAAGCGAATTGTTTCTTCGAAGGCGGCAGAACCCTGGCGGCTGCAGAGATTGAGCAGTTGGGATTTTTCATCGGGATCAGAGGTGAACTCGGCGAGAAGGCGGATGAAGTTCTACAAAAAAGTAAAATTAAGTGTTCAAAATATTTAGTCGTGCCATGAAAATGGTCGCTAATTTATTATTTTGTTTAACTGATGGAACTACCTTTTTTGGGCAACTGCGAATGTCCAAGTAGAATAGAAAAGCGGCACGAACAGTGATCGTCGCCGGAAGGAAAGCAGGGATTTTTCCTTTGGCACCTTCTTTTACGCTCAATTGTATCGTTTTCTCAGCCTTGTCCTTTAACTGAAGTCTATCCAAAAGTTGATCGACTTCGGTTGAAGAATTTGGACAAATGATGTTAATTGCATCACCGGGTTCAAATTTAAATGGTTTCTAAAATTATAAAGTTTCGATTAAAGAAAAGGCATACACGTAATATGAAAAAACACATATATTTTGTTTTGTAGCAATACAATCAATTATATCTTATATCGTATTTATGTAATATCATAAACAGCATACCTCCTTGAATTCTAATGTCAACTCTAATGCAGTCTTCAACGCATTTGGCTTCGTAAGAATCCTCGCTTGTTTCAATGTCACAGGTACTGGATCGCCTTCTATGAGTGGATAAGGTGCTAAAGGATTCCTCAAGTCAATTAGAGAGCTAGCGTTGCACGCATCTCCAGCGCCACCCGCATCGTCCAGCCACTCCAGCTTTAGAGATACCGGAGGGCAGCTTGGGACGGTCATCCCGGTTTTTGCCATTTTAGAATTGACGGCTTCAGGACGGATTATGGATTCAAGCGCTGTCCAAAGGTTATCTATCCAGTCGTCAATTACAAGTTCTAAACCAACCTGAAATTATGAATTAAGAAATTCAAGATTACAAGAAAAATGTCCAATTTTTGACGAGAATGAATAAATTGGTAAATGCATGCGTACTGCGTCGTCCGCCCACGCAGGTGTATAAAATGTGGAAGCGCCAAGAGCCGCAAGGCGCTTGTTAATTTCCTTTCCGCAGTTGCAAAAGTTGTTGTAATTGGTGTCGCCCAAACCTATCGTTAAAAATTCATTCATCTATTTTATTATTCTCCATTTCTTTCAAATTATTTAACCACATATTATGCACAATAATTTACAAATAATTCAATACAAGGGTTAAGAAGCTTTCTGCATACCTAACACAGTATATTTGAGCGATTGAAGAAGAGTGGACGATAAATTCTTCCTGCGGATTTTCCTCCAAAACTTGTCTGCGTTTTCCGGCGGCTCTCCGTCCCCAGTAGATGAAGTGACAACGACAATAGGGCAAGATAACTTTGTCAGGTCATTCTGCAATTTATACCAGAAAGTTTGCATAAGCATCATAATTTTAAGGTGTAATATTTTCAGTAAAACTTATTGATATAATGAGGGCGACAGTTAGGAAAGCCTTCAGAAAAGAGACAATTGACAAGATTTGTCAAAAGTGCGAAATGCGCTCTTAGCTTGCATGTAATTAAATACTTACAACATCTTTGATAACATTTAACTCGAAGCACTTGGTTTTAAAATCATATTCCTGTTCGGCTACGTCCACCAAGCCTTCCGCTATAGATTTCGCTTGTCCTAACTGACTCCCGTAAAAGATGACAAAGGAAATGTTATCATCCAATTCATTTAAAAAGCTCTTCATCGTTTACTCGCTCGCCAAAGTGCCTCACTCCGTGTTACTTAATATTTTTGGGAGCTCTCAGAACAACACATACAACCAAACAATTAAATACAAAGTGCACATGCACACCGTGCAAGGAATATTCTCCGAATGAACCAGGAACACTTAAAGGTGACCGGTTAATGTGCAAAAATTGGTTTTATTCCATGAGCCAGTGAAGTCATGCGATTGAATTCAATTAATGAGGCTGGGCTAACCTTTAATTATGTAGCTTGTCTTAGTCTTCAACGTCAAGTCTTTTAAGAAAATTGGTTTTGTAATACAAAATTTGTATTTATTTTATACGACATGAACGATAATGGATTGTTATCCTCTATGTACAATTAACATTAATGAGTTTTATGGGAACAAATCAATAATTTTTCCATTGCCACAAATTGTCAGTGCATGGTCATCGCACCGAGCCACCGTACATGTGGAGATCATCAGGTTGCTGAAATCACCTAATGCTAAAAGTAAGTAATATCTCCACATTGAAGTGAGTTTATACAGACATGCTTATTTGATCCACGTTGTTCTCACAAATTGTGAGTCACAATAACCAAAAGTGTTGCATCATAAAAATAGTAGTATCTTCTTTATGCGGAATGGATTGGAGATGTAAAAGGTCTTTCCTACTACTGGAATACAGTAAAACAGTGATACATATATAGGTAATATGGCATGAGAAAGGTTACTAAGTACGTGAAGTCTAGGATGCTATTGCAATAGGGAATACATAGGACATTAGTTTGTTCATTCTTTTTTGCATTTACATCACACTTTTCTTATACAATGAAATAAATTAGAATTTCCAAATGAAATACAATATACTTTATTGAGATTCCTATAAATAATCAATAAGTAGCATACTTTTAGTTTATAGTACTAAAACTGCAACTACGTAAATATTAATTTTGTTACAAACTGAATGTAATACTAAAGGCATTATGAATGTGTACCTATGTATTTAAGCATCCGAAAAATTTCGGCTTTCTGACGGCACAATAAATCTGTTGTATGGAGAAGAATCAATTTTATAGCCAAATTATAATTTTTGAACTTCAAACTCCATCATTCGAAATTAACGTATGTTGGCTTTTGAGGAGCATGGAGCCTAGGGGCTGCCTCCATTTTCTGTTGAATTGTCTCTAATTCAATTTCATTGTGTTGGCTGTCATCGTTTGGAGTATTGACGTACTGGCTTTGTTCTTTCGTTGAATTATGATCAAGCTCGGCATAATTAATGGTGGATCCTGATTGTAATAGGTGAGTAACGCCGACATTGTCATTAGAAGGATTAATATTTTCATCCCCATCGTAGTTTACGTACAGGGGACCTCCCGTTGTTGTCACTGGTTCTTCTGAATGTTCTAAAGGTGGATCGGCAACAACAGTAGATCCGCTTCCATCATCATTGCTTCCGCCGGAGGTTGTGCTAAGATTGTGTGAAAATTTCCGGATCAATCCTTCGAAAAACACACGGAGTGTTGTAAAGTTTGGGCGTATCTCTGGTTCACTTTCCCAACATGCAACCGTTTTGGAGTATCTACGAATACGATGTCACAAGAATTCAAATATTTGTACTGGCTTAAGAAAATGAAGAAAAACTGAGATGACCGATTGGCTATATTATGGTCTCATTAAAGTTGTCTTACATTTCCTGAGTACTGTACTTGGGTCTACCCATTCTCATTCCGCTTGCCAATCTATTAAGAAACTCTTTATTCCATTCTTCATTAGGAAACGGAATATCTCCCAACGTGAATATTTCAAAGAGGGTTACCCCATAAGCCCAAATATCCGAACTTGTTGAAAATGTCAACGTGGTGAGGGATTCAATTGCCATCCAACGCCAAGGCAGTGGTGACTGAATTCAAAATGTTACAATTATCATGAACGTTACTAATGAGCACATACTGTTTTTCTATGAATGAATGAAATATTACTCATTTTATACCTTTGACTTTTTCACATAGTTATTGGACTCGTAAAGCTTCTTGCTCAGTCCAAAGTCTGAAATTTTTGCTACTTTATTTCCTGTAAGGAGAACGTTTCGTGCAGCCAAATCAGCATGAATCACCTACATTTTAAAAGATTATTTTGGTAACCATCCTTATTTGCTAGAAAAGTGCGAAAAATTTGAATGGGGCAGCATGAGAATGTTCAGAAGGTACCGATTTTGATGCTAAATATTCCATTCCTTTCGCAATCTGTCCGGAAAAATTGATCAAGTCTAACGTATTCGTTTGTTTGGAAGAACTTTCTGGTAGTAAGGACCTTGAATTAAGAAACAAGCAAATATGATATCATTTATTTATCAACAATTTTTGTGATAAAAAATAATAATTTGCGTACAAGTTTATTTCTTGGTTGCCGTCCATAAGATTCACAAAAGAAGGTCTTGCTTTCCTCAAAAAGCCATCAAGGCTTCCCAAATCACAAATGTCAGTGGCAATATGAATGGAACCTGAAATAAAATGTATCTTCATCCGTCTAAACGTTAAACCACAAAATGCGTGCTACAATTTCCATTATTTTTCCTTACGATTCCTTATGGCTTGTGTACAAACTCCCACCAATGCCACAACATTGTCATGCTCGCCAATATAAATCATTATCTTTACTTCAGAAAGCAGGGACTTAAACAATGTAACGTCTGCGGATGGTTTGGAAATTTTCACAGCAACTGGCTTCGATTTGGAAATGATTCTGCCTCGGACAACGTAAGAGAACTCTCCCGAGCCAAGCAAGTTCTTTTCAGAAGTATCTGTATGTGAAATTGACACATTACCCACATTAGACAATTGGTAACATCAAGATAATTTGCATTTTTATATTTCTCCTTCATACCAAATTCAAGATCCTCCATTGGGATTTCATATTCATTTTTGTACGGGAGAAAATCGATAACTGTAATGTTTCCGTGTGCATTCTCCAACAATTCCGGCTTTCCCTGGAAAAATTCGTCAATTTCTATATCCGTCAAGCTTCTCACCAGTTCCCTAGCCTCGTTGTATCTTCTCATGAAAATGAAAAGCATGGCCAGAACAAAGGCAAGTATGAGAAGAATGACAACGACCGTTACAATGTAGACCACACTTTTTCCTGAAATTGGTTCATCTGGAAAACAAGTGTAATATTTCAGCTAAATGTGAAAAAAACTAACTTACTTTTTTCGTTAAATAAAGCTTGTAAGTACATACCGAAAACGTCTAGTTGAAACCTCCGCTCAACAGTACCAACCATATTCACTGCCATGCAATGATATTGTCCAGAATACTTTTTTCCTTTTGCACTGTCCCCTTCCCCAATCTGTGGAAACTCTAGATAACCTTCCCCACTAGAACCGAGACTAGTTTTCAACTCTGGGAAAATGTCGGACACCTTTTTGGTTTTGTTAAAATACCAAGTGTACTCAGGCTGAGGTTCACCTTTAGCAAAGCAAGTTAGTCGTCTATTTTTCTCTCCAATGTAAAAAGTCTCCTGTTTTAGCGTATCACGTACCTCATCGGTTAATTGAGGTTTGAGTAAATCTAAAGATATTGAATGAGATTTAAGAAAAGTGGTATTTATATGCATGTAATGTAATGCATGCATGTAAGTCATTAATTTTGATTATTCCTCTGTAATTTGTCTTACGTCTTGTTTCAAACACTCTTGACGTCTTAAGGCCATCCATTCGATTCCACCAAGGAGCACAACAGTGAATCCCAACTGTGTCAATTGGCAGCTTTATATCTAGCACTCCAAGAACATTGAATTCGTCAATTTTTCGAGAGTTCTCTTGACCAGGATTTGAAACATTTGCAAAATGACCATTCTGTGGCACCAGCATTCGCGTTCCATTCTTAAATTCAATTTCAAATGTTAAGCTATCGGTAAAGAGATACGACACCGCTGTACAGAAAAATTGTGTGGTTTGATTTGTGTAGAGTATTGGTGGCATTTCATCCATTCGGAGAAGTTCCCTTTCTGGAGCTTCTTTCCAGTCGCTGTCTGTAAATTGAATAATGGGGCAAAGTGGGAAATCTTGTTTTAAGGATTATATTTAAAACTTCCTAGTTGAATTTGAGACTTTACTTACATGAAAGAAAGTCCAACGACACAAAATACTCCCATTTCTTCACCAAACCAGACACGTTGCATTGAGCAAGCCCGTTTAGATGAGAGAAAGGGACGCTGACACACTCACGGCCCATGTCCAGTTTCGCAATCCAACAACGAGTACTTTTTGTGGCAAAGAATTGCTTTTGCTTCTTGTAATTGCAATGGGTTACATTATCTAAACAATGTGACATAAAGTTGCAATCCATCGTATTTTTGCAGCGCACAGTTTGTACCGTTTTGGAGGTATCGTCAGACAAGCAGTATACTTCTCTTTCAAAATTGTCCAGGAATAATTCTGGCGTTGGAACAAATTCAAAGTTCCATTCCTTTACCAAATTTCCAGTATTGCCAAATTTTGTCGAATCTGCCAAGCACACTATTTTACCCTTGGCCCCATCGGTAGTACGACTGGATACCTGAGCAATCATACGCTGATTGGTGTTTAGATGAGAAACAATCAAATCTGATGGTTCGTTAGCGATCATTTTGTCAACAATCAATCGAACAGGTCTTTGGGATTTCGAAAAGCATTCAAATTGAATGGTGTCTTCCGTAAAGACACGTACGGAGTTTGATTTGGGATAGAATTCATAATCATCTGAATTGGGGAATTGCGATGAAGTTGTGGCCACCCTTGCGGTTATGGTCACTGAGGAGGAACCCTGGCGGCAGACGTATACTCCATTGAAAACTTGACTGGATCGAAATCCTTCAGTGAGATGGTATCTGACATCGTTACTTCGGACAGGTTCTTCGTTCCCCTATGTGCAAAAGCAAGTGACGATTATTAAATGAAAAAAAAATTGGGCCATGAGATATGAGATCTGGTGATGATTTATATATAAGATTTTTCCCTTCGTACATTAGCAGTCCTGATGTACAGCTTAGGTACGAGAGTCGGATCCTTTGTTGGACAAGGAATCAAAGTGGAATCCATAACGGTGGTCCTACTTGGCTTGACCAACGGTTCATTGCGAACGCCCCGAACGAAAATAAATACTTCCTCCCGGAGTGCAAAATTCCCTACCTTTTCGCAAGCCAATCGAATGGAACTTCCCACACCTGAAAAGTCTTCAGCTTCCAAAAAGAATATATTAACTTGAATAAAGTACGTTTTCTCAATCAAGTTCCTTTTGGGAGGCTGAATTTTCACAACCTCTGGTGGAGAAATGAAGCCTGTGAAATTCCATTGGATGGGGTACTTAGCTTCGCAACCAAAATTTAAATCGTCGCCTTGTTCGGAAGAAAAGATACGACTGTGGGTTGTCGGGAGCGTAAGATTTTGCCATTGTGGTCCAATAACAATAAGTTTAAGTTTTGGATTGGCATTTTCAGCTCCTCCCCCAGAAAAATACAGTGAAAGGAGATAAATTAATATGCTTAGTTTGACGGGGGTACATTCTGAAAATACTGAACAACTTGTTGCCGGGAAAGTCATCATGATGGACTTGGTCTTTGAATACTATTAGGTTAACAATTTCCATGCTGGCCCTACTTATTTTGTTCCATTCATTCATTTTTCCTTTATATAAAAGACAATTCTAAAAATAGTCAACTTAATACTAATAATTATTTATTAGTAGTAAATTCATAACCGCAGGAGCGACAAATGTACTGTCCCTGACTGAACTACGTAGTTCTTTTGACTCATGCCGAGCTACACCAGCCATAGAAATCAATATTAACATCAGTTTTGCAGCCGGAAACCACTCCTACTGGAGTCTGCAGTAGTCCAAGAATCTATTTTTCCTGGTTTAGTGTGAAATATTAAAATTGAAAATTATTATTGCTATATTTAGGTATTTTGAAGGATGAATCACTTTGATTAATACATTTCATTGACTTGCTGAAGGTGAACCTTGCTTTTAGCAAAAACAATTCTGGTTGCAGTAGGAAAAAATGCGTGTTGGTAAAACACATCATGATTTAGATTTGTTATGAAGCAACTTTTCATTTGAACAACAAAACCAATGTAATGAGTCAACAAAATCAATGGTAATCTTTTCTCATTTCTCAAAGAATTTTGACACTAGCAAAACTTGTCTTTAATAAAAACATAGAGTGGATATTCTAGATTTATCCAGTTATATCCGTCAAACTAATATGCATGTTCTAAGATTCGTATTTCTACTACATAGATAAAAATTTTAGCAGACAAATTATGGAACCAGTTGGGAAAGAATTCATGCTAATGGGGTGGTGTGATATTTTTTCAAAATGGATAAGTACGATTATAAAAAATGACCGGACTATTCTGCGAAATCTTCTATGCTGCCAAAGTCAAAGGAAGAACTTGTCTGTATTCCTAAATACTTCAGATTGTCCATTGTATTTAAGTTTGGGTTTTCCTAATATTCAATCCTATAATTCGCAAAATTGCTCTTTGTGCAAAAGTAAAAAAGTACGATTTTTTCTATAGATACAAGGCAAACAAAGTACTTACTGTGCATAATACGGAGCTGCCTAACTTGTTCCTGACAGTCATTGACGCATGAAAACAATTAAGAATACTATTAAACTGGTTGGATCTGTTCATTTACTATATTTTGCCCTTTCTTTTTTTGGTGACACACACGTAGCGGGCTAAAATGCTTTGTGTTAAAATGATATGTAAGAAATAAGACGTCATTTTTAGAGAATGATCAGCTTCAAATTACATTACATTTGGCAGCCTCACAGAATCGCAAAAAATAGTTAATCAAATAATTGAAGAAATACTACACTTACTCTTGCATGATTGAAGTACATAGGTATGTTTTGTTTAAATTGACGTTTGATTTATCTCAGGATTTCATAATTACAAGTTTGTACCTGTAGCAGGTTCCTTTGTAACAGCTAGATCATGTTTCCTTTTTCTGCATCTTGCATTCTAAAGAAGTTCATACACAAGTTTGCCCATTAGATATTTCACAGTGATATCGTTGTTTTGTTATCCTACAAAGGCAATATAGGTACACCTGTCCGAATTTACTTGCTTTAGTTAAGTAAGAACAATCGTGTGAAACAGACGTGAATATTGAAACGCAGTGTCATCCTGTGCTTCTGCTATTCGTAAGGTACCCACTAATTTCTTCAAAGATATGTTTTATCTATTTTGTTATTTATCTGCTGTCTCCTAAAAACCACAGCCCATTTTTATTTTCGCTTATTTTCTAGAAACCTGTAACATGGATATCAAACTGATTGTCTTCGCATCAGTCCTGGTGGTTATCCTGGGTTTCCTTCCGGGACGAGTCTCAGGACTCCCCAAAACTGGACCATGGTACGAATTCGACGATAGTGAGGATGACCACCAACTAAACGCAATTGATGACAATGTGAGGCAATTATTAACTGAACAGGGGGATGTGTTTTCGCGTGTTCTGATACGAGGAAGTCGTCAAACTCGGCAGGTGACTCCACCTCCAAGACAAACTGCATGCAATCGTTGTGGTTATTGTAGCAGTCGATATTGCAGAAGTGGTGGAGGGTGCTGCTAGTGCGTAGGTACAGTTAATTTATTTGTGAACAATAACTTCTATATTTAACATTTTGAGATTATGGACAGTTCAGTTTTTCCATTTTAAAATAAAGTTTATAAAGTACAAAGCCATGTCATTGCTTTCACTTTAATAAAGTGTGTCTCCTTTACTAAAAACACGTACCTGATTTGTTACATATGTAGGACATAAACGTATCTTAGATTCTATAGAATTTCATAAGATGTCAACATTAATTTGGAGAAGAGTTATATGCATTAAATAAAAACTCATTTAAATATGGTTTATGCGCTTTTCTCATTTTGCCATCCTCTCAAACAAAGAAAGGTGTTTTTTGATTTTAGAAACTAAATCATTTACACGGCAATCGCACATGCATGACAAGTGTAAATAAATTCTATCTAGTTGTCTTTAATTTTTATTGCTAGTTTAATAAATAATTTGGTTTGTACTGATTTTATAGTATGTCATATGTAAGAAAGCACTGAAAATACTGTTGTTGTGTTCAAGTATTCCGTTTCTGAACGAATACAGCAAAAGCCGCAATGGCTAGCCCAACAATGACCAACACCAAAATCGTGAGCCCAACGTAAACCGTTGTACTAGTCGGCAGTGGTTCAGCTGCATGATAAATAAACATTTCAAAAAGTTTTAAACTTCGATTAACTTTAATTTAGAAATTAAAAAACATGATGTGCCGGGTTTACATACGCAGTACATACACAAAAACATGAACATACATAGAAAGCAGGTACAATATTGACTATATTGAGTGAGTTTTAATTTCCTACGGGAAAAACAATGCATTTTTATCACAACAGAATTGCAGTTCACAATACAGTTTACACATAAATAATTTTCATTGAGTCTTGCCTGAAACATCCAGCTTGTACTTTGCTAAAACTGTATTTCTTCCCGAATTATGATTGTCGTCAGTCGTATCAGCTCCCAAAATGACACATTGATAATCTCCAGCATGCTTCTTTTCGACCTGAGGAAATTCTAAGTAGTCCGTGCTCGACTCGTCATCAAAACTAGCTATCAGCTCTGGAAACACCTTTGCAACACTCTAAGGAAAATTGCAATAAAAAATTAATGAATTTTGAGCCCAAATATTTTATTGATGTAAAAAATTCAATATTTTAACTAATATAAAAAATGTACTTTGAAGGTGCCCTCTGCTCCGGTTTCCCTGTAAAACCATGTTGGAATTGCCAATCCACTCTCTTCTTCACCAGCGTCTTTAGCGCTGCAATTCAATCTTTTATTCCTTTCGCCAATATAAAATTCTTGGTGCAATTCCTCTTTGTTGGACGTTTGAAGAACCAATGGTGGGTCTAGCTGGGAAGCCTTTGTCGATAAGCGCCTTGTTCGTTCTTCACCTAAAAATTGCGTTGCTCGCAAAACACCCGTACTGTTCCAAAATGGTGCGAGACAGTGTATTGCAACTGCATCATCGGGGATCTTTTTCTTGTCAAGCGTTGCCTTCACATTCAGCTCCAAAATCTTTTTCGACTTTTTGTAATAGGGTGACTCCTGCAGCTTTTCTCCCTGAATAAACGTACGGGATCCATTTTGGTATTGAATTTCAAAAGTGAGACTGTCTGCAAATAAATAGGCAGAGGCTGTGCACACAAGTTGTGCGGATGCGGAATCATCAAGAGCATTAACATCACTAGATATTTCTTCGATTCGGACCAGTTCTCTGAGTGATGCATCCTGCCAGTGGCTGTCTGCGTTCCACAAAAATATTGGAAACAAATATTGTTAGACAAGCATATTATTGCATTGAAGTTGTTTATAATGCTAATGCTCTTATTACATCGCAAATAATCCAGCGAAATAAAAAATTCCCACTGCCTTGCCAGTCCCATCACTCCACATTTCACAAGTCCATTCAAATGTGAAAAAGGTACGCTAACGCAAGGCATTCCCTTCTTCTTTTCCTCCACATAGCAGTACGTGTTCACATTCGCGTAAAACTGTTTCTGTTTCTTGAAATTGCAAAGGGTTGCGTTCCGAAGGCAGCTGTCTCCCATGAACTCACAGTCCATTGCATTTTTACACCGAACAGTCTGTACAATCTTTGGGGTGAGAGGAGACAGGCAGTCCGCTTCCCCTTCCAAATTATCCAAGTGTAGTTGTGGAGGTTCCACAAATTCCCATACCCATTCTTTAATCAAATCTTGACCTTCCGCAATGCAGGCGGCTTTACCTGACAAAATTGACTGCTTAATCGAACTGGCTTGAGTACGAGCTAGTCTTACTATTTTACTTTTCTCTTCGTCTGTGATGGCTGTGACAGTCGTATCATTGTAATGGTCAAATATTAGTTTGACAGGTTTTGTTTTAGAGGAACACTGGAATTCTACTGATTCGTCGGAAAATCTGCGGACGACATTGGATACTGGGGCGAAGTGATTATCTGCTGAGGATGATGTGGAGACTGTAATGGCTACTGACTGAGTGTCCTGTCTACAAATGTAGGTGCCTCCGGTAAAAAGCTGACCTAAGGTGGAGGCATACCGGAAGCCTTCAGTTGGATAATAGATCACATTGCTAATCAGTTTCTCAGTTCTGCTCCGACTGGACTGCAAATAAAGGGCTGGTTTTGATTTTGCAGTTGGAGATGTGGTGGGGCATGGTATTAAAGAGACTTCGTCTTCCAAAAGAGTATTTGGAGGTGTCAGCAACGACTGACCATTATACCCTGTGAGAAAATTACAAAGTTTCTATATGCTTTAGATAAATATTGTAAAGAAGCCAGTTGTACTGAAAACATACCTTTCACAAAAACAGCAAATTCATCTCGATTCTTTGAATTGCCCACTTGTTCACAAGATATAAGTGCTGATGCGGCCAAGCCCGTATAATTTTCGGCATCCAAGAAAAATATGTTCGCTTGAATGTAGTACACATTTTCCTTTAAATCTCTTTTTGCTTGCTGGATTTTCACCACCTCAGGAGGTGCCTTATGCAAAAAGGTTAAAAAGTACATTGTCAATTCTTCAAAAACAACTTTCTGGCAAAACTAAAGTCAAATAGTCTTTACTTACAATTATTCCACTGATATTCCATTGAATTGGATAATTGGCTGTGCAGCTAAGGAAGAGATCGTCTCCTTTCTGTGAAAACACCGAGTTTATTCCCAGCGACGGAGCGCCTATTTTACCTGTTATGTTTTCCCAAGCTTGGCCAAGCTCAAGTATCTTTATTTTGGGAGGTGCGGTCGAATCTACATTTACATTTAAAAACTCCACTGACAAGTCTCTGGTTTTGTCATCCGCCTTAGTAAACGAGAGCGCCACTACCACCACCGTGAAAAACACTTGTAAATTCCAGGTGGGAAAACCACCCAACCACCTGTCCATTTTGATTCTTTCCTTCATAGGCTTTGTCCTCGTCACAATAAAAACCATTCAAACTAAATAACAAGGATGATGCTATTTTAAAAACTGCTATATCTATACACACTGATAAAAATTTATACACTTAAACTTCAAGGTGCGTATCAATATATTACTATTATTTGTATTCTTTAAAGCATATTTTTATATATCTTCATCTAGCCAAACCAGACTAGTGGACAAAATAACTTCGCATGAAAATAAGCAGCCGTTGCGTTGTAGTGCAAATAATGTATATTTATTGCTACCGTGTTTGTGCATGGCTATTTTTCGCTATCTGGCTGTTTGTAGTCCATTTTTATCCTTATTGGATTTGAAAAGGAAAAATCTATAACAAAACAGGTATGTACAATGTATACAGTTAGGTCATGACGATGATGATGACGTGCATGCGTGCTGGTTTTGTAAGTGGATTTTTCTTTTGCTGTGGGTGACGACGAATGCAAAGTCGTGAGGGCAGGCAGGAGAAGTGGACGAAAAACAACAAAGTCCTTCCTTCCTTTCGCTAATTCCTAGTAAATGAGCTATATCACCACGCGCGAGCTAGATATATGTATAAAGTTGCATGTGACCGTTTTTGTCGATAATGACGAGCATTTACATAAAGAATCATTTCATGTGTGTTACTAAATATTTATGATTAGTAATTCGATAAACATTACGGTACAGTTGACAAATCTGCTTTACGTAAAAAATAGCTGCTACTTTGTGTCACTATGAGTGAACATAGTATTTATGATTACGACGGAATTCTGGTAAATTTGCTCCTATCATGTCACGGACAAATGACGATTAATCGTATGTGACCACACGCGTCCATGGCTCATTTTATAATAAATAATGACTCAATCTAATTTTTTATGATGACGGAATGGAATTGTCAGATTTTTCTTCTCTTCCTGTTAATATCGGAACATTTTTTATAGTGGTTTTCCTACACAGAATGTGAAGCGCATGCATGATAATTCGTGATAAAATGAGGATAATCTTTATTCTTTAAAGTGTTTCAACTTCAAATGTATGTTTTAGTGCATGCGTGTCAATAAAGATATGGTTGATAATTTTGATAGTATTTACGCACTTGGAATTTTACTGATTTCCCCACTGTCTGCTAATCAAACCTTGAAAGAAAGACGTTGAACCTTTTAAGGGAAATTATTCTTGAGGCAAAACATAAATATGCTTGAATCTGTACAAATGTGCGATTGCGCTTTAACATTTTGAAACATTATAACCTCATATCTTCCAGTTAAATATCAAACATAATCGACTTTTTATATGATTTCTGTTTGCTGTAAGAAATAAAGATGGTCAAAATCAGTTTGTTGATATAATTCTGCATATGTACTAGCGTTTTCGACAATATAGTGGAGCATTTAACATTATAAATGTAAAAAATACATGACTAAATGGCATTAAAAATTGTCACATAAAGTGATATTGTGATCTGCTTTAAAGTTGGGCTTTAAAGTCTGCTGCTGCCACTTGTGCATTAAAGAAGGGTATAGAAGATGAGTTTTAGTTTCTCTTCTGGTGTGTTGAAGAAGCGAAGAAAGTCTTAATACCTTTACGACGACAGGCAAGGCGACGATCATAAAATCAAAATAATATTTATGTGGTCTTAACTACGGTACAAATCTGTAAAACGAAAAATGAATGTCATGTAAGCGTGAATATGAGTTTAGGTAATGTATAGATAGATAGACATCTTTTATTCATATATCACCAGTAAAAATTATCCTTATTCCAGTAGTTTTGTATGTATAGTTAAGTCAATAGTGAATAACATATAGGTATTATCTTAAAGCTTAAGAACATATCTTCATGAAACTTGTTACATTCAGTCAATTACCTAATATAGCTGCAATCAGTTCCAAGCGCATATCTTCAATTAATCCTTCAACTAATAGCGAAATCGTTTTGAGACGAATCGTTCGTAGAGTCATGACCTATCAGACTTGTGCTTCCATGTTTAAAAGAGATTTATACCCTTTTACTAACATTCATAATACGTAGATATACATATATGTGCCACAACATTCTTGAAGAGAAAATGTAAAGGATGGTTAATTTTACAGCATGAGGATAACAAGTGTAGACATATTATTGACTTTACATAAATGTGTGATGACAAATCAGAGGAAACATTAATTCTTATCAGTAAAATAAAAGAAGTGCAAATACTTATGTATATACTTAAAATTCTGTTTATAAATTGTATTTATAAAAACGTATTGCATTTGTATCAACGTCACTCTACATGCATGGATTACCCTATTACTATATACTGAACTTTTCTTTTTCTGAATTTAACCTTCTACTGCGTTTGCGATAAAAACTGCGATGACTTGAATGATGTAATGCAGAGCATTTACATGTTATGGTACAATAAAGAATCAATGTTAAGCATGCAAATTCAGCCTAGAGCCAACTTTACTTTTATTTATTTTTATGATAAAATGCAAAAAGCCAATAGCCAGTAAAAAGTCATCATTTGGTTAAGACGAATTGTAAATATTCTGTTCATAAATGACAGGAATTTGGCCCCTGCAAATATATTTTAAAACACATTGTTATTTCAAAAATAAAGGAACATGGAAGAGTGGCAGCTACAGTATTTAGATGACAACTTACCTCGCCTAATCCGGCATACTGTTTGTAATGCAATTCTTTTCTCTGAGATGAGAAGAAAACGATTATTCAGTGACATTGACTGTCAGACCCTTGTAAGTCTATGAAGTATAATATATTTAGTATATATACAATATAGGGCATAAAAATATTGTTTGTTAAATTTCGTTTAAAGTATACATTTTTAATCCTAACAACTAGTTTTTTTTAAATTCAGGAAGCCACACCTGGCGGTCCAATACAGCAGGCGTATGCATTTTATAACATGCTAAGGAGTCGGCGCGGTGCTTACGACGCTCTTATTGAAGCACTGGATTTATTAAACCAAAACGGTGCAGCCGAGATATTGAAGCAAGGCAGAAATGCACATAATCCAAATATTCATCAGCTCCCACAACCTTTGGTATAATTTAAGTTATTTCTCTGTAAACCATGAAAGAAAAAATCGACTTAAAATAAACTTTTTTTCACAGTAATTTCAGCCATTGTATAATTGCACTCTCGTCGCTATTTGTTTATTTTCAAGACGCAAATCGTGAACTCATTGTCTTTCGAAAATGGTCACTCCAATACTTCCAATTTCCTTCCATCGTCGTCCACCGCATTACGGAATCAAGAGGGACAAGCTGGAACTACTAGTGGTCAAGTTGCTGTCAATGCAGCGATAAGTTCCGCTGAAGACGCTAGAATTGAAGAAGAATACTTAAATCTTGTAAGAAATGGCTTAGGGTTAAATGGTTTCCTGCTTCGCCCCACTCAAGATATGCACATGGCATTCGGGGTATGCATATACGTACATCATATTACATAAAAAATGGTTCAAAAGTAAAAGATTCCTTGATTCCATCGAATTCTTTCACTGAGAATTGTTCCTTTCATAGAATAAAGATCATTACAAACTTCCATTCCAAGAGAAAGGACTGGCTCTACTTGTCAATGTCAAATATTTCGACAAATATGATCCAAATGACACACAAGAACCGGATCTTACCAGAAAAGGTTCGGAAAAAGATCTTGGGTACTTACGACCGGTTTTGAAGGGTCTGGGCTATAACATATTTGACGAGGATAAAGTTGACAGGAATAACGGAAAATGGTGTAAAGAAGTATGTAAAAGCCTCACGAAGCCAAAACATTCATGTAATTAAATGTAGCTAAATGTATTTAAAATGGATGTCTGAAATAGGACTATTTATTATAACATTTTTTCAGAATTTTATGCAGCTCCTCCGGGATTTTAAACTTGCTTGTTTTGAAAATCAACCCAATTCGATTGTCGTGTTCATTGGGAGTCACGGGGAGCTCAATAAAATTTTCACCTCAGATAAACCCCAGCGTAGTTTTAGCGCGATACATGGACATTATGAATATACCCATGAGAGTATTCGTTTATATGAAGACATTGTACGAGAATTTTATCACGATAAGTGTTTTGTTTTGAAGGGGAAACCAAAACTGTTTTTGGTTAGTGCCTGTCAAAACTTTGAAGTTCAACCTGAGAGAGATGGCGCATCAGTATTTCTGGAACCGGCTGTCAGTGATATGATTGTGTGCACCGCACAAGTTCCGGGATTTTCTGCATATCGTAATCCGGTGACGGGAACCTGGCTGATACATTGCCTGGCGTTTGTGCTGATGAAGTACGCTCGAGAGAAAAGTTTACAGGAAATGCTAGTAATTGCTTCCTCATTAATGGAAAAGATTAAAAAGAGTGATTTTCCAGATTTGCCGCATGGACAAATTCCCGACATTCGAATTACGGGGATGAAAGAATTGTACTTTTTTATGAACCATAATATGTAGCCACATGTACAGATTACTAGTCGTTAAGAGATTCAATAAAATTGTTTGCTTGACTTATGACTTATTACTACAAATGGTGAATGAATAATCAGTTTTAAAAATTAAGGTTTATAAATTCTCTTCTTGTATGGTCTGGCAGTAAAACTACGTTGTTTCAGGATACACTGTTATACTTCATGACTGTCACCTTTTCGTCCAAATCATGTTCATAATTGCATTCTAAAGGCTAATGATAGCTTGTTCATTTTTAGCTTATGAAAAGGAATACAACTTGGTAACAATTGATTGCTGTTCTCTGACATGTGTTCATGCCATATTGCCATGTAAACTTCGAGAAACTAACTTGGTACTGAGAAATAGTTCAACTACCGTGTTGATGCTATTCGACGAACAGCTCCATGACCCAAATGCAAAGAAAGGTGTTTGAAGAATACATTAAAAGTCATAATTTGGCTGGTTGGTTCCGTATTTTAATTTTCCATGTACTTTTTACCATAATAATAAAATGTGACAAGATTTGTCATGCAGGAATGTTTATAAAAAATAAATAATTTTTAATGGTCAAAACTGTAATGTATGTTGCGGACAACTCACTGTATTCTAAATTCTTTTTCTGGCCATTTAACTAGCTACAATTCTTGTGCCTAACCGGATACAAGATACAATTTTAATTGTGAACCCGTTATCTGCCATTTAAACCAAATGTATGTAAAGTAATATAGTTGTTGGAAGTATCATTTTAAATATACTTATGTTTTTGAAGAATCAAAACATACTTTTACCAGGGAAAGGGAAAGACGTCTCACAACTTCCCAGTCACTGAGAACCAAGTACACACATACATACATACATAATCTTCATGGATATAATTACAAAACATTTACCATTCTAGTCACTTTGGAGTTAGGAGCTTGTGATTTATCTACGTCAAATCAAATTCATTAGAAGTTTAGATTTAAACAAGCTGCTAGTTAGTGACACGGATATTTAAAATTAGTACTATTTAGCGAATTTAGATTCAAATACCGGTGAATAAGGTATATTTCAGATCATCTCTGCGAGATTCCTTAAGGTGTTGCAATATGCATACCAATGGAACTTCCGCCATGCTTTATCTCATCGTTACCATCGTTACTGTTACTATGATTGAAACAATGTTTGTCCAAGTTCACGGCGGCATTCTACGTAATTCGTCATTTCATTCATCAAGCGAACGTTTAAAGAGTGCAATCTCATCAATATCTACATCACCTATCGGATTGTCATCATCACCATCATCGTCTGTATTCAAATTGAGTGTACCGTGGCGGGGGAATAATGTAACTGTACTTCCTCGTTCGTGTATTCGCTGTAACTGTCCCAGTCGCTATTGTTTTAATAATGGAGCTTGTTGTTGAGCTCTGCTTATCGTTACCAGTTATTGTTCCCTCGGTATACGAAGTAAATAAAATACTAGAATTTTTTCACTAAACATTTTTGGCTAAATTAAATGTATACTAAATTTGACAGCAAATCATGTACGTGAGATTTAGAAATGGAAGTGGGTAAAGAGAAATATGATGAATGACCAGCTTTTGCAGTGTCAGAGCGAAAGACCGTGTTGCTTAAATCACTAGGCAGTGAAATTCCATTAGGATTGATTTTACCGACCAGTTTTTATGGTCATTAATTTTAGCTAAATGTTGTATGAGCTGAACAAACAAATTCGCAGAAAGATGTTCTTAGATGTGAATATATTAAGAGGTATTTACATCTAAACAATGTACTAGTTTTTAGGACGGAAAATTAGCGTACTTCATCTCCAATAGCACCATATAATAAACATGTACTCGCCATAAATTTTTTTTCTTCGCAGAATTGTCTATTTTGCAAATTTTGCAATTCACTTCTAAAATCTAAAATGCATGAAACAGATACCACACATAAGCTTGTGAGGTAACGCTAATGATATATTATTAACTCACTGCTCAAATAATAAGCATGTTGAGACTACCTACATCATCCATTTATTTCTGCAAAAATCATCTTTCGTTCGACTTAATCGTCCAACACAAGAACAGGAGATTTGTTCAATAATTGGGGAAACTGTTATTATCTACACACTTTTTCATTAAAGTGTTAAATTGCGAAATACTTGATGATTTTCGATGTATCGCAAACCTTGTAAGACTATACATGAATTAGTAATTGAGGCTTAGATCATTCTGATTTTAGTGAATGAGTCATTGTACAATTTATGATACAATGATTATCCTAGTCCTATAAAAATATAAATTTGTTGCCGGTGTCGGATTTCTTGTCACTATACATTTTGCTGTTAACGGACGTGTTGAATTTCAATAAAATCTCCGATTGTTTCTTCTGGTAGTAATCGTAATTTTTTTAAATTTAAAGTTATAAGTGCAATGTATTAGAAGGGTGAAAGTCTTTATGCAAAGATTGTTTAAAAATCTACTTCCAAATCAACCAGCCCTTCTTTAATTACTAAAGGTAGGAAAATTTACATCTTCTTTACTAATCAATCAATTAGAACGGGCATTTTGTTGAATACAGTGCCAATAAATTCAATCAGAAAACACGGTAAAAAAGATTCGCCAGCATACCTATACATTCTTTTATTCCCGGCTTAGATTAAAACTGGGCAACCACACCATGAAACCGCCGCACGCTGCTGTACTTCTTGTGATGTGCTTCGTAGTCATGGTTACAAAGGTTTCTAGCAACAAAGATGGAATAGTTTATCAAACTATTCAAGATGTCCAGAATTCACCGCCACTGCTGCCGTTACCATCATCAGTTCATTCGAACGCAGTATTTCCACTGCCTCAATTATTGGCACTGTCGGCAAACAAAAATTTGGAACGGACCAAACGACAAATTCGAACTCAGTCATGTAACCGATGTAGCCGCTGCCGCAGTGGTCAATGTAGATCAGGGGGAGGTTGCTGTTAGGATTTTTAAAATGTGTTAGTGCTCTGTAATATTTATCATCGTAAATCATACAAATTATCTGTGGATATGTATATAATATGTAGTAGCTGTGTCCAATCTGGTAAACTGTGAGCAGATGATGAAATAATGAAAATCATTAATACCGTGTGTTTTCAGACAATTTTTCGTGTGTATGCAAGTATTTTTTCGTACTGGAATATAGTATTTAATTTGTTATTAATTGTTATTATTTAACGTGACATGCTAAATGATTTTATTTCAACGTTGGAAAAATAAATGTTTTACTACCTTTTTCATCGCTAATTTTATGTTGTATGTTGTATTATATATTTCTTAACGCAACCGTGGTACGAGGATTGGAAAAATTCTTGTCTAGAAAAGCAAATGATTACTTACTATTTTTCAGGCGGTATGTACACATAAATTTAACGTAATATGTAATTTTCAGTATAGATGTGGCTAACGCTGAGATACGGATACGTTTAAAAAATGAACCTTTTGTCATTTGCATAAGTAATAATGAGAAATCTCACCGGAATTACCCATTTCATTTCGTCATATTGTTTTCTGCATGACGACAACGAATGTTCTTAAGCAAGCAAAAAACCTCAATTATATATACCTATGTACATAAACAGTAAAACATTTTCAAAATTCAGATTTTCGTAGGAAAACTGTTCGTAATTTTTCCCCGACATCAAAATTTAAGTATGATTAAAACTATAAGGTTTTCACACGAAGGATTATTGAATTATGAATACGCAATGTCATGCAAGGTGTTTTATAAGTTAATTTTTCACGCATCCATGAATCCTCTGCATCCCATCGTTACTGACCTGGGCTCACAAGTCAGAGTTTGTCCACCTGTACCTGCAATTAAATGTGAATCATAATATGAAGATGCGTATGTCATAATTTTTGAACCATAAATTCTTAGAATTATACAATATAATTCATAGAATTTTTACACCTGTTGGAATTGTTATTGCCGTACAAGCTCTGACAGCTTGAAGAGAATGGTGAATCACTTCATTCTTTGCATTTTGTGCATATTGAATGTTTGAAAGACTGCTACACTTTTGTAACATCGGATATAAAGTATAATATTATCAACAGAACAGAAGTGTACTGAGGGAAGTATTTTTTGACTGACAGATGATGTTTACTGCACAAAAGTTTCATAATTACGTTGAAGATGATAGCATGACGCAGAAAGGAAATTTTTAGACATGCTTGGGTAAAAAAGGCCAATTATCAGATGAAAATACCAGTCCTGTTTGTTTGGTTTTTTGCTGCTCTAGTTGTCGATGTGCTTCACTATAACATCTTATTAAAGAGCCAGGTAGTTAACAAAGTCTTTGTAATCGAAATGGTTTCGGTTTCTTTTACTCCGCCTTTCCATGAACCAATCATCCTTTCCTATATGTTGCATATTTATGGACTCTATTAATGAGTTTTCCGATTGAAATTAGATATCATGCGTAGAATCGAAGATAGTTGGTAACCAAATAACTGAATCTGATATGTTCATTAATTTGTTTAGTATATGTTGTATGTATACTAATTGCAACTATGTTTAGCAAACAATGTACAAATCTTGAATTTTGCTAAATTGTTACCCTTGGCTACATATTTCAACAATTACAACCACTGGTAGCGCTTATGCAACTATTTTTTGCCTTGTTACATGTCAAATCTAGTACAGGTGCCGCATTCGCATTGTCGTCAATTGTTGCAGTGCAAAGATCTCAAGAAGGACCACAAAAGTCCAAAATATTTCTAGCATTCATATATTTATATTCTTTAGTAGCAGAGGTAAATACAAGTGCTCTGTTATGCTTTTAATGTTATCCTGAGTGCATCTGGAATATTTATGTTCTCAAATATTGCAACAGTTTTGAACTTTCAGTTTTGCATTAGCCATTAATATAATATTAAAATTATAATGGCACTAAGAAGTGGAGATTTATTTGGAAAGCCTAGCTTTTCATTACACTTTGGTGTTACCGTGGCACTTATTATTGTTACCTTTTACTGGGCGACGGAAGTTAATGGAAGTACAACTATTGTTCGACCCGACTATTCACAATCATCAAGAAGAGGACAAACTTCAACAAGAGATAATGGTCAATCACAACGTGACCGCTATCGGCCATCAGGGTCAGCTCAAAATTACCAGTGGGGCAGTCCTCCAGATCCCTATAACGACAGAACTGGCAATGGAAATGGTAATGGAAGTGACCAACCGGACAGGAATGGGGGTCGTTATCCTAACAGAAATAACGGAGATCGATATCCCGACAGAAATGGCGATCGTCACCCCAACAGAAATGGAGACCGTTACCATCCTGATAGAAACACGGACAGTAATGGGAACGACCAAGGCCAACCAGAACTTGCCTGCAGCCGTTGTAGTCGCTGCAAAAGTGGTTACTGTAAATCTTATGGATATGGACAAAATAGCTGTTGCTGACGTATAAGAAAGAAAGAAATACTTGGAACACCGCTGTCTCAAAAATGAAAATATAAGCTTTTATGTGTAATTATACGTGTAATTAACTTGTACAAAATAAAATGTTGAGTAAATAAAAAAGTTAAAACATTGGAATGAAGGTTGAATTAACAGCATGATTTGGATTATTTTCTGATTGACTTAATTGCACAGGATATCATACAGACATTTTTGTAACGAATAGCATTATGTTGTCAAGTCAAGTTTGTGCACCGCATCCCTTTCCTTCATTTACACTACACTACAAATATCACACACTTGTCCTTTAGTAGCTCACAGTTAAAACAATCTTTAATATTGTACAAAAACTAGGAACAATCGGTTTGTGCAAAAATGATTACACTGCTGGAACTGATCCTGACAATTTTTGTTTGCCGTTTTCTGTATTGGGGCATTGTAAGAATCATATTATGGAAACGGAGTAGAAATAAAAATGTAAAGAACGAGGTTCCTTTTGGTAAATCTTGCAATAAAAAGTAACAATTAGAAAACCTGAAATGTATATTAATTTTTACACTTAATATAATATTAACATCAGGCTACAAAGGTATTCTTGGGATTGGTTTCTTACCCAACTTTAAAAGACCCACTTGTAAAAAGAAATTAATCCAGGTCAAAGAGCAACATGGCAGCATTTGTAAAGTTCGCATGGGATCTTTTCAGTAATACAAATTTAACGAGACAACAGTTCCTAATATAAATTCATATACCTAACTCAATTCATGAACGCAGAATATTGCTAATTCTATCTGTAGCTGTGTGTGGTTAAACGATTATCATCTTATCAAAGAAGCTTGGACTGATAACGCATTCTGTGGACGTCCAGATTTGAGTGGGATATCTTTACGAACGAAAGGTTTTAAAGGAGGTGTAATGTGTAATCATTGTTACTCTTACATTGTTATTTGTTAATCAGGTATAATTAACACTATACATATCTTATTAACATAATTACATAGGAATTATTTTCAACGACGGCACATCATTTACCGAGCAAAGACGATTTGTAATGCAAACATTAAAAACCATCGGATTGGGAAAGAGTCGCTGCGAACAATTTATACATGAAGAAATTCATGACGTGATGAATACATTAAAAAACCAAGGAGGCTATTCCACTTCAACTCGTTACTTGTTCAACATTCCAGCGTTCAATATAATTTGGAGAATAATTACTGGAGGATCTCGGTTTAGTAATGACGATCCTGTACTATCAGAACTCGTTCAAGTTCTGCACAGGTGGATAAATGCAAGTTGTAGATGCTCGAATTGTAAAAAAATTTTTTTTATTTTATCTTTTCAATTTTTGTACCAGGAACATGGAACTGAACGATGGCGTGTGTGCAGCATTTTTCATGCCTTGGCTTGCCAAGTATTTTCCCCGATTAATCGGTTGGGACAAGTATGTCCAAGACGCGCACTTCATTTTCGACTTTTGGATGACCTTTTCGCAAAACGTTATAAAAAGGCATAATTTCAAAGTATCGGAAGACAGAAACTACCAGTACAGCCTATTAAAGGCATATTGTGACAGAATTCAAAAATGTACAGATTCCTGTTCTGATTTTTATGGCAGAAAAGGAGGTAGAAAAATTCGCACCATAATTTTAAACTAAAATATTCAATTGTGTTGAAATTTTGCATGAAAAATTGCAGTGGCATCTTTGGCTACTGTACTTCAAGATCTCTTTGTAGCCGGAAGTGAAACAACCGCAACAACTTTACAGTGGATTTGCTTGTACCTTTCAGCGTTTCCCAACTGCCAAAGAAAAATATTTGACGAAATCAAATTAATTTTAAAGGAAAGTTCTTTGACACTGGCTCACAGAGATCGTATGCCGTACACTGAAGCATTCATAAAAGAATCCTTGCGCTATAGTACGCTTGCCCCTTTGGGGATGGTTCATTGTACGACGGCAGATGTAGAATTGCACAAATACTTTATTCCCAAAGGCACGCTTTTGCATATGAACACATTCGCAGCGCACTTTGACAAAAAGTACTGGAAAATTCCTGAGGAATTTAAACCGGAAAGATTTTTGACGCATGAAGGAAAGCTGATTACAGGCGAAATCCCGGGATATTTACCATTTTCCGTGGGAAGAAGAATGTGTCCAGGGGCTGAAGTCGCTAGGCAAACCTTGTTTCTGGCAACGGCTTGTATCGTTCAAAACTTCGAAACATGTTATGAATGCGGTGACTATAATAATCATGGTGACGAGATCAACTTAAATCCTAAAATAGCAGTTTCCGCTGTACCTTATCCACATAAGTTACTGTTTATCAGGAGAAGCATTTCTGTAAATAAATAAAATCTTTTTATAGCTTACCGAGATTAAATCAAGAAAAAAATTATTTATACTTTTATTTATACCTAATTAATCAGCCATTTTACTATAGGAGTAATTAAGCCTCCCTATAATTATATATCATTGATTGATTACATTATTTACAGAAGTAACCTTCTGAGGAAAATAGGATAAATGAAGTAGATGGACGACGATTTGGCAACGTAAAGCAACTACCATTGGTTTGCTCTTGCAGGCAGAATAATTCTTGTTCCGCTTTAATTGGCTTACTTTTTAAATGGCCTAACAGTGTAGTCTAGCAATTTAGTCACAGCGTTACTTGGTATCAATTTGTATTTATTTACTTATATGAAATTAAGATCTACCTATATGATGCTATCTGGGTTATAAACTTAAATTATCAGCTACATAAAGTACAGATGTTGCATAATAAGCGCATACTAGGTAGGTAGATGTATTCGGTATAAGAATCATATTTTTGTGATAATCACAGAAATTCAGACATTCAGAAGGCCTTTCAAATTTTCAGATCACCTACAGAATTCCAAGTATTATGCACAAAGTTATAATACACGGTTGATGCGGCGATAAGGAAATATGTAATAATGCAACGGTATCTGCTACGAAGGAAACTACCTATTCATAGAAACCTAAGAAGTATTGTTATCACCTCCTAATATAGATTTGATTAAAATACAGAGTTTAAGTTGTTCATCGGGATATAAGAGTCTTTTATAGATTTGTACTTGTATTTGCACATGGAAAACGAATACGGATCAGATAAAGTATTATTATATTCTTAGCCATAAATCACAGACATTAACTCAAAATAATTAGACACTTGCCTTTGCAATTACTGTAAGTGTAAGTACTTAAGTACATTGTGAATCTTTAAGAATGACAAACTGTAACATAGCCTAGATTTGTATGCGTATTGTACTGTGTAGTGTGCATTAAAAATCACACTACAAATTGCCTTGCAGTTCAGCCGACCGCCACCCACTGATTGAAAGTTTCATTTACTGTTGCTACTTTGTTTAAATTAATGGTTATCAAAATATTTAATTTAGCAACGATTCTTATCTTGACTATTACATTGTTTTGCTTTTTTAAACGTTTTCATTAATATTAAACGCGCTTACATTAATTACAATTTGTTCACATTTACACTCAAATACAAGTCCACAGTATATATACCGAACTTATTAGTCCACCACAACGTAATCCACAAGCAATTCTTCACATTTTGTACGAAAATTACAATTTGTTTATTGAGTGACCTGTTTTTGACATACATCTTAGGTCTTGGAATTTTTAGCACATGCGCTGCAGCTTGACTTTCACACAACAGTGTGATTTTTGTTACTTACCATTTTTACAATTCTGGGATTTATGTCAGTTTTCGGTCATAGGAAATAACTAAAACACATATAACATGCACCATTGTCAGTACAAACAGCAGAAAGAATGGAAACCGACAATGGTCAAGAAAATATTATTATCTATATTAAATATTTTTAGATTGGTTCATGATAATCATATCCCACAATAAATCAAATAAAATACCTAACATATTTGTAAAAAAGATCAATCTTTACTACTAACAACTGATGGGTTTAAGTAGATACCTACTTACATGCATCCATATTTCCACCAAAATGCGCATGATACAGCATTAAATATGATAAATGATAAATTCTTCCTCGTTATGAATACAGTGTTTTATAACAGATAATTACATGCTGGTTTAGTTGGAAACTGTGTGTGTGTGTTTTCGATCTTTTATGTAAGCTGCAATTAATTAGTACTCGCACACCAATAAAGATTATTGTGTCATAAGTACACCAGAGATTATTGGTAGCAGGTTTAAAAAAGGCATTTGCTTATTTTCCTTCCGTTCGTGTTCATAAACCCTTAAAGTATCAAAAACGATACTGATACTGCCTTTATTGTGCAATGTTAGTCGTTACTTCTGACCAGAGCGTTGCGTAACTAACGTAAATGATTTCTGCTTATCTTGAAATATTTTGTTCATCTTGTTAGCTCAAACCGTTCGGCCTTTGTTGTGCCGCTGCCAAAATTGTTTAATAGATCATAGCGTGCCTTCAATAATCGCACGTCGAGAGTTATCATTTGACTGCAAATTATCTTCCCAGACAGAACAGATCATTTTGTAGGAAGTGTAGATTTAATAGATTATCATGTTGAAGTGGTGAATCCAAAGTTTCGGTGTAGTTTGTGTGCACTTCATTTCATATTTGAATAATCAATTATAACTTATAAGTAAAGCAGAGCTTTCCAGAATCATATCCTCATGTTTCAGAACACCTGCGCGGTTTGATACGGCGAACGCTGATGATGCTCAAAAGGTATAATGATTACCTGTGCCAAAATTAAAAGAGAGTAAAATCTCATTGAATCCAGTTGACAGTACGCGAAGTGAAATAGCATGATTTTTTATTGGACAATACGGACAACGGCTAAAGACTGTTCCTCATCATCCGTTAAATTAAAAATTTAAGTAATTATGAAAGGGTATAAATTGCTGCAGGACCCTAAGGTCATTTTCTTGCTGATATGTTTAACGATTCCTTCACAATCATGTAACGTGGATCCATCTGGAAATTTCAACAACAATGGAAATGATAACAATTTGTCATTGGCGACATTTCCCTTTAGTCTGCTAACTGCTCTGGGAAATAGCTTTGGATCAGCATCCAATGAGGTAAATCACGGTGACCCTTCTCCAGTGACAGTCAATCCTCATTTGGAGAGATTAGATGAAAGGTACTCAAAGTGTCGGGGAATCGACATTCGAGAAATTTCTGTGCTGGGCATTCAAAAATTATACTTAACAAATCGTTTGACCACAGTGGAGCTCACAAAGTGCTATTTGGAAAGGCTGGACAAAATGAATAATTTTTTAAGGGTTGTGATCGAAATAAACCCAGATGCGCTAAATGAAGCTGTACGATTAGACATTGAACGCAAATCGGGTATAAGGTATGGATCAATGCATGGAATACCTGTATTGTTGAAGGATTCCGTTGGAACTCTAGATTTGACAGAAACTACACTTGGATCTCCAGCTTTGGTAGGGATTCGACCCAAAAGGGAAGCTGATGTGGTGATAGCACTGCGCAAAGCTGGGGCTCTCATTTTGGGAAAATCACATTGTCAAGAGATGTATGGGTACGTTGACAACGCGGGCAATCGAAGTAGCAATAATACGTATGAATTTCCCAATCAGTTAACTATAAAAGTATCATTTCTATAGTTTTCGTGATCCTAACATTCCACATGGCTGGAGTGGTAGAGGGGGGCAAACTAGGAACGCATACAATCTTAGCGTGACTCCTCAAGGATCTAGTAGCGGTTCTGCCGTTGGGGTGGCAGCTAATTTAGTTCCAGTTGCAGTTGGCTCTGAAACTGATGGATCAATTCTTGTCCCGGCAAGTTTATCTGGTATTGTAGGCATGAAGCCAACACTCGGGCTGCCTTCTACTAAAGGTGCCATTCCATTGTCGAGTAACCAGGACCACGTAAGTACAAGTTGTTTTTAGGTATAGTATGTCATAGTCAGTAGTATGTGGTATAATTCTCGAACGTCATTATTGCAAATGTTTCGTTGAAACATTTTAGGAAAAATATATGTCCGAAGATTGCATGCCCTTTTGAATTGATTTTGTAATGTAATGACAGGGAAAAGTTATATGAATTATGTGATAAAATTTAATCAACGTTCACCTATAAAATTCAAATTAGATCACTGAAAAAACTAAACTTGATATGTATGTAACATAGATACATAGACTTTGATACGCATAACATTACCAACATTTCGTTGTTACAAATTATTTAAATTCACATTTTCAGTTAGGTCCCATGGCAAGAACCGTACAAGACGTAGCCGCTTTGCTGGACGCCATGGTTCCAGAATCTGAACGACCTCATCATCATCCTGCCAGTTATGCGTACTCCGTCTTGGAAAATAAGTTTGCAGTAAGTTGAATACAGTAAAATTCCATGGAGATGGAATCGCAAACTATGAACTTGGACCAATTTATGTTTCCAGCGACCTTTTCGTGTCGGTATACTAAGGTTTCCATTTTGGGATCTTGCGGTCATTGACTCAGTTAACCTTCGTCATCAACTTCCTCAACTGGAACGGATAGTGCAGGGAATGAAAAGGTCGGAAACGTTTGACGTTATCGATCCCGCTGTACCCTCACATAGAAATATTTCCACATCAAAAAGTAAATTATAAGAAATTTCTCTACTGCTACATAACATCAGATAACTATGTATATTATTAGCCTTGATTCGTTAGTTTAATAATTGCTTTTTTAATGTTTAATGTCAGTGTTCACAGTATTATACCATGATTTTAAACACGAGTTTAACGAATATCTGATGCATGGCGTAGGGGACCACTACAGCATTCCCCATCCTTCAAATCCGTTTGAACAAACTCAAGAATCACACATTCCAGTGATCGCTTCCTCAAGAAGAACAGCTTCCCTTGCAGATCTCATCAAGTACAATGAAGAGCATCCAACACCCGAGGGGTATAATCAACAATATCTTGTTACGTCGCAGGCCACAGATGGGATACACAATGAAACATATATACAGGCTCGGGACACAAATCGTCTCGCAGCGAGGGAATTCCTAGATTCAGTATTTGATCGTTACAATTTGGATGCAATTATGACGCCAAATGAATATAGAATTGAAAGGATTTCAATGGACAGTTTCCAAGATTTCCCAGTATTTGGATACACTGTAGCTTGTATTGCTGGCTATCCAACAATAAGTGTAAGAAAAATTCACCTTTGTCACGCTACTGGTCAAACATTTTCCGTATATGAATTTTATACCTCATAGATACCCGCTGGCATTGGATTAAGAGAGGTGCCATTTGGAATGATGTTCATAGCAAAGCCTTATGACGAGCCAACATTGCTACATGTGGCATTCGCTGCTGAAAAATTAAATCCCCAGCGAAGAACTCCAAGGTTCCTAATTTGAATTCATCAACCTGGAAACTAGTAGTAGGTAAGTACGGTACAGTTGCAAGTATCCATGGAACTGGAACTAAAATGCAACAACAACAATGGTTTGACTTGTAGCGATGGAGTTCATTGATTCAAAACAAACGAAGAAGATTAAAAATATTTACCCTTACATTCATTTGACACATATACAAAACTATCTCTCAAACTGTCTTGTACGTATGTGTAATCACCTATCGTAAATACAATCAAAGTAGTCATTAAAAGAATATAACCTTCAAAATAAACACAAATGTCAAACACGCTGGTATATGACACGCTCAGTTTGACACTATTTTGGTGTGTGTTATTTACATCAGTCAACACAAATAATGTATTGTTGGAAATGAATCGTAAACAGAAATGACGAATAAACAGTAAAAATGTATTTACAGTTTACCAAATCTCATTTGGTCCACCTGTCATTATCGTAATGCAATGAGATTTTTCATACATACTTTAATTGCTCGTCGTCATTTAAAAGTTCCTAAACAATCAATCTGTAACCTTTTGTATTAAGGTAATATATAACATGATATAATGAGCATACTACTGGCCAGCCACCGTTGTTGCACGTTGCACCACTGCACAACCTCACATGAATGACTCACATTCTATTATAATTGTTGCATGCAGTGTCAACTAAAATTAATGAAAATTATTTTTAGTCCCACTGTAGGAAGTTCGTATAAAATAGTCGCTTTTAAATTCTGCAACTACGTTGTACATTTTTTCGACATGGTCATAATTTTTATTTGATATTTCCATACCTATGCACATATTCTTAATTATATTCTATATAATTCCCTAAATATGAGAAAAAACGGAAGCAAAAGGTGTATTTACGGATAATGAAAAAATATACGACTTTTCAAGACTTTCATTACTATGAAATTACTTTCTTAAATATATCAGAAAAAAATATCGATTATTTGATTACGTGTAATGTGTTCTGCTGAAATGCATAATTATTATACTATGTACTACATGAAAAGCAGCGCCTAATTAAGCATATTTTTTTCGTTGATTGCTCTAATGAAAGTTTCTTTTTCTAGCAATCGGAATGTTTTAGGTACAATAGGTCAGGTACAATCTACTTAAATAACAACGTATTGTAATAATTGTTTCTATTGCAGAATTCTCTTTAAGTGGCTTATTATCGAGGACTTCATTGACCTCACCTCATTCGGGAATTGTATCATTCAGTTAATTAAAGCAAGTTTAGTTGGCTTGACGATGTGTATACGAAATCCGGAAAACACAAAATGGGGTTCATCGAAATCTTTCTGATAATAAACCTTCATGTCATTAACACAAAGCTTAGCATAGCATTAATACTCCGACTGAACAATGAGCTTTAAAAAATTTCACACTTCCTTCACAGAAAAGTGATTTCAAGTCTTTTTTCCACAAAGACAAGCCGCTAATATGCGCTTTTTCACAGTAAACTACCATATTATGACGGCATTGCGTGTTGCAAGTTTTCCCAAGTTCCAGTGATGAAAGGATGACAAGTAATTACAGCCTCCCCAATAAAAAACAAAGCATCAAAGCATTGACAAAATGCAAGAGCATAAACAATAGAACTACCTACGCAAACAAAAAGTGGACTGCCCAACAGGTCATAAACATAAACTTTTCATGGAAATTTTGCATAGGAGATTCAGTGAAGGTTGATTTTAAAAAATCTACACCGATATATCATTATTGTCGAATCTGCAAATCCACACGTGTACGAACTCCTGCTGGATTTGCCCGGACAGTTTTTACCCCATTTGCGACATTCCTCCGATTCAATTTTCAAATACATCTATATGTGTTACTGTTAATACAATGTAAGTATATATTATTTTATAGCTTGGAAACGGAACGAATCACGACATGCGTCATCATTGAAAATAGCCCACTCTAAAGCCGACGTCGAAAACACTGTTAAAACATTAAGCGTCATGATTACTGTCACGGCATATTATGTACCTGAATGTTTCAGTGTTTACAAAAAGGTTATTGAGTGAACCACATTTAAGAGTTATCTGTGCCAACTTAAGAAACATAATATTTTCCTTATCTACGTAATTAGTGTTTCACTCAATTTTAAATGACTTTAATATTTTTACATTCATTACATTCGATGGAAGCATAGTGTACAATTTGCTCTGGACGGACATACAAAGCTGACAAAACTATAATACTGAAATCGCCGTTCTGTAAAATAAATTTATGATCATCAGAGAATAAAAAGGAGGAAAACTCGTTGAAAAATTATCACACGTAACAAAAAAGTGGACACAATCACTGAAAATACGAAAGTGCTTTGTCACTTTTGTTTCATCTGTATCACATTGACTGAACTTAATAATGTGCCAAAATATTATGCACTGTCCATTTTGCAGTCAGGTGCAAACAAAGTAAGATAGTTGGCAGTTTTCCTGCTGATAAAATGACCATCTCATCTTCAAGTGTTTAAATAGTTATCATCAGAAGATCGATACATGTGTAGACAAGGTCATATCGATAAAAACATTCAAATGTTTTTGTAGACATTTTCGGGATAAAAACGGCACTCATGAAATAAATTTGTTGATAACTTGCCAATTCAACTAAACAGATTGGTCACTGTCAGTGATTCGACTGATACATCATTTGGTAATTGTGAGGTTGCCAATTTGAGTCACATCACCGGGCCAGCAAGACTGCGTAGAGATTTCAGCGTTTCCAGAAACACTTCTAATATCAATGATGTCAAAGGATAAAATGTGGAACCCTATAAACTCTTCACTAGTGCTAATTAGTTTAGTGCTGCTATTATTTCCATTTAGCGGAACCTCGTCTGGAACTAAAACTCAAAATGAAAAGATTGGGGGCTCCGAATCTGACAAATTACTAGTAGTTGTGGTATCTGAAGATGTTATAAAAAATGGCACTTCTACTGAGAGTGGAAATACGTATAGTACCGGAGACCCAACCCCCGTAACCGTAAATCCTCATTTGGAGGAACTGGATGAAAAATACTCAAAGTGCGGAGGAATAGATATCCGAGAAATATCCGTGTTGGACATACAAAATTTGTATTCCTCCAATCAATTGACCACGCTGGAACTCACAAAATGCTATTTGGAAAGATTGGACAGAATGAATGATGTGTTGCGGGTGGTGGTTGAAATTAATCCGGATGTGTTGAATGATGCAATGAGATTGGATGCAGAACGAGAGCAGGGGAAAAATATCGGACCTATGCACGGAATACCAGTTCTGTTGAAGGATTCCATTGGCACCCTTGACCAGACAGAAACCACGGTTGGATCTCCAGCCTTCATAGGTCTTCGACCAAAAAAGGAAGCTGACATCGTGACAACATTGCGAAGTAACGGTGCTCTCATTCTGGGCAAGTCGCATTGTCAAGAGTTTTATGGGTATACTGAGAATATTTGGTTTGCTGACAAGCATTATTCAAAACAGTGATTTGATCTTAACAGCTAAGAACATATTATTTGCAGTTTCCGGGGATCAAACATTCCAAGTGGATGGAGTGGAAGAGGGGGACAATCAAGAAACCCTTATAATCTCAGTATCACCCCTGAAGGATCTAGTAGCGGTTCTGGAATCGGTGTTGCCGCAAACTTGGTTCCAGTTGCAGTTGGATCAGAAACTGACGGATCAATCCTCGCTCCCGCCAGCATTGTCGGGATAACTGGCATGAAGCCAACGTTTGGACTACCTTCTGTTAAAGGCGCTATTCCAGTCTCTTATAATCAAGATCATGTAAATTTTAATAACCAAACTAATATCGCAGGCCATTGAAGTTGACTTCATTGAATACCCCATCATAATTACGTATCTTAAACTCTTGATTCCAGTTGGGCCCAATGGCGAAAACCGTTTTCGACACGGCTATATTATTAGACGCCATGATTTCAGAATCAGAGCGACCACAGCATCATCCCGCAAGTTACGCTCAGAATCTTCTAGAAAATGGAACCACAGTAAGTTAACAGTTAACAGCATATTGTTAAATTTACTTATGTTTGTACTTCTTATGTAGCATGTTTCGTTTGTTTAATTTTCAGCGACCTCTCCGTGTTGGGATCCTACGATACCCATTTTGGGACACCACCGTTCTCAACTCGGCCAATTTAGAGTTTCAGCTTCCTCAATTGGAAAAAATGGTACAGGTTATGAAGGACTCATTAGATTTTGAGGTGATTGACCCTATTGAGACGCCACTTCGGAATATTTCTACTGCCAAACGTAAGTGTTACAATTGCCTTTGAAATTAGCCAAGTCACTGATTCAAATAATTTTAAAGTGCGTATATTTAAATGTTCCAGTGTTCATTATGTTGTACCACGATTTCAAACATGGCATCAATGAGTATTTGAAGAACGACGTGGAGAATCAGTACCCAAGGCCCCGCCCTCAAAATCCTTTCCCACAAACTCCAGATGCATACATTTCCGTCATTGCCCCAGCGAAAACAATAGCCTCACTTCAGGATATAATTGACTACATTAAAGACCATCCAAACCCCCATGGATTTAATCAAGAACATTTACTGAATTCACAAGCTACGGATGGACTATTAAATCAAACTTACATAGAAGCTAGGGATTCAAATCGTAATGCAACAAAGGAATATTTGGAGGCGATGTTTCAGCAGTATAATTTGGATGCTGTTGTCACGCCAAGTGAGTCCAGATTTGAAGGAATTATCAAGGATGATATGAAGGACTTTCCGGCATTTGGCTACTCAATGGCGTGTCTGTCTGGATACCCTTCAATTAATGTAAGGAAAACGTTAAGTCTAAAACTATATTTTTCAAAAGAATTCTTATGTAAAACTATTTCTTATAAAGATTCCAGCTGGAATCGGATTAAACGAAGTTCCATTCGGGATAACGTTCATAGCAAAGCCTTACGACGAGCCAACGTTACTCCAAATTGCCCACGCAGCAGAGCAGATGAATCCCCAAAGGAGAACTCCACAGTATCGAATTTGAATTTCTAACATTTTGGTGGCTGGTCTTTGGGAAGGGAAGACTAATTTATCCTTAAATCATCAGCATGATCCATATAACATTAATAGAGAATATAATAATGAGTCTTTATAATGATCAAGCATATAAATCATAAAGAAGGGAATGAAAAAAAAGAGAAAGGCTTGTAAAATAATAATTTGAAGAAAACCATCCCAAAGTTTTGCCTGAGAGTCTTGAATCTTGAATGGATTGTCCCATTAGAAAAGGTATGTGGTATGCGTACTCCATGACTATTTGTATGACTTACATTGTTGCATTTACTATCTATTAAAACGTATTAACTAAATAAAAAACTACAGCTGTATATTTTTTAATATTTAACTGTAAATTAATTATATAACCTACCACCATAAAACCATATGTAATATGTATGTATATTTGGAATTTTCAATAAATGGGATAAAAATATTTGATTAACGATAATATATTTAGTATTTATATTATTAGAAAGATATGACTCAACTAAATAAAAATATATTTAAAAATCTAGCGCATGACTGGTGGGAGAGCATGTCAATATACAGAAATTAAAAAGTGCGTTACAAAATTCAAAATGAATTAATATGTTAATGAAAAATTGCGGCTTTCAATTGCTGAATGTATAAGTAAACTAATTTAATATTTTGGAGACTTTATATATAAACACCAGAGCGCCATATTATTATACAACGTAATTATACCAGGTAGTGTATTTTAAGCTTATAATTTTGGTAGCATACTAACAATTTTGAATTTTGTAAGTTTAACTGTAAAGGTTGAATTACATGCTCACATTATTTTTCGTTGAAGTGAAACCGTAGTGGCAATACATCACTTTGCATTATCGCTATCAGACAATACATAACAATATTTTTGAGCTTTAAAAACTTAATTACTAGTTGGACTCTCGCGTGTCACCGTCAGTCACCATAAAAATGATTCATTCATAGTTTTACACTCCGCATATGTACGTGATCCAATCAACTCCGTGATTATTCCATACTAGGTATACATGTGCGGTATTTACATAAGTTATATAAGTAAACTAGCTGTCTTAAACTATCGTAAATAATTTATTCTGTTACTTGCATGCAATCTTTTCTTCGTTATATTTTACTGTACACCCAATATGAGCCTCTGTTAAGATGATAAAGACTGATAAACTACGTACATATATTATGGTGATGAATGATGAATGAATATAATAGGAGATGCTTCATAAAATGTTTCACTTCGTCCATCTATTGTGTGCATACAAGCGTATCTTCCTTGGTGGATTAAAAATGAGATCTGTTACAGAAAATATCGCACGCTTCTTAAAATACCAATATTGCTAGAGGTTGAATGCATGCCAACAAAGTAGATATTTACGAGCTTTGAGGACAGTATGAGGTGGGTGATGAGCGATGAAAAATTCATTGCAGCAAATATTGATTGAGGGATCAATTTCATGTGCCAAATACATGTATATTTTGTCACGAGTTTTCAACAGCAAAATGCTAAAATTTTGAACGTTTTCAATTTTTGATGATCATTAATCAAGGTATTAAAATCCATTTTCTTCCTTCAAAGGTAAGTAGTAAAAATACTCGTTCAATCACAGGTATAAACACCTATTCTACTATTCATGCAAAAAAGGGTTTACCTGGTAGTTTGTTTCCAGTCGGATGGAATATGCTGTGTTCAGGTAGTTGTTTGTTAAGAGTTCAATTACTTCAAGACACCTGCCTGCAAAATTCATCTTCACAACAATACAACAATAAAAAGTATGAAACTACAAAAATAGTGTGGATAAGGTCAAAGAAAAAAATGTACTTGTTTTGCGTAGGTAGTAGTAATATTAACGATACATGTAATAATATTCAAGTTTATATACAACGCGAAATTATTCATACTATAAAATCAACATTCTCTTGGATTTCAAGCCTCAGTGATAAAGTAGCATTCATTCCAGGCTCCCCATTCTTTACGGCTGCTAGCCATTAGTACACCTATAGATGAAAACCTGATTTTCAACCAAACAAACTTCTTCGTCTAGTCTATATAATCATTGTTCTCACAATATGAGAGGTTGTAAATCTAGAAAATGGTCCATTAAAGTTTACTTTATTTTGACCATTTCAGTAAGCTTGTTAACATTTTCGTGCTGTAATGCAAACTCACCAGACCTAGTAGTGAATGTCACTAAAGTGGAAAAAGATGTTGTAAAATCCGAAATGGAAACGCCGCCCCCACATCATCAAGGAAGCGTAGTGGACGCTACCACGAAAAAAATCACAGAAAATCCACATCTCGATAAAATCGACGAAACATACTCACAATGTCGGGGAATTGACATTCGAGAAATTACCATTTTGCAACTTCAAAAATTCTACAAATCCGGACAATTGTCCGCTGTGGAGTTGACAAAATGTTATTTGGAGAGGCTGGAGCAAATGAATCCAGTTTTGCGAACTGTTATACAAGTGAATCCAGATGCGTTGAAGGACGCGTTAAAACTCGACGAAGAACTGGAGTCAGGAAATAGCCGTGGTCCTATGCACGGTATTCCTGTGCTTCTTAAGGACGGAATTGGCACAAAGGGCTTAACGGAAACAACGGCTGGATCCCTAGCATTGGTAGGAATTCGCCCGAAAAAGGATGCTGAAGTGGTAGCAGCTCTCCGCAAAGCTGGAGCAATAATTTTGGGGAAAGCAAATTTATCAGAGTTTTATTGGTTACGGGGATCCAACATTCCTAATGGATGGAGTGGCAGAGGTGGTCAAACTAGAAATGCGTATAATCTTAACGTGACGCCCGAAGGGTCAAGTAGCGGATCTGCGGTTGCAGTCTCAGCAAACTTGTGCGCAGTATCCCTTGGAACAGAAACGGATGGGTCGTTGACCGCTCCTGCCAGTCTCGCTGGAATTTGTTCAATGAAGCCAACTTTTGGGCTGGTTTCTGTGAAAGGAGTAATTCCTGTGTCGCATAATCAAGATTATGTAAGTAATAATACTGTCCTTGTCCACTGCCTTTATCAAGCTCATGAATATGGGAATCATAATTTTCGAGCGTGTACACCTACATATTACATGTGTGTATTTGTATTTGTTATAAATAGGTCGGACCAATGGCAAGGACGGTGACAGATCTGTCCATTTTGCTAAATGCAATGATACCTGAAGGCACTCGTCCATCTCAGCATCCTCAAAGCTACACAGAATTTATGCTGGACAATTCAACCACGGTAGGATTCGTATGAAATATGCATGACATCGTTTTAATTTTTAATTCCACAATTCGTCTTTTGTCTCACATTGCTCCGTTTAGCGACCCTTTCGCATTGGCGTTGTGAGACACCCATTTTGGGATACTTCCGTGATCAATTCCACTAATTTACGGGATCATCTACCAAAGCTGGAAAAATTGCTTCAAATTATGAATAATTCGTCTAGTTTTGAAATTATGGATCCGCTGGAAATTACACAGAAGGATTTATTTAATCAAATTTCAATCGCAAAAGGTGAGATGCCAATGGCCCCCTCAGAGCCAATTTTATTCACATTCATAAAATAGCACAAGTACAACATGTTTATGTTTTTATACACATTTAGAGCTCATCATGTTACAGCACGATTTCAAATATGGAGTCAATGAATACTTGAAAAATGAAGTGGACTATCCTACAAACAGTTCATCAGATCATGCTCGAAATGAACCTATCCGTAAAAATATAACTTCTTTAAAGGATATAATTCAGTTCAACGAAGAGCATCCAACCCCGGAAGGATATAATCAAGAATATCTTATCAAGTCTGAAGCCACGGATGGTCTTTTTAATGAAACCTACGTTGACGCTAGGGATAGTAATCGCGCCGCAGCCAAAAAACTTTTAGATTCAATTTTAGACAAGTACAATTTAGATGCGCTGGTCACACCAAGTGATCCTACGATTGAAGGGATATCTGAAAAGAGCTTCGAGGATTTCCCACCATTTGGGTTCAGTATGGCATGTATGTCCGGGTATCCATCAGTAAATGTAAGATTTCAAATCGAAGGCACTGAATTACAAAGAAGAATTGACACAGACTTGATTATAATATGTTGTCGTAATTTTCAGATCCCTGCAGGTATTGGATGGAATCATTCCCCATTTGGAATGATGTTTGTCGGGAAACCCTACTCAGAGCCAACGCTACTTAAAATTGCTTACACAGTAGAGCAATTGAGTCCACAACGAGTTCCACCCAAATTCTTAATATGATTTTAAGTGTATATGTATAGGTATACTTAATTATTCAAATGATTAAACTGACTCAACGAAATTGGTTTACTTTAAGTAGCTTAAGCTTATAATATGACTTTATTTCAAAATTAAAAAAGAAGCTTGGCATTTCATTACACAAAAAGCAGAAAGATCATTTCTCAGAAAGTACATACATGGGTAGTATGTATATTTGTTTTCATTCACATAACACACGGTCACACGACCAGTCAACCAGGTAATAAAAGTTTAATTCATTATTACTACTTTTAAATTACAATTACTGAAAACGGAAATCACAATGTTACAGCAATTCATATATTGTGTAAAATATTCTGTAACTGCCAATATGACAGGATTTTAAGCCTTCTAATTTGCTACGATATAGCGTTGCTAATGTTCATATCAGACTCATAAACTTAAACTATAGTATGACTTCTCTTAATGCAAATTACAAGTAAAGTCCTGCACTACGCTGCTACACAAAAATATCACATTTATGAATTCTGAATATTAGGTATAATATGGCGGCTTCCTAACAGTAATTCCGTGTTCATTCAAAACGGGAATTAAGTCCTCCATAGTAAGAGAGTACTTTTTATCCTTGACCTTTGCCTTGGCTTGATTAGGCTGTCCTTGTCCTTTCAGTTTGCAGTGAGTGAAGGCTTCATTGACGACATCCGAAATAAATTTTTGAGCAGAGAGAGATAAAAGTCTGGACATTCGAGGATCCGCCGATTCAAAACCAGCTTGGTGAAGATAATGATTGGCAACTGCATCCGGAAGCTGGATTGAAAAATTGAAAACATGTTCAAAATATAGAATATTCGAGAAAAAATGAAAATAATTGGCGTACATTTAACTACATCACAGTGTAAACTTACTGTGGGTGCAAAGTCTTCTAACTGCATCAAGAGATCAGACAGTGAAAATCCAGAGTTATCCGCAGGACTGGATGAATTACTTTCACCGGCAGAAAATGAATAATTAGTCGTTCCAGCACTAGAAGAACGACCCGTCCCCCCACTAGTCCCCGAAGGGGAGGATTGATACTGAAAGGTCGCGGCGTGCGGCATTTCCACTTTGACTTCTCCATCAGTTCCAACCCCAATTCGAGCAGCTAAAGGACTTCCGCCCACATTTGCGCTAGGCGTTGGTGGCGCAGCTCCTATTGTTGATCCGCCAATCGTGGGAGTGAATACTAACGGTGTTCCAGGTAGGGAAGGTACTGAGAGTGGGGCGGTGAGCGGTGTCGAAGGGGCCGAAACATCCATTGGAATGCCTTCGATACTTCCGGGAGTTTTTGCAGGACTTGGAATAGAGTTAAACGCATCCATGTCTCTGAAACTTCAAGTAAACATTTAACATTAATCATTGCTCACATTCACATCAAAATCCGAACATAATTTTTACAAAAACGAGCAACAGATGAGCGGAAATGGACATCTTCAACATAATATACGAATTATAGACTCCAGAGTCCAGATACCAGTGCGTCAAAAGAATTGTTGATGTAACAGTATCTAATTTGGAAATTTGATTACCTGTTTGCAGACAAAAATCACAATGTATTTGGAAACTGTCGGTATTTCTTGATGCTTCTTCGAGAGAGAAAACAATGTTTTGGTGGTAGCTTTTTACGTGGGCAATGCACAGCAAAGCATTTTTTGCTCTTATTCCTAAACCCTGCTTACAAATATAGCCACAATGAAAACCGATTCAGCTCTTCAGCTGTCGTATGAGTTGTGTGCCTCCTGTGTATACAAAGATGCACTTGGTTGAAAGAGATGCAAGCTCATGAGTATGAGTCCTTACTAATTTACAAATGCCAATTGCTGTAAGCTACTGTAAAGTTGTGTCGAGAGAGACCCTGATAAATAAATGAGAAAAGTAACTGCTAAAATGATTGACGATGGATTATAGTTTGGATTAATTTTTAATCAAAAGAAGCATTCTTTTTCCAAAAAGTTTTAATGCAAATTACCGCTACACATCATATTTTTCATACAAGCCGAGTCATATAGTATAGTATTCATACACAATAATTAGAGTTACAATAATTAATAACATTATTTATCATCAACCCTTTTTGACATTCATATTTTTGATACCTACGTACACATATCTTACCAATGTAGGACTTATAGAAATCAATAATTAATATTTTTTATTATTATTATACTTGTATAATTCATAATTAAAAAGTAACTTGTAATGTACATCCCTATATATATAATATAATTACATAAGTTATATATGCATGCACATATTTATTTGTAACAAGTGATTCTTTTCTTATAGTTTAATTGAAATAGTAAATATGTGTATGTTATATGATAATGAACATGCACTTTAACTGTTATTCTTCTTTTTTTATTATATGTAGGTAATTATTATGTAGTAATATATCCAGTGTTTAAACTGCACTATATATCTACCTACTTACCTACCTTACCCATTAATTGCAGATTAATATTATATTAACATTATTACCACTTTTTGATCTTGATAAGATTTATATATGTATACGCAAGCAGTAAGAAACTAATTCATAAAATTCAGGAATTGAGTTTTTTCCAAGTTTCGCTCTCATTTTGCCGTTGTGATATCATTTTTTTTATTTAACTTTGTTCATTCTGTTATTATATAAGGATAGTTGTTGAAATAAATCCACACACGATGTCGTAGTACCTTAATGAAAAGTAACGGAAAAAGTCTTGTATTTTTTACGCAACAAATGAGTTTTTTTCTCCTTTTGTCAAATATACTCGTCCACACATCATGTCCCACCCACAGTAGTACAAATTACTGTTAATTACAGAAACTGTAGTTCCAAATGGTATATTTTGTTATTCGGCGATATTTAATTTATGGTATCTCTTGTATTTATGTTTTTTTGTAATAATAATTATGTATCATTATTAGACTTTGGCAGCATCATCATTTTTGTCTAACATTTTAGTGAAATTCACATTGCATTGTAACTTTGTAATTGTAAACTTTTTCAGCGATATTTATAAGTAGTAGTTTATATATGTAGTAGTACATATAGCTTATTATTGTTATTAATTTTTTTATTACATCCATTAATTAAAATTGTACAAATTATTATAACGTACGTAATGTTGTATGTAGTATTACCAATTTTAAAAGGTCAGTATAGTAGAAGTAGTAGTAGTTGGTAGTTTATATTCCCTTCCCTAAAGTTTCCCTCGAGTACAAGACATTTTTTTTCCTTATCCTTTTTTTAAATAATATTACAGCATCTTTATTATCTATGTAGCTTTGTGGATGATGTAGTAGTAGTGATGAATATAATGCTTGAATAAAAATTCATTAGTTGTTTTTTACATATTAAATATCTGTATTTTAAATAACAAAACAAGATAATCACGGCCTCTATCTATTTAAGATTCATAATATATAACAACATTAGTAGTTGATAGTAAATGATTATATATTTTTTTCTGTTTAAAAACCTTTTTTCATAGTCACACTTTAACTAGCTGATTCTCTTCATTTTTCTGTCCTTACAAATAAGAAACTAAACTCGATTTTTTCCCCAATTCATTATTTATGTATGTAGGTATTCATCGTACGTTTCTTAAGAACTCTCGTTTTGTTGTTGCATTTTTTTTCTTTTTTTAAAGCCAGCATAATAATGTTGAAGCCTTTTTTGCCTGACTTGACGAAGTATGCATGTATGTTATGTAGTAGAAGAAGAAGGGAGAAAGCAGAGAAATGTGTGTGATGAGAGCTTTTTTAAAGGAAATTTCCTACCCGAAGTAGTCGGGGAAAATGTAGCAGAAAAGATTTTTTTCTTCTTTTTTTATTTTGTTCAAGACTGTCTTATTTGGTCTGTTTCTCTGCTTCTCTGTATGAATATTTACAGTTTTTTTGCTGGTCGGCTATTTAATTGGCAGACTGAACACTATCAACAATAATAATTGTTTTTTTTACACTTTTAAAATCTCAAACGCTCACTCAATCATGCTGTTTTCTTTAAAAAGTATAAACATTACTCATTCACTCATAAACAAGTTTGTCTTAAAAAGAGTTTTTCTTTACCACCTAAACTACTTCGGGAGAGAAAGGAAAAATGTTTTAATTAGCAGTTTTGAAAAAGTAAATTAAATTTTTTTGTTAAAAAGTTGCAATAAAAAATTCAGTTTTCAGAGAATTGAAACGTTTTTTTCTTTGATTTTGGGCCTGTGCTTTCATGTCGAAACGCAGGCAAGTTTGCACAAATGTATTTTAGATTTCCTGAGCCCTTGCATAAAATATTAATCTTTTGTGATATTAATTATTATTATGAATTTTTTCCTAAAACAATTCGTGCGCCAATTGTTTTGACATGAAAGCTGCAAGCTGGGTTTTTTCTTTCTTTTTTTCAAAGTTCGTAGCAAAAATCCTTCTTTTTTTTCTCTCTCACGAATGTCGCGAGATCTAAAAATACTTTTAGAAATTACTTACTCTACAGCTATCACTACAATTTCGTACAGATTTAATGTTGTAGATTGATAGCACAATAGATGTACAATGAATGCGGACGTGTATTCCCGGCGTTAATTTATGGGTTAGTTAAAACACCAATTAAATGCACGACAGGAATATCCAGCTGCATTCATTTCTACATTTTTTGTAAATTACATTAACAGTTTGCTTATGTTTTAGCATGTTTTTTTAGGAATTATGCTTTAGCAAATTTTAATATAATTGGTTAAGCAAGTTTATTAAATAAATAACCAGTAAACAGTGATTGACCATTCATTCATTTCTGCCGGCACTACTAATGTAATTAATTAGTACAACAAGGAATCATATATAACATTTTTTGAAGTAACGCAAGTTGAACCTTTTCTTGTGATTTACTTTTTTTGGGCAATTATTCGGTGGAAAAATTATTTTTTCCTCGTCATAGCATCCTAGGCATCTAAAAGCTATAAGCTATCCGTTTTTTGATGATATCTACCCACATAACAACACATTAAAACAAAAAGGAATCAATTTTAACGATTTTACATCTTCTATGCACCTATTTTTGTGTGGATCTCATTATCTAAATGATTTTTATACATAGTAAAAGTATACATGATTCATAGTTTGGTAGTTTAACACCGTTTCATTTACGAATAATGTGATGATATATACATATGGTATATCTATCAAAAGAGTCTATAGATAATAAGTATCCTAGAAATTATGAATAATGTTTTTAAAATTATTATTATATTTGTTTTTAGTCAATTACGTTTACAGTATCTGTAAATGCTTTTGGTTCGTCCGCACTTTTCTCCACGTCGTTTCTGAGGACGGGAGGAGATTCGTGCTCCTATATATTTGATTTTTTTCCTAAGAAAGTTCTTTGTTTAATTACATATTATTTTTTATTATTTTTTTTTTGATATCATGTTTCTGTTGTCACTCATTCATAACGTGTCAGTTTTTAAATTCATTTTTTTTACATATTATGTAAGTATTACAGTAATTTTTTATCTTTTTACATTGTGTTTTATGTTACTTTAAAAGTATGTAGTATGTTGGTCTTCCAGTTTCGTTTCCAACACAAAAGGAAAAAGAAATGACGTTTTTTACTTATTTTTGACAAAAGATATATCTTGAAAATAAAAACGAACGTGTCCATATTTTACAATAATTTATTATTATTTTTTAAATTCGTTCATTTTGTTTTTTTAACACAAAACGATTGCCCGAGATTCCAACAACAAAGGTTGCAATCGGCATGTAAAAACTTTAAATCAAGACTCTACTGTCTCTGCTTTTTGCAAATTTTTATAGTAAAAAACTAAAATAAAAACGTTTAAAAAACTTATAGAATCGTAGAGTATATATTAACTACTTTTTTTGGTTGTCAGTATAGCCGTTTTTATCGAAGACAGTGTGGATTCTTACTTCGTTCGCAACTCGATTTCAATCTTTGTGCCTTTCACATTGTGCGCTCTTCCATAATCTAACTAAAGCTTGATTTTTGTCACTTTCTTCCATCTTACTAATATATTTTACATGCCAAGTTATAAGTATTGTTTAGCGTTCTCATCATTGGTTTACGTACATCATCATACCATTAGTATTTTTTACAATATGAAACAAGGTTGATAACTTAAAATTTGCAGACATTTTACTGCCTTTTGGAATGAATGTTTTAAAATATTTTGCACACAACATATCTTTTTAATAATCAATCTTCCAGAGACAATTCGGGTTTAATAGGAACTTTTCCGTGAAGATTCAATAATATTCGCGCAAGTCGCAACTCTCGGCGTTGAAAAAGTCACACAAGTATAATTTGCTGTTTGTAGTTTACGAGATGGTTGTGTCAAAGTAAACAATTACGTATATATATATAATCTTTATGTACATATTACCACAGAAGATAATATGCATGCAAGGAAGGAAGAGCTACGGAATTTGGACAATAATGAATAAACAGGGAAAATGATAATAATGCAATCATGCAATAGTCCACTACAATCAAAGAAACGATAAATAAAGATAAGCCTACTTTTTATGGATAATATGTAGTTATTTACTTTTATTAAAAGCCTTTACAAAATAGAAGATAATAATAATAGTAATGATTGACGTACAGTTGTTTTTTTTGCATACATGAAAGCATACAGTAATTTATAGACATGCTTACAATAACGGGCATACATAAATAGCAATAATTACATACAACAATAATGCAGCATATTGTGTAATATATGTATATTCAATTTACAATCAAGGACTATCGAATTTGGTCGAGTTTTAAGTACGAAATTGGGGAAATAATTAAGAGTCAAACTTAAAAAATGATAACAGGAAAAGAAAAAGCGATCAATATTGTGCGTATGATGTTGAGAAATAAATGACATAATTGTGAATGATAGTAGCACACATTACTAATCTTACTTTACGTTGTGCATGTATTTTCAAAGGGTTTGTGTCATGTTGCGTATTGGGTGTAGTTTTGAAATTCTAACGTGATGCTAATCTGCTTTCACTAGATGTAAAACCTGCTATAATTATTTCATGGTTGTGTAATAGATAGCTTGAGGTCAAGGCATTCTTAGCAACTGAATAAAAATATCCATCATACATTCCATGAGATCTTGTGATAAGAACGGAAAGGTGTTTTAAGTGTTTATTTGATTATACATCCCGTCCTATACTTTTGCTGTGTATTGAATTATTGTTATTATCGCATGGTCTGTAGAATTTCATGCCAATCTGATTGAACTCCAGTATAATGATGAATACGATGGAAAACTAGAATTTGACAACAACTGACGGTTTGACCGTGTTTCAGCTTTTTAAGTGAAGACAGTATAATATATACACATAATGGCAGTATGTTTTCTTTGTTTCTTTTTCGTCATTAATACAGAACTACATCGAAATCATTGTAATAATATTTTATTTGTATGACCCTAAAGTGTAGTTGGCATTGTCGTTTTCATCAGAAACTGGCAGATTGTACACACAGCTAGCAATAGTTTAGCACACAGACACATAATTTTCTCTATCAAAGCAGATTATTTAATATTCAGCATCAATGACTTTGGTAGTAAGTAACAGTAAAGTTGTAATGGATATAATGGCAGCATTACGTTTTATTTTAATGAACGTGCTCCTTTTTAGTTTTAACATGAACTTTAAGCAATTTCTTCATACGTCTTTTAAACTGTTGTTTTAAACTCTTGACGAAACTCTTTCATCCACCCTTTTCCACCCCCTCTCACCATTTTGCTTATTTTGACAATGAAATAGAATGAATAGTGATGTAAAAATGCTACTGACAAAACATAATATTGCGGAACCCTTCCATTTCCATCCTCAACGGAATTTCTAAGACGTGGCCCCTTTTGAAAATTTAATCACTAAACTGCTTCAGTTTTTCAATTTCAATGGATTACAGTTAAGTGGAATATATTATCTTTTTGCTAATATCATTCACCCAAAAAGGCGCAAAATGAGGAGCAGTGAAATGAACTTGCTTGTTTTCTGATGTGACATTAAAAAAGTAAAGTAGGTGATTAAGCTCATAGCATTCTTGGAGCAGCAAAGGATGGCGTGTTTTAAAACAGAAAATATAAGTGAAGAAAAAAACTACGATTTTTTAAAAACAAAATGCGGCATAACTTGGCATCTTAAGCTTTGTGGAATACGATGCAGGTTTTTTAAAAAATGTGATAAGGTCAGAAAAATGCTATATATTAATGTATCTGGTATATAATATAATAATGACAATATTATATTATAATAATAATATTGTATGGATATTATACGACACAGCAGTTTTCGTTTTCATAAAATTATTAAATTTCTACAACGTTTTAATCATATGTTGTGTGTGTATACATCATCATTATTAATAATATTACAGACAGATAATTATAATAATTATAATGGCATAAAAACTACCTACAATGTATATAATTATTATTTTTTATAATAAGCTCAAATAAAAAGCAAATGCATAAAACTATAAACTAATAATATTATTATACACAAATAATCATATATGATTCATTTAGAAAAAAAGTAAACTTTAATCAGCAAAAATATATATAATAAATTCTAAAAATTAAGAGTTAAAATTTATAGGAACAATGTAGTATTTTTTTCATAAATGATAATAATAATAATAATACGCTTTAAACTGAACAGAACAAAAAATAAAGACAAAAAAGTTTGTTATGTGTGCAGAGCTATAGTTCGCTTTCACCTTAAAATAACAAAATCCTCTTCCGACTTTGCTTTCTTTATAAAAATGGCGTATGTAGAGTATGGTTTATGTGTGTCTGTGTAAATTCTCGCTTTTTTAACCAAAAAAATAATACGAATACCAAAAAATTTGATGATACGCACAGCATTCTATTCTTGTTACAGAGAAAAGAACAACAAAACAGTAGTAAAATTTTTTTGTAATAGAAGTAGTAGTAGCATATCCATATGTACTTTCATTTATTACATTACATAATATACAATTTAATAATAATAATTAATTATATATTTGCCCATGCAATATATTAAATTAAAGAAAAAATTTCCACGCATGTAATGAAAACAATCGGAAAAATCAAAAAAGAAATCATTCAAAAATTCAATCAATCAAAATAGTTCACAATAATATAATATATATATAATAAGCAGTCATTTTGGTATATATATAATATATTTTTTATATATAATCATAATATTATCAAGCATTCCGATATAAGCATTCTCCTTCCTCATTTTACCATCATTGTAGTTTTTTAATCTAGATTTTTAATGACAATTATAATAAGCAACATTATATGGTTTTTCCATTTATGCACAACGTATTGACATGCAAGTATTGAACAACAGAAAAACTCATTTTTTTGACATGACTCAACTGATCTCTCGCTGTTTTTTATCTATTCTATTTACTTCGACTTGGCTTTTTTGTTTTTCTTTCTCTCTCTCTGTGCGACTTTTACAACAACCGTGGAAGAGATTTTAGTTTTGGTTTTTTAAATATAAGAATAGCGATAAGAATAAAAAGAAACGTAACAGTTATTAATTGTGTGTATGTGTAATGTGTGCAAGCAAACAAATCTGTACGCGATATATACGTTATACGAAGTAGTATAGTAATATAGTAGTGATATAATAATATATTGTACAGATATTATCGGTCCTGTGCTACTAAAAACTTTTTTTTTTCATACAATTATAATAATAATTACAATGTAGTTTATGTACGACAAAACGACGACGACAACCTGGCAGTAAATATGCACGTTTTTTGCTTCACATTGTGTGTGTGTCGATGAAGTGGATTGTGGGTCACCATTTTTTTATCATTATACCATGATGAAGATGAAAAATTGTAACAAAAAATGGGGAGTTTTTTTTCTTCTGGCAATAAATTTGTTTTTTGTTGTTCATCGTTCTTTTAAAAAAATGATTCCTTCTCTCTCTCTAAACCTGCTTTTTTGTATACGTAATAATATTACTCCTATGTACAATAACAATAATAGTAAAACTAGACTCAATTAATTACTGTAATTAATAATTACACAACATGATCACTTAATACATTACACATTGGTATACAAACTCAAATAAGAAGACAGGTGTGTGTAGGTATTTTATCTTTTTATAGTTAACATAAACATTAAAGTCAAGCGCTCGCAACCAACTCAAAATAAATAATAATAATAATACAATGTAATTATGGATTATTATTTAAAATAAGTTTGTATTAATTATAATTATTTTTTGGAATTGTAGTTTCTTTTCACCAACCTTCATCGTCTTCCTCTTCAGAACAAACAAAACATTATCATGGCTATACACCACACACACACGCTTGTGCGTATGTGTGTATAACGTGAGGCTATAGTGAGAAGCATCATTTTTGTTGCTGTTATTGTGTTGGAGTGATAATCATTTTTTAACACGTTACATCAAGTAATTATTAATTTATAAATTATATATTATTACGATGAGAATGACTCGTTTTTTGTTTTGTGGTTGTTGCACATACTGTAAGAATAATAATAATAATAACAATAATAGCAAAAACGGTTAAAAATCTGACGGAGGGAAAAAAGCGAGCTTTTGGGATACAAATACAAACTAACAAATAGATACGAAGTATATTACTTTGAAATTCTTGTTTCTTTTTCACGTATCTCTTCGTCAACCATTTCCACTTAAATTTATTTTTTTATTATAATGATAGATAGATGAATTCGTATAAAAACTTGTTCGCCTCCTATATATTTCCTTTTTTTATATAAGAAGATAGTAAATAGCGGACACTGTATGTTTTATGTTATGTGTATGTATGTATGTTTATATATAGACTTTTGGAGTTCTTTTCCTTTTTTTGACTTTTTTCCGCCAGGACACACAATTTGGATTTTTTCATTTTAATGAAGCAGGAAAATGTACAATTTTATATTCAATTGTATCAGTTGATATTAATAATTAAGCAATCTTGAAACATTCCTCCTTTTTACCAACATAAAAACGAGCTAATTAATTATTTATTTATTACCTTTTCTTTAGTTTACTTGTTGTATTGTGAGAATGTGTGTCCCTCAACAATAAAAAAGTCTCTCCATTTCTTTTGGTATTTTTAGTATTGGGTATTATAGGTATAGCACTGTACCACATCATCCTTCGTACTCTTTCTTTTCAAATGAAATCGGAAACTTTGACTTGATACATACATACTTGTACATACGACGATATATATATAAACAACACGACATAATATAACACCAACTTGGCCTCTTGACACAAAAAAGAAGAGCCCTTCTCTCTAAGATTTATACCTTCTTCTTTTCTTTCTCCACTTCTGTTAAATGTTACGCATTTTGTATTGTTTTTGTATATAAAGGGTAAAAAGCGTGTGGTTGCAAATACACAATGTTTTTTGCTCTCTCTCGCCTTCTCTTGTTTTTGTTTCATCTTTTTAGTAGTAAAAAGAAGCGCACACCACTGTCACAATGATAACGGTATATAATATATTGTATATTATATGATGTAGTAGTAGTAGTTATATATATAATATAATATATGATGAATAATAATAATTAATAGTTACCTATACAAACTCCAATTTGAATACAATTCATAAGAATAATAATAATAATTATAATAATATAATTGTAATAATAATAATATGATGCCTAATTCCATATTTTCAAAAAACTATCCCATGATCCTGTGGCTACAGCCATACCATCTTCCGTGACGCCCAGGCAGCTCACACGATTGTCGTGACCTGCTAGAACACCTGTAATTCGGAAACAATCAAAACGTTCAATATTGCAGTGTGAGTTACATTGCCACTACCATTGTTATTGGTAAAAACTGCGCATGAATTGTCAGCTTACCGGCTCGTTCAGTTTTCATCGAGTCCCAGACATTGCAATTAAAATCATCATAGCCGGCTAACAGTAGGCGGCCGGACTTGGAAAAGGCCACCGAGGTGATTCCGCAAATGATGTTATCATGCGAGTACATGGCCAGTTCTTGAATGTCAAATCAAACGAAAATCAATAACTTAACGATCAAAAAATGCGTATCATGATTATGGCAAAGAGCAGATAACCATCATGTTTTACATACCTTGATCCGCTCGGATGTCAAACAGACGGCAGGTCGCGTCATCAGAACCAGTGGCAAAAGCCAAGCCATTAGGGAAAAACTATTTTAAAAAATTACATGCATCAAAATCAGTGTCTTTATAAACGCTAACCAAGCGGATGTTTTAAAATAGGTAGATGACCACTTACGCCAATGGCATTAATGTCGGACTCGTGACCCGAGAAAGTCTGATGGCACAGCCCATCTCTGATGTCCCAAAGCTACAATGGTTAAAAAACAAAACAAGAACGTTAAGAAGATTGTTAAAACGTCCTCATTGGAAATGTGAGTTTAGAATATACATGATTTATATAAGTGTACCTTGGCAGAAGCATCACAGGCTCCTGATACAAAAGTTCTCATGTCAGGAGATAATGACAGCGACATGACATCACCAGTATGCCCCGTGAAGGAGGTGCATTGTTGGCCGGTCTCGATATCCCACAGTGCACAAGTCATGTCGCCGGAGCTCGTGACGATCTGGTTGTCGTCCAGAAAGCGACAACAACTCAGATAACCAGTGTGACCAGGTAGTTCCCTGCTGACTCGAACATTACCTTCCCTCGTCTTCAAACTAATATGCCATCCAATAACCCTGTTTAGTGTGCAACTCAACTATGTCTTTCTACGTGTACCATAATTGGACACCCAACACAAATAAAGTGTCCTTTGCGCCGACAAAGAGAAAATAGTCAGGCGCAAAGAATTCATTACATTACCTGTAAATGGAGCAGATATTGTCGAGTCCACCGCAAGCCACGTAGCTGCCTGAGGGTGCGTAGGCACAGGTCATGACCCAACTTGAACGCAACGGGATGGCATGCACTTTGTTCGTCGTGTAAGAATCCCATACTATGAGCTTTCCATCTAAGAATCAATTGAAATGTAATGGTCATATTTTTTGGCAATTTAAAACTGGCGAGTGCAAATCATAATATGTTTGGTTTTGATTGATCAACAAGAAAGAGAGTTCATTATAACCAAGTGATTTTATTTGCTAATTATTATATTAATTAATTAATTACCTTGAGATGCTGATACCAAGTTTCTCGAGTCTGACCCCCAGTGCATTGCATAGATTTTCGCCAGATGACCCCGCAGCGTCCGTCTTGTTCGCATCTGTGAGTGGATGTTAGATTTGTAAAATCAAATTAAATATTTACAGAATTGAAAATTGTTGAATCATTTTGTAATCAAAACTAACCTGGATCCTCCCGATAGGTTCCAGATTTGCGGTGGCCTGAACAAGCGTAGTATCGCATGCTTGTTTCCGAGCATCCTTAAAACACACAGATATGCAAATCATCCCAATTCCAATACATATTATAAAGATATGATATAATATTTTCAAAATACAGCTCTCCATCCACCCATCTCATCAACTTACTCGGATCGCATTTTTGAGAGTCTCGGCTTCTTGTCTTAAGCTATCTAATTCATTCATACTTGCACGCCTCCAAAAGAGATGCGATCACAGATCTGTACAAATTCAAACAAAACAAAGAAAAAATTTCAATTAATTATTTCATACATCACATTTTACTTTTTACTTTCTCTAGTTTTTCTTGGAATATGAATAGGTATGCATTGAAGCTCATTATGATTGCAAGTCATTTTTACGAGATGCTTTCACCTGATGCTTTTTAATACCATTAGGCAACAAGTTCTTCACACATACAAGCATGCATTAAACTCTATATGAGCATACATGATTTGTTAATTTTTTACGCTTATAGTACCTTGTTGTGTTGAAGAGAAGAAAAAAATGCACTGTTCTAAGTTAGAACTTCTAACTATCTTAAGCTTCTTCTTTCAGTCATTTCAACATCAGCATAATAATATATATGTACATAGCATCAATTTCACAATTATTGCATAAAATATCATTTGTTCGAATGTTCCGTTAATTTGTCAAAATTTAATGTTTTCATACGCTTGGAATATTTTCCTATACTAATTTGAAGCACTTTCGTAAGCCCTATCTGACGACGTAGTAGTAGTAGTAGTAGTTGTAATGGAGGCAGTATTATTTTTCGAAATAGTTGTAACAATTGCTCTACTAGTACTAATGGCGGTGCTATCATGAAAAATGTTTTGATAACAACGGCATCATCATCATGATAATCATAGTAACATTTAGGAGGAAATTCTGTGAGAAGATCAACAGCCAAGGACTGCATCACGTGACAAAGAAGAGCAGCAGCACCACCGGTAGCACAGCGGCTCTTATTTCTTTCTTCTCGAGCAGAAGAGGTCGAGCAAAAACCTACGAAGAAGTAGAAGACGATGATGATGTTGATGAACACAAGCAAAGGAACGAAAACGACGACGTCACCGTCACCAACACCTTGCAAGAAGTGGCAGAATAAGATGTCATCATTTTCTCCAACATTTCCGATAATGACATAATCATCAAAGCCAGAGTAATTGTGTATTCTCTCGCTCTTCAACGAAGCAGATGAAAGTGTGGCATAAAAACTTTTTTAATTCTCGATAATTAATTGTTTCTAATTTGATTTCCTCTTGTCATTCCCCTTCCTTCCTATCATTCACTACATTTCTGTGTGAAAATCGATCAACACGTGCCCCTTCTCATATTTTAATATTAAATTGTTCTTCTTCTGCGAACCTCCTCAATTTTCGTCTCGTCTTTCTTTCGTCAGAAAACCCAGCGAAACGAAACCACACCTGAGATCTTATAAACCAGAGAGAGAGAGAGAAAGAGGAAAATGTACAATGCAATTTTCTTCCCTTGATCACCACTACCACCACCACCACAACGAACGTATATACATTTCCTTTCCTTTTTACGGATTTTCTCACAAAGTATAAAAAAATCTTTTTATACTTTTCCCTAACAAATTTATTTCCGTATAATCTGATATCACTAAAAAACAAGAGAAGATAACAAAGATAAAGTCGAACTTATTTATTGTACAAAGGTCAAGGGTCAGGTCGTGACGTCAATTGTAGTTGTTTCCTTGATAGGAATGCGCCGGTCCATATCATCATCACACACTCTACTAAACACTACGACCACCACGAACGAACATCACAAAACTGTATGTACCAATACACACGACCAAGTAGTGTAGAAGAAGAGAAAAAGAAGTGAAAAAACTATCTTTTTGTCTCTTCTCTCTCCTTGTTCACATCACAAGGCTATACCCACTACCAACATGATACTCTTCTACAATCTACTACAAGAAAGAAAGAAGAGTAGGAGAGCATTACATTACAAGAGGAGTCCCTCAACTAAAAAAGGAAAGGATATGAGGTTGTTGATGATGATGACGACGGCAACATTGATGATGATGGAAGAACATTGTGACGAGATCTCTTCTTAGTTTTGCAATTGGAAACGCATCTCTCTCTCCTTCCTCCTCTTCTTCTCCTTCTTCCACCATCCATTCATCCAGATTATAGTTTAGATAAAAAAGGAGAAATTTCTGTATAGGTAGAGAGAGATATATACGTATATACTGAAACGTATGGAGTTTACCACTGAAATTTACCAGACATGAAAATTCCCTACCAACCAACCTACCCATTCTATACCAGAGGAGAACGGAGGATACCCATCATCAGCACACGGGGCAACTACTCCAATAATCCTCCTCGGCAATTTCCGGCATCTTTCATGGAGCGGGTAATGCCCATGCTCGGAGAAGAGAGAGCGAGACAGAGAGAGAGAGCTATAATATTATGGTCACTATACACCACCATACACTAGACCTTAAATACAGTCTATCTACATAATATCTTGAGAATTTTCGTTGAAAAGAGTAAAAAAAATTACACAGACCAGGACAAGGGTGAGGCTTCCACCGTCGCCGCCGCTATACCTAACCGTGCACCTCTCCTTGTCTTGTCGAGTTTACATGGAGGAGAACAAGAAAGGGCTAACGTTGTATGTATTGATCTAGACGAGAAACTCTTCTGACGTCTTTTCTTACGATTTTCACCGAGTCTCTCCTCTCTTCTCCTCTATACCCTCTCTCTCTCTCTCTATCCTTTATTCAAAAATTTACTACATATACCACCACCAACTAACTAATACTATTTAGTACAACTACCACTGTACAAACTTTACTTTCTCTTTGTATACTTGTACTGATCACTATCATCAACATCATCATCCTACCCAACAATGCATTCGATCAACTTTGGTGAAAGTACACACAGACAAAGGAAAGAAAAGGGCTCTGAGTCCTTGTCATGTTGAAATGAAGCCAAAAAAGCTAGCCGGCTCCCTTCTCTCTACTTCCTACTTTTTCTATTCATCACCATCATCATCCTCCTCCTATACCCTTGTTCCTCAGTCCTAGTAGTCGTCGTCGTCATCATTATTATTCCAAACAGTTCAAATGGCTTCTCAAACTCGCTGTCTCCCTAACATATACCTACAAAAGGAGAGACAGCAGACAAGAAGAAAAACCAAAGCCAGCCAAGTCAAACCAAAGCAGGTAATGTTCGCCCAAATAAGCTGTACAAGAAAATGCTTTCCTCTTTCTCTTGTTCTCCTGCTACTTCTACTACTACTACACTGCTCCTGTCGAACATCGTAAAAATATTCTGCTTCAGCTTCATTTCATAATAACAAAAAGAACGAGTATAAAAAAACTGATGCAGGACGAGTGTGAACAAGAAACGCTGTATTCCCTCTTTCCTCTGCTGCTTGCTCCCACTACTACTTTGAGAGGATGATGGAGGAAGCCTTGGGTGCTTTCTCTCTACCTGTTACTGCCTCCCGTTTATTACCCAATCCCAATATCATCATCACGATCGACAACGCCATGATTATTCGCTCTCCTTTCTAACTGCTTATTATGTTGATTACAATGCCTTTCTCAAATAATATGAAATGGCAAGAATACATGCAACTCATATGTGATGATGGTGAGTGTCCCTTCTCTCGTCCCGTCCATGCCTTTCTCCATCCTGCGTTGCATACAAATTATTATTTTCTTCCTCTTAACATTTCCCACTTTGTATATAGAGTAGTACCACCACCATCACCAACCATTATACTCTGGTGTGAAAATTTTGGGGCGAAAAAAAGAGAGAAGTTTAGTCGTCTGGCAGGCAGGGTTTTTCCTGCTGTCCGTCTGTTACGGTGAAAGTTACGTGTTTTGGGAGGTATGTGTGTGTGTGTGTTCGCAACATGACATGATGATGGGCTCGTAGTATTTTCTTTCTCCTCAAGCTACCGCCTCCATTACCACCACACCAAAACCATCCCATTTTCGTGTGTATGTGACCTGAAACAATAATACACGGGGAAAAAGACAGGGAGACGAGTGCCCATAAAAATAACGCCTAGCATGGCTGGTTTTTAATAAAAAGAGAAAAGAAGGAGAAAGAACACACGTTCTCCCAGTGCGTTTTCATGCCTTGCTGAAAAGTTGCAAGTGAAAAGCTAAAACGAGAACAACAATTGGATGATGATATGACCATTATACGATAAAATGGTGGAAAATAGTAGGAAAAGTTGTAGTAGTGGTGGTGGTGGTAGAGTGGTAGTATTGATGTTGGTCGTAGTGGAGTAGAGTTTATGTCGTCATGCCTTGTGTGTGTAGAGAAGATACTACTACTATATAGTAGAAAATAGAGCTGTTTACTTGAATAATTTACCGCTTTTTTTGGTAGAGGAGTAGTACTCGACTGACTAGTGAGCAAAAGTTTTAAAATGGAGAAAAAGAGAAGGAAATAAGTTGGAGAGAAAATAGAAACGGGAATAGAAAGTGAAGGAGGATGTTAGTTAAATAATCATGGTAATGGGGTGAAAAGTGATGTATTTTTGGCAACTTTATACTTTCCTTGTCTCTTTCTCTCTCTCACTCCTTCTTCAAGCTACTAATGAAAAAGTAAACGGGCAATTAATTTGAAAGAAATACAAGAATCACTATTACATCAATGTTGATGCTGCCCAACACATGAGCTACTTTCAGGGATAACGATGAAATTATTCTTTTAACAACGAAAATATTAAAACCGTATGGATCTGCCCTTGTTATCCCGCGGCCAAACTTGATATAAAGGTGGAATGCGGAATAGTATAGCATATTGTAAGCTAAGTTTGTAGAATTTGAATTTATACGGCACGCCATGCAAGCCTACAATAGGGTAGGGTACAAGCATGCACAAAAACGCAATGTGATGAGTGGCCATTTCCCACGCAAAGAATTAATTCGTCAGCCCTTTTCTAATTACCGACAGTAGTCTTAAAAATAAAACGCTTCGTGTTAGTATTTATAGAAGAGTAGCGGAGTAGAAGTAAAAGAAATACAAAAGAAATCGCTCTCGTAATCCATTTTACCTGACCAACCGCGTGCATACATATTAGGTACATGAAAGCATAATCGTTTCAATTTGCAGTCATTGTAAATCTACTCGATCATAATTTAAAGAAAGAGCAAAACCGTCCAGCGTACACGTATAAATCTGTTTACTTGTTTTAATTCTTTATTTTATGTCGAGACAAATACCGCTTGCTGGATTTAATTGGCAGGCAAGTGTTAAGATGATGGACAAATTGCATGTCCGAATGTCTTGTCGTTACTCACAGAGGCATAAATTAATTCGAAACTCATAATAAAGCAAGAAATGGACATACACGTCTCGAAAATTGATCTTTTATACTTAATTATGATTTTACAATTTGGTAAATACTCTAAAATAAATTTGTCAACATATTAAAATTTTCCGATTCGCAATGACAAAACTTTGAAGAGGCCGCTTCCATTTTGTATTATGAGAAAGATATGCAGTGATGAATATAATTCAAACCATGCTCTCCAATAGTTACAATTACAAGCTACCTATAGGTATGTACAACTATGAGAACTGTTTCGGGCTGTCATATTTAATGATGTTTACTCGAAACCTCTTAAACTTCTCATAAATCCAAAAACTATGCATTCCCATTATTATTAATTACTTTATAATGGACTAAGAGATATCATGAGTAAATTATTTGTATAGCCCTCTGTGGAGTGGCAATATTACAATATGTCGACCTGATTGATGAAGTAATTGTTTTCGTGGTTATGCGCAATGACCAACACAAACACTTCTATTGTGGAGGGAGTGCTGTTACATTTTAAATGCAAGTTCATATTTTAAACGCTCAGCACTGGAGATATTATTATTATGCTTAATTTTACAACTTTGTAAAAGGCCGAATTATTAACTTACCCCACATCAAATTATAGTATCATAATATGAATTGACAGGCAATGCCCGTGCCTATAGGTTAGATTATTCATTATGCCAATGGTAAGGGAAGTGGTTTCGTTACCAAGAAAGAATTATTGTACGCAAAGTTTGCAACAAAGCATATTACGGTACCTTGTCCAAAATCCGTACCTATAACTGTCCTTGATTTAAACAATAATTATGGTGATGAGCAGCATCATATACTTAATTGTGTTAAATGGCACGGATAGCTACTTTGCTCACCAAACCAATAGTACACAGTGCGACGATGGACGACGGTGGCAATGAGTCACATTGTATTTCCTTTTTTTCTTATTCATTATGTCTACAGTCATTATTTGAACACATCTATAACTCTTGCAAAACTGATAGATATGCATACATACCTACGTTGTTGGTGTGTGTATACTACGTCTACGTACGTACTTCTACTTCTGATTACCTTTTCGTAAAAAATGTTATCTGCTAACCTAGCCTATATACTTACTAGACTACCTACTTCAACACTGGAATCTTCAAGTCAAACTGAATACGAATACGTGATCCAATCATCCTTTTTACTTCAGTTACGCGAACACTATGATGATGATTCATTCGACATTCATACAAAAAACTTGTGCGCACACGTACGCACACGCTGTTGGTGGTAAAGATGGTATATGCATTTGCATTATAGGGTACCACTATAACTCTGGGTCGTATATAGTAAATCAATATTCATTATTATCTTAAAGAGCAGCCTACTACTTCTTCATCTCTGCTTCAAATCTACTTTCTCCTCATCATCATACACTTCAAATAAAAAGAGATCACTTGTGTGTTTTCTTTTTTTTCTTCACTCCTTGGTTTCCACACACTTCAAAAGACTAAAACTGTCTACCACCACCATCACCACTACCGACAGAGCCAGATTAAGATTTTCGTATTATTTTCTACTCTTACTTAACAGTACATCAAAATATACAAGCACAGTTCTCCACTCTCATCGTCGTTTTTCCCACTTTTATTAAGAAACACAAGTATGCTTACTTTATTTTATACCCGCAATGTTCCTAGCCGCATATTTTTCCTCTTTTCAGCGAAATCTCCCCTAAAACCGAACCACCACATCATACATAAAGAAAAGAAAGCAGCGTGCTCATAACTTTTGTTATTTTTGTTTATTTTATTAAACGCATAAAGAATACAATATAACAAGAAGTGGTACCTCACACACCGCCAGCAGAAAATAACAAGATTAACCAAAAGATCCCTATTCATTCTTCAGTAGGGTACAGTTATACATGGCCGTGTCACTGTCAATATAGTGGCTTCTTTTTCTCTGCCTAAAAATGATGACGACGAGATAAACAAAAGTCTCACTTCTTGACTCAAGCAATGATAAAAAAGAAATGATCCTGGATCTTAAGGGAACTCTGGATGTAGTGGTAGTGTATATTATACTACAACGAGTAGCATTGAAAGCCTCCGGCAAATGTATATACTTTATATAATACTATATCCTTCATGAAAGGAACAGCGCTAGATGATAAAAATAAATAAAATGCGACTGTGACTTATTGTATTTAGTTTGCGTACTTTTATCTCCAACATTGCAAAAGATTTTTTTTCATGCGACGAGAAAAAAGTATCGTGAAAGAAATGTCGCTTAGTTCATGGTTACCTTGTTCTATTACTCCTCTTTCTCGCCTAATAAAAAGGAAGCACTACAGTTATACACGAAAGAGCTCACATCCCGTTTTTGTAATCTGATCCTACTAAATCAATTTACCTGCAATACAATATATTGCTGCCATAAGTCATGGAAAACGGATCTTTCAAGCTTCTCTGCCTCTCTTTCATTTCAAAGAACTCACGCGTACGAACGTACGTACAATATTATATAACCTCTCGGATATACGTACGCACGCACGAAAATCATCATCAGGATGATGTGTCGAATAGCGTTTACTTTTACAAAAGAAGAAAAGTGAGAATAGAAGAAAGAGTGAAAGAAGAGAGAGATCTATATGTATGCCTGTACGTAAATGACCAAGAAGCAGAAAAGGAAAAAGGTGCGTTCTCAAGCGAACAATTTTCCCTTCTTTCTCTTTTATGTTGTGAGTGACAGCGTTGGTAGTAGGACTATAGTTAGCAAAAAGAGTGAAAGAGCGGAGAGCGCAGCAGTTTTCCCCTTTGTCGGTAGGGTAAAGAATGTGCGAGTAAATTACGTGGATGATGCGAAAGACGGCGATGATGACGCTGCTGTTGGTGAAATAGATAACGTATTTATGATGATGATGCGAAGCGACTGATGCGAGAAAGTCCTTCCTCTCGTTTGCTTATTTACTACACACGTACGTCACTAGTGACTAGTCTATACACCTTTACATCGAGGAAGAGAAAGAAAAAAGCCAGGCACGAGGAGGAAAAGAGAAAAGGGGAACACAAGTACTTTGTCTGTTGTATTTTTCACGGAAATCCGCTTGAAGGCTTTTTCTCTTAATTCCCTTCTCTGTTTAGTGGAGAGCAAATAGAAGAAGAAGGAGAGGAAAATATAATGAACTTACTTGAGAGGCAGATGTCAACAAGAATATAATAGGGAAAAGTTGGCTTGTTTTGCTTCCAGGAGGACAAAGCAAATGAATGTCATTTTACTTAATACGCTCCTTCTTAGTGTTTCTTGCTAATTGAATACCTTATTATTGTCTAATTCATTATGATTAGGATACTTCACGTAATTCTTTGGTATTCACTTGAGCATGTGACAAGGAGCTGAAGAAGAAAAGCCTATTTACGGAAAATACTTTCACTAAACAATACAAACAAGCCAGTTAAATATATATATCAAAAGGTTCAACGTATGTATAAAACCCGTCCTGAGTACTGCGACTCTTCATCTGTCTTTGTAAGAGTTTTGGCTATTGTCATGGATGAGAGGGTAAATAAAGTAGGAGGTCGTGGAGGACAGAATTTTGTTGACTGTTGACATTCACTTCAACCATTACAATTCAAGTCAGTTGACGGTTAACAGCCATCCAGTAATCAACGACTCCACCGCCATTAGCCACGTGATTTGACATAACTCAACTCTGATTTTGAAACTCAGCTCAACTCAAAAACATGGTTTACGTTTACAAACAAATTGTTATGCACGTCACAAAGGAATTTGCTCAACACTTTCCTTGAATGTACGACATTTTCCGATCAAATCAAATTTTATGCGAACAACTTCCCACACAGTCCTTGTAAAAATCGAACAATTGCAGATTTACATGCCAGAGTGACACTATAAATATCATCATTTTTTTGTTTGTCAGATAACTTATAAATGGAAGAGAACTTCGTTTCGATCCAAAGACTACTGTGATTTTTTGTCATCAGCATCGTTCATCATACCCTCCATTTTTGCTATAATGTGCGTGTACAATATAATATATGACTACTACATAAAGATTGTACTGTACAAACAGCATTGATAGAAACATACCTATATCAAAATTCATGCATTTAAACAGTAGTGTCACCATCGTCTTCATCGGATATTTTACACAGATATCCTTTGTGCCTTTTGCTGCTGGTTGAGTTGTTTCAGCGAAAAGTGAAACACAAACGGGACTACTGGGACAGAGACAACGATACGCTGTTTCTTGGTAATGGACAAAAAGCAGGATGACCGTGGCCACAAAATATACAACAAACTCACTCAATCATGAGAAATAAAATCGTCATTCTATCCTCATTCATGCTCCAAAATTTCCAACATTGCATTGCCAAGTGCGAAACGAACATTTTATATACGTGTACATAATATATTATGTAGCGATAAAACAAAATGTGCGTAGGTATAATACGTAAAGCCTATCAAACGACTTAGAGCTAGCTTCCTCGTCTTGTACTTGCCACGACAGTAGCACAAGGGAAAAAACAGCTTCTACCCAAACCCAAGCCTTAACCAAGGAGTAGAGGAAAACGCTCCCTGGATTTTTTTGACACGATAAAAATGGCGAAACTGAGTGAGTGAGTGGCCAGTAAACCTCATGAGACAATTGTAAACCAGTATATAATATAGAGATTGCATTGCACAATTGAAGTGTAATGCGATATTCTATTATATACCCTCTAAATACATTTGTTTTGCTTGCAATAAAAGAAAACTCTAAGCTTTTGAAAGCAGCTTGAGCTGAAAAGTTCAGTGCAAATACAATGGATAATTAGCTTGAGTTGACTCGGTTGAGAAGTGGACGACATGTTTATAATAAGTTCATTGGACATTTTAACTGCTGTGGCTTCTGGTCAGCAGAAGCAGCATAGAACAAAGTTTGCTGTTGTTTGCCTAGCCTCCCATAACTAGTGATACTGAACAAGTAACAAGTAGGCATTTTTTGTTGTCGCGTCATCGTACATCAATCAGAAACCTGCTATTCTTCACACCAAACGTAACAAACAGATTGTTTGTTACTTTCTAGTGCATTGAAATAGTTATTATGATGCTGATGTTTGGAATCTTACTCTACTTACATTACATAACATACTGCATCATGAATCATTATTATGTTGCAGCTGCTGCTCGCATGCCTACCCAACAAGATGAAGCAATCCACAGAGAACGAGACTACATAGCATGTCATGATAATCACACAAGTCCATTTTTATACAAAACATATTATTATTCAAATTTAAATTCTTGCACATTACTTTCTGTTTTTTTATATTTGCTTGTCATATGAGCAAATGATATTAGTTGATCATGTACTGAAAATGTCTATTAACTGTTATCTTGTGTTGACTCACACATTAGCGCCCTTACGCAACTGAGCTTAGAGAGATGCGATGTGAGAAGAAGAAAAATTCAATGAACAACTTATTATTCAACGTCTTGGAATTTTGTTTAGCATCTTTGCATCTTAATATATAAAAAAATCTCAAAAAGGTCAAAATAAAACCATACATATTCCTTTTTTCCTAATTCATTTCCTTCTCGAGTAAAAATGGAAATCTTCATACAAGACCATTTTCACTCTTTTTCTCGATGCATACGTATGTATTTACGCTATTTTTTGTGGTCACGCGGGAATATAGAAACACTTTAAGCGAATAAAAAATAAAATAGAACCTGAGAGCGAAAGATGAAAAGGCCTATTTTCTGTTTTTGGCTCATTCCCCAGAGTTTTAAAATCCTCAAAACAGATACTAAAAATTGCACTACTCGACTCTTTTCTCTGTCTGCTTCAGTACAAAAAGGTAGTCGTATGCGGTGGTGTGGTAGTTCATTCCAGACACTCAGAGAGCATCACATGACAAGGAAAACTATTTTTACATTACCACCGAAGGTTTAGCAGTGCAGTGGATGCGTAGGTATATATATATATGTAGTGGGGAGAGCAGAAAAAAGGTAGCCGGGTCGGATAGGTAGTCTTTCGGTTTCATTTCATTTAAGAGGAAAAGACTGGAATGGAAAAAGAGAGATGCTCATTGTTTGCACCATTTTCTGCTCTCATTATCATGCCATTAGACAAGCATGGGGAAATGACCATGTGAATCTATATGAAGACCAAGGTGATTAGCGTTACATATAACGTATTATCTACTTATGAAATGTGAACTTGTGTATAGTGAGTATAGTCATTATTATCAGCCTGCAATATTTGATAATCAGTCACACTGTCGTCAAATGAGCTGTGAACTATAAGAGTCAGAAAATAGATGCTGATGATTGAATATGATGACTAATAAACATAACATGATAAGTGCAAACTGCAATTCACGGAAAATGGTGATTTAAATCTACAGTGAGCTAGCAAGCATTCTCCATACAAACATGGTACGTATTTACATTTAATTACATTCTTACTACTAGACTTACCGTTCAGTCCAACAACAGCAACACAACAAATCTTGTTGGTGATGATTAATGAGATGAAGACGAAAAGACACTACTATAATATTATTGATGATTCGTATATAAATTGGAAATGGATCCTGGCTAAATGGCTAACTATTAGTATATGTATCACAAATATTATCTCTAATATTTTTTTTCCTAATTTACACAATAATTAGGAAAATCGATTGAAAAACAAATCACAACCCCGACATATAAAACTTACGCAAGTAAAGAATTACTTTGCACTACAACATTTATTATCCTACTTGACGCCTGATAAGCTAATGTATGTTGTAAGTATTTTTTATAACAGGAATAACTTTATTTTAATATGACCTTTAATATTTTAATATCAACTTTCTATTGTGTATGTATGAGTTTAGAATTTTAAAAATGGGAAAGATTGGTAAATATAATGTGCTAATAATTAGATTACTTATTTAATTTTGGGTATTATTTTAATTGGAATGCAAACTGCTATACAATCTTCCTTTTCCCTCTAGGATGAAGGTGACACTTGCAAAAATCCCTAAATGTTTTTACACTTTTACAAGTCCTTCTTCTTCGTCTGCGACTTCCTACTACTCTTAGCCTATGATGTCCCCTGGTGCCCCACATTCACTTTCACACGCTCCTTTTTATTATTTCAAGGAAATCTATGATTTTTCACATCTTCACCTTCACAGCACCCAACATCAAGCAATAATATTTTCTGCGATCATCAGCCAACAACAATCCACTTTCTTCGTCATCTACTAGCAGCAGTGCTTTGCATATCAGCTCATTTTTCATCCCGAAGTATGGATCAATGTTTTCGTCCGTCGCTTTTCTAAAACCTCATCAACACCACTTTCCCAGCATCAATCCTTCTTTCCCTTATCTCGAGTCATTTAATCATGGTCACCGACGACGACGCTGGCACTGCAATTGGGGTCGTGGCAGAGATGAAATACGAAATAATGTAAAATATGAAGAGGATGACACCCGCCAGGAACACATAATGATTCACTGCTTCATCGAGAAACAGAAGCATTTAAATGCATACACAGTGCGCGTACACCAATCTTTCCTCATTACATTTCCCTTTACAACTTGTTTCCTTTCACAAAGTGAAAAACTTTCACCACCACCACCAGTCACCAAGTACTGCACTTGTGTGCTTATTGATTATTGCCTTCAGCATCAACCACCTTTGATAATTTACTTTGCTGCTCAAGATACAACATAATTTGCCGATGCTCTTCTTCCTTTTGCTCAATTAGAAGTTTTAAGTGGTTGTTTATTCCCGTTAGCCGCTCAACCTTCCTGATATTTTTCACAATTTCCTCATTCAAATACCGGCTCAAGTCCACACTATTATTCTCTATGTTACTAGTATCAGGTTCAGGCATTTTGAATCACCTTTCCCTTGTAACTTTAAAAAAGGAATTTCACTATTTTTGCAATTCTTCAAAACATTTTAATTACCAACTTTCAAAAAAAGAACTTTCACAAGAAAACAACTACAGCAGGCAAAAGACTATACCCAACAAGGATGGATGAAGACGAGAACTACTACTGGATTTTTTGGAGGAAGAATGAAGAAGGAGAGAAATGGAGCAAAGGAACCAGTAAGGAGGTGTCTGTTCTCTATACTGCTCTCTCCAAAGAAATATCGCAATCGTTACAAGCTATACATATTATATAGAGCTATATATATTATAATATGATACTACTTGGATGCATGTTGGTACTATTACTGGAGGAAGAATATAATACTCTGTGTGTATTCTAGTCTACATTGATTTAACCGTGGTAGTAGTACTGGTGGCGGTGGTGATGTGATGATGATGATGATTTTGGAGGAAACCAACCAACACCACACTATACCAACCAACCCAACAAGGAAAAATAGTTGGACTAGCAGTTCGACTACAGATTACACACAGCAAGTTATAACAGAGCGTTATAGTAATAGTATAATATTTTGTTGGGAGAAACCAACCAGCCATCAGCCATCCAAACCGAAACCGAACAGAGAGAGACCGAAGGAGAGAATATTATTATGTAGAATTTATATACGGTCTTGTTGTTACGATTTCGTCGGGGAAAATCCCAGATTGCATGCATTGCTGTGCTCTGGCTGGCTGTGTGCGAGTGTACACCAACTTTTTTTTATAACAAAAAACTACCACAGGAAAATATACACAGGGTAGTTGGCGGAATGGATGACATACACTCACCCAAAAAGTCTGTAGTACTCGTATTACGGTTATGGATGGAGATGGAATGGAGGTGCCATAGTAGTCGTGGAGGAGTGAAGGAGTACATTATCGTGTGCATGTGCCTAGCAGAACAAAATATTTTTCCACCACCACTGCCTGCCACTCCACACTACTCCACAATAGTTTTCCTTCTTTTTTTCCCTCACCAACCAACTTATCCACAGATTTTAGTTTCTAGTGGAGTGGAATCAGGAGACTTTGAGAATCAGGAATCTATCTGAAGTGGCAGCAGCAGTAGTACCAGTACGACTACTTACTTACTTTCTATACATAGCAGCGGTATAAGATACTTGTTGTTTGTACTTAAGGTAAAAATACATTTTCATATATATAGCTAGGTAGGTAAGGAAGCGAGGAGAAAGTAGAGAGAGAGAGAGAGAGAGTTAACCGGAGAAGTGAGTAGTTGTAGTGGTTGGTTGGTAGTCCCATCTCAACTGCAACTTATTTTCAGGCGAAAAAAAATAATGCTTTGCTTCTTCTTGTACTTGTTCCTTTCACTACAACAACTATTATTACTAGAATAGATTCATGTCTCATGATGATGAAGAAAAAAGATTCAAGTACTGGCTGAGAGAGGACATGCTTTTAGTACTCCTACAGTTCAGAGAGGATCTCTGGAAGAAGGACGATAAAAATATAGATGTATGTAGAGAAAAATATGTAGTAGGAGCAGTCGTAATGCTACTACTGTTACTTTTCTGTCTGCTCCTGTCTCAAACTGCAACTACCACTACTCCTGCTACTACTTTCCCTTTCTCTTGGCAGAGAGAAAAGCGGAGAGGGAGCAGAGAATAAGAACAAACTGGAAAAGAGAAAGTTGTAACTGTACAGATATTTTTTTATGATATATATTTTTGGACTAATATAGAGACGGTGATTTATACACTAGTCTAGGACATTATGACACAATATTTATATACCATAAAAAGAAAGACGATCATCATCATGAGGAGAGACACACGGGAAGGAGGAAGATGAAGATACGCATATGTTTTTCTTGTTCTCTTTTTTTCATTCTCTATTCTTCTTCTTCTCCCTCATATTTATCAGATTTCAGCGTTTTTCCTCTCCTTCTCCTCTCCCTTGTCCGGTGGTGTCAATCTATCCAACTGAAGAACCATCATTGTCGGTCTTAAAAGAATGAGATACATGTACATGCACACACGGGCAACCTATTCTGCTCTCACAGGATCCGCTTTCTTTCTCCTTTATGCTCTACTGCTTTTCGTTTGATGCTGGACGGAGAAGGATGGACACGTACTAAACTCACCAACCAGACAGGACTAGACAGACAAGAAGACGGGAATATTTCTATGCTGTATATTTAGATTCTCGTTGTTGGTTGGTTGCTAGTAATAGAGGACACAGAGCTCCAGCAAAGATGGTGTACGTACAACGATAACGCATTTAAGTGGAAAATATATATATTTATAACGTTACACCGCCAAGCAAACGAAACATGTTTTTATTTTCTTCCCATCGACTCTTCTTCATTTCATACCTTTTCCTTATAAAAAAGTGTACATGCCTTTCTTCCGGAGGTAAGAGTAGATAAAATATTTATCAACGACTTTTTCCTCTCTGTGTTCATTCTTTCAAGCTTGCCAACTTTTTTCACGTAAAAAAAGTTTCATACTTTTGATAATGATGATAAATAAGCGGGGAGGACGAAACGGAAGTTTGGGCATATGTGCCCTTCCAAAATATATGACATTTTTTCTTATAGCGAGGGAGCCTGGGAATTTCACGTTTAACGATACGGTCGAGTTGGTTTTTTGTATGCTTGTTGAATTAAATTAGCCATCAAAACGAAAATATGTACTGGCATTAGGCCATTAGGTACACTAGAGCGGATGTACAGAAATTCCAGAAAAAAAGTAAAAGTATGAACAACAAAACATGATGAAGACGGAAGATGAGAGAGGGAGAAAATTGATAGACGGGCACATAAAACACAATACATACTCTCTCTCCCTTTTTTCCGGAAAAATCGTAATTACTCAAACTGTATCCATTTCCCATAAATATCCTATATAGCCATCAACCTATCCATCCAAATAACATGCGTATTGTTGTACTGTCTGTCTGTTGACTGTTGTACCGAAATAATAACCCGAGGCAAGCCAGGCTTGACCAGGCGGCAGGGAAAGTAACAGCAGCCGCAAAGTACACAAAAAAACAATGCAGTTCTACATAGTTGGTTGGGCACGTAAGTAAAAGTGACTCGCTAGCAAATCGGACTCTACATTAAACCAACCCGTCAAAAAAGTATCAAAACCTATTCATCGACATGGCATACACAGAAATATATACCTATATACAAAACGACAAACAACAAAGTACAATCGAAGGAGTACCACCACCGCCATCACTACGGTTTTCACTCACCCTTCGTTTTTTCTTGCTTTCTCTCTTAAAAAACTTAAACAAAACACACATGCATACAAATATACAGAGTCAGAGGTACCAACAACAACAGGAAATAATAACTGTGAGTTGTTAGCAGCATTTATTATTGGTTGAGCAATTTTCTTTTTACAAAACTGGCATGCATGCAAGCCCAAAATACAGCATGTGGATGATATCGAATTTTAGAAAAGTGAAACCCTGGATGAATGGATGATGGTGGTGGTGGTGGCGGAGGTATTGATAGGTCTTAATTTACACTACACTCAAATACAAAGTTGAATAGTTGAAAATGAATAAGGGATATATAGAGTATAGTTTATTACGACTCGACTGTATACATATGCTTCTTACACGCTATCAATTTTTATAGCAATAGTAAAATTACCAAATTGCATGAATGGGTGCTCAACAACTCAACTACGAGAAGCCCGACAACAACGCTCTCTCTGGTGACTTTGACTTTTTTGGTGGATTGGATTTTTTTCTTATTCAACTGAGGAGGAGGAGGTGGTGGAGGTAGAGGTAGTAAATGGAAGCTGTACTAGTGCTGTATTTACAGAAAACAAGGTAATTTTATGGTATGGTAGAGTGAGAGACGGGATAATATCAAGAAAATGTAATATAATAATAACAATAACACCAAATATGAGGAGAAGACTAAGCACGGCGGAGGGAGAACCGACAAGAAAGAATGAAAATGGTTCTGTGATATGTGCAGAGAGCAATAATAATATGTAACATGAGAACCTGATCGAAATAAAGGAACAATAAAAAATGAGTGGAAGTGTGCATATATAGGCATTTCATGGCAATGCGATGAAGATGATGATAATAATGACGGTATTCCCTCTACCTGCCAATCTACCTCCCTATATGCTACATTATTCATACAGGTACGGCTACAACAGTTTAGTAGTTAGTAGGACCTAGCTTTTTATTTTGGTGGTGTGGTTGTTGGTAATAAGCGTAAATATATATAAATATGCCTACCTACCGATGCGAATGTATGCAAAAAAATGGAAATGAGCCAGGTTCCTTTCACTAGTTTCACTCATTTTCGGTCGCTACCGCGGTGCAATGTCTGGCATTCTATAAAAAAAAGTCTGATTGCATTGCATGCTTCTACTTATACGTAGACGACGACAGTCCTTATCGTCTCACTGAAATTAAATGATGAATGACAATATTGACAAGTAGGCAGCAGCGCTGAATGAAACGGCTGTGTGACCAGTACTTTATTACAACGGTCGAGAAAAAGGTGATCTGATCGATAGAAAATGCTCTCTCTCAAAAAAACGAACATTTACGCGTGGTAATAATCGCAATCGCGTTAATAATAATATATTATGCGTTCTCTCATAAAAATCAAGACGATAAGCGAAAATGTCACATGAATGTCGATACGACTTGAATAATCATTCATTGGAAGCAATACACACTAAAATAGAATTATTATGAGCACTATTTTATTTCTAGCATGGTGAGGTGTGATTGGGATCTTAACAGAACTAGGGCAATTTGATGGTGATAGTATAGTGAACAGTAGTGGTCATGTTGTTGTATTGTGTAATGTACATCAAGTTACATAAATGGTATTTACACAACACGACATCAAAGCAAAAGAAAAAAAAGGACAATGACAACGACTTCTTCTTCAGAAAAAAATATATAGCCTTATCCTTTCCTTTTACGCACACACGTAATGCTACACCGGAAATACAATCTAAGCCGTAAAAAAACTACTTGCCTGAGAAAAAAACAGTGTTTCATCATGCGTAACAAAAATAAAGCAACAGTCTCGCCCGTCAGTGACCAGTGGTCAACTGATTCCTTAGGAATTTTTATCTACGCTATAATATATATAGTATTTTTATCATCATCATGTGAGCGAGCATCAGGTTACTTGCGAATCTCCACAATGCCAACAGTTGACAAACAACAAACAACATGATAAGAAAAAGGGTTCAGATTAAAAAGTTTTAACTTACCAAAAGAGAAAATACTCCAAAGCTCCTCCCCGTCGTAATGATGCTGGCGAACTTGAACTTTCACCGTGCGTACGTACGTGTGCGTGAGTTGAGTGAACTTACACAGAGATATCTTTTTTATATATATACTTGTATATATGATGTATAAAATAGACTTAACAAATTGAAGATTTACTAGTAGTAAAGAATAATAATTAATTAATATAATTATTATTATGTTTTGTTATAAATGATGATTTTTTTTCTGATGACGGTGGTTGTGGTGGTGGCAGTATCAGTATAGCAGTGAATGATATATATTTAGTATTTTTGTTTTGTAAACTTGTCTACGTGTCTGACGTCTTGTGTCAAATATGATGCCCTTGCCCTCTCGTCTCCAGATTTCCCTGTGATTCCTTTGTTCCTGTTCCTTCCACACTTGCTCGCTTCCGCTTTTCGGCTACTTTTTTTTGCGTAAAAACGAAACTTGCTAAAAAATCAATCACCGCCAACCACTCTACTAAACAACGCTCCTCTTTCTTCTGCAACAGCAGCAACAACAACAACGCTCAATCTCTCTCAGTCAAACAACAAAACGACACACTACTAAACAATCCTCATTTAAACTTCACACGCCAGCAGCAACAGCGCAGTTTTCAGTGACACTTTTCCCACTACTACAGATACATTTTTATTTCTTTTATATAGCCCATTCCGATGAATGAAGAGATAATTAAATGTTGGTGGTGGAGGTGTGGATTTTTTGAGGAGGAGAGGAGTTTTTTTTTTCAAAACTTTCCAATATGTTTTTTTTGGTTCTGGTGAATAAAATTTTTTTGTTCTATTGTTAGGATATTTCCAAGAAGAATTGATAAATCATTAAAATTGTTCTAAAAATGTTGTCCGGTTTTTCGGAAATACACACTTCCCTCCCGTGTTTCGGATTGAATCGATCAACTCTTTTGTTTCATCGAATTACCTGTAATCAGAACAATAAGAGCATCATAATATAGCATTATACAAAATGGGACAGGCGCGGTGACGTTGATGACGCTGACGAGAATGAATGGAATGAACGAAAGGAACCCCAATAACAACAGAATAAACCGTTGGAACTTTAAGAACTTTTGAAATGTGTTTTTTTTTGAAATTCGATAATTAAAATGCACTTATGAACAACATTCTACTGAAAATTGGCAAATCAATTGCTAGTACGTTTAAGCATGTAAACAAGTCATTAAGAGTTTTCTTTGATCGCATTCTTTCTGTCGTCATCCATCAAGAGCTCATAAACAACTCATTAGCAGCTAATTTTTGTTTCTCGGTACACCTTAATTACTTTAATTAAGTTCACGTACCTTGTGTATGTAGCTTGTTTTTGATGTTTTGTATTGCTGTAATGAAAATGAACACAACAATTTTCTCTCCTTCGACCAATATTGTAATTCAAGTGCGGTAGCAATGATGATGTTGATGACCACGATGATATATCCTTCACATTTGACAACTTTCTTTTTCGTGTTCTACTCTCTGTTAAGCAAATGACAAAAAGGACAATAAAATATAAAAAATACGGATAAAACTCAAATAAATCAAATAAATAGGTAAATTAAACAATGTGGATCATAACAGGGAGATATAGAGAGATGGATGGAAAATATAAGTATAATTTGACAGAAACTGTGTGAGAAAAAATTTGCTAACACGACAGTGGAAACCAGGTATAAATATAGTCACTAATTCTGACTGAGAAAAGTAGACAGAGGCAGAAGAGGGCCGAGGTGGTTAAAAATGTGGCCTTTTGCAGTTTATAATGTAGAGAAATGGCAAATTAATGGCAGTGATTGTTGGCGTTAGCGGTAGACGCACGCACGCACAGTTAGTAATGGAATTTTTTTAATCGCGCACTAATAATTGCTGCAGCAGGACTGTAATTTTTCAGGTGTGTATATATGGTCAATTTAGTACACTTTTAAGTAAAAATGAGGTATTTAAAAAAATAACAAAGGGTTTTAAATAAATTTGACGAGGTATTTCAAAATTAAAAGTTGACTACTACGATGACCAAGATATCCTGTGAGTATATCTTGGCAATGTCTTTTTGTGACAGGAAAGAAATTAAAGGTGAGAAAAAAATTATAGGAAAAAAGGTTTGAAGATAGGAAATAATTTTTTGTCTAGAAATCCACGAAATTCGGTTGCAATACGAGAGTCTCCAAAAAAGATTCGGAACTTTTTAAAAATGTACGTTGTTTATACAATTTCCGGTATGGCTATATGTTTCTTTGCTTACTTTAATCACTTTTTTTCAACAAGTTTCCGGAAACGGTTAAAGCACTACTACAAAAATACTAACGTCCTCCAGTTTTTTGGCAGTGCTGCTGCTGTAATTGCACAATCGTACGCAGTTTCTGTATCTTTTTCCTGGTGACGACGACGATGATGCTTTCAAATCTTGATGACTCATTAATGAACTTAATTTGCGTTGTTATAATTTAATATTTACTCGGGTTTCCAAACAGATATAGAATACACGTACAAATATATATAATGTATTTTATACGCCACCCTTTAACTGCTGGATCCTGCAAATATAAAGCCTTTTAATGATGATGGTAGTAAAAACAAACTTTTAAACTTTTTTTCGTTTAAAACAGCGCACTCTCAGCAACACTAGTAGTTGTAGTGTTAAATGTGCTAAATTTTAATATTATTATTTTTTTGTGCATTTATCATACACACAAGTTTATGTTCCTCTTATCACTTATATATTTATTTTTATTATTATTATTTTGTTTGTTTCAAATATTTATTATTATGCCGAGAGCGAAAGAGAGAAATGAGATGATGATGAGAGGAGGAAATTTTCACACTTGCATATTATATTTTTTATATTTTTGTTTTGTGGTCACCACCTCTTGAAAAACTTCTACATCTGTCACGTCCTTATAATAGTTTAGTAGAGCTATGTAGTGCTCAGTTGCTTATTTCTTCCCTCTGAGTAGAGTAGATAGATAGATGGTGATATACTTACAACAACAGCAGCAATATAATAATGATGATAGCATATATTTTTTATTATAAATATCCCTTTTTATGTGTGTGTCTGTGTCGTCCTGTGTGTAGTATGTGCGTGTATTTTATTTTACTTTACAACTCTCCGCTTGCTTTTGCTTCTTTTTCTGCCACTACTACTCCTTGTGTGAGCGTGAAACAGAGAGAGAATATTATTCAGAGATGTTGTTGTAGAGCTGTGTGCTGTGTGTGCTAGGCTACTAGTAGCTAGTAAATAGGTATGTGCATTTTAGCAAGTAAGTTGGTACGTAAGTAAAGTAAGTACACTGCTATAATAATATGCATGGACAAAATGGGCAGATTTTTAACTATATATTATTTTCGTGGTTTACTACTACTTACTTCTTTATTTTTATGATAACTTGAATAGTTTAAGTTTGTATACTGAATACTGGTGGTGGTGGTGTGGTATATTGGTGGATAGGAACATATATATAATGGTTTCATATATTATGTTGTAGTAGTAGAGGTGGTTATATATGTGCTTATGTACAAAACTTTTTTGTAGAAGTAATCATTATAATCATATCGGTGTAATAGGTAGGCTGGCTATATGGAAGGAGAAGAAGGAGGAAATTTTATGAATATTTTCTTATAAGGCATGTAGGTTGTTTGTAGGTAGGAATGAATGTACATTTAATAGAGAGAGATTTCCCATAAATACCGACATACATAACACATATAATTGTACACTATGCTGCTGCTGCTCCTTCTAGCTTGGTTGATATATAACAACAATCTCCTTCCTTCTATCTCAACTAAACCCCTTCACTTCTCACAAAAACTTTTCATACATGTAATAGGGAACTCCAACAAGCAAAAGCAACTCTTTCCTCCAATAAGACCATTTTGTAGCGTTTTCCAAAGGCGAGAGCCACAACAGCTCGCAGTGCTCCATTATGTATACCTATTCCTATTATTATTATAGGGCATAAAGCCATATAATTTTTACAAAAATCTATTGGCTATACATATAGTGCCTAGTGTATGTATATACACATATAGAAATATCCATTTGAAATTATATGGCGAGTTTGATAGGAATGCATGTATATCCATCCAAACAAACATGTTTAAATGCTCCATATAATAGTACACGTTCCTGCTCCTTTTTTACTACAATATCCAGATACACACACACGTACGTACGTAATATACAATTCTCTTTTCCATCCAAACCAAAATTCTATTGCATTGCATACATATTGGGTTAATACTAATACACTCTAGTAGATACAAATACAACATTCAATTCAACACATAAAACGCTACAGAAAGAACTGAGGACTCTGAAGTAGTAGGAGAAACATTACATATTATTGCCTACACACATCCACTCCATCTGCATACTTTACTTTACTCACTCTCACGACAAACGCGAAAAGCAAATTTTTAGCATAAGCATTTTTACTGTAATAGCAGAGAGGAGCAGCAGCAACAGCGACGACGACGAACACTTCTCCTTTTTTCCTACCACTTATACTACTACTACTACTACCACATACTCGGGACTTGTTTTATTTTAGCTAGAAATTCTATATGGCAAATGTTGTAGTTGTGTCCCTACCTAAAACTATTGCACAAATAATGGTCATACAAAAAAATCTAGATCTCTTCGTCTCCTCGACACCATACCAGCAGCAGCAGCAGTTCTAGTTCTGCTCCTCTCTCTCTCTCTCACTCTACACAATATGCATATATTATCATCTTTATGTTTGTATTTTCTCTTTTGCTTACTTTTGAGTAACACGAACAAACTATGCAAGAAGGTATGAGTAAGTAATAGCAATATTACTTAGAAGGGTTAGTTCAACCAGACCATCTATCCATCTCCTTCCTCTCTCTCTCTGGTAGTCTGGCAAGTCTGGTTTGCCTGTTGTTGTACATAAGTTGTCTGTGTATAAAATAGCAAAATGTGTAGTAGTAAAATTGTTAGCGAGAGAAGAGAAGCGTTTTCATTTTATTCGCGTGTGTGTACTTTTTAGGCATAAACACATATATATATATGTACTCTCATGCTAAAATTTTTGCTACACACTCAAACCCAACTAGTAGCAAAAGTCTATCTGTCTATAAGGTTTTTATGCATACAAATAGTTATGGACATGCATGGTAAGTAAAGTATATGGATGGATGCATTATACATTACATGATTTAATCGTTATTGTCTTTTCTGCTGCTCCTCCGTAATAAATATACAATGTTTGGTGTGATGACGATGATGAGTCAAGTTAAGTAAAACACAGGAAAATAACATGCCACAAATATTACAAAAGATATACTACGTACGACACACACGTTTTAACTCTCTACACAACAACACACATGAATACTACTAGAAAACGACATACATGCCTAAACTACTACTAGTAAAGTAGTTTCTCTCAAAAGTTCCCTGATGACGACGACGACGAGGATGATGAGATGAGCAGAAAAAGAAGGTGCTGTGTGTGTGCTGCTAGTAGAGCCAGTGCAAATATATAAGCAAAAGCTATAATATTATGGCTGTGGGGGGAAGACGAGAAGAGAAGAAGAAGAGCAACAGCAGAAAAAGAGAGAATAAGCAAACCAAGTTATGTAGCTTTTTTCATATCAGCAGGCAGGCATCATCATCATCGGGCATCTTTCCTTTCCTGTCTTCCTCCTCCTCCTCCTCTCTCTCCTCTTTGAGTACAAGTAGTAAGTTGAGTTGAGTACTACTAGGACTCCTTTTTGTGGAACAAGTCTGGCTTCATCATGACCGTGATGATGATGAGGATGTGATGTTGGTAGATTGTAGGTATATTCTTTCCTTTCCTCCAATAATAACATATACAATGCCTCCATAATATAAGGAAAAAGAGGAGAGGTGGATGGAGGCGAGAAACTCAAACGAGCACTGCTGCTCTCTTCTTCGTCTGTCGTCTTCTCCTTTCTTTTTTCTCTCTCTCTCTTGCCCATGGATGGTCTCTGGTGGTGGCAGTGGCATGGCAAATGGCAGTAGTGCTTCTGCCTCTGCTGCTTCACACACACACACAACTTTATTCAAAATGTTTGAAAGGTGGTTTCGTTTCGTTTATGCTTTTGCTGGCCTGTAATATGAAATGAAAACGATTTTGAGGAGAAGAAGGAGAGAGAGAGAGAGAAAAAAAGAAAAGCGTGTGCCGTCAACGTCGCCTTGTGCATATGCTTTTTGAAGCTCTGGCCTGTGTGTGTGTGTGAGAGAGAGAGGAGATGAGGAGGAAGAGAAGATGCTTTGGTCCTGGTCTGGTCCGTGTCGTATCCTGGAGTTTCCGTTTTCATCATCATCACTCGGAATCACATTTTATATAATAATAGATTGTTGTATATGTATGTATGCATTTCCAAGTAAAATAGACGTGTTGGATAAGTGAGAAGATACACACAAGCTGAAAATTCTTAATACACAGGCACACACACAAGGCAGCAGCCTCCGTGACATCCGAGTGGAATGGATGGATGGATTGGATGGGTAGATATAGATAGATGGAAATACACATGATGATAGAATAGAAGGAGTGAGAGAGGATGATGATGAAATATTTTTTCTCTGTGCCTGGTACATCTTCTCAACCGACGGTCCGATCGCTTCAGCAACTCAGCTTCCATCATAATAATATCAATAAACATCATTTCTGAAAATAAGGTAACAGGTGTAGCCGGGTTGCGGGTCGAAATCGGGGGGAAAGTAGCCAGGATTACCTATATCCTCTTGTGATTTTTTTAGCCAATCATAATCGAAAAAATGGACAGACAAACAGATGCACAATATATACGTACTGAATATAGATTACCCATATAAAAAAATGAACTTCATCTCTTCTGGATTTATATTCATTTTCGTTATCGGTTCACATCTCCTGAATTACCGTTTTTCTCTTCTGGTGCTTTTCCTTCTCACAGTTACTCGGAAAGCAGCACACAAACACACACACACCAACATCAAAGAAAAATCATCCCAGTCATATTGGCACATCCAAAAAAAATTGTAATTTTGCAAAGAAACTCAGACTGTGTGAGGAGAATCACACACAAACAAAAAAAGCAGAATGTTATTCAAAGAAGCTGCTGCTGCTGTGAAACTGATTGTCTAAATAATATATATTCCCAATCCCAATGTATACTTCTATTAAAAGGTTCGCTCGTTTCCTTTAGCTTTTCCTTCATTTTCATTTTTTTCTCTTCAACAAAATGAGCATAAAAGATGCGAATACACATAGGTACTTGTATCTATACGGGAAACAGAGATAATGTATATAAAAAAGTGATACCAGCAGCAGCCTTAACAAATCCGGATGTACATTTATGAAACTTATTATTAAGCAGTATGTACAGGAGCAGCGGTACCAGTGCCAGTCTCTCTTCATGCTAATATATGAAGAAGAAAATGAAAATAAGTGAAGAGAAGTAAAAGAGGGAGGGAGTCGAGCTAATTTAGTTTTCGGGGGAGGGGAACAGCGTATATAGATGTTCGTTTTCTTTATGCTGATGATGATCGTGTTAGAATATTACATTACATACTACAACTAGTGTATATATTCAATATTATAGCACAACTTAAATAACTGCTGAGCGAACACATTACACGAGTCGCGACTTCGCTTCGCGAGTGAGTGAGGAAGCGAAAAAAAATGAAAACGAAATGAGATCATGTCATCATGAATGTTATTCTCCGTTTGTAATTATGTTACTACTTCTTCTCCGGCCGTGATGATGATGATGCTGGTGCTAGTGTTGGTACATAAATATTACTTGTAAGTAACGCTGGCAGGATATTTTTTGCTAAACAAGTAAATTAAGTAATGTAGTGTGCTATACAGTGAGTAGTTAGGTAGACATACCTACTCATTTTCCATGATGATGATATGATATGATGATGACACATGAGTAGTCGCAGTCAGTGGAGCTGACTGACGTCGATGATTTTGGTAGTGTTGCATATAATATGCTTGTAAGGTTGGATGGAAACGGAGAGATGGAGAGAGAGAGAGAGAGAGGAAGTGTTTTACTTGCAATTTTTTTATCAAACTAGAACTTTTCCTATATACGTTTTGTTTTATAGGATGATAATGAATTGTAAAGTAAATGAAACAAATAACTTTATTTATCCAAACCGCAAACATAACGTGATATTTTTGATGACTCAACGACTCAATATTAGGAACATCATATTATGGTTAATTAATAACACAAATGCTCATATTATACTTGGAAGTAAGCCTATATATGCATTTTTACTCCAAACTATTTCCGCTAATTTTTTGTTTATCTCTCTTAAACTGTGTTAGCTCCATGCATGTAGTACAAGTATACTAACAAACAAAATTCGCGGAAGCAATTTTTTAAGGGGAGTAGTAGGGATTTAATTTTTGCGTAACGATCTTTCCATGTCGGCAAGCATTATAAATAGATAAGCTCATGTGGAAAGGAAATGAAATATTAAATATATATTTGTGTATGATTCAGTGAGCCATTTTAATTAATTTTCATAGAAAACTGGCTGAGAAGGTAAAGGAAAGTGAAGGAGGAATTGGAGAGAAAACCACACGTGGCTACCTATTGACATGATGATGATGTTTTGCAACATTCCATACGTCATCCAGCGTTACAGTAAATTAGAAATTAATAGTATTGCACAACCAACATGAACAAAAATAAATAAATACTTTTCATGAAAACCAGGCCGCAGTGACGTAAACAGGTAAATTCAATAAAAAATAATATTGAATGAAATGAACTGCCTTTTGTCGTGTTGACTTGAGGTTCATTGTCAAGAAAAAAATAACCTTTCTCCTTTGACTCCTGCTATTCAATAGTTCGGGGAAAATGTTCAATGAGAAAGCGCGTTAATGCGTAAATAAATTAAATTATTACGCACTTTCTCTTTCTTTTGAAATCAATCCGAGTTGTGGGAGTAATGAACTACCTTGATCAAATAATAAAGAATTTAGGTGGGTCAAGTGGTACATTAATTTTCTCACGCGTTTAGTTTATAATATACTTTCATTTTGTAACGGGGCTTTAATTAAATCAAAGATTCTTCTTGAATACGAAGCAATAATAGTCGAAGCGATGGTGGCGGTGGTGGTGCTAACGGAGAGAAAACTTTTACTTTCAACTTTCTTCCTGATTCTTTACATTGGTTTCCCTGTTTTGGCCCAACTTTCTTTATTTATTTCCCTTTCTCCTCTTTTCCTTCCTTTCACTCGACATTCGACAAGCAACAAATAATACATGGGAAAGGAGCAAGGCACAACAAATTCTTTTTTATGGCTTACACTATATACCGTGATGAATGAAAAACTACGTACAACATCGAGCAATAAGCAATAAAAGCATATAATATGTGATTGCGAAACCTATAGAAATGACGGTGATGGGGGATGGGGAGACCCTAGACACTTTTCACTGTATCATGATCATCATCATCATCAACAACATTGCCCTATAACTCTAATATTAATGGAGAACGCTTTGTTTTTTTCCTAGCTGCTGGAGAAAGCTAAGCTTCCGTTTTTTACTCTCAACCCAAGCAACAACATGAAACAGACTCCAAAGTCCGAACACAATAAAAAATACAAAGTGTTCAACAACAGTTGCATATTCTATTCCCTTCTTCTCCTTCTTTTTCTGTTCCTCTTGAGTCAGTCAGAGCACAAAAACTTATTATGCTGGTTTCGGGCCGACACTGTTGATTGTTATAAGGGTGTGCATGTACAAGTGCTATAATGATATTGGTTTGTAAGTAAAATAGAGAACGAGAGAGAGGGGGAAAGATTATGAAGGAGGAAGAAGAAGTGTGTTTTAAATGGTACTGTTGTGTGTTGTGTCGGTCCGACCGACCGAGGAAAAGCAACTCACACACAGCACACAGAGAGAGTGAAGAGAAGAAGAAAGGGGAAAATTATGTATATAATTTTAAGGCATATATTCAAAAAATTCACAATTATATCTGTAGACACGCCACAGCAGCAGCAAGGATATCAGAAAAGGAAAATTATAGGTTTTGTATTAAAAAGTAAAGCATATCGCTGTGCTGCGAGAGTAGTAGTGATGATAATGATGATGTTGGTAGTGCTGGTGGTGGTATATGGGAAGAAATAAAGCCGGAGAGAAGAGCCGGGTGTGGCTGGGAAAAAGTAAAGTCTTTTTACAGTAGTGCTGCTTGCGAAAGTATATGACTTGGCTCCTTCTTGTGTGTGTGCGAGTGTGACCATAATGATGAGAGTGAGCGAACGAGCGAGTGAGTTCGATTGTTTCTCTGCTCCTTGTGTACTCTTCTTTTTGCTGTATTTACTTCTCCATGTTATATGTGCTTGTACAACAACTTTGCTAAAGGTTTTTAGCTTGGCTGAATTGGATGTAGATGACGTAGTGCAAAATGCAAACAAAAACTAGTTTGCTGAAAAGGAGAGATTTCTTCATGATGGTAAGCTGGTGGTGGATGGATGGACGGAGTTATACGCTGTGCTACGCTGGCCGACAGAAGGAAGGGGGATATTTTAGCGAAGTCTATGTGGCGTACTATCAAGTAACAGGAGTGTTGTGGGAGTTGGAGCTGGGAAGCAGAAACTGGATTCCAAGAAGAGATATGTATGGACTTCCTCAAGATAGCGCAGTATGAAGTATGAACGCGAGCTAGTAAGAAAAAGTAATACAGCCTCACAAAAAATAATGCTCATGTATAGATTTTATTGGAGGCGAAATGGCGAAAAGTGTAAAACCATAAACCATTCGAAAGAAAAGATAAAATAGAATTTTGGAAGATTTTAGATTTGTTGTCGTTTTCCGAGCCGAGACGAGAAAATTGTCAAAACCAAAGTTAACAAGCGTTTAAAGCTGTATTCAAATCCGCGATAAGATCTTCAACGGATTCCAATCCAACTGAAAGTCTGACGAACGATTCAGTTATTCCCAGTTCCGCCCGTAGGTCTGCAGGAACGGAGGCGTGTGTCATGGAGAACCTAAAAAGTTCGATGATTGCATATCAAGAGACTGACTGCGAAAAGGGTCATGAAGTTTGAATTGATTAGCGTAATGATGACAAAATCTTACGGTAACTCAGCCAAGCTTTCGTATCCTCCCAAACTCTCGGCCAAGCTAAATACTTTAAGGTTCTGAAGAAATACGCTGGAGTTGCCGGACTTGATATAGAAGGAGATCAGTCCAGAGTGACCTGCAGTTTGCTTCAAGGCGAGTTCATGTTGTGGATGATCTGCTAAACCGGGGTGGAGAACCTTCTCAACTTTGGGATGCGCAACTAAAAATTTCGCGATGGTGTAGGCATTTTTCATGTGCAATGGCATTCTGACATGGAGTGTTCGCAGAGATCTCAGGACCAGATAGCAGTCAAATGGGGAAGGAACAGCTCCCAAAGCTGTGTAGTATAATGAAACTCAAATTATAGATAATCGCGTTACATAATATGTATCATAGATCAACGAATCAATTGAACTTACAATTTTGCAAGAAAGCTAATCTGTCTTTTAGCTCATCACTAGACGTGACAACAGCTCCCATAAGTACATCAGAATGACCGTTCATGTATTTAGTCAGGGAGTACACTACAATGTCAGCTCCGAGGTTTAGAGGACGCTGTCAATAAAACAAAAACATTCTGGTAGAAAATGCAACGTCTTTAAAAAATACATCATGACTTCTATTTTTTGAGACCATACCTGGAAGTATGAGGTCAAGAATGTATTGTCAACCACAACAATAATATCTTTTGAGAACTTGTGCACCAGCTCAGATACAGCAGCGATATCAACCACCTTCAACGTTGGGTTGGTTGGAGTTTCGATCCAGACCATCTATTTAAATTTATGAAAGCGATTGGTTTAAAAACCCTTCATATGCTTGAACTGAAAATATTAACTCCGTTACATATTATATTCGTTTGATTACCTTTGTTTTCTCTGTCAGCGCTTCTTTCACCTTGTCAAGTTGCGTAAGATCAACAAAGTCAGTGTCGATATTAGCCGTCTTCTTCATTTGTCGGAACAAACGTCCAGTTCCTCCGTAGAGATCATCCATAGACAAAATACGATCGCCACTATTCAGCATTGCCACTAAGTTCGTGGTGGCAGCCAATCCGGATGAAAATGTCAACCCTGTTTTTTACATACAAAATTCATATATTGTACAAACCTAGTTAAGTAATTAACTCTCCCTCCACAGTCTAAAAAACACATTGTACGTAAAACTCAAAACGTACCATACTTTCCCTTGTCCAAGGCTGCAAGTGTTTCCTCCAGAATTTGTCTGGTTGGGTTGCCACTTCGAGTGTACTCAAATCCCTATTACATCAATGATAAAAAGCAATGTTAATTTTAGCCTTACAGGTATGCCATGCGTAGTGATAACTATATGACACCTTTCCTTTATGAGCTTACTCTATGCTGAGCCGGAGCATCTTGCTCGAAAGTTGTAGACAGTGAAATGGAAGGGACTACTGGAGCATAAGACCAATCTTTCGGAATGTAACCGGAATGAATTGCGGACGTTGCAAATCCTGAATCAACAGGTAACCACGCTAAGGCACTGGCGCTATCTCCAGCCCCATTGACATGTCCATTTTGGGTGTTACCGTTCATTGTTGCTTCGGTGAATTATTTAGCTAAAAGAAAAACATATTAATCATACTAAGAATTGGAAGCAAAAGTGACTCATATCAAACAATTGACAATAACACACAATACATGCAAACACTTAAAAATGATATTTTCTCTACCTCCTTTCACTCTTTACCTGTCACTAACAAGTTTCCTGACAAACTGACAATTTGGTGGAATGACGCTTTTTGTTTTCCTCAAATTTCCCTTGACTCACATTAAACGTAGATGACAACTCTTTCTGGTCAACAATGTAGTTAGCACAACAACGTTAGAACGGACTGATAAGATAAGGTAATCTGACAATATGTCAATATGGCCAATATTCAGGTGCTTTCTTCTCAATTGATCGCCAAACTGAGAATGATGCAATATTGCTTTCGAGAAAGTCAATATGTTAGCTTGACATGACAGATTTCCCAGAGACGAGTGCACAACAGGAGCAGAAACAGCAGAACATCAGCCGCAAAAGCGTAGTGAAACTGTGAAACGGAGAAAATGATCACTCGACTCGTCACAAGAGAACATTAAGCATTCATACGAATACGATCAACAAAACATGCACGAGTATCAGATTTTTTGCAAGCTCGCCCAGGAAAGCAAAGCCAAGAGCACATTGCATGCAAGCAATTACATTGCAGCATTCCTGCGGCACACTTTTCTCTGACTTCAGCTCTGGAGCAACGTGATACAAATTCGAAGATGCATTTTTCATTCCAGAGATTCCAGTACATCAAGCGCAGAGAAACCGATTTCCAGCAGTTACGCTCTTACGCTTGTATGCTGGAAATGCCACCCACGCTGCGTGGGTCACGCACTCACACCGATCAAACATAATCGTAGCGTCGAGTTTTACGTTGCAATGTTTACTTGCAAGTAAAAAGCATGAAATACTTTTTTGGTTCATAAATAAAAAATGTGAAATGATTGACCATACACGATTTTTGTAACCATCTTCATTCCTGGACTTTCGAATGGAAAACATTGAAACATATAAAATCATGTAATTAAATGTGTATGCATAACTATCATCATAAAATCATAATAACGATCTTCATAATAATTTGTTTCATATTCCACAAATTGATGCATTCACCGAAGTTGTATTTATGCCTCCGTAAACCTGTAATTGTAAAAGTAACGTAAAAGCAAAGTAAACTGATATAAATACTTTTATATTTTATACAGCCACTCGCACAATTTCAAAGTGTGCATTCATTCAAGTGCGATGGTTTTTATCTCCAGTTCATGGTATGAAGTCTCATCATTGCATTGTTACCTTGCTTGGTTGAGCTTGAGTTCTCTGACCTTTTTAGGGTCCTTAGGAATTCAGTTTGGTCAATACATCTTCAACTGCAATGCATATCTTTTGGAACGTTTTTTCAGTCTATCTATGAACTTTTATATATATGAATTATTTTAATTGCTAGAGGCAAACGCTTATTAAATAAACCAATTTGCATGGAGCTAGGTACACTACCACACAATACAATCAAAGTGACCATACGTCCCGATTTTCCCGGGATTGTCCCGGTTTTCAGACCCCGTCCCGGCGTCCCGATTTTGTCCCGGATTTCAAATTGCGTCCCGGAAATCCCGGGATGAAAATTTCATAATTCGGTTAAGAAAAGGCAAAGATATTCATGAGAAATAACCAACAAAATCGCTATTTTGGACAATTGTGTGACTCAACACAGTTCCATTTCGTAAATATCATCATTTTTCCACATATGTATTCTCATTTGTCTCTGAAACCACAGTTTTGTGAGAAAGAATTACATATTTGCTAAGCATTAGTGTTCAATGTTGGCTTGTTTGCATTTGTAGTTGTGGCTGATCAGTTGAAACTATAAGTTAGTATAGACATTTAACATCAAATTCGTTAGCAAATTAAAGATAGCTATACAATTCCTCAACTAAAACATCTACGAAATTCGTAATCTGGGATAAACAACACATTACTACCCTAACTATCAACTTTTGAGGTATTTTAACTACAGGAATGGCTTATTAAAGTGAAAATTTCAAAATTTCGCCTCGCTTCGCTCGGCGGTCTTCCATAATAAGCGCTAATATAGCTATTAATCTGTTATATTGTAATTTCTGTTATTGTCATAACCTACACGAACATGTCTATCTTTGAATTTTAGTACAAATATACAAGCCAAAATAGCCCTTAGAAATTCTAAGTTAGAATAAAGCTTAGCTTTTAGTATTATATGGTACTTTTCTAACCCGAATTTTCATTGTCCCGGTTTTTTACAACACAAAATTGGCTATATTATGCTAATTAGGGGTTTTGTGCATAATGTCCCGGGTTGGGGTCTGAAAAATATGGTCACTTTGAATACAATACCCCTTTATTAACTTACCTGGTAATATGTCATTAGTATTAGCTCAGGTGGCTTCATTTTTTAGCAATCCAAACTGAACTGGATCGGAACAACTTGTATTCGAACAATTTCAGATTCGGAATTCGGATAACACCGGATTATTTTCAATATTGTATGAAATGAATTAAAGTAGGGCATTTCCTGGAAAGGAAATGAGCCGGTTAAAATTCATGCATAATTAAAGAGTTGGGAGACAAGGAAAGTAACGGTATATAGCATACTATTCGACCGTTAATTTCCCTTGGAACGTCCAGCCCAGAGTCCAGTGAGTCGTCTGAGTCTGTCTTCTATTGTCTATAGACAGCAAGCAGCAGGACTAGTGGGACGTGCACGTCGTCCTCTTCTGTCTCTTCTCTCTGCTGCTGTTGCTCAATGGTCAACATTACACCGGATCATCCATATCCAAAGATACACAACAGCAAAAATTGTTTGTCTTCTCTCTCCTCTCATCATTGCCTTCCTGGATACTTTTTTACTCATCATCAGTTGATAACCAACTTATTTGCCTGCCTCTGAGCAAGCCTACTAGTCAGTACCGGACGGATTCCGAATTATTTAACTAATTCGTCTGTGTAAATGTGTAATACTCGAGTTGAAGATTGCTTGTGTGTTAAATAATTATACTAAATTGCGGCTTTTTAGCCTTTGTCTGCCAACTGCTCCCTCTCAGCTGCTTGTACGTGACTGGAAGCTGGAGAGTATTTTTTTGATGTTTTTAGTACATTAAGTCGTTGGTTGATCGCTGTATTTAACGGTGTTCTGTCAAAAAATATTGAGAGGGATTAATTTGGGAACACGAAAAGCGGGCCCAGGTTTGCTTTGTGGTGGGAGCACCGCTGCTGCGCTGTTTCGGTTTGGTTACCTAATTGAATTTGGACAGGTTCCAAGGTGAGTTCCAGTAACTGTTACACGATGGTACATTGCGTATTTGGAAATATGATTGGTTTTATAACTGGTATACAAGCTGGTTACAAACGAACATTGACTTGTAATGTAATGAGGAATTATTAGTTATATTAATAATTTGGTTTTGATTGATTTCAGGTGTTGTTGCCAACAATCAACAGTCGGAAACAACGGTTGGCGATCACTCTCAATTGTGCTGATTTTGCATCTTAGAACAAACGTGCAGCAAAATGGCGTCTCAGAAGGAGAACGCTGATGACTTGGCGAAAACAATGCGGCTAATGAAGCTGCAGCCAAAACCTCCTAGGACGCCGGAAGAAGCACTGTATCGACAGTTTGAGTTTTGGTCGACACAGCCAGTGCCTAAGATGGGTAAAATAAACCACTTTAAAAATTGCACTGCTTATAGATTATAATATACTTTTATTACGATGCTGATTGTATGTCTTTTAACAACAGATGAGGTGATAACTACGAACGAACCAATAGAGCCGGATGTTGAAACCGACCAGATTAGAAAAGAGCCCTATTCTTTGCCGGATGGATTTATTTGGGATACGTTGGATTTAGAAGATTCATCTGCGGTAAGGAATTTAATTTTAAATAACGAAAAAAATGTCACAGAACATAATGAAACATAATGCACGACCGGTGTACGACGACTGTTTACAATACAATATTAACTTACTCTTTTGATTTCTAGTTGTCTGAACTATACGTACTGCTAAGTGAAAACTACGTTGAAGATGACGACTGTCTCTTTCGCTTTGATTATCCACCGGAATTTTTGAAATGGTACGCTTAACAGTATACACTACCTAAGCCAAAAGCTCTTTCTTGGTCATAAGCCCTGCAGAGTTACAGTTTAAGTTTATTATAGTTTAAAATTTTAAAATTAATTTTTGTTTCAGGGCACTAAAACCTCCAGAGTGGAAACAGGAATGGCATTGTGGTGTTAGGGTCGCAAAGAATAAGAAATTGGTAGGCTTTATTTCAGCAATTCCTGCCACAATCGGAGTCCATGGAAAGTAAGTAGTCGCATTGCACTGCTACACAAAAGTTAATATACGTATTGAGTGAATTAGCCCCTAATTTATCAACTACAATTTTGTCCAACAGGTCGCTGAAGATTGTGGAAATTAACTTCCTGTGTGTACACAAAAAACTGCGTTCAAAACGCGTTGCTCCAGTTCTCATTCGTGAAATCACCAGAAGGGTCAATGTTCATGGAATATTCCAAGCCGTTTACACAGCCGGAGTGGTGTTACCTAAACCAATTGCCACTTGCCGTTACTGGCATAGGTCCTTAAATCCAAAGAAGCTTATCGAGACCCGGTTTTCCCATCTCACACGGAACATGACTCTTCAAAGAACAATTAAACTATTCAAACTTCCAGCAGAGCCAAAGTGCAGTTATCTTAAACCCTTATCAAAGACTTTAGTTCCTGGTGCGCATGCCCTGTTGAAGAAATACTTGGAAAAGTTTAAGTTACGACCAGAATTCGATGAACAAGAGTTTGAACATTGGTTCACCCCCAGAAGAGATATTGTTGCCACATATGTGGTAGATCGAGGTGGAGAAATTACAGGTACATCAAATTATTACTATATTTATTGAACTTTAAGTTAAATTCCTACCCGGATGTGACTAACTTCATGTTCATTTTTTTATTTTATACAGATTTGATAAGTTACTATGCTTTACCATCCACTGTGGTAAATAACCCGGTTCACAAATCTATCAAGGCCGCCTATTCATTTTACAATGTAGCCACGTCCATGTCATTGCAAGATTTAATGTTTGATGCGCTCATTTTGGCGAAAAACGTATGTTTCCACTCCGTTTTAATTACCTATTCCAGTCAACTATGTCAAAAATCCGATCCGATTTAATTCCATATTTTATTTTTCTGACATTTTAGGATGGATTCGATGTTTTCAATGCCTTGGATTTAATGGACAACAAGGAATTTTTGGAAAATCTGAAATTCGGTGTGGGAGATGGAAACTTGCAATATTACTTGTACAATTGGAGATGTCCCTCTGTGAGTTCCAATGAAATTGGACTGGTTTTGCAATGAAGGAAGACGTTCTCTAAAATTAAATACTATAAATGCCTATTTCATAAACAAAGAAACCAACACATTGTTTCTACCAGAACATTCGGCCGGTGATAACAAAAATACCACAATTCATTGTTGTTTTATTCCGAAGCAAAATTAATTGTTACACGTTATAACGTAATGTTTTACGCAACTTTGCAGAAGAATACCGCGGATTATACAGATAACTTTTCGTGTTTGAAGATTTAAAATTTCATGTTTCGGTCATTGTTTCTTTAAATTGTTGAATCATTTATAATTAATCCCGTTGTTATATAAAAAGGTTATAGAAAATATATAATCAAATCACTTGTCAAAACATTGCGTTTGAAATTTGTTCGAGACCTTCTGAAAGATGGAGCGTAAAAACGAAAAAAACGAACTGAAAATGATAGGCGTACTAAAGTATATTTGAAACCAAAATATAATAATTGCTTGAAGCAATAACAATTAAATATAGTTTCATGTATTCCTTTTTTCGAAATGGTAAAATAAAATGAAATTATATCATGTAGAATTTGGATACTTTTATATGCACACGTTTTACTTTGGATAACATAAAAATATACCACCCTCCTTGTTCTGTTTTCTCACAATCACAAATAAAGCTACTGTTAGTAAAGTTAATTAAATGCTGAAATCACGAGCTTTCCAAGTTTTTCAATGAGTTGAATTTCATTGTGTTAATTTTACTTTGCCAAGTTGAGTTATATTTGTCGGCGCCTGATTTAGTAAATTATTGTCGTTGTTGATTTATTTGCTCATTTTGTGTAATAAACCTGATGAGCACAATGACTTCTGGTGATTATACGAGAATGTTATTATTGATTTGAGGTTTTGTATACATACCTATATTATAAAAATTGGTTACATTAAAAGGCTTCCTGGATAACACTAGTCGTAATCGTAATTTTTTGTCTACGATTTCATTTATACTTCTTTTAATAATAATAATAAGTTTTTAAAGGGGAAAAATTGTATTTACAAAATTATGAGTCAGACTAAGGAAACTGGTACGGAATGAAGATAAATGGGATATCATTTCTTAATTTGTTAGTGCATGTGTGTTGATGGATGCATGTCTGTAATTCTGAAAGAATACATATATTATTGATGATAGATGAATAAATGTAGTCAATCGTATGCCTTATTTTATACGAATTCAATAATCGATTAAACCAAATTATTATACCAAAATACGTTATTACTATGCATTCTGCAGGACATCAATTTTAACTCAATGTGGATGCTTCAAAAGTAACATGTTAAGTTTGATACCTGCAGCATACCACCAACTAACTAAAGGAAATGGACTCCTCCAAAATAATCTTTTTCTTTAATTCATGATTTTACTATTTCTCGGCGTTTAATAGAACGAAGATGCAATCAGCATTAGTTTGGGGTAAAATGAATTTATGTTATGGCTGACGTTCCTGTCTGCTATTGTTTTACTTTCTCCCTTTCTGTGACGTTTGCTGAGTTCCATGGCTCGTTATGCGATCCCTACATGGAACCTTTTTGAAATCACACATGAATCTAGAATTATTATTTTCGTACGTATTCATAGGCTTCTGCAATAATCAGGCATTCGACCAGATAATACCAATATAGAAAACAAATAGAAAATTTTATCACTGCATCGCATCGTTGCGATCAAGCTCTACTACTACTGCAACTTGATCTACTTTACTAACTCGGTTACTTGTATTAGGTAGCATTTTTGGGAAGGAAGCATTGAAGCGCATGTAATTGTATTATATTTATTTAGCGTTTGATAATCAATAGTTTCTCCTGAGACTACCCAGAGAAGACACTAGGACACCCGTTCCACGTGTACAATAGTGTACATGATAACATCATATTAATGTCCAAAGAAGCCATATTATTCCAGAGCACATGGAAAGTACAAAAATGCAAAGCACTACATCTCAAGAGTCTTGTAAGTGCGACTCGTCGAACCTGTTCATACTCTCGAAATGTTGTATAACATCTTTTATTTCGTTTACATCATGAAGATGGCAACTTGAATGTGTATCTTGTCTTTTAGTTATCGTCTTAAATATTCCAGATAAAAAGAGAAAGCGTATGTAAACTTGTCTGTCGGAGGGACCGGACGGGGACACCTAACTAACCAAGTTTAAGATATACCCTCATTATATATAGTAACATGAACTGCATGTACGAACCATGAATCCAAGAAATATATGCACTACTTTAATTGTATGACATTTAGTTTAGCTCAGCGCAATATTTAGGCAAATGCATGTCCATATTATGGTTCGATATGTAATTATATATATCTACGTATGTGAATATGGTGTCGATGTCTCATGTCATGTATCATGTCGCCAAAAACTCAAACATCTAATTTCCTGAAATGCATGGTAGGTTATATAATCAGGCGGCATGGATGAGCTGAGTTTCATCTTTGATGACTGAACTCATTGAACAAAAATGTGGACGCTAACTAATTTGTTAAGATTCGGAATATGAAAAGTGTATCTGTCTGTTCACCTCAGTTCTATAGATTTCTCAGCTACGTTCAGTAGCTGCTTAAAGCTGTGACTCGAGTGGTGTCTGTCGGCAGTGTCAGTGTCAGGAATTTCGGTTCCAATTTACTTTTGTCACCGATTTTGAAGATCACTTCTAACGATAGGTAATTATCTTTTGAATTGCTATATTTGTACCTTTGGTTAATTAAGTTCAAGTGCATGCTGGCATGAGTTTCGAGTGGCATATCATACCTTCACTAGTAGTACGACAAACAGAAATAATTACAGATTTATTCTTGATCGCTTGCTATAAATTGTATTCTTATTGTACTATTAATAAGTTCATGCTTGACATGAAGTGATCTCCAGACTCCAGACATCTATTTCTGACGTTTACTCTGCACCGTTTCTCAATTTTCTTCGTTCTGTCCCTTTTGGAACGTCCATCTCATTGTGCCCCACAATGCATCATACCTCGCCGTATAAACTAATAGCAAGTGACAAAGATTTTGATTGCCAACAAAGAACATAAAATTTGATTCATACATTCCCAAATCTCAAGAAACCCTTTTTCATTCACTCTTCTGATTCTTTCATTAAAAATGATCCTCAACCATTCGCGTTGTGTGTATTAACGTATGTACATATATGTTCCCCATGCTCGCTCCCCCTCCAATGTTCATTGAAAAAATTCCTTTTCAAAATATGAAAAAAGCCGGCCGGACATGAAATTTGTAGAGTGAGCTCTGAAAAAAGAATCTTACACCGACACACGCACGTCATCATAGCATTGCTGCACATACTCAACCAGCAGCATAATATAATATCCTTTTTTGTTATCCAGCATTTGTCCAGCATTGAAATTGAAAATTCAGTAGGTATGCATCTATCCATTACGTGTACGTGGAATACTTTTTTGACCATGTACCTTTAACATAACGTGACTTTTCCATGTTGTGCGTGCGTACAGCTAAAAAATTTCTCAACGAAAAAGCCAATCCTGGCAAGTATTTAAAAAGCACGTTAAGAAGAAACCTTAAAAGCTAAAGGCAATATTGCATGTTATTTTGTTGTACACTCCACTCAACCGTCCATCCACTTGAATCATTCCTTCTTCCATAATGCATAATGCCATGCCATGCAAACGCCGTGCAAGAAACATCTTTTTTACTTTTAGTTCAGAATCAGATCTGATTCCGCTGAAGCTCTCGTCTTATTTATCACAGCATTAGCTTGAACAAGGCAGCAGGCTAAAAAGTACAATCTTTTTTATACCACAGAACATCAGCCGAGCAATAAGCACCTAATATTTAGCCCTCTATATATTCCCAACAACATTAATATGCACTTTGTAAGTAAATATGGGAAAAATTATCCTACAACAAATCCTATCCTGCCTGTCTCAAAAATCCTTTATTTTTTATCCAACAAAAAGCCCAACTAAACTTGCTGTGTGCACAAAATGTACTGACTGAAAAAGTGTTTCAAGTATATTGTTATGTGTGCAGTGAGTACAGTAGTAGTAGTAGCAGAATCATCATCCATTCTTCTCACTACCATTTTATATGAATTGGTTGCATTGCCATGCATTGTAAATATCAAAAAAACTGTAAGTAAAGCAGTAGTATTGAAGAAACGCAATGTAAATGCAAATTGATAAAACCGTACCGGGTCCCATGCTTTTTCACACACAATCATCACCAAAAAGCTCCTTACTTTTTCCACCACTCACCTCAACCACACGACGACGACTACGATCGTCATAGTCAAGTCATTATGATCATCACATCGCTATTATTATTATCATCCTCATCATCATTTATATTTTTTCAATGCTCCATTTAGTAAAGCCGATCATCATTACTATCATCACCTCTCGCCACCTTCAGCCTATCATCCCATGTCCTAAAAATATATATTTCTCTGCACTATAATTTTTTTTGACACGCACAGAGAAAAAGCCGAGCAGACGACAGGTATACAAAAAAAGATTCTCTCTGTGTTTTTGTGTCTGTCTCTATTTAACAAACTGCATTACATACACACATTTTCGTCAAAAGACGAGAGAAATCATTATTAAACAACAACGGGTGCACTTGTTATACGTGTGTGATGTGATGAGATGAAGCATAATAGTATTAATTATTGGACTAGGACAACAAACTCGGCTATAATGCTTCATGTAAGCTAAATCTCCTTACAATAAATTTCTAAATGATACAGTATTACGAAGCCTTACAATCATCATCACTCATTGCGGGGGAGTTTCTCCAGCAGTTTATATAGTGAAAGTTTTGCACGCATCATCATCACCACCACCACCACCACTTGTGCTACGCATCATCATCATTCAAGAGCATCTTCCATTTCAACCAATCATTTATAGTAACGTGCGTAAATATTATGATGCCTAATCATAGTACGCTTAATAAAAATACGTCTTTATTAATAATATCCACTAGTGGACAAACTGATTTGCTAATTATAAGGAAAAATACAATAATACATGCTCCATCATAGAGACGCCAACAACGCCATTTACATCACCATCATCAATCATCATCCTCATAGTTTGTAAAAACGCCAACTTGGGATTACTTTAAATGATCAAATTTTAATAGTTGATTTTATTTTATTTTAAATATAAACTGAAAGCCAGTAGTCACAACGTGAAGAGTGAGTTTTAAAAACGTGAGACTAATTAAAGCTACATCACCAAAAAAAATCGTTGTCAATATAAATTTGTCATAGTCATCATGATGCGCAGCGTTCTCCTCGTCACCTCTGTGTTGAGTAGTGTGCACTTACGCATTTTGCACTTGCAGCAAATGAACGTGTAAATGTACTGCTTTTGTCTCAAGAGTAGACCAAGACGGTAGGCGGAAAAGGTCCTTCTCGGCTGCTGCTGCGGATTTTTGATGATGATCTGATTTTTTGGCTTCATCATTTTTTTATGTGCTTTTGTGTGTGATGTTGTGAATGTTATGATGAACTTGGGTGTTCCGGTTTCAGTCATCAACGTTTCAGTTTTCTCTAGTTTCAGTTTTAATCAATTTGGTAAGTTGTAGGAGTGGGTTTGTTCATTGTTGTACGCTAAGATTCATTAAATTTGTTAGTTTGTCTTGTCACTTGTGTGAGCGGTGATTTGAGAAGATGCTTCTGTTGGAACTTCTAACTTGGAAGTCCTGCTTTGTTGTCGTCCGTTATCATTATCAAGCTGTTTCGTCTAAATTTATAATATGTGGTTATCGGATAGGGCTGCAATGAAACGGTTTAAATTTGGTACATTTTTTTAGTGTTTTTAAATTTGATTTTTAATGGAGTTAAGACAGGTGGATGTGCATAAAAATGCAGTTTTAATGATGTTCAATCTTTTGCTTTTTTGTTGTCTATGATAATGATTGTGACTTGTTTAGGTTCATGGTAGACTGTAGACGGTTTGAAGATGACATCTTTTGAGTGACCTCAAAGAGTTTACTTACATTTTGGTTCTTGTTGTTGATTGTCATAGATAATATTTCTACGCTGGAGTTTGTAAGCAAGAAAACCAGGCGTCAAGATAGGGATGGTTTGTGGCAAAGAAGAGGATGGTGTTATGGACGGCAGTGTTAAGGACATTGAAGTGGACATGGACGGAAACGACACCACCACCGGTGTAACCGCCGCTGCCCCAGTGCCCCAAGTGATAATCTTGGATGCTGGTGCCCAGTATGGGAAGGTTATCGACAGGAGAGTGAGGGAACTAAGTGTTCATTCTGAACTTTTGCCGCTTGCCACCTCTGCCGAAGAAATTTCAAGTATAGGTTGCAAGTAAGACCGATTACGTGAAAATACAGCTTACGTGTTTTCAGAGCTAAATGTTGGTTGGAAATTTAATGAATGATGTTGTTCTTTTTTGCAGGGCGCTGATTATATCTGGCGGGCCTAATTCTGTGTACGACGCAGATGCGCCAGCATACGACCCAAAGATTTTTCGATTAGGTTTACCTATTTTAGGAATATGTTATGGAATGCAAATGATAAATAAGGAGTATGGAGGTAGTGTAATTAAAAAGGATGCAAGGGAGGATGGACAGTACACCGTTGAAATTGAGAATCGAAGCCGTCTTTTTAAGTAAGTATTATATGTTGAGTACGTTCATGTGGCCTTATCAATTGTTTATTCAAGTTTTGAAATGTAATATTGTTCGTTGCTTCTTTGCAGAGGACTTGATAAAAAGCAATCCGTCTTGCTAACGCATGGCGATAGCATTGATAGGGTGGGAAATGGTTTTCTGGTGGTTGGGAATTCGGGAAGCATCATCATCGCGATATCAAACGAGTCCCTTCAAATTTATGGTGTTCAGTTTCATCCGGAAGTTGATTTGACATTGGAGGGGAAAGCAATGCTCAAAAACTTCCTTTTTGACATTTCGGGGCTTACACCAACTTATACGCTAAGGAGTAGGGAAACCCAATGTATTGAGTATATACGAGAAAACGTTAAGAACCATAAAGTTTTGGTGAGTAAATTTCGCATCATCACATCAAAATTAAAATCTTGAATTGAATTTAAAGGAGTTTTAGTGATAACATATGAATTGGTTTTCACCCACAGATGCTTTTAAGTGGCGGAGTTGATTCAACCGTTTGTGCTGCCTTATTAAAGAAAGCATTAAGGGAAGATCAAGTAAGTCTATGACGAATTCTATTTATCCTTTTATATTCCATAAAGTTTGTGTAATTATATCACATATTATATCACAAATGAAATTGTGAATCTTTGCAGATTATCGCGGTACACGTTGATAATGGATTCTTAAGAAAAAACGAAAGTGATGCTGTTGAGCAATCCCTCAGCAGAGTAGGCCTTAAAGTTCACGGTACGCAAAAACTAGAATACGGATTTGCATATGCAATATGAGTCCAAATATCTTTGTCTGTGTTACCCTAATTCATTTTCTTATGTTCATTACAGTGGTCCGAGCATCGCAAGTTTTTTACGTGGGCACAACTAATATTCCTATTGATCCCAATAATCCAAATAAAATGATTCCTTCTAAACAGTTATCTTTTACAACGGAACCAGAAGATAAACGGAAAATCATTGGAGATGTGTTTATGAAGGTTGCGGAGAATGTGATATCCTCTTTAAATTTAAATTCAGAAGATGTGCTACTAGGTCAAGGAACGTTGAGACCCGATCTGATTGAATCAGCATCCAAACTAGTTTCCGGCAAGGCTGATACCATTAAAACTCACCACAATGACTCCGGTCTCGTGCGGAAGTTGCGGGACGAGGGTCGCGTTGTTGAGCCACTAAAGGATTTTCACAAAGATGAGGTACAAATTCCGAGAATACATGATAAACGTTCAAACTTTTATTTTAACGGGAGATCAAGAAAGCTGAAATCTAAATAAGTTATCAATTTTAGCTGATACTATTTCCCAATAGCAAAATGAGTAGTAATGAACAACCATCCGAAAATTTAGTTCATGCGGGTGGCTACATTACTCCTGACAGTTCCACAAACTAAACCTTTAAAATATATGAGATCGTTTGTAACCCGTGAAATAATTGAGATTCTGTTATATTTTATATTCGCAGGTCAGACAGCTAGGAAGAGATTTAGGACTATTGCCTGAACTCGTTGACCGACACCCTTTCCCCGGTCCCGGTCTTGCGATAAGAGTAATATGTGCTATAGAACCGTATATGGACAATGACTTTGCCGAGACGCAAGTTTTGGTCCGATTAATGGTGGAATATCACAGTATGCTCCAAAAGGGCCATGCTTTACTCAACCGTGTGGATGGCGGTTGCAGTCAAGATGAAAAAGAAAGACTTCGGCAGATATCTGCAAAGCAGCAGTTGCGGTCAACCTTATTACCGATTAGAAGTGTAGGTGTTCAAGGAGATAAAAGGTCTTACTCGTACGTTGCAGCCATTTCATCCGATGGCCAACCCGACTGGGATGAGCTTAGCTTTTTGGCTAGAATAATTCCAAAGGTAAATATACGTGTTCATAAATGATTGATTAATTGCAATTTATTCAAGTCCTTTTGACAACGATTTACAAAAAAATTCAAATGAAGTACCTAATGGTAAATTATTGTTTGTGTCATGTCATAAATAGGTTTGTCATTCGGTTAATCGGGTCTGCTACTTGTTTGGAGGTTTGGCAAAAGAACCAATTACTGAAATCACGCCGACGCTTTTAACTCCTGATGTCCTTACTACACTTAGACAGTGTGATCATTTAGCTCATCAAGTACGTCAATCTAACTGTAGAGAATGCAGTGAAATTACTGATAATATATGCTGACATTCAGTACCAGGTTCAAAGATGTTAGCCAAAGTTGTGTAATATATTTTTGTTTGGTTTTGATCCAAAGGTTTTACACGAATCAGGATATGCCGGAACAATCAGTCAAATGCCCATTGTTCTAATTCCAATCCATTTCGAGCGAAGCCAGATGAATCGTAGCCCATCCTGTCAACGCTCCGTCGTGTTCCGGCCCTTCATTACAAATGACTTTATGACTGGAATGGCAGCAATCCCTGGAAAACATCTGCCTACGGAAGTGGTCCATATGATGTGCCAACAGGTGGAGAAAGTTCCAGGAATATCAAGAGTCCTTTACGACTTAACATCTAAACCGCCTGGAACCACAGAATGGGAATGATGAGGAAACTTCTGGGAAAATTTTAAAATCCTTAAATGCATAACTGTAACTACGTATTATTGTCATCCCAGAAGCCCCGAAGAAACTCCTTGTTCCCATCTCCTTCTACGTCACAGGAAACATCCTCCTAGAGCATTACATGTTAATTAAGTAGCTCCTATAAAAAATTGTATGATCACCAGAAAAGAAGACAACATATTACATACCTTAAATACACCACACGCTTTTTGACATCTATTAGAACATATTTTCAGCTTTATACTGATATCCGTGATCGGCATCGTCATCATTAGCATTTAGTTCTCTTCTTTTTATATAAAATAAAATAATTCGTTTGCGTAAAATGCTGTTATTATTGTTTAACAAATTGTATTTACTGTACCTGTAATACTTTCTTATATATTATATTATCCATATATTATCTTAACGTGTGTAATTTGATGGTTTTTTATTGGCAAAATTGTTTCCTGACGTCAAGTCTGAATCTAGTTTGCTTTAAAATACATTTATTGTAATAATAGCATGATTAATGGGGAAATTGTTGAGGTGTCTCTCTGTAAGTTTGTTTTGCTCTTCTTGTTAAAGTATTGCAAAACGCCAGAAGAGTAATTCGAATGAGGCTTGTTCCGTTCTTTTTATCAATAAAACACTATTATTATTCTGTGTCGATGTCGTTGTTGTTGTTGCCTGAAAGTTTTCTTTTCTGGGTAAAAATGTTATGGGTGCTAATGCACTTAAAATAATATAAGTAATAATAATTATTATATAAATTAATTAGGAAGGATCTTCGCGGGCATTTACTGAAGATTAAAAGATATATTATTATCTCTATTATACTCTTGATCTTGTGTACTACAGCAGGCATACATACATAATGCTACCATAATTCTATTTACTGATGAGAAATAAAATAATATTAATAATGATGATGATTATGTAAGATAATTGTAAGCTTAGGGTCATACTTAATATGTTACTATTATATGGTAATAAAAAAGTATCATTTTGAATAAGAAAAAGTTTCACACATGACGGATAAAGTTAATTTAAAATGATATAATGTATGTCGGAGCGTAATAAACAAACAAAACGACAGATTTGACATTGAAAAATAAAAATGTTTTACTATTTCAAGCACTAGTTGTTATTTTCACAGTGGTAATGATTAATGATTTACATGTATAAACATGTAGTGTTATATATCTCCGTCTGTGGCACATCTCGCATTGTTATCATCAACAATCGTCCTTTCTAATGAAAGTCACATTACACCAATTTTCTCTACCGATGTACATGCATTGGCAAGCAATCTATATCAATATATGCATATGAAATTATGTTGCTTTCGTATTTTGTTGTTTTTCACAAATTTTATTGCTTTATTATATCTCACTGGATTTACTACTTATTTATATACAATTTTTCCAAATATTTCTATACTAAAATTTATCTGATTTTTGAAAGAGAACAGAAAGAAACCAAGAAAACTCTTACATTGCTTACAAGAATTGAGAAAAAAGTTTTACAAATAATTACTATAAATACAATATTATTGATTTCAACAAACAGTCGGTACACCGTAACTTTACTAAATATGGCCAGACGAAGAAAATTATATCTTGTTTTGACTATCATGAAACCATAAAATTAGGTATTGCTCTTATAAGGAACACGTCGTATAGAAATCTGGCTGCAGTATTTTGAAAAGTTACGGTCTTGCATCATTTTACAAACATCTCTAAAAATTACAGTCTTATTCTCGGTTTCGCCAAGTCACTCAGGGATTCAGGTAAGCATATTATTGTTCCTCTTATATGTATTATCCTAGGCATGAACAACGAATCGGAAATACAGTCACAATAGCGGAATATTTTAACTTCATTAATGATATAATGTTCTCAAAGGGAAACGAAAGTTACGCATCGCATCACTCTTTAGCGAACAACTAGCTTGAAGAAGCTTATTTACATGAACATGAAATAAAACTGCAAAGTCATGAAAAAATAATGAATGCTTTAAAAACATAAAATCTCATATCTCACAACATCCCATATTTTACGCATAGGAATTTAATAGCCTGTCAGCTGAACTTATCCTTTAATGGCCACGTTATAGCCTCTGAAGTAAAATAAATTCTCCAAAATTTATCTGGGTAGGACATGGAAAACATAAAGCACGTAAAGCATCATTATAATTTAGCCTGGATATTACTCCATGGTTGTTTCAGTCAAAATTTTAGAGTTTATCCACTCAAGTGCGTAGTTTTGCTTCCCATTTTAATAATAGAAAACTAACTTGTAATTTTTGATTTACATAATCTTGTATTTTTTCATTACAAATATAATGACCAGGTCAGCCATAATTCTCCCCTACAATGTCAACGTTTCTTTTACTCCTTTTCCTACTCTGGATTATGCAACCTGTACACAACGTCGTAAAATTTGCTTCTAACGAGATATGCACCACAAATGATGGCTTCATGTAGGCTCATCTTTCCGTCCTTATCCAGGTCAGCGACTTTCATAATTTGCCTGGCGTCCTTTACCGAATGATGGATATTCCGAGGGTCAATGTATTTCTGCAAAGTAGAAAAAGAAAGAGAAAGTTAGTGAAAGTCATTGTACTCAGCAAGCTTCTTATATGCACAACATGAAATGCCCGAGAAAGCTTCACTTTCCCCTGAGAAATCTCATTTCTCCAGGTGTACACATTCGCACCATCTGGCGAAAGCGCCATCAAACCACGCTATCACTGGAGAATTCTCCAGCAGAGTAGAGTACCAGAGTACCGTGACAGCATTGCAAATGCACGCATTCGTTTCTATATTTTTTCGCTTTTTCATTTGATTTCCCTCAGCAGGCTGGCGCCAGTGGCTCTACACCGAGAAAGCAAACTTGCTGGACAAGCTTCTCCAGCAGGTGAAAAGTACTTTCTCAAGAAAGCAGAAGCTTTTTGCGAGGTACACTCCCCGAGTATGATTGGGATGCAGAAAAAGAAATTTCCATGTAAAATTCATGGGTAATGTGGACCACAGAGAGAGTCGGGTGCTGGGACGTGGGCTCTCTGTGTAAAAAGGGCATATTTGTCGCTCCCTCCCTCGCACTTTGGATGCACATTTGCTGGTGCATTTTGTAGATGCTTTCTCATATAAAAACTAGCTGTTATGCTTTCTTTGTGTAATCATTTTATATAGCTTTCACAAGTATAAAAAATCTTTCAGTGAACAGATCAGAGCAGTCTGGGAGAGGAGAAGGGATTCAACTTTGCAAAGCGGTCTTTGTGATCCTACCAATTCAATATATCTCTCTGTGTGGGAAGGATAACTCTACTGGATTCAGCTGTGCCTAAGAGACCATACTTTTTGAACTTTTCCAGTCTTGCGAACAAGATTTCTTACGCCGGTTTCACATAACTCTGGAGGTTAGCGATCTTATAGTTCAGTATAGGTTATATTTAATGTGCTTTGATGGAAAAATTGGCATGCTCCCGAACTTGATATACGAAAGTATCGTAACTCTTCCCATTTGCTGACCAACGTTTTCTAAGTATATTTTGATGATAAATTCATTACTATTGGTTCTATTGATAAAGGAGCATATAGAGCCAGCACTATATACCGGCTTTTCTGAATTCTAGCAATGCAACCTGTGTCCTACTGTGCGCGTGAGTAGATTCTTTGAACTATACGTATTGCAAAAGTCATTAATAAAAAAGAAAATGAAGATATAACTCATTTTATTCACTGGACCTTTGCTCATTTCATTCCCTTTTTCAATAGAAAAAATGGAAATGTGATCGGTTTCGCAAGTGAAAGCAATGGAATGCATCACGTCAGCGCTGAACAGGATAGCGAGGATAAAGGAAAGCAGGTAAGCGTGTGTATGCGTAGGCGCGACTGGTGAAAGTTGTATAAAAACCTATACAACAAAATGGACTGAGGCTACTTGAATAACAAACCGTTGTAGCATTTTTTATTCAGGTCTCTTTGAGTAGTTTTTTTTTCTCATTCAATGTTAGATATTTAGGTGGGTATGTGTAAACAACACGGATCAACAGATCATAATAAGCAGGGAGTAAATAGATCGTTCATTTCTACAGGAAATTGAACTTTTTGGGTTGCACAATAAGGGAAAAGAAGATCTGCTACCAGAATTCCCACGAAATGCTACTGCATGCAGGTACACAACATCCCTTTTTAAGTTTACGCAATGCAAGATTTTTTTTCATTTCTTTCCTAGCTTCTTCGCTGAACGGTTTTCTGCTCTTTTCAAGCCAATTTCCTGTTCATTTGCTTTTTTTCATGCATTTTTCTTTTCAATGAAGAAAACAGATTTTTTTTCTTTTCTGAGCCGACCAAGTTAGAAAATAAACTTCTTTACACACCAGGAACAATGGAATGGTGAAGAATTCACAAAAAAAACGGAACAAATAGGGTGAAAAGCTAGAGATAAATTTTAGGAACTCGCACAAGTAGTCGCTTGTAAATCTTTCAAAGAAACTTTGTAAACCAACTCCACTCACTGCACTGCAGTAAAAAAAGTTATCGTGTTTATAAAGCCGGGCGAGAGTGCACCGGATGATTACAAATTGAAAAGGTGATATCCTTATAAGGTGGTTGTCGAAAAGGCTAAAATGTAAATTATCTAGAGACTCGAATATTATATCAAATACAAGAACAGCCAGTCCAATTTGTTTTAACGCATTTATCGCACACATCACTTACATTTAGTCAGTTCTATCTAAGTGATAACCTTGCATTTTGAAGAACAATCGGATTTAATGAAATAAGACAAAATCCAAGAGAATTGGAGTATCAAAATCCTAAATTAACATCTCCTTGTAATGATGATTATCATTAAGAACAGCACATGACTTTTAAAACTATATTATGCGACAAAAATTTCTTTAAATGCAGTAACATTACCGTTTCATTACTCTAATTTTTCTCATTGCATTTCATGTACAAAGGAAATCAAGGTGGGACAGCCTGGATAAGCTCCATACGAGCTTCACATTTATTTCATATTCGCCTTTCTCATTGACGAAACATATAATATATGTTTAATAAACATTGGCCAATATTCAGCCAATCGCCATAAGGGAGAAGACTTTTCTGAACCAAATTTGCAACGTACGGTGCGTTGTCATTTATATGTTTCGTCAATGCGCCTTTCTAACTTGATGAAGTTTACAAACTCACGGTTTCAATAAAAGTGGTTTTACTACTAGGCTAACACAATGAAAGAATTCCTTGTGAGATTTAATTCTTTATCGGAATTTGCAAAAGATAAAAAATGTATTGTCGGCATATGTTACATATATGTAGGTATAATATTATATGTACCAGCAAGAAAAAATGCAATCATTACAAGTTTTTTTCGAGTGAATTTGTTGTTTCTGATGAGTTTCGCTCTTCGCTTCCACTTTTGAAGTTTATTTTGTAGAACAACGGATCTTTTAAGGCGTTCGGAAATAAGATGCTCTAAATAGAAAACCTAAGGTGAAGGTTTATCTACAGCTTTATGCTGTCGATGCTGCATACTGCATTGCATACAGTATGAAATTAGCTTCAAACATTTTGCGACGAATTACAAAGCATTTCACGTCCATGATCAGGGCTCATGACCAGCAAGAAAAAAAACTCTTGAACGAGCCAAGCTGAACGAGAACATGGTGATGATGAAGCACTTCACTTGTTTCAATTTTCCTTTTTGCTCTTTTCTCGTTTTTGTTAAATTTACAATCACTTATTTTTTCAGCAGAATCCAACTCATATAGCATGATCCACAGATTTCTCTGTAAGTAGATTTTCTACAGTCAGTTTTTTCTCTGTCGTTTTCTTACCATTAACTCCAGTCTTGTGATCTTTTCATTTCCATCCGAATCAATTATTCGAAAGTCTTCTTTGTACACTTTATCCACTCCCTCCGCTTCTCTATACGTTGTGTCAAACTCTGACTTGAAGATTGTTCCATCCCCATCCAAATCTATTAAAGTAGAGGAAAAAAAGTCGCAACATAATTTTCAAACTTAACTTGATTGTCAAATCAACAAAACAGAAAGCCTGTTTTTTCTTCTTTTCTTTGAAAAAACAGTTCATTTCACTTTTCCCATTTTCAATTCTACTAAATTCCTACCCGTCTGCAGCAAAAAAAAACAACCGATACGCTTCATAAAATACTGTCATAGTCATCATCACAAAATCAAATTACAAGCTTGAAAACTTGAAACTCGTCTGAGCGACGGGCCTTTTTCCCATGCCGAAAGAGAACGCTCTCAAAGTTTATACTTGAAACGATTTATTTTTTAAAGTCCTGATTTGTTGTTTCAAATTGAATTGAATTAAAAATCGAAATATTTTGAAAACATTTAGCATGAACGATGACTATGCGTATAGGTGAGTATATAAACGCTTACATAGCTACATTACATATGCATGGCATTTGTATTCATATATTCAGAAATTCAGATCGACACAAAGTGAGAAATTGCGTAATGCAATGTAATTGAACTTACCAAACGTGCTGAAAACATCCGTGACAAGTGTCAAAAGCCTTGTCGGGCTAGCCTCACTAATAAGAATATATAAATTAAGGCTATGATTTTTGTTATGCAGTAAATATTTATTTCAAACTTTGCATTAGATAGTAGACTCACGGATGCTCTAGCGATAGAAACTCATCCACCGTTACAAAATCCGGGCTGTTGTTTGCAGCTTCCGACCAACTTGCCTCAAGCCTGGCAATTTCCACTGTTGAATAACAATAACAAAAAACGGCATCTTTACAAAAGAGCTAAGAACATTAAAGGATAAAAAGGTAGAGAAAATTGATTTGCAGTTCCATTTTCCCCAGCGAACATAATGCTGATGATACGATATAAATGACACCGAGACACGAGGAGATGCGGAGAACATTTTATTTTGTTCATTTAATTTTTTTATTCAATTTATAAACGTTTGCCACTGTATTGTGCTTTGTGTGAGCAGCAGTTCCTTTCATCATCATCAATGTAAACCAAAAAAGGGAAAACAGGAAGACACGAAGACAAGACATCAGCGGAACGAGGAGATCGACATTTGAAAATTCACCGCAACAAACAAAATGCATTCACCACCAGAAAGAATTGAAAAACGCTAATAATAGCACGTAAATAAAATGATGGTGCTTGGTTCATATTTTTTTATGTTGAAGAAGAATGTGTTTTTCTGTATTTTGCTCTAAGGCTATTTCCCTGTCGTCGAGTCACTAGACTGAACAAGCAACACCAAAAGTCAGTGTTTGGTATGCATTGTCATCGTGACAGTACATAAATTTTTTTACACGTACTAAACGCTCAACAACTAACTGACGAGGAGCCATGTTGATGGTGTGGCAACGGCAAACGAACCATATTTTTTGCAATTCCAATGAAAAGCCATTATATTTTTAGATAGATAATACGGTTAGATAATAATAATAATATTGTACGTGGCTTGAGGGGATGTTCATGGCAATAATGACATCAGGAGGAAGAATTCTGATTGAGTTGTGACTGAAAATCGCATTTGATTGCCATTTGTGGACATTATATTATTATGCTGAAAGTAAAACGCTTTGAAAGCTTGAAAGTTATTGATGGAAATCGAATCGACTCGCACGATGATGATATTATGATTTTATTTCAAACGATTTGCATACATTTATGCCTCATTGAGTTACTACGAATACAGTTTATAGGTGGGAATTTTATTGAGAGCAAATCGCACATCCGCAAACCCGAAAGAAATCGACATGCCACCAGCGTCGTCAAGACGAAATGGTTTTTTGTGGTGACTAAGATGAAGATGACAATATGAAAATGCAGAATGAGTAACATGAAGGAATCTACATGGTAACCATTTTATTTTCAGCGTTTTTTCGAGTCAGTTTGAACATCATCGCTATTCACCAGCTTCATAAAATCAACATTTTCCCAGGCTAAACATCAATGCTTAATTATGTAAAGCTTTATTACGATAGTACAATCCTTATTTGGACTGTTCTATAATTAAAAATTTTACGGTAAAATTTGTAGCTGCGTACGTTAAATACTCTCTAGTCCCACCACCAAAAAGGGAAAAGTAGACCATGTAGTAGATTAGATGCTACTGAAGATTATTGCCTTTTCTAAAGGAAATGGGAACAAACGGACCTGTCGAACCTTCAGTTTTTCCACTGCCCGCTGTCCACCACAACCACCATAATGTAAAAGTGAGTCAGCCACAAAAAGTAAAATAATACCCACTCAATCTGTTTCAGCTGCATATGCATGTGATATTTTCAGGACTACTCGGATTCATGAATCAAAAAAGTTTTCATAGCAACGCAATATAATTTCTCTCGCGTGACGTGGCGTGACCACTGATATTTTTTTGAACCTCCTTTCTCTACTCCTTCTTGATGATAATGACATTTTTGAAACCTCCAAAAAGCAAGGAGTGCAAACAAAACTCACTAAAATATGTGACGATGGTCAGGCTAAACCTAATCGACAAGCAAAGCTTTACCAAATTTGTGGTTGCCTGCCCTTAATCCCCTCTCGAGTTAGAGAATAAGTTTCAAACTTCTTTGGCTTTGTTTTGCTAGAGTTTCTGACTCTTTCGACTAGAAAATAAAATACATGCATAGATGCAGCAAAACTTAATGCTTGATTTAACCAGAAATATTGTTACTGGTTCATTAAGTAGAAAGATCAAAGGAATAAGAGCAAATAAGTTTAAAATTTACGACGTTTCTTCATGTTATTTGCGGTGTCGGTTTCAGTTTTGGCTGCAACATTGTACTTTGATGCATCAAAAACCTGAACTAAGGCAACTCTTGGATTGAACGTGTTTGTTGTATTGGACTCTAAATAAGCGTGTAGATTGGGGCACCAACGAAATGTGCACGTGTGCTTCTTTCTACATTTCAAAAAGTTTTTGCACAAGGTATGCATTCATGAAACTGAAACAAGCTGTTACTGGATTTAAGGCTTTTACTGCAGTGAAGTTTACAAACGTTTAGCTAATTTTATCATTAAATTTCGATTTTCCTACTCAATGTTTCGTAGCTAATATTTAAGGTGTACGTATATTGCTAAGAAATTACTTGCACATCACTATAGTATATTTACTTCGTCCTGAATTTTGTTTTCTGATAGTCAATTAGACTGAATCAAATTCGAAATAAACAACCAAACATTTAAAAAACGATATTCATAATTTTATCACTTTTCACAATCTAAAATTCCATTTTATTGCTGATAAAAAATTACCGACATTCTTCCAAAACGATGCCGACAACACGCTGATGCCGCCGATGGGGTAAAGATAAGCAAAATCAGAACATAGATCAGCATTTAAGATAGACTGAAGAGCACGTGCGTTATTAAATCGTCATAAAAGTTCCAACATTTTACTATGCAAAAACAGCTTGATTAGCTCTCAAAACCTGTACGTCAACTGAAACGGAAAATTAGTTTCATTTTACAAACTTGCGTAGTAATAATCTCGGGAATCGGGAAATGATATCGCAAGTAGGAAGAATGAACTCTGTATGGGTCACTCTTTACAGATCCATTACAAAAAAAGTATTTTGTTTTACACAACAAACCAAATAAAAAATCCACAAACTATAGTGCGTCATTCAATCTACTGCATTGTTACCATTTTTTCACCACACAACATTCGAAGCCTATATTATAACCTACCTACCTAATAACTTTATCTACACTAACAAATACTAGAATATGCTACAAGCTTTGTGGTCTGAGATTCTAGACCTATCACCCGTAAAAAATCAATTTTTTTTTAAAAGCGCCTTTCAAAATGCCAAAATAAATTGCTGTAAATGCAAAAACTGCATACGCACGTGTAAAGTAAAAAATGTAATAATTCATAATTGTTTTAAGAATGCCGGTTGTCTGTACCACCCAGGAATACACAACAATGCAAGCTCACCATCACACCATTCACCTTTTCTCGTTTTCTGGTTCATACTTCAACATCATCTTTTTTTTAAATAAAAAAATGCAGTCAGAATCGCCATTGCAAAAAAATCAGCACGCTTCACCTATTTTTATGAGATCAATTTAGAATGCATTATATAGTCACAGAAATTGATGGTTTTCAGACTTAGACAGGCAGACTTGATGTTTTCGGACCAGCTTCTCACCTATAATCACCTATAACTTATTCTTTTGCTTCGATAATTTTAACAAAAGATGAATGCTGTTACCAGTGCACATATTTATATGTACATTATTCCTTTTAACCTATATTGCTCGTAAATTTTTCAATGTATGTAAGTGCGTACAACCTATATGTATACCTATTTATATTCTTTAAAGACCAGTCGAATATTCAGATTGTAAGAAGCAGAACCAGACTTTATTTTTATTTGTTGTTTATTCTGTCGTTCTTTTATTACGATGCCTTGCAATGATTAATTTTCATCATCAGATTATATTTTGTTAGATATTCATCTACGGATATTAGGTAGAATGAGATGTGATTAATTGCTATTTTGATGAATTCAAGATAAATGATTAAATTTGTTGTTTCTATTAAATCCTGAGGGCAGATCATTAACCTACTACTGAACATAAGATAGGTAGTCGGAATTTTTTATGTTACCAAGTCTTCCACCTTCACTTCAGTCGTTTCATAGGTCATTTCATTAAAAATAATTACCCCTACTTAATAATATTACATTTTTAATTCCCACTAACAATAATGTATGATTCCAAATGATTGCACAAACTGGCTTTGATTGAACTATGTTTGATTTCATGAAATATGTCGGTTTATGAAGTATATAATATGTACCGTTAATATCGTGATAACCTAAACGACTGGTATATTGTCATCGTAACGTAATGTTAATTGGTATTGTAAGGATACATTTTACGATATAATTGTGCTCTCTGTTCGTTCATTTATTATTTCTGGTGAATAAATGTCTCTCTCCCAGATCCCGTAATACCACAACAATTATTATACAACTCGCATTTCATGTTGTTTCTCTATTCGGCTTACCTTTGAAATCTTTCGGCAGTCTTGTAAACGCTGGACTTTTATCACGCACATCATCCAGTGTAATGGCAGGTATTCCAATCTTCTTGAAATAATGAGTTACATACTCCTTCCAAGTTACAAGCCCTGTTACAGGAACGGATTCCCAGAAGCAACATGAAATAAAAGTAAACATTAATAAGATATGTGGATAATTATTGTTTATTTATCATTGAACATAATATGTATAACATAAATACATAAAGTTCATAAAACACACAAATATTTACTCCGTCTGATTCTAGTAAGTATAGTAATTTGCTACTGTGTTATGAAGTTTTCGAGAAAATGAGGATTCAAAGGAGATTTTTGCGAAATGCTAAAAAATAGCCATTTACGGAATTCTTCTTATTTACTGAGAGGACACGAGGACACATATTTGCGCTCGTGCCTTCCGGGAAAGTAAACCATAATAACCTTTTTGCCTTTTTCGGTTTCGGTAGCTTTCCCATTGAAGTATAATGTATTTACTGTAGTGCAATTTCTTTTAAGCATTCTGTTTCATCTTGCCATTTTTCATGAATCCTGTAAAAAGCAGCATTGTTTATTTTTATTCGCCTATAAGTTCATTAAATATTAACGTACTTCACAGAAAAACCTTTTTGCGTTCTTTGTTTGTTTTAAAGAAAAAAAAACAAATAATTGCATATTTCCATACAAGTGGTTCTCAAGTAACAAAAGGAATCGATCATCATCATCCGATCCGTGGGCGTAAAAGTTCACATTGCATTAGGCAACCGAAAAGCCAAAATTTGTTGGCATTGATATATGGACTAAATGAACTTATGCACCTATTAAAACATTATTTACTCTTGATAGCAGTAATATCAAGAAAACATTAAAGATCACTCTTTATGATGTATGGAAAGATATAAAAGGACGCATATTCGTCTCATTCTCTTTGTCAACTATCTAAGGTCAGTGCTCAAATCTGGGTTGGTGACCAGCAAGAATGCTATGATCACTCAAAATTTTATTCTTTTTAAATGTGGCATAAACACTATATAGCTCGAAAATCGTAGGAAAACGAGTCATGTGCCCGGCTTTACGTACTACATGTACAGGTTGTTTCTACCAAAATAATTTTACGAAAAGATGGAATTGCATTCTGCATGTATGATCCTGATTCAAAAATCCATCTTTCAAATGAAGTTGTTTCTTTTAATAAGGCAATTCACATTATATAAGTGTATAATTATTGCATAATAAAAAAACATAATGCATGTCAGGAAGACGCATCTATGAGCCGTGATTTTTTTGTCGAATGATGAGTATATTTAGCATGTCGTCCGTGTTTGCTTTCATTAAGCGAGGCGTCCGTCGGCGTACTGCCGCGCTGAGTACATTTATAAGTTTTTTCTTTCAAAATTTTTAACATCTCATGATGGTACGATGGCATGGCTGAATTTTTTTCTTGTTTGCACAAGTGCACCCACACATGCGATAATAATTCATCATAATTTTATTACCCTTAAATTGCCTATTATGCATGCATACAACTGCCGAGTCCACACATCTCCGTTTTTACTACCACCATCATAAGTCATACGTGTACATGGTACGTAGAGAAACTTTATACTCTTGAGCAAAAAAAGGATCATGCATTTTCTTAGTTAATAAACTTAACCACAACGTAACATGGCATGTTATTATATTGGCATGATTCATGCATGGTGTGGTTTCTTTAAGATAAAAAAACAATAATTCGGAAAAAAGGAAGGAAGGAAAGAATATGAAGGAGAAAGAATTGCCATTTTTATAGCCACTCTACTCTGAAGGAGGAAAAAATATTAAGGGACAACATCTGCTTGTTGCAGCAGCTACAATACTGCGATGATGGTACTTAATAAACTAAAGTAATTTATGATCTGATGAGATTTTTCTTTCAGGCAATAATTCTTATTTTTAACAATTCAAATAAAAGTAACAAAATACTTGTTCAAAAAGAAAGTTTTACCATTTCTTGGGTCATTATCCAGCGAAGTGTAGCGCTGATAGTTGAATTTCATTGCGCTTGCTAAGTGATCCTTTACCGCTTGGTTGATATAAGTTGCAAGCTCTGACTCTGTTAGAAATCCATCTCGATTTGTATCCGCTCTATAACATAAGCAAAAAATTATATAGTGAGATTGTAGCTACCACCACAGTATGAATATGAATGCTAGTGACAAATAATGCTTTATGCAAGCCTGTCTACTAGATGGCTATCCGAAGGATGGATTAGTGTGGCTCTATTTTACTACCAGCATAAGAAAATTCCTTCATGATGAAAACTGATACACTTCTATTATCAGTGAAAAGCGTCATTGTTCATTGTAGCAATAATAACACGAAAAGTAATCAGCTAATGAATAATATTACTTATGAAGGTATATGCACAATTGTGATGCAAAAAATATTGCAATATAGTTGCTTTGGATGACCTTCAATGACTCTTATGGTTGCTTTTTCCTCACCTGTAAAAAATCCTCTCCAGTCTTGTAAACTGCGGAAGGCTCAACGTGATGAAAGTGCCGTTCACATTGATTCCCTTGGGCAGGGACGAAGTTTCGTATGAGATCATAGTTTTAAAGGGAATCGCCTCGCTCTCTGTGCTCTGCTGTCCCGGCATAAATCCCCGTCTATTTTGCAACGTGGCACTACCAGTAGCCGGAAATCCGGATAAGTCATTCCCACTACCACCAACATCCACGAAATTTGAAAATCCATTAATAGAGCCGGCACTCATGGCCCCTCCCCCTCCCCCAGGATCACCACCGGAAATGTCCACGGTGGCTGCCCAAACACTGATATAGACCAACCAGAGGAATAGCACGATAACGAACACAGTCCCTAATTTTGTCACTGACACTGCCGCTCCACTTCCAGCTCTTCCCGGATAATGGCAACAGGACGATGAGGACCATCTATACTTCCACTTCCGCTCCAAGTACCACGCCAGGTGAGTCAATGTTTTCGTCATTTTTACAAAGCTTATCAATTCAATTCTCTTCACGTTTCCACGTTGAAAAAGTCATAAAATATTTACTGCTCCGCTAGCAAAAAGCGAGCAGAGCTAGCTAAACAAAGCTAATGTTGCCAGAGCCAGACTATAAAGTCGTCGACCACTGGTAAACCAAGGAACCATAGTACTCTCCAGAGGAATGGGTATACACAAATCCAACGTGAACAGGATTCATTCCAGCCGGATAATGAGAATTGGTACGGCAAATAGAGAAGAAAAGCAGTAGCTCGGGCCCAAGGGCATTTTTTATATTAGGACAAAACAGAAGGACAGCAAATAAAGGCTGAAAAACAATATGATTTTTTTCGCCCACAAAATGCTTGCCTGGCTTTTCTTCTATGTAGTCCACCCGGAAATATCGTAAAATTGTGTTTTATTCACAAAAAGTCATTCATACAACATGAACCGGTGATTTAGTAGCATCCACTGCATTTTCGTGGGGAGCAGTTCTAGCAGAAATGTCTAATAAAATATTTTATTTTTGTTGGAGTGAGTCTCCCATGTCTCATACACCGCTTGGCTTTGCATTCCCTTTTGCTTCCGTTTTTTGTGATTCTCTGGCAGGATGGAAATTTTCCCGGAGATATCCACTCACTCAAGAAGGATAAAAGAGCTAAAGAAACAACAACAACCAACACAACACCGACAGGGACTTTGGGCAGAAAAAAAAACTTGTTTTTTTTATATTCAGCTTGTTTGTATGCGAGAATGCATCTCACTCAAACACACAAACGCTTTGTATCATTTGGGGGCAAAACTAGCCGAATTTTCTCTACTGTTCTCATGAGAGTATTGTGTATCTAATACTAGATTGAAATGGAGTTCACTGGACACCAGAACGAGTGAGCTTGAGATGAATCTTTTATTTCTCCCGTTTTTACATTCCAATTCCTCCAACATTCCAGGATTCCACTTCAGTGTACTGTAAGAAAGCCGACAAGACAGGAGGAGACAAAGGAGAGTTTCTTGGTAGTACGGGTCAAAAATGCATTTTCCCTGGAAAATGTCTTCTACCTGACACTTTTGTGAACAACACCAACAGCTTGTCAGTCAAAGCACGAACGAAGCACATGCACGAGCTTCTTTTTAAAGTTCAATAGTGAAAGTCCAGCAGAGAGGATGAAATAAACAACAACAAAATATATTACATTTTTTTCATGTGTGCTTGGTCAGTACTCCACTCGCACCCACGCACCACCACTGTCCTGTTTCTGCACAATTTTATTCATAAGAAAAATTATTCCTTGGTTGTTGCTCTCCTCTTCTCACTCTCCACGACAAGTTGGAAGCAGAAACACGTGGAAAATCATTCAGTCTCCGTCACATCATCTTGTTTATTCGTCTTTGTTGCTATACTCTTGGCAATGAGCACGATTTACGCGATGGCCACCACTCTTTTGCGTCCTTTCTCTTTTTTCTTTCTTCTTGTGCTGTGAAGGACACTTGAATTGACTTGACAGTACATATGGTAGTCTGGAAGGGAAGGACTACAGAATATAATCCCTTTCTATTTTTCTCGTTTCGTTTTCAAGTACAAGTAAACATAATCTCGCGTAATGTATTATGTATTCCTTTCCTTCTTTTCTCATGAATCGTAGGATGCCGTGTCACTGCACAGTTTTTTTTGGCAGAAATAATTTTCGATAAATATTTAAATTGGTGTGCTCCGATGAACTATCTGCTTCCGGTGCATGTCCGTGCCAAGTTCATATATTTCAAAAACTCAACAATACCATAAAACCTTTGTTTGCCTTAAACAGCACTCTTTTGTCTAGTATTCACGCTGCCACTGCCACTGTTCACGCTTCCATTCCCCTTGTTGAACTAGCCACTCAACAATGTAATGATATGCAGCTCTACTCCAACGTACTTATTCTCCAAAGCACCATAACACACCTCACACTACCAGTTCACATGATGATCATAATATCATATTTATCATGCATGCACGAAAGTGTAATAACAATAATAATCAAAATTGTAATAAGGCATAATAATAATAGTATCAGTATCGAAAAAAATCAGGTTCGTGCTACCACCTCCCTCCCTCTCTCTGATTCGGTCAATCTATGAACAATGCCAAAAAACCCATATTATTAAATAGATTGTATTACAACAAGCAATTGTAGAAGTCTGATCAGCAATAGCAGGAGCAACACCAACAATGATCAAATCACTACTACTACTACTACTACTACCGTACCGACTGTTATTGAATATCCAACAAAACAAAAATTGTAAAACGTGAGAAGAGCTATCATGACGTGCTGTGATGCTGTGAATGCTTTCTGTCTGGTCAAAAAGTCTGTTTTGTAATCTAAATAGCAATAGCATGCCTTCTTACAAACTATGTACAAACATCTTTTGCAGAGCTGCAAAAATATATCGCTCATGAAGGATAAGGAACGATATACTCTTGCTAAAAGCTTGCAACAATGCAATGCAACAATAAAAATCGCTTAACGTACGTACATCTTTATTATTTTTCAAAAAGGTACGCTATATAAGTACTCCTTTGTTGCGTTGTGCTGTTTGTCTCAATGAAAGTGATGTGCGAGTGCGATATACACACGTACTTAAGTATTTAGTACGTGAGGATAGGATTTTTTCCTCCTCGTCTGCAGCTGCTGCTCTCAATCTTGTGATTATATTAGGCTCATTGTTGTGCCATGATGTATTAAGGTGTGTACGCCTGTTTATACTACATGTTAAGCTTTTCTTAATGAAAATGAAGCTAATCCCTCATCATTATCATTTTAACTAATGCAACAATGCAATGCAAAAAATCACAATCTTTATGAGCAAGTATATCATCTCAGCTAAAAATAAGCAGAGTTACAATTCACGTAACGTAAATGTAGCATGTCTTGTCTCCATTATAAATGCCTTCGTGCACAAGTAAAGTAGTAAATATCAAACGATAGAGTACACACAGGGAAAAAGAAGCTTTAAAAAAAGCATAGCCTATTATAATACTATGTCTTTTTTAACAGTGTAGTTAGTAGTAAAATGCATTTTTCTTTGATGCCTTACTGTCAGAAATAAGTCTTCTTACGTTCGATAAGCTTGTTTATAGCGAAAGCGATAAAAGTAGAGATTGATGCAGTGAGTATATTTCAAGCTTACTTAAAAATGTATGAGAATGCCTACATAATTATATGCAGCGTTTTCAACTAAAGCACATTTTCTGTTGCATTGTTGAATATATGTAGAGTGTGATTGCGACTCATCTCTCTCTCTCTACCTCCCTCCCTGTTTATTCTGCATAACTATCAACTATCATTATTTTGAAAAGCTTACTGTAAGGTAAGTACAATTAGAAGAAGACGGGAAGTCGGCAGCCCTTATGACCATAACATAAATTTCATACATTTTTCTCCGCTTTGAAAAAATATCCAGTTCAAAATTGTAATAAAATACATTGTATGAAACTGCGTAACGAAATAATGATGGGATATGTGCGGTGGAGTGTAGGTGGTTTTTGATTGTTTGATTGGGTAGTTTAATGGTCTTCTTAGTACATGCTTTTTTGTCGGTGGCACATTATGCAACTGAAGCAGGAGCAGTAGAAAAAAAAATAAGTAAGTAAATAGCTAAGTATTATTTTTTAAATTGTGCAGCCAAACCTGTAATTTATTTATATTACGCGGATGGGCAGTTTTTATATTGTTTTGTGTGCGGCTACGGTTAAATCCGGGCATTATTCTCCGTATCGGTAGCGTGCAGCCCTAGTCAACACGTCAATAACTCAGATACAAACACAAAATACCTAAATATGTAACAATGACAATGCTAAGCACAATAATCATTTCATATAGCTAGTTGTTAAAAACTTATGAGGAAGCTTGAAAAGTAATATTATTATTACCACATTTTCAAAATCATAAATGCTAGCATTTATCCTTTTTAACCAGTTTTTCTCTACTGTCTCTCGAAACAAAAATAAAAATAGCATCGGTACCGGCAACTGCTGCTGGCGTGGAAAAGAGGATGTAAACACTGTAATTATGAGTTATGATGACAGATACACAGTTCATTGCATTTGCAGTATAGAAATGCCATAATTTATGAACTCGGCTAGTAGACTGCAGTTACCTATATTATTGTTACCGATGATAATAATAATGCGTGATACCTACTTACACGGTTCATTTTTCAAAATAAATACAGTAAATATTAAATAATGATAGCAATGATGATAAGCTACTGGCTTCTGTAAGGCTGAATAAAAATTGACACATATTTAGGTATATAGTTATCTGAGTAATTATAATTATAGAGGTGATAGGGCAGGGCAGGGCAGGGACATACATACATGCATATAGGTAGATGGTATTTTAGGAAATGAGTTGACGGAATATACATACACAACATAACTGCAAACATTAAAATGACATGACATGGATGGCATAGATCAAACCGCCGCCAACCGCCACCTGATCCCAAAAATAGTATCGATCGGCATCAACAATAAAATTGTATATATGCCAGAGCATCAAGGAAACAATGACGACGATGGATGATGATGTTGATAATTCTGCAGTAGTAGATCTGGTTTGTGTTTTGGCATTACCGTCGGGAGGAATGAGGTCAACCCACTGATGCTAGTTTGTGCTGTATTGCTCCTTTTGCTTCTGCTATTAAAGCAGACAATCTTGTGAGGAAAGCAGGTCATTATCTCCCAATTCCCAACAAACTATAAACCCAGGTACTCATACATCAGCATCACAATAAAATGTAATAGAACGGTTAAAGGGCTGCTCTGTGTGTGCTGTAGTAAGCTTATAAATTTAAAAGCTATTTAGAAGGATGGCAGCTTAGCTTACTGTAATCTTCTTATTCAATTGAAAATTGACAAAGAAAAAAAACAAAGTGCACATCTCATCATCAGCATCATGATGAATGAAGATTCTGATTGCAAGTGATGATGATGATGATAAAGATGTTTATAGACGTGCAAGGCATATAAGGAAACACTTCTGAATGATGCATGTGGGAACACACGTGATGGGATGCATTATAATGTGCAGCGTGTATACGTAAAATGTATGTCTACCTGCAGTGATTAATGGTATGCGTAAAAGAGGAGAAGAAAGATGCCCAAAAAAGAGAATAAAAATGTGCAGCATTGTTGCAACGATTACTTCATCATGTCACAATCAGCGTCCATATACTAGCACAGAATACTGAAACAATGATTTAGGTAGCGACATGCAGACAACAATAATGATAATGAAGTAATAGTCAACTTTTCTGAAAACTTGGAAGCGTGCAAAACTGTACATCGAGGTAGTCAGACATGCATTCACAAGATCATTCTTCTTGCAGACCATTTTTTTGAGGAAACAAAGTGTCAAGATGTTTTCTTCTTTTTTCGATTTTTCAGCTCCCATTATTATTACGAACAAACGTACTTTGTATGCTGAAAAATGTGCTGAATGACACAAAAAAATGAGTTGAATGAGCACAACAATGATAAAACAGAATGGTTGTGTGGCTGTGACGTGTCATGATAATGTGTTTATGCTGTGTCTTTCGTCTTTTGACTTTTGATGCTCATTCAAGATGACGGTGATAGCGATGATGACGATGATATAAAATATAAGGTAAGGTAAGTGTTCATTTTTAACACAAAAGCACATGTGAAAATTGGTGAATGGAAATACACAGTGCACGTTGGTTATGCTGCAGCTGTTATTGTAGCAAAAATAAATAAAAATGCGGATGTGCATTTAAGGTTATTACATTACATTTAGAATCATTCATTACGGCGATGATGATGGTAATAAGAAAGAGTATCAGGGGTACAGGAGCTGCGTATAAAGCACGAACAACACATTAGCATTTTCCACCACTCCGTTCACTTCACATCCACCTCATTTCGCCTATAAATCACGATGAATTATATGCAGGTGCACAATATTTTTATGATTATTTTCGTATGCAGAGTAATTTGAAGCTATTTAAAAATATGATTTACAAGCTTGTACAAAAGCATGCTCTTATTGGCATGTCCGGCACATTATTACTAGTTTTGCTAGATAATGTAGATCATGCCGCAAAATGCCAAGCGCAAAATAGATGTTTTGCGCATTCATTCGATCATGTGGTACCTGTGTTATTATTAGCTGTATAGGTAGGCACCTGAGCAATCCCAATCAAAGCAGCCAACAATAGATATTTGCCTTGTGGCGATGAGGGCTTCATGATTATCATTTCGTGATGATATGATCCATGATATGCATCTACGTGACGTGTGAGTAATTCCACACTTGACTATAAAAGAATATGAAAGAAAAGTTAGCGAGGAGAAGTGCGAAAAACTGTTTCAATATTTTTCTCTGCACACACTTATTACCAGTCGTTCTAGGGAGTTTTTCGGTGGACTTTGTCTGTATTATTATTAGGCATTTCTTTATCATTTCTCTTCCCATTGTTGAATGTTGCTGCGTGGACGATGATCATCTTAAAATCTCTATTAATCATATAGCATTTTTCGCTCTACCAAAATATTGTATTTCTGCATGCCCATCTTAGATTATTTTTTGTAAATACCGGTTTTATTCTTTTCTTCGTCGATCTATTAATAATATTACCAACCCACACATATCCACAATCTTCCTAATAGAAATGTTGTATTTTTAAGTACGCCTGCTGAACACACGTAATATTTTAAGTCAATCATTTTCACTCTTTTCGGCTACTTACACCTTCACACAAACACACCTTGCATTCTTGAAATGAGTGAACAAGCAAGCTACTCTAGAAAAGATCTTTATCATAATCAGTCTTTCTATATCAAAAGATAATTTTTTGATGTTTTTTTTCTTTTCAAGATAACAATAGTAAAAATTCCTTATCTAAATAATGCACTTACTCCTGCATTCTTCTTCTTCACTCCCTGCCTTTCACGCGAATTATAAGCATTGTTATAATTGTAAAATGTATCTCTATGTTTTCAATTTCAACAATTTGTGCGTATTGTTGCATGTTTATATTTTGTATGAGTACAGTGATGATGATGATGATACAAAAGGAAATGCGATCAATATACTGCATTTTTATCAATTCAAATGCCGTGGATTTGGGGTGAGTGCTCCTATAAATTCAATGTTCAGCTTGAACATTTATTTTACAGAAAAAGGAAAAAAATGGACAGCAAAAAACTTTCTGATGATACCATATTTTATTTCCTTTTGATTTATTTCAGATATGTCATGTCATCCAACGGACCAATTACATTGAAAAAAAGGAAGAGAAAAGAATTATTATTAATGGTTATTTTAAGTAGATTTATATGTATTGCCAAAGGGAAATAACAAATTTGCAATCAAGTTTTTTTGACTTTTTCCTTCAAAAAAGTCAAAAGCCTTAGTTTGAAGATGATTTTCTGTATTCTAAGAATACTTTTGATATTTTCAATCATTTTTATGGCTTGCTAAATAGTGTAATATGTAATTCATAATAAAAATAATATTCTTCGCAAAAGTTTAATTTAGATTTAAAGAGACCATGAACTGCCAACGAAGATAAGCCAAGTCAAGTCAAAAAGCAGTGTTCCGTGATGTAAGTAAAAAATATATTAAGCAAATACCTAATACCTATGCAGTAATGACTGCACGCAATAATATGCAACAATGCAACATGAATAATAAATATACCGGTGTACGGGTGGCAGAATTTCACCAGAAGTGGTAGAATTTCTAGTAATGATTTTTGAAATGCTTAATTGCTCTGCCCTCTTCTGCTCATATTCATCTCCCAGGCTGGTTTCTAGAAGAAGCAGAAATAAAAAAGCTTATCTCTGTTTGGATCTTTATTATCTGGCAACGAATCAAAATCAAGCTCAACTGTCTACTTTTCGCTACCCTGTTCATAAAAAATTCCGAAGAAGCCTTATAGCTTAATATTAATATCATCATCACCGTAATGAGTTTTTCGGATTTATTTTGTTATTCTGATATTTTAAGGCATTCGAAGCCCAGTAATTTGATTTTTATTATTGTTAAAAAAATCTCAATGCGGTTTTTATATGAAATATGAACTGAAGGAAAGATACCCGTGCATATTTAAAGAAACGCATGCATTTTCAATTGATTTATGGCAAATAACCTAAATAAATTTTCCACAAAGTTTGCTGCTTTAATTAATTACAAGTTTTAGAACAAGATTCGCCCTTTGATGGACAAAATTACAGTGTAAATGGCAAAAATAATTTTTTATAAAGTGAATACACAGTTGGATTACATACATTAAAAACCTAATGCATATTTCGATTCCCTCTGCTGCTACCCTTGCCCTCAACCAGGATCAGACAAGCTAATTATTTCATTTAACAATGAGTTTTATTTTACTCTTCGTGTCAGTTCAACTGAATACTTCAGATTCGGTTCTTCCCTCCTACCATGATAATTAGTCTATTAGACAAGTTATTGTATCAGAAAATGTGGCTACAGTGGTTACATTGAAACGACTTTTTTTGCACCGCAGTCCTGCAATATTTCAATTGAAGAACAAACAAATAAACTTAAGTTTTCTAGTGTTAGGCAACGATGTACATGATGACCCACCGCAACGGTTTCTTGTAAGCGTGCATAAGTTGTAACTGACCAAAAATGTTTTAAATATTAGGCATTGCGGCATTTTAGACTATTTTAGGAATGTACGACCTTGGTTAGCATACTGGTCTGTGCAAATGGCATTCAAAAAAATAACCAGCAATGATGTATACAGAATGCAGTGTATAGGAAAGAAAGAAGTAAAAACTACGTAAAGATGTTTGCATCTTAAAAAGCCAAACTATTAATAAATATCTAATTTCACAAGCAAACCCTTTTTGATCATAATAAATTCTCTGTCCCTGACTGGGTATGAAAATCAATTGGGACGCGGTGAGCATTCCACCAATTTGATGTGTGAGATTTGAAACGCAACCTGATATGATATGACAAATGCATCATATAGGTAAACTACTCTTGAATTTATAGTCGTTTCGTTAATTAATTGTCACGTGATGTCAATTGTCACATAGTAAATACATAGATCCTGTAATCTGCAAATACCTGTTTTTCTAGCCTAATTTAAATTATCTATAAAATAGTGAATCCGTTTTAGTTTTATCTTGACAATAGTATTACTCTACACATCTGTGATTTTTTGTCTATATCATTGGTATTTCGAATTGCGCTAGGTTCCATTTTTCTACCGTACCTATCCTATGCAATTTTCATAACTGTAATAGGACGATGATAGAGAACGGGAATTGTCCAAAATTGTTATCATTTTACCGTGTGTAACCTGTGCCAGTTTTCGGGTATAAAACATTTTCGCTATTACATAATATAACGCACGTGTAACATACTACATTTATGATAAAGACGGTTAAACACAAGTCACGTCATTTGCCAAGGTAGCAAAAGAAGTCATGGGCCAAGTCCACTGCTCCAATCTTCAAAAAAATGTGCCAATGATAAAAATGCATTATAATCCCAACAAATTCTTGATCTTGCATTACGTTTTTATTGTAACAAGTACCCCCGAAGCTAAGTGCTAATATGGCTCTATACCTACTGGTGGTGTAGTGCTTAAATTACAATGCAGTTATTATATGAGTACTTTAAATCCTGAAAAATCGTCTGTTCCTCTTAGCATTTTAGTCTTGGGAAAATATTTTAGGATTTTTTCTAGTTTTTTTCTAGACACGTGCAATTTTCCTTACATTTCAAATTTTGAAAATTGATACGTTAGCATACATGTAAAAAAGTGAACGAAACTTGATGTAGAGATTATCAGTCTGGTCTCAGACCCCAAAATTGGGGTCCGGGCTCCCAAAAATGGACTCCTCCGAAGACCCCAAAATTGGGTCCCTGAGACCCCAAAAGTGGGCCCGAGCCCCAAAATTGGGGCCAGAGGCCAAAATTGGGGTCCACATGAAGTGGACCTAAAAATGGTTGTAGAACCACTTATGTGAAGTCTTCTTATACTTGCACGTCACTAATTTATTAGACTAAAAGGTTATTGTTAGCAAATCACTTAAATTATACATATTTTCATTGATATTATGCCATTTTTAGATAATAACGATAATGCATTGCAGTCAAGTATTGAGTGCAATGAAGTAAATAACGTAAATAGAATGAAATGGTATGGTTTAGAATTAAGGTACACATTTTTTGTTTGAGAACTTCAAATTCAATCACAATTTTTGCAATTGCAAATCCGTATACATTAAACATATTTTATGGATCATATATCAATTAAAAGTGAAGTAAATTAATAAATTCAGTTTTCAAATTAAGTTGATATCAGTTAATTAGGTAAACTTTTGCTTCGATTTTCCTCGTTGACTTTAATCCCATGATTAATTGTAGTGTGGAGGGTATGATTAAGTATTTTATCCATTTAATACACTACAGCTTTTTAGGAAATGACACCAAGTTGTGAACTTTTGTCACCTTTTATTGCAACACGGGATATTGTCGCTCAACATTCTTTGAGCTGAAGGACAGGAATTGAAAAAACAGCTGATCGTTGTTATTTAGAAATATAGAATGTTATTTATTTAGAAATATTTATTATGTATATCTAATTTAGAAATTGCGGTTAGTTCGAAAATTTTAAATTATTCTTATATCTTGCCAACGAAAATCATAAAGCTGGAAACGGACGAACATGATTTTTTTCCTTGAAGATAACGTTTTATAGTTTCCAACAATTAATTGAAAGTACCTTTAATTTGTAAAAATAACAATTATCAATTGTTTTTCGACACATTCGCTTCAGTCGTTTATTTATTAAGATATCTGTGGCTAATTTTAAAATAGGTAATTGCCCTTAAGTCGGTTGCTGGTTCCAATGGCAGACGAAAGGACAGGGAAAATGATCCTGTAGGCTTTAAAGGTACCCAAAATTGGGGTCCCGGGTCCCATTTTTGTTATCCAGGGCATCAATTTTGGGGTCTAGACCCCAATTTTGGGGTCCATTTGTGAAAATATTTTTTTAATTTGCTAAATGAATATTTACTGTTGAGCACTTATTTTGTTAATTAAGTACTTAATTAATTACAATTTATGCAAAAATCAGAATAATTAAATATATACTCATGTTCAAGAAAATGAATTAATTATTATTTAAAACATTAATTATATTTTCTCTGAAAGCGCACGGTGAAATTTCGTTTTGTCACGGTGGAAAATCTTAATTTTTGATGAACTTTCTTATTTTGATTTTTATTTGTTGTTACTCGATACTATTTTTTGGTACTCGATTTTTTTCGAAATTAATTTTTATTTGGACCCCAATTTTGGGGTCTTTACATTGAGTTTGTCACACCGTCCCCCAATAATGGGGCCCATGACCCCAATTCTGTGGTCCGAGGCCCCAATATTGGGGTCTTTTGAGGACCCCATTTTTGGGGTCCTGATCCCAATTTTGGGGTCTGAGACCAGACTGATTATTGTTCTTTTACGCACATCCCCGTGGTAAAAATCAGATGCACCAGTTTTATGCAGGAATTGTTGCTACCATTACCACACTTAGAATTAAATACTTAAGCCAAGTGTAACTCACCGAGGGTGTAAGTAGCACTTATCAAGATGATACAATTAATTTTTTGTGGATGTTTACGTAAATATATTTTGTATTTGTTGTTTTGTATCTTTGCCAAATGCAAAGGGCAAATAATCCTGGTCATAATAACGGCCAAAAACGCTATGAAAATAGTAGACACATGACTTGTAAGGAAAAAGATACGCTCTAAACGTGTCTACAAAATATCACGTCACTTATCCTTGTGCTATTAAATCATCACAAAATTACATTCTGGTAATAACTATACCACTTGGGTAAAAGTTTATTCGTTACAATGATTATGCAATGCAGTTTATTGTTCTTGTTCCATAGACCCTGTTGTTATACAGTTTTTAGCTAGTTTCTTGCCGCAGTAGAATAATCGCAGTCGCGTAGTCGTGGCACAGCCATCCATCCATCTTTTCACCCAATTCATCATCATCAGGAGCAGCAACATTGTTGTTACGATTTTACTATTAAAATCAAGCAAAAAAGAAACGTAGGGAGAAAAGAATACAATTAAACGAGAAAATGGTGGTAATGGTAGTGGAGGAGATGATGAGAAACAGCAGCAGAGAGATGGTGCGATGTATTTTATGAATTTTCTGCTCTGTAAATGCTGTACTGAATCATTGTTGCAAAGACGAATAAGAAGCTTCTCGTCTCCCCCGAACTATAAATTGCAATAAAAACAAAGTAACACCAACAAAACAATGTAGTTTTTGTTATCACTGCTATTATGCTTTATTCTTTACAAAAATAATAGGAGCACGCATCATAATTCTTACGAAATATAGTATACATACAACCAATTGTGGAACATGGCCATAAAACAATATCAATTTTACGATCGAATTACGTATTACGTACGTACGCACCACCATGAATTTTTTAATACCGCTTAATTGTTGACCTTATTACTGATATCATCGTATTACACACCAATATAGTTACGGCTTGTTATCTCAAGAATGGCAATGCAATGAAGGACTTAACATTTTCCTTAGAAATCAATGATTCAAAAGAAACCCCATGAAACGTGATCCTCTTGCGCCGACCTGCTACTTGGCTTTTCTTCACATAGTTTCGAGATTCAAAAGTCAACAAGTCTTTTTGTAAAAAAACAGAGATCGTGATACACCAAAATTGGTGCATTTTTTGCATTCATTCATGTAGTATTTTGTAGCGGGATGGCATGTTCTTACAATCAGTACATCTCCCTACTCTGTGTTGTCTGTTATCATTATCAAGGAATTTGACTTGTAAACATTTTAAACATTTTTGTTTTAATTTATGTTTTTACGGGAGGGAAAAGTTCATCATCGTGAAACATAATACTAACCAACATCAATTTGTGTCCGTGCAGGACCACAGTCTACAAACAAATGCATAATATATTACTTCATAAGCTACATTTTAATGCACACAGTAATAATATAATTTGCAAATTACTTTGAAAATTGTTGATTTTCTGCTTCGTTGACCAAATAAACGACCTAACAAGATTCCGTGCTGTTTCAACAAGGGCAAGTACAAAAGACTTACACAATGTACAAAACGATCTTTTCAAGTAAAAATAGTTATCGAAATGAAACAATAAAGGCACCAGGCGTCTGATGAAACTTGTAGTTGGGAAAATCCCGACAAGAAATTTCCTGAACTCATTGGTTAAGAATAGATATTTTTCAAAATTCATGTTTTCCCTGCGCAGGATTTTTTTAAAATGGAACAAAAACAAATGTACCTGTCTCAAGTTAAACGTGTCAGTATATTTTATATGACATGATGCTTAAAGTGTAAAGTTCACATGCAATCAACTATGAATCATTTCCGAATTGTTCTTTTGACCAAAATTAATTATTCAACGCATTAAAAATTACAAAGCTATGGTCTTGTGACGCATCATAAGTTATTTACAGGAAGTCCTCATTTACATTTTTTCATTTAATTTTAATTAAAACCGGGACCCTCCCGTCCCCCACTCATCACCATCCTTCCTATTTCTCAAGAAATCTTTATCCATTATTTTGCTTCTCGCTTCCACTCCCTATATACAATAATGATATGCATACAGGATAACTGTAAATTCGTCATCGCATTGAATTTACAACACCCATCCATATCCCCGACCGCCATGCTGTCATCATTCACCATAACCAGAGCTCAATCATCATTAGCTAATTGCTCATTTTACTTTACACACATTCCTTTATCGTAGTAGACAGAATATTTCAGATTAATAAATAAATAAACAAGCTAATTAGTTGTATATATGGCACACTCACTCCTCTATAAATTGGCAAGCTATTAACTACGTGCTGGGTTGCGACTGTAATTTTTCAATGAACTTCATTTACTAAAATAAAAGACTAAAAAACGTGTATCCTTTAAAAACAAAAGAGCGAGTGAGAGAGAAAGAGAGGCAATGAAAATGGCAGGAAACCGGAAATGCCAATTTTACCTTTTTGCTCTACATTATCCTAATAAATCGTTTATATGCTCACTCCACTTTTATTGTCTTTTCTCTCTCATGACCATGATCGTCATCATTCTATTAGACAGATATACGCATACTTTTGTGCTTTTCTCTGGCATTTTTTGAAAAATGACATCCTCACAGTAGACACGTACCATGTGTAATATGTAATTAAACACTTTTGATTTAACGATCTACCTATACTCGGAACGCTCCACTAACCCGCGCATCACGCTTACAATATGCAATGTAAACCACAATTACACCCTTTCTTATTATATGTTATTTTAAAAATTTGAACGACAGCAAAATCCGTTCAAGAGAAAGGGAACAGGAAAAAAATGGCAGTCATAATAATGGATTTACAAAAATATGCAATCCTTTTATATTTTGACATCCAACCTTTTTTGCCTCTTGTTTGTCGAATCAGTACATATTGTACATATATATCTAGTTGCCTCTCTGTTGCTTTTCCACCGCACGCATCCTTCACAGTAAAATTAATTGCGCAGAACGGAAGACGACATAAAAGAGCAAGAAGAGCCAAGAGCATCATGGCAATATTAACAGCATGGCTAACAAGAATTAAATGGTGACGATGGCACGGTGGCATATTATTGTTGCGGAGTATTGTGGAGGGGCGCAATAAAAACTCGGGTTGGTACAGTGGGATGCATGCCATTTAATTCTAGTTCCGTTGCAAGTCTACCGTGATGTAGCAGAGGAGTGAGTGTAGATTCCAATTAATTAAAAAATTTCCCTATTCCTTTTGCACTGCACTCCTTTTAAGTATTATTGCTTTTTCCTCGTGAATAAGTACACCTATAAAAGTTTGCACACTAGAATTCTTTGAATTCTCTCTCATTGTTAATACATGCCTTTAGAATGCAGTGGTGTAAAAGCTTTATGGTAAAAGCCAATTGGTTGGTAGTGACGGCACTTTTTAGTTTGGCATATGGCCTTCTATGGAGCTAGCTGCGATGATGATGATGAAGAGAATGACAATGAGAAAAAAGGAGCAACGGTGCGATGTGTGATGATGTTAGTGGAATGAAATGAATTTTTCTTTTTTATTACAAATTTATTGTATAAGATGTTAGATATATAAATGCTTCCAATCTATCCGCTCACTCGTCGAATAGAATAGAGTGAAATGAATGCTCAGCAGTTCGTAAAAATAATTACTCCGCAGCAGCGTGTCTGTCTCACGGTGAGAGATTCATTCCGGTGCGGTGGCTGGTTGCTGGTGCTCCTGACGGTGACGACAGCTTGATATAGGGCAATAATAATGGCAACTCGTATAGTTAACAAGTTAGTAGAAGAAGGCTAGAATTTTGAACATGACAATGCGAGAGAAGAAGAAGAGTAAGTTACATGGCTACAACTCAACATGACACGGTGAGATGAGCATGATCTTCGTTCTTATTAGGTATGTGTATCTATATATTTTTTTATATAATAAGCGTTAATTATGAAACTATGAGCGAATGTGTCTGTGTGCTTGAGTGAAAAGGACAAGTGGTATAATAATAGTAACAATTATAATTACACTTTTTTCGTGAGCTTAAAGTTTATACAGAACATCTTTGGAGCACATACAGGAGTATAATATAGGAAGCTCTGATGAGATTGAGATGGATTTAATGACTTTTTTGCGAAACGAAACATATGTGACTACTGTGCATGCACACATGGGCAAGATGATAATTTAATTGGATACATCGATCCATCCTGGCCGAGCAATAAAATAGAAATCTTTTATCAAGCGAGAGGACATTTCGTGATATATTTTTATATTCGAGACGTCCAGCAGTCATTATTATTTATTTAATGACACAATTTGTGTGAGCTTATTTAAATCTTCTGGTCCACTGCACTCAATAATATGTAATCAGAATGAGCTTTTTGATTGCTAAATTTTAGTTGAAATCAAGTGCGCCAAAGTTTTAATTGAAATGACAAATTCAAACTTTATTTTGAATATAGACGGACGCACAAAATAAGTTTGTAAAAATACAATTGCTTCTAAAAATGCGTAATGTAATCTCTTAACTAACTCTCTACGATTCGAAAAATTAAGGTTGATTGTCTGGGATTATGTGAATGAGCATATCCGCTGGATTTTGTGTACGACTTAAATTAATGTGACGTCAGTGACGTGCGATGTGATATATGACCTGACTTGTTAGAAAAGCCTACTACCGGTTAGAGCTCTCCTCCTGTTTCTGTAGTAATTATGTAACCATCCGGAATTCCGTGGCTGATCATCCCACTGCATCCTCTACAATAGCTTTGTCGGATCTATGCCTCTATCATTGCCTATCTAATAACCCGGTTTTCATGCGTGTTTTCAACAGCTCACCACTCACGACTAACAACGACATTCAACAAAGTACAAAAATGGTAATGGTAATAGTATGTATTTTTAGCAGAAAAATGCTAACATGCTTGTTTGTTCACATTTCACACAAGTAAATGCCCAAACACGCACTTTAATATATGTCATGTCATCATTATCATGCACTTTGCCTAACCATAACCATAAACAAGCAGGTTAACAGCCAAATTTTGAAAACTATACCAGCCGCTATCATCAGCTTAAAGCTTAACTCATCCATGCATTCATTCTATTTTAGAAGAAAAAATAATATTCGGCGAAAACCAGCAAACATTTAAGCCAAAAGCAGAAGGAAAATCCTAACCATAAAATGCATCTCTCTCATCATCAAGATTTAAATGTGCGTGCGTACATGCGTGTGTTGTTTGTTGGTGGATGGTTGGATGCACTTTTATTCCCAGTTTTATGGCGTATTTCTTATTGCTTTTTGGTGCTTTAACTTTAATACTATGATTTCAGTATTAGATACACTGTATAGCCAATAGCCATAATATACTCATCAGTACACTTGAAAATACTACAAATATATTCAATGTCATGGTTTGTGTTGCAGTGAAAAGATAAACGTAAACATGACCAGGCTCATGATGATGATGACAAACTGATGACGGGATTTTATTTTAAGCGTAGCGTAGTCCGTGCACGATGTAGGCAAACAAACATCAAAACTAAATGTTTTGGAAGTGGAAGAGCGTGTTCAGAGTCAACCAGTCAAGGAGATCATGGTGGATAAACGGAAGAGGGTACTACAAAGCAGAGATTTCCCGTGGTAAAAAATGAAGCACATAATAATAATATATCACGAACTTTATGCGTAAACTTGCGTAATGTGCGTATGCACTCTACTGATAACAATGTTACGATGCGAAGCAAATTACGTTGGGAATAGGACACAACTGCATTGCATCCGAAAACATTTATTTTTCGTTTGCGGGGGATATTCTCTCTCTCTCTCTCTCTCTCTCTCTCAAAGTGGAATGTACACAAAAGTCTGAGAAATTTCGTTGTACCTTGTACCACACTGACTGCAACTGCATCCGTTTCCTGTCTACAATTTTAAATGGATAGCTTAATGCTATTTACCTACCGTCCAATGCAAGAGGAGTTTCAAGAAGAGACACACAGGAAGGGGATGAAAGTTGGTACAAAACAGAAATTTGTTCTCAAGTTTTTGAGGACATTTCAAGGAAAATGTTTGTATTCATGCAAGCTCATTTTAAATGATTTTCGAAGCAGGGCAAAAAAACCCTGTGGGACTCACCGGGAGATTGGGTACGTGTCTGCCGAAACGTTTACATTGACGTCATTTTAAATCTAGTGATTTTAACGGTTTTTTTAGTATTTGGAAGGTGTCTGTTCGTTGGAATTTTGTATAGGTAGGTAAATATGAGGATCTTAACATATTATCGTGAAATAAAGACCCAAGAACCAATGAAAATACTGAAAGAAAACTAGATGAATAGTTTTTACTCAACAACAATAATGATAAATTTATAACACAAAGAATATAATATATTTAATGAAGATAGTAATAAAATATTTGAATTTTGTTAGCCTTAAATCATCAGTTCATTTTTACAGCACATTCGCCATGTAAATTAAATAACATATATTGTACTATAAACCTATTACCCATTTCTTTGTTTAAGAATAAAATCTTTCTACATAATCAAAATCTTCAAAATAATTCATTTAGCTAAATCGAGCGTATAATTTTTTAACATAGGGAACGAAATAATTCGAAGGTTAGATCAGGAAATTGTGTTGAGAAGGCCGCAAAGTTCTGTCGATCCTTGAAAAGTTCCCGTTTATTGCTAGATAAATGCAACCAGTTTATATTATATCAATTTAAACACTAATCAAACCAAGAACATTAAATACTTTGTATAATTAAATGTAAAATCACTCACAGTCGGATCTTATCCCAGCATTGTTCCTTCAACAGTCGCGCATCATACATTTCAGCAAGCGCGTACATTTCCAGACAGTTGTCCTTGGTGATTTTCTTCACCATTTCATGCTCACAAAGTATCTTCAGAGCTTCCAGATTGTACTTATCCGCTGCTTGAAACAATTCGCTGCATATGGCATCCGGCATCACAGATAAATCCACGTGACTGCAGTACATAAACTCCAAAAGGTGCTTAAACACTTGCGGCTCAATGTCGTCAATAACCACAAGTCCCTCTTTCTGCTCTCTCATTTCTGTTTGAAACATTTGAGAAAACACAGGACTGCGACAGGACAAGAGAAATCGATGTCCAGGAAAGCTTTCACCTTGGCACTCCAAGGTCACGTCAGAGAGACGAGGATTCAGAAAGAATTCACTGGAATCCAGATTTTTGGCCGAGCTGAGGATGCTTGAATTGTGAGCGGTAGTCTTTTGCGAGACAAGGGTTTGGAGGCATGTCCCGGCTACAAAATTAAAGGAAAATTAAATTCAACATTGCAACACTGATTAGATTTTGATTACTTTCAATTGTATGCATTTCCCTTACTGAATTCTCTAGCAATCTTGAAAGTGATGCGAACCATATCCACGCTGTCATCCCAAGAGCCGTCATTATTAATCCAGAACGAAGTCCACAGAATTCTTGGCGCTGCCAAGTTTTCATCCCTCTCGAAGGTCAATGTGTGAGAGAATTTCACTTGGTCCAGGGAAATAAACTGTAGAGAGGATGGCTTCACGGTGTACCGGTGATTACGGTCGCGTGATTGGAGTGACATGACCACGTTGATTTGATTGGAGTAGAATGTCAAGCCCCTGCAAATATAAGATTTATAAAATATTTAAGTCGTGAATAATATCGAACCAGAAAAGTATATCGTGAATAATGTTTTACAACTCATTAATTGGATATCTCATGACAATATTACCATTTATGATCAATCTCGGATAAAAATCCAGATTTAAACTGCAATCCACTGAAACTAAATCCTCCGAACGCGACAGACTCAATGTTATTTTGGATTTTGCTTCTGGGGGAAATGTTGAAGTTCCACGTGAACTCTTCAATTTCCGGTTCCCGAATCTATAAAAAAGAAAGTTTACTCATTATAAGAATTTTGGAGGGCTAAAGCTTTTATGTAATTATGTAAATGGCATGTTACGTAAATAATAATTATTTTATTACAATCAAGGTTGAGGTCTGATAAATGTCGTCCATTTTGTGTAATTTAATTTGAAAGTCTAAGTCTGGGCTTGAACGGTCATTGAAGAAGGAGCAGAATATTGTTCAGATTCTTTTGAAATTGCTATGTTACATGCATTCACTATTCACAGTACACTACGAAACACTAATTTTGCTTGTCTTTCATTCAGTAATCATTCAAAAAAATCCGTTTCGTCGGTTTGAGTTATTGAATTATAAATTCTGACAACAGCTCGTTAGCGAAATTAGCTCTTACTAACTTCCAACTGAAAATTTGACACTTTTTAAAATAAATTAATTATAGTTTTATTCGTGAAGCTCTACAATAAAATATTGTTCTGGCAATTTCCATAATATGATATTCTCTTAATGACGAAACCGAGTTTTAAACTGAAATTCGCCACGGAAAAACAACGACCTACAACCTACACAAAACTGAGTTCACATTTATTTATCTGAATTATCATCCGATTTCACTGCCCTACTCCGGTTGTTACCAATTTACCATAAAAATCGTTGGTTATCTGTATTTTGCGTTACCGGCAGGAAATAAAAATGTCAAAATTAAATTATGTACATTTCACTGCAATGATAGCAAAAACTGCCTAGCTAGATTCTACTGACTGAGAGTGACAACTAGCTGAGCATAATCATGCATGAAACCATTAATTTCGTTGCATTACTACCAGAAGATTCGATTTTAGATTAGATTTCGATGACTGGCCACGACCACTCATGCTTGTAATAAGATTGTCAAATGCCGTAATTTCTTAAAATGAAAGCACCAGCATTTGGATAGTAGTGTCTTTCGACTGTATGTTATACTCTCTCTTACAAATGCACATTCATGCAATTTACGTGCATATAAGAACATTATTTTGGAACTGACAATGTGCATCTATTTTTGGCATTTTTTGTTTTTTTAGATACCCAAAATACAGGCATAACAGCTTCTGTGCAAAGTACCTATGCAGCTTTTTTGTCAGTAAAATCCTTTCATGAAGTGAGCACATATTATTTCAAGAGCATTTCTTGGAAGTCGAACGTTTTACCTTTTTTGTATAGCTGTATGTAATATATGCATGCATGCAGATGCATAATATGCATAGGTACCTAATGATAACGTTAAAATTAAGATACACAACAATGTAAACCCTGCTTAATTGTGCCTGCTTTGCACTGGATGAGAGCAAACCGAGCGGAAGGAATACACACTTTTTTATGACAATGTGTGGAATGTTGAAGGAAAGCTAATAATGACGTCTGTATGTTATACTAAAGTCCAAAAAGGGTTAAAATATAGAGTTCAGGATAAGAATAAAATTAAGCCACAAAATGCTTTGCTACCTACCGTCATACATTTTACAACCTGGTAATGCTTAGGTTATTTTGTATTTTGCGTTCTTGGTGAGTCAATATGCAAAGCGTGTATTTTTAAATTTATACTATACATATTTCGAGGAGATTTAACAGCTGTGACTATGAGGGTCTTCTGCCAATGCAAAATAAATTCCCACTCTTAATCGACAAATAACTCTGATGTTCATTCTGTCAGTGAATACATAACATCATGCAGAGGCGGTCATCAGCCTACGCATGATTATTTTCGCAAGAATTAAACATTCCAGTTTATTCGGTCTCATATACCACCCACGTGGCGAACGCAAATAATGAGGCACTGGAAAATATATATTGCATATGTAGGTATATTACCTACCTGATTCCTCAATATCGTACGGTAGCACTGATTTCCCACGGCTATTAAACATCCTGTACCCTACCGGCATCCATTGCCCAAATCTCCTTTCGTCATCCAAAAGAAAATAGTTCATTTCACTCTAATTCCCATCATCATACATCCCCCATTCATCCAATCTTCAGTTTCATTCCACGTAATGCATTTCATATTTATTTAATGTTTTTCTCCTAGAAAACCGGAAACTGTGGTTTATCCTTTCTGGAAACAATAAGTATCTGTGTTGTCTCTTGCCTTATGACGCATAGCATCGTATTATCAATTTACGTATTCATTTCTTTTCTTATACCTAGATATATAGGAAACCTTGCTTTAAACTTACCTTTCTAGTTGATTGATAATGTTTACACATATATACAATCTAGGTAAAGATGTGGTGGGAGTGAGAAGCCCTATAAATGAAAACGACAACGAAATCAACATGGTTGACATGACAACTTTTCAACCATGGTAGCATGTAATTATTTTCACAGAAAATAAATCTCTGCAAAGTGGTACTCATGCTACATATTATGATTACCCATGTGAATTTGTAGTCTAAAATGATTCTGACAAAGTGCTTTGCCAACAAAGAACAGTACACACAATTTATTTGCTTCTCTTCCTTCACGAAGCATGTAATCATAATAAGATGCAAAGACGTTACAAAAATCATCTACGAATGGCCCATGTTACGCAGACAAAAGGAAATTATTGATTCGCACAAGAACCCTTACCAAAAATACTATATGTTATGTATCATCAAAACCAAAAATAGATCAACATGTAAATAATAAGGTTACCTCTGCAAGAGAAAGTTTGCAGATTTGAAGCTTTCACATCAAGACGACATTTTCAAATTAGTTTTGCCGAGAAAATTTGAAATGTCTCTTCCATCACTCATGTCTCCTACCCGAAAATGCCGTCGTCCTCCAGAAGAACAGGTTTTTGGACAAATATGTCAAGACAAATCTTTCCAACCTCTTTTTCCTCCTATGCAGTAATAGCAATGGCATATTTTTTCTGCAAAAAATAACCCTATCGGGACAGCAAACTGCGTACTTACTTATTTACCCAAGTTTATTTCGCAGTAAAAATATGTGGGCTATGTACAACCAAGCTCGTTACCCGCACCGTACAACACCACCATTCTACCAAAAGACACATACACAGAGAATATTTTTTCTGTATGAACCAGATTTTCTTCTTTCTTTCTTTTTCTTTTGGAATAAAAAAGTGGAATGTAAAGAGAGAGAGAGGGAGAAGAACACAAAAGGTAAGTTTTGGAACATCTCGTCGTATGTAGCACGTGCATATAAAAATGTAAAGAAAATATTTTTACATTTTATCTTCTCTGGTATTATCCTTATGGCACAAGTGCTGGTTCTGCTCTTTTGTTGCTGCTGCGGTAGAAAAAAAAAACGTAAAAAGGTCACACATACTACGACCGCACTACCATCACCTAAAAATTCCATAATGCTCCATCAGGCTACAGCCACACACTTCATCATGCAAAAGTTGCAATAAGAGAACATCAGCAGCAGGAGCAGCAGCAAAAACAGCACCAGATGAACAAGAACATTACATCAGAAGGAGAATCAGCCATAAGAATACCAACATAAGTAATTTCAAGGGGCAGAAGAGCATATCCCTTGATAATAATATTGTTCCTCGTGGAAAAATCCAGCAAACCAACAAAAAAGTAGGTCTGCTACTCATCTGCTGCCTGCATCCCATCAACATCATCACCATCAGTCCTTCTCTTCTTGTTATCCACTTTACCTACATACTACCTTTCTGCATGTCGTCTACCTACCTCCATCTTTTTTTTCGGGTATTCTTTATTTTTTCAACTTTTTTTTTCAATGATGATTATGATGCTTATTTCATACTTCCAGCTTATTCTTCATCTTCCTGAATGAAATCTACAAAAAAGGTCGTACCACCACCACCATCAACAGAACAGCAGAAGCAAAAGTCTCAAAAGATTCCCTTTTTCTCTTTCCTTCTTCAGTATAAGCAAAAAAATAGACAGGAAAAAGAAAAAAGGAAGCAACCTAAATTCCTGAAAGGGAAGAAGAAAAAGTGGAGTCAGATGGTCTCGAAGAGAAAAAAGTTTTTTTCTTCTGCTCCACACAGAACATAAACACACACACAAGCCATCAGGATGATGATGTTGTATGTAATGGAAGAGGTATAAGAGAGTGGAGGAGTACCCTGAAAAAAATGAGAAAATGAAGAAAAAAGGCTGAAAAAATGAATGCATGAATGGAAGATTGAAGATTGTTCAATGCATGTGTGAACATCATCTCATCATCATGATGTGATGGCATCCCGATCTCTTCTCCTTTTTTTATCCAACACCAAGTCAAACAACAACAGAAGAAGAAGACGAAAAGAAGAGAACATGAAAAAAATGATGGAATCATTCTCAACGCAGCATTGTCATGATTTTTAAAGGAAGAAAAAAATACAACAGTGTATTCTTGTCTCATCCGTCCTTTACTCGTGGCATGACTGCTGATCTTATGCAATTGCTGAGCTGCAGTAGTAGTATTATTTGTGGTAGTAAATCCACCAGAATAATAACGCCTGGTCTAAAACATGTTTGCCAGCAAGTAAGCTGCATAATGTAAATTGTAAATAAGGTTATCCTTGATGCTGTGTGTATGGTAGCAGCCAACCAAGAAATGGAATGCATGGCACAAGGCACAAAACGAGCAAACTTTTTGTGGTCCTCTCTTCTTCTCCTCTTCTTCCCTCTGATGTTCCTTCCTGGACTACTATTACGCGCTGGAGAGAAGAGAAGAGAGAAAAATGTGGCTTGCCTTGGTATAATGCTGGGACACGAGTTTACTATGTACTCAGGATGATGGCAATGGAAAGATGCGAGTAATGTGTTAGCGAGCACAGAATGGAGAGCAGTCTGCATGGAACCTTCACAACTCCACGTTTTCCATATGAAAATGTAGCAAGCATTGGAGTTGGAGTTGAAAGAAAGAAAGAGACTTGCTTTCAGAAGGAACGATGTCAGTTGGTGAGCAGATCTCGCTCAGATCGTGTTGTAGGAACGTAGCTATCGTCAATCGTGTTTTGTGTGGATAAGGATGGTTTTTTAAAGTAGAAAAACCATATAATCTTGTCAAAGAGTCAAAGTTAATTTAATAGACCAATTGATGTAACACACTTTATACATCGCATTATCGTCACTCCTTTGCAAAAAAATATAAAGTTAGAAATTCTTTTAAAAAACATGTCTTTGTTTAAAGGAAATAACTGTGCTTTTAAGTGTGAAGGTGTATTGGTCGGAAATCTATACAACTAAAAGTGTTAAAGAAATATGCGAGCAATCTACTGTTAAGTTGTTGTTTGAATCATTGAATCATTTTCATTCTCAACGTCATCGTTTTATCAGCACGACTGACCCCGCTGGGAAATTGACGAATGCACCCACAGGTGCACTATGTAAATTGTGAGGAATCTGATATTCAATGAATTTAGAGCAACACAATTACGCTGCAATATTACTGCTAATTAGGCAAGACCTACCAACACGCTACATAACAAGAACAACATCGGACAAACTGCTGCGCTGACACACGCGAGTGATTTTCCCCAACTGTTTTACGTGTTTCTATAAAACAGCGGCTGAGAACTGCATGTCTAGCTTGCTCACGTTTCAGCAGCCGTAATCGATTAACCACCTAAATAAACAGCAGAGAAACCTGAGGAATAAAACGGACGTGCCAAAAGAAGGAACCCGGACCAGAATAGAATCAGACAGAAAGAATAGGAGGAATTGCTGGGAGGAACGAACGAACGAGTAGTAAAACTCCATTGTGACTATATGGCTGGCGTAATCATGACATGTGTTTTCAACGCTTTGATCATCATGTGAACTGCCAGTGGCAAAAATTGATTGTTTCGCAAATTCAATGGAAGAAACAGGAGCATACAGAGCCATTTCCCTGCTGAACGTTTTTATCACTAATTTTCAGCGGCAGTAGTCGTGATGGTACCGGAAAAAGTATAACGAAAACCAGACCTCTATTATTACCGCCGCCGTAAATGCTAAGAAATGTGGAAAAGTGAGTCAGTTTGGTCACAAGATCTTGATTATTGCAGATGATACATCGACCGAGAAAAAATAGTTAATTTGATGTTATCTATTGTCATATTCTCGCCGCATCAAACATACACATAAACATACATACCTACACGAGTTGCATTCATACTTAACATTTAACTGCGTTTACGAGCCGTTTAGTACACCATCCCTATCGCCGTGTCATCTTTATCATTATCCTCAAAGCAGGAAATTAGCCTGACTCGCTATATCGGTAATAATGAGAGCGAGTGTTATTCTGTGACATGGTTTATTACTGTCAGTATCAGTCAGCCAGTGTAACAAGAAGCAACCGCAACAACGTAGAAAAATAATACAGGACAAGGAGAAACACTGAGCTACTGTATTGTGAAAAGTAAATTTTTTACTAATGTAGGCAGGCATAGGTCGCGTTCAATAAAGGAAATAAAACCAGACACACCGTCAGACACAATTACACTTCCATTGTCTTGCGAGCTGTTGATGATCTCGTCCTGTCCTCTGACTCTCCCACTCATTACTGCCAGGTTTGAAAAAAAACGCGTTAAAAAACGGCGATAATGCTCTTGTTGGTATTGTAACATTAATAATAAAGCAATTATCATTAGTATTCCCAGAAGACAAGGTGTGGATTTCATCAGCGCAATCTTCAATGAAATAATAGGTAAACAGAGAAAAAACCTATTTCTCACGTAGACAAACAATATATGTTCTCGCTTTGAATTTTGAATGAACTGCAAGAAAGAAGCTGTGTGTGTAGAGTAGAGAGAATAACATCAAAGTAAAACTATCATCATTATCATCATACAGACTTGGTCGACTAAACCATTGTGTTTTTTGGCGTGCTCCGCTCAGCACGAGCAACTTTTATGGTTATTGATACACTTTTGCTGTTTTTTCTCTTTCCGCAGCGCTGTTCCAACAACGAAAATATAGAAAAGTCACGTTGCCACAATCATCATCATTTCCATCGAAAACTCAAAAAATACACTCGCAATTTTTGTGATTGTTGTGGTTATTGCACTACTTGTGTAAAAGTGGTGGTGGTGTGATGTGATGATATGGTTGGTTAGAAGCAGGGCTTGGGCTTTCGTACAGTAGTGGCCAGAGAAGCATACCGCCATTATCATCATCATCATCAGTAGGAGCAGCAAAAATATTTTCTGCTTGTATCCAAAATCCAAGTATCCTCCACCACATCCAACATCGATATATATCTACAAAACGCAATTTTTTACTTGTCGGCTTTAACCCAAAAAAGCCAAGCCAATATAATATGATGATATGAAATGAAATGATAATCCTCCGACTCTGACATTGCAGCTCCCTTTTTCATTTTTTCCGCATCTCTTCTGACTCCTGACACTTTACAAGCTTGTCTTCTTCTTCATCCCTCTGCTCTGTTGCTACTGATAATATGCCAAAATCATAATAACAAGTGAAGTGAACGAACTTGCACACATGTGCTTATCAAGTTTCAATCCAGCAGCATCACCGCCACCAAAAAATAGTCAGCCAAGTCAGATGCCTAGACTAAACTATCTTTTCATTTCTGCGATTCTGGCTGACATGATGACACAAAGATGATTATGATGAAGATGAAGAAAATGACGAGCAGCATCTCATGACGATGATGATGATCACCAGCATTTCGCAACATGAATTACATTATTCTCAGTCTCTGCCGAACTGCTCATGGTATAATGCCACGCTCATGTTGATGCTGGCAGTTTGATGGGATATAAACAGTGCAGAACACAAGAAGACACGACTGTCATTGTCAATTACCGTCATTGTTATTTTGATGGCTGTTTTGTTGTTTGTAGTTCAACGGTGATGATTATGCTGCTGCTGCTGGTGTTATAGCTGTTAAACGGCAATTGTAGTAAACCAGTAAAATTGGATTTTTTCATGATCATCCTCATCTTCATGAATAATAGTCTCAAGTTTACCATGTGAAAAAAATAATATGCGAATAAAAATGAAAGGAAAAAGTAAAATGTGTGTAGGAGCAGATAAGAAACATTATAATATATAGTAACACGATACGTTATGGTACTACTACTCACATGTCGTGTCATTATTTCTGTATGAATGGATGCCATACTTTTTAAACTCGTTTTTTCTTCTTTGTGATTACAAACGATATTATGTCAAGTGTCTTGTTTTTCTTCTCTTCTTTTGCTGAGCAGTGAGTCAAAGCGAAAATATGTAATGACATGGTTGAATTGTAAAAAAACTACATTAAGTGTGTAAGTAAAGTGATTATTATCGGTAGAGTAAAGTAGATACTAGGGACTAGTGTAGTGGATTGGATGAATGAAAATGAACTAAACGCTTATTAAGCAAAAGGGATGTTCTCGTATATCCACTCATGTGGATAATAATCGTACTATAAAATGGCAATGTTCCCACAGTGTCCCCAAACGCCACTATGTACAATGTAAAAAAGCATCGTAGTAACAAACAAAGAGAAGAGAGTTTAGTAGTATATAGTGAGCTGTTATAGTTATTTCTTCAGCTCCTGGCACTTTGTAAATACGTACAACATGTGGTATATCAGTCCTTCGGACCATTGGCTATTTCAAAGTAGTACCATTAGTGGTCGTAGTACACAAGTGGATTATTATTATGAGCGACAATAGAAAAGGAAAAGAAGAAGGCGAGAGTGAAGAAGAAGGAGCCAGTGTATTATAAACTATAAGCGTGTTTAGTATTGTTTTTCGTGTGTACTGGCAGTAGTAGTGGAATCATCGTCATCGTGTGACTTGACGCAATTCATCTTGACAGGTGGACATTCTCATTCTCTCTGGATTGGATTCCTTGCTCTCCTTTTTCCATGCTTTTCTGAAGGTTCAAAAAACAGTAATCTCGTGTCCAGCACGTTCAGCAGCAGCGGAGCTGGCGTATATAGTGTTACCTTCCTTGTTCTGAAAATGACAAGCATAAAAACGTGCACATCAAGTGGGACACTATAGCAAGTGGAACAATGACACTTTGATCTTCCTCTGTTCATCTGACAAAGAAATCCAGAGACAGGTTTCCCGTTTTTTATTATTATTATTTTGTCCAGCAGCAGCAAACGAAGAACAGAGAGAGAGCCAAATCCGTAAATTGAGATTGCGACCACCGCTGCGCTCCTCTGCTCCGCTTCATGTCAGTGGCCAGCCAATTTTTTAAATTGCTTTGAACATCATCATCATCGTCATCCTCCTCCTACGACGATCAACTCTGCATTGTCATTCCAGTGCCATGAATCGGATGACCCTTTTTTGAAAATAAAAATCTCCAGAGAGTATATAGCTGCTTGTGATTTTGTGCCAATTATTGATAAAGCTTACACTACCCAGGTCACACACCAAGAGGAAAAGAATAAAAGAAGGGAAAGTGTATTCCGCTTCTTGTTCAAATAGTCAAACAAGAGTTTATTTATTTATTTTACCTATTTCGAAACGAAATATACAGGCCACGTCATGTGTGCCAATGTATGTTGCCTTCACGTTTGAAGTAGTCCAGAACAAGGAGCCAACGTAATAACAGTAATTTTTACCGGGAATACCGTCACCCGTGTCCTGGTCCATTTCCTCCTCTAACTTTCCCCCACCACCACCTTCATCCTTTTTCCCCTACCGCCACCATCTCCTCTTTACCTTTCAAACCTCACACAGAATTTCCTTCCGCTCCGCTCCACACTGTACAACTATCAGCATTCGATACTACTTATACTCTATTTGTATTTGTGTCACTGTGTCTCTTTCTCTCTTTCCTCTCTCTCTCTCTCTTTGAGTGAGTTCGTTTGTTGTAAAAGAGGAAAAATAGTGAAACAAAAAATATCAAAATGGGATCCAGCCTTACTCCAGTGGGAATTTGCTGGGCCTGTCTATCAGTGATCAGTGCCCTTATTGCGTGCTGTGGATTTTATTTACCGTTCTGGATACAGGTCAGTTTACTCACTCCTCTACTACACTATGATATTTACTTGGTTTTTATAACCCTTTTTTACGTACGCATCTTCCATTTTCCCTTCACTATTTTTGGAAGATTTTGACCCACCAAGTTTGCTTTTTACCCACATGACATATCGATCAAGTAAGAATAAGTGTGTTTTATGTATGCTTGTTGTATGCCCGTATCAATTTCACCAACAGACTCACTCTCTCCTCAACTCACTTTTTTAAGCTGGTAAACGTGAAGAAAGTAAAGTAGAGTTTAAGCTATGTTTTTTCTTCTTCTTGGAGGAGAAGAAAAGCTAAAGCATTTTGAAGGAAAGATTAAAAGATAAAAGATTTATTGTGCTGCGTCTCCTGTGCTGTACCGACATCGTTTTCCTTTTTTCACCGTACCGTGGTTGCTTTCAGATACTCTGACTCTTTCACTTCTCTTCAGTTTTTTTTAAAAAGAAACAAAAATGCATTTAGTGTACTCCACACACAGCTTGGTTCACTTGGAATTTGGAAAAAGGCTTCCTCTCCTTCTCCTCTCATGTGCCAAAGGAAACCAATCGCAATATATACCAATTCAAACTGAGTCTGGTGACTGTGAGTGAATCGGGAAAAAAGAAAGATTTTTTTTCTGTGGTTTCTTTTTTGCTTTTTTTCGGAGAGACTCTCTGTGAGAAAGGGAAAGAGAGATGCTGATGTATACTCATTCATTCAATACCTCTTGTATGGATATCTATCTATTTAACTTTTAGTTTTGCGGTTTTTCTTACTCGTGGTAATGCAAACTGTTAGTGGAAGAAGCCAATTCCAAGCGATATATATACATAATAAATTGCTTAGATTTTTCACGATGATACAGGTTTTTTTGCACCGCCGCATCCAATCCAATTCAATCGCTGCTGCTGAAAAATGAAGGGAGAAGGAGAAAAATCTCTCCGTTTTACTTTCAGTTTTTGAGCCATTCATTTAGTCTGAAGGTTTTTTTTCTCAACAGCCACGCATATGGTGGCACAAATATGTCTTCTGTTTTTATAAAATCTCTACCAAATGCTCCACCTCCACCACTTTACTTTAATTTGCCATGAGCCATGGATAGCGATGAAATATAATATTATGCTTATAGCTTGAATAAATTTTCCTCTTTGTACGAGGATTTTTGTGTGTGAATTTTTTAATTCGTTATTTTTTCTTATCCATATACAAACTACAATGTTTTTGGGGATTGTTTGGAGGGAACAATAAAAATGGAGGAGTCATAATAATAAAAACAGCTCCACACCTCTAAAACCCACCACCGCCTTCACAAAACCACCAGAGTACATCCAACCCCACAAATTTCTCTCCTGTGAATTTACCAACGAGTAAAAGTTGGGGTTTATAGGCTGACAGCAAAAATCTAATTAAGTTAATCCAACAAAAAATAAAAAAAGACTATTTCGTGGCCCATGGCTCACTTTTGTTTGTGCATTTTTGCATTCACTTTCCTTGATTGTGTTGAGCTTGGTAAACGAGATGTGGTTGGGTGGCTGGCTCTGGCAAAAAGGCAACATGCTTTTTGGGCTTGACTTTAATTCATTTATTCAATTTCCTTGGTTTCATAACGGCACGTTTTTAGTTGTTGCGGCAAAGGCTTTTTGCTGTTATGGTCAGAAATTTTGAAAGAAAAGGTGTGTTCACATGGTGTACTCCATGACAGTCAAAATTAAATAGTGAGAGTGAGCAGAGAATATTATTTACTATGTCCGTTACTGCTTGGTTTGCTGTTTAGTCGGTACCGGTTGGCCGGGTCGGATGTAAAGCAATTGTACAGAGGATATAGAATGTTTACAACTACAACAGCTTTGCTTATTAACTTGAATGAAAATAAAATCAACAGAGGAGAAACGAAAGGAAAGAAGAAAAAACAGGAAATTAATGCTTTAAGCAAAGCTACAGATGAATTACAGGAGGATTTGTTTCCTTTCTTTCTCACCTTATTAAGAATGCTGAACAGGGGGGCCATTCACTACACCATAAACCGTTTATAAGTTAACAGTAATTTGATTAGGCGACGGTCCCTGTCACATAGCCCATGAACGAACCTAAAATCCTTGCTTGCTTGCTTCAGCAAAAATACACCTAACAGAAACATAGAGAAAGAGAGCAAATATTATAAGAAAGGGTATATTTACTTTACAAATCGTTATCTCTCTTTGGCTCATTTTATTTTTGGCGTTTCCAACCTGTCATCATTTACCTCCTCCACCTCTTTTTCGTTTTTCTTTCGGATTATTTATGGTGTTTGCATGAAAGTAAATGGCACTCGCTTTATTACTACTTCGATTTTTTTCTGTTTGCTAATGAGTTAACTTTCATTATTGCTTTGCTTGTTTGCTAGCAACTCTGCTGGCAAAAGGCAAACGATGAGACACGTTATTTTATATAGTGATGTTATAACAAGGGGTGGAGGCATGCACGAATCATTGGAGATGAAAAGAAAATGTCCTTTCCAAATAATAGTAATTAATGATTAGTAAACATGAAAGTTTGAGAACATTTTAGAGACTATACTGGCATGCTAAAATGAACAACCCCGTCATTATTGAAGCACTATCTGTACTTTATATGACAGTGTCACACTTTTCGTTTTACAATGGCAGAAAGGCAACAGTCATACAAGTCGCAAAAATTCACACAATGTCATTTGCTCGTTGATATAAAAGGATATAATTTACGTACGTTTTTATGATTTCCCATAACAACGCATTTGATATTATTACTGAGCGACAAATAATATGCCAAATGAGTTGGCTAGCAAGTGGCAGATTCCCACGGTATTTTATAGTTTCGCCAATACTGTTTTTCTTACGCTTTATTTGGTCGTATTCGTATGTACTCGGTGGGATAATAAAAAAATGTAATATGTATTTTTGCTACACAAACGGCGCAGACAAAATACCCATCGTGGAATTTGGGTTAACTACTTTGCTCTTCGCAAATTGTTTAATGGCTTTCAGTAACACAAAACTTTGCTTCAAATGACATCCTCTCTTGTAAAATGACTAATATTTATTGTGGGGTCCTTATAGTAATAGGTAGTAGTCATAATGAAATAAACTTTTTCTTGTCATTTGAATTAGAAACCTCTAGCTAATAACAACCAATTGTTATCATTTATCTGTCATTTCTTAATGATGGCTTAAATCGGAAATATTATTGAAAGTTCATACGCATGAGCATTGTAAAAAGCAAAAGTTCAGAAGAGGTCAACTCCTCGCATTTTTTTCGTGCTACACGTGAAATACTTTCGATTTGCAATGACCATCTGCAATTGACGCGCTAGAAAGCTTAGATTTTGAAATGAAAATTGGTTAGAATATTAAATGGAATCGGAATTCGCAAGGATGATCATTCTATCAGTATTCAACACATCAACGGAAATGACAGCATAGCGGACAAAAGTCAATATATCATTTTTAGTATGCATCCATTTATCCGTGTTCAGTTTTGAATTCAAACATTTTCGTGTCCGTAATGAGCTTGAATGACAGTTGGCAGGAACTCATAATCTAGTGTCAGATTGATAGTCTCACGGAAACATTTGACTGACATTTGACTATTATATGTTAACAACCCAGTGTGTTATACTTTACTTTGACTTGGCTGGAGTGACTCAATTTAATGATTAATATTTTTGTGACCAATTTCCCCACTCTATATCTTCTCAGCTGAATGAAAGGCGACAGAAAGAAAGAGGCGTGCATTTTCTAAGATAATGAGATTGACTTGTTAGTAAAGTCATTTAACTTGATTTTAATCTATCAATTCCCTTACACAGCTCAACTCAAGCACTTCAACCTTTCTATATACACTCACATAGTACATTTTTATTGGCCTTTCCTTCCATAAATCAACTTCAACCTTAATTATTCCTAATAAAGTCATTAATTATTCCCTCAAGTAGTACAACAGTCAAGTCTGCAGGGATAAGTAGGGATCTTGATTTGATTACTGAGCTAATTCTCCACTTAAAAAAGCTTATATAACTCACTTTACATAATAAGAAGATCTCGCATAATTTTTGTTTGTCTACCCTACGGCCATTCTGAATATGTACATAGTTTGACGGAGTGATAGGGATACATTAAAGTTGTAAGAGGGAGAGAACGAGAGGACAAAAATAGGTCTCTCCAGTGTCATCTCACTCGTCGTCTCTTTAAGAAAAAGTTTTTGAGCAAAGTTTAACTCGATTTGATAATTCTTCACTTTGTCTTCGTCTCCTTAACTAGCGTAAACGTCTACGTGACGGAGCTCAAGGGAACTTTGGAAACTTTTTAAATGTTGTTGTTGTCCGTTGCCCCAACCCTGTAAACTTTTTCTATTTTCTTCGCCAACTTTTCCCAAAATTTTAATGGAGCCGACCTTCAAAACACCCGTATATAATTATAGTAGCGCAGTAGTCGCCGTGTATATTATCATTAGTGCAGTTTTAACTTTGTTATCTTCATCAAGCATCCGAATCATGTCGTCCGTCTTTCCTCCCGTCTTCTCGCTTGCTTGAAAGACTTTCAGCCACTCTGCGAAGAAATAAACTTTCCCCGGAAAAAAAGTATCCAGCCAAGCTCTCCAAGTGGCATGCTTTGCTTTGAAAAGTATCCTTCTCCCTTTTTCGACCTTCTTTTCAACATCAACTTTTCCCCTACTATCGCTTTGTTACTTAAGAATCTTCTTGAGGCTAATAAAAATAAATAAGTAGTCAAAGAGTTGGTGTGTTATAGGTAGGCCAAACTAACTGAACTTAACTGACTAATTGTGAGTTCGGTGTTGATGAAGCTGAGAGTATTTTGAGTTGTTATAAGTGCGTAGGAAGAAAAAAAAGTTTCCGCAAGTCTGTTTTCCCATCCATGTAGGTATATAAAACAAATCCTTCTTTTTTACAGTTTGTAATCAAAGAATCTCACTCACTCAACCAGAGAAAAAGTGCTTCTAATCAGTAGGTACATATATACTCGTAAATAAAAAAGGGCCGAGATTTAGAAGCTGAAAGAAAGAGTTCTCCAGCCAGTTGGCTTAATGGTGAACTCAAATTGAATTAAACTTCTCGAGTTATTTCCCGTTTTATCTGGTATGTTCAATTTCAGCGTGGGCGGATGAAAAGCTCTTGAATTTGACGTGGAGATTACATCGAATGGTGACAAGAATGACAAGTATGGGAGTGATCGGGAAGGATAATTTGACATGAAACCAATAGCATTGCTTCTTCATCGTGTAAGGTTCCCTAGTTCCCTTATCATAATTGTTATTGATTAGGGACTTTGCTACGAAAAGAATCCAACGAACACACTAGGAAGCCTCACCAGTAATTGGACAATTTTTGCCATTTTTTATAATGAATCAAGGGGAGCAAATTCAATCTATTACTGAACAAAATCAATAAAATTTTCTTGGCACCACGGCAAATTGTCTACGAACAGCCAAGGTACCCTGACTTTGCCCTTAATATTATGTATGTTTTTCCCTTGGCACAAAGCAAAACTGTTTCTCTTGTTTTTATACTATAAGCGAAATGTGATGTAAAAGTTTGTTCAGAAACAATCCAAAAAGACACTCATTTCAAACCCTTCTGGAGTATCTCTTCTCCGCCTCATCTATCTGCAATTAAATCATGTATCCGTCCATAAATTTAGCGCAACAAAAATAAGCTCTGACGCAATAAATGTCGGCCCTCACGAAAACAGTGTCTGCTTCAAAACAACACGCCGCCTCCACACAAATGTAAAACATATTTAGTAGATTAATATAAACATGGTGTTCGTATCACTTGTAGCTATGTACAGTGTGGTATCACGAGAAATAATGTTTATGCAAATTTCTGCTCAAAGTGTCATGTCAAGATCTTCCCACGCTGTTCATCTAACACAAAAAGAAAATGTGCACCCTGAAAGCCTTTGGCTACTCATTTTTTGACATGATATGTACATCTTATAACTCATGATAGTGCTACATATTATATGTATGATTCTTACACGACATGTATAAATCGTCTAGTTCCTTCCTCACTTTCCTTACCTTGTTGATACGTGATACATTTACCACCACCGTCATCATTATCATCATCGCAAAACACCCTTACCGCAGAAATATGCAGCAACTTCCACTTATACCGCAAGGCATCAAACATGCCGTTTTTTATCAAAATATAATTCATAATGTAGTCGCACACGATGTGCTCATTCATGAAGCACACAGCTACAGTAGAAACAACCTCAGCAAATAAGAAACTTGCTACTGCCTATGTCATATCTAACCGTTTTCCTCAAAACTGAATTTACATTCAACGTACTCAATGGACTGTTATTTCCTTCCTTCCTTCCTCGTATTCTCATGCCAACAAGACATTATAAAGATAGTCTTGTCTTCTTCTCCTCCTTGCGTCTTCTCTTGTAGTCTTGCCATCATCATTATCTCTTTAGCTTCACTGCACACATTTTATTCCCAGCCGGCCAGAAGAAGTAAGAAAACCTTTCTGATGATGTAAATGGCAATATTACTGCAAGACTTATTTCTATTCATCATCTTATTATTATGACTACCGCTGCTGCCATTTGATGAGAGCATGGTCCTTTTTGCAATTTTAATGTGCCACGCACTCATGAATATGAATTCAGGGAGCGATTTACCCTTTATCATTTTCACAGTGACTGTAATCAGCGTTGTGTAAAGTGTGTAATATATTCATAAAAATTATTATGATTTATCATAAATTTATAATATTATTACTATTACTATTTGCATGATTATAGGATGATGACGATAATGATGACTGGTTTTTGATAGTATAATGGTTAGCCTTATTACACAACCGTGCCATTTAGATTTGCCAGATTTTTACAGTACCTAGTAATTTGTAACTCTCCATTGTACCTTTTCTTTGTAAATTCTTACCATTTTGCATTTTTTCGTATTTTCATTCTCCCCCTTCATCATCATCATCATGATTAACATTCAACAATGTGAGTGAACACTCTGAGCGCATAAGACAAGATGACACCAAAAGAGAGAATATGAATGATGGATGACGGCTGATGAGGTATGAGCCTATACAACTTGTAACGAGACCAGGATAATAGCAAAAGATTTGGAGAATGATCTTGAGGAGGATGATTCTCTTTTTGCCTCAACAAAGAACAAATTTTGTTTTGTGTGTAATTTTCATCGTGATTACTGGGCTGTGGCTGCATTGACGATGATGATTGTGGTGGTGGTTGGTGCATTTTTCTTCTGGCTTTGCAAGCATTTCCATTAAAGTCTACCAAGAACCGAGATACATACCTCCACTCCAACATCACCGTATCGCCATCAACCTCATCTCTGGCTCTCTCCTGAAATTAACTACGTTTCCCCCTCCTCCTCTTGCTTCTCCTCCAAAAAATAAATGAAAAAACTGCATCTTTTTTATTACAGTCTATAAAATGGTTGGTTTCTCTAGGTATTCCGTTGTACCAACTTGATGTACATGCATTCCTATTAAAGTTGTTTCTGCTGCATAATTTTATAGGCATGTATATCATCATTATTATTACAGTGTGCTCCCTTATTCCTCCTCCACACAACCACTCCATTCCACTCTCCACATCAATTCCGCTTTTTCGATGAATAACAAAGCAGAGGAGTGAATGGTGCTGCTGGTATAAGAGTTCATTACATTTTACAGATTACAAATAACACAAATGTACTATAGAGTACAAACTTTTGTGCGAGTTTGTTATGCTGCCTGCTTGCTGCATCTCCCAATGTACCATCTCCGCTGAGAATTCGAGACTGTCGGCTTTCCACTGCGTTTTAATACATAAAAAGTTATATCCAGAAAGCAAGCACCATCATCATCAACAAAAAACTCAACTTTACTATATCTCTTTTGTCTTTTGTTCTTTTACTTTTTATACGTCCACCTACCTTCCAATTTTCCTCCTGGTCCGTCCTGAGATTAGTATTTGGCACTGCTTGAATAACAATATTATTCGGCTTTTTTTGTTCCTCTCTAAAAACATCTTCCATTCCTTTCAGTCTGTTAGCTCTACTAGCTCCTCCGCACCGAACAACAAAGCCAACAACATAATCAATACCTTTCAGTTCACTTCTCATTCTCTGAAAACTCAACAACAAAGTGAAGTGATAAGTCCGGACTGGTGGACTGCTGGCCTGCTCTCTGCTTGTGCTCATCAGTTCATCCAAGCAGAGAATCCAGCAGGACAATACAAAATGCAATCCAAATAATAAGTAAGGTAGACAGATGGATGGATTGCATGAAAAGCCATGGGAGAGGGAGACTTTTGGGAAGATTGGATACAAATAAGAAATGCAAGCACAAGCAGCAGCATCAAGAGAAACAATAAAGATGAGTTTGGGTTGAGAATAGAGTGAAGTGGGAGTAGTATCATCATCAACGCATCACTAACAAAGCAAAGAGACTTGTTTGATAATGAATGCGTCTGCCTGAGCGAGTCTCTCAGCGAGTCCTTCTCCCTCTCCTTCTAACATTCTGTTCTCAAAAAAGAAAGAAAATAACAAGGAGAAGGAGAGAGAGGGGAGAAGAGTATGCGGGAATATAAACTAAGCGTAGTTTTTACACACTTGATTACAAAGCACTCAACTTGACGACTACAATGAATAAGGAAACAAAAGTGTGATGTAATTTCCATCTTTTTCTTCGCTGTCGCTTTTACGCCATATCTTCCTCTCCCATCATCGTCATCCTCATTATGCCTTATGCTGCCGCTACCACCACCACCACCGACGCTGACTCTGTGTCTTTTTTGAGACGAGACAGGATGACTTGGCAAAGTTGTTATTGACACCTTTTCCACCACCACCACTGACTAGTTCATTGGTAAATTAGTAATACTACTACTTTGCTCATAATACTTACAAGCCGACTAATACACAAGGTGGTAGTATTAGCAGACTTGATCATCATCATAATCGTGATCTCTCATCGCGCGTCATCTTTTCTTTCTTTTGTATTATGTCCTTTTTCCGCTTCCCATCTGCATTTTACTACAACAACCAGCTACACAACACAGAGAGCTAAATGGCCTTCTTGTCGTTTTGTCGTCTTTGTTGTCGTCTCCATAAAACAAGAAGCAGGATCATCATCGTCGTCATCATTTCTGCCTTGCTCCACTGTAAATACTTACTTCCACCACTTTATGTTCATTCGTTCGTACTTCATACTCCTGGGTACTTACTTGAATGAAATGACGACTACGGGAGTACGAGGAGGACGAGGATGTGCATTGCACCAGCAATAAGCAAAAGCAGCAAACAAGCTAGTCGTTTTTGTGGTGATGGTTATGCTGCTTGCTGGTAAACTTGAATTACTACTACGAACTGAGCTGCTTTTTGGTTATGCTGGTGCTCCCGCTGGAGAATATGAGGAAACGTGCCTGGAATAACTGGAACGCTTGAAAAAACACACACAAAAGTTCCATCATCTTCCACTCCTCTAATAGGTATACTCTCTTTCTCTTGACTATATCATCTGTGTAATATCATCGTCATCATCATCATCACCACCACCAAAAACAGCTTCCAGGAGCAGCAGCATAGCAGCAGAATCATTTTCATGATCCTCTCTCTCCACTTCTCTCTTTCTCTCTTCAGAAAAAACACTACAGTTTTCTGCTACGCACTTGTTTTCCACTTTGCTGCTGTTCTAGTAAACCAACCAGCTTATGGCATTGGCATTAGGATATTATGATGGCAAGGATTTTTCTGCTTGTCAATCTGAAATGGGCCGGGACACAAGAGATGTTAATAATAAAAGTAAAGCAGCGAGAGGAAGCCAACAAGCTAAAATATTATGTACCTTTTAAGCTATAATGCATATTTTACAAGAAGAAGCCACTTGCCATGTGAGGAGGCCGACTACGACCATGATTATGTTATGGCATGCCACTGCAGATCCGCCGCACTATGACAAGAAGGGAACTCAACAAAAGACAAGAATAATAACAACACAGAAAAAATAACTTGAACATTCTCTCATCATTTTCATCGCAGAAGATGTTATTTCTTTCAGGAAAAAATGTGAATTACGCAACAGAAGAGCGAGAAGAAGGGAGACAAACATGAAGAGAGAAATGCATCTTTCCTTTCGTCTGCACGCATAAAATACATCACAGTCAAAAAGCGACAAACAAGTCATCTATCTATCCATCTTTAATGAACAGAATACATCACAAAACCTCTCGTCTTATAAATAGTAGTAGTAGAAACAACACACCCAGAGAGAGAAGAAGCAAGACAGTCAGAGAAGAAAAAATATAACAACATATATTCATCTTCTGTTCAGAAAAAAATGTTCAGGTTTTTTTCAATGTTCAATCCCTACATTACAACAGCGTTCATATCTGGAAGGAGCCATGAATACAGTTACTTGAAAGAATCCTCAAAGAAAAAAATGACTCCTTTCAACGTAAGCAGTAGCAGCACAGAAGCATGTATTCATGCTCTTTTTTCGACAGATCTACATCCAGAAGAAATATAATGTCAAAGGCTGCTCTACAACAACGTATGCAGTAGAAAAAACGTGATGATGATAATTCACAGATGATGCGTTGAAAAAAATGGAAGAAAAAGTATGCAGGCTTTTTTCTCAGGATAAAAGGAGTAGTTCTAGGAAGCAATGCCAATTTAATAAAAAAAAGAACGTCACAGTCACCGGAACATGTTTCATCCATCCAGCCAGCAAGAGAAAATGTCCGTCAGTCAGTATCATTCTCGCTTTGTTCCTTTCTGAGTTGAGTGAGTAAGCGACAAATTTTTTTCTAGATCGATGTACTCGCATAACGCACATCACAGCGAAACTTTTTTATACGTGCCTACTTTGCAATACCACTGATAAGCAGTATGTAAACACATGGGTATATAAAGTGTATTATTTTTTTACATACATATATGTACCTACTTTTACTGGAGGGAAAATTGCGTTTTTTATTGAAAAATAAACGCATTCTTATTGCCTGCTACTGTCCTCCTTTAAAAAACACCTATTTTCTTACCGAGTACCACCACCAGAGTATCATTATTATTCTTGAAGGAGAAATATTTCTTCATAAAATACCTATTTTCTTTTCTTCGGGTCTCTCACATATTTCTATTTTCTATGGAGGGTTCGGTGGAGTAAAAAAAAAGTTTTTATCTATTTTCCTGGTGACAGGACCAGAGAACAGCAGCAGTAGCGGTAACAGCAAAAGTAGCAGCAGCATTTGCTCTTGTTAGAGTTTCTTGCATGTATATCTTTGTAGTGTCGTAATAGTGAATGCCGCTGACAATCAAGAGATGTGTGGTGATGTGAGAAAGGCGATAAGAAAAAGAGAGAGAAGTAGGTAGGTATGGAACACCACCACCACCACTGCTCTAGGAAAATGGGAAAAGGGCCTACAAAGGCGAAAGGGAGACCTTGGCAAAAAAAGTACAAGGGAGTCTGCATGTCTTCTTGTCTTGTCTTCCTATTTTTTTGGTGAAGGAGGTAGTGTGGCGTCTGCTTGAGTTTGGAATGGTAAAAGTACAGCTCAGTAGGTTTTCTGCAAAAAAAAATAGCCTGTTACTACAACTGGCGTGTCTCTGTCTGGTAGTGTGCCTAGTGCCTACCTCCTGAAGCAATTCTTCATGAAGGAGCAGCAGCAGAAACAGAAGGGTACACGACTGAATGGAAGATAACGACACTTCAGTTCCAGCAGTGTACCTCCGCAGTAGTGTAGTGCCAATGACAAGCTTGGGTCGGTGCGTGAAACGGTTATCTAAGAAAAAAAAGTTGGGAATAAAATACAATGTTTCAACAGCTCTGTGCTGATGCAGACTGCGTTTTGTGTTTTGCTTTTTTACATATACCTTTTAGCATGATGATACATGGAAGCGTTTGTGAAAATTCTTCAGGGGCAGGTGTGCATCGTTTCCAGGATTTTCGGGTCCATTCCTGGAGAAATAAAAGACATTTGGACTGATCATCTAAAGCATGTTTCGAAAGTCAGAGATGTCCAAAAGAGAATCCGGTTTTTTGTACTGTAACAATTTCCACACGCACAAAAGTGTATACGACTAGAGTAAAGTATTATAGCCCTTAGCAATGGTGCAGATGATGATGATGTTCTTTCCTTTTTTGTAGGATCTTCACTTAAAAATACTTCGTTTTTTCAGAAAACATAAAAGCTATAGAAAGAATATTACTGGCTATTAGAGTGGTTGATATTGATGATAGTGAAACAGTGATATGGGTACTCGTTATGTTCGCATTTGGCGATGAAGGAATATATATTTGAGAGGATTGAGCACGATGTTTGTCTTCTATCTTTTTCCTACGTAAGCATCAATCCTTTTTGCAAGGAAGAAATACCTACATAAAAAAGCTTAACTGGCTCCTTTTTTACGGTTGCATTTTGTGTTGTTGTTTTCTCATCTTATCCCTGTGTTTTGTAAAGGATCCACTCGTACGTACACAATCAGCAAATAACAACATGACTGCTGTTGCCACTACTGTACTACTACTTTATTATTCTATTGCTGGCAATTGTGTAAAAAGCACCATTCATTCAAGCAGAGAAAAAAGGAAAGAATCGATATAATAGCTGGGCTCTTCACATTCACATCCAATCACTAGAGTACTTATACCATTGATATTTTTTTCTTCTTTCTAGAAAGGTTTTAGTGATAATATATTTTTTGCGTTGTTTGCAAGATGCCGAAGATAAAAATCTGAAAATAAACACAAAGATAGGCGGACAGGCGATATAAGTTCCTATTCACTGTACATTTACTATAGATAAAAGCTATATTACTATACTGTAAGGATGATGATGATAGTGAAAGAACAAAATTGAGAGAGATGAAAGCGAAAAAGAATGGAGAGAATGAAGTAAAAACAATAGCGCGGAAAAAGTTGCTAATAGAGTAGATTGCCCAGTACATACACTGGATGTAGAGGCAAAAATGGATGTAGAATGAGCTTGTTTTTTTGCTTTGTTGTTAAAAAGGAAAGCAAAAAATAAAGGGGAATTATGAGGGGATAATTGGCTCTTTTTGTTCGTTATGGAGTCATTCATGAGCTGCTGTTTTCCTGCATCCATGATCCTTTATGCCAATTGATGATTGCAAATAAATCCCAAGAAGATGTACGGCTTCTCGAAGATTTACGGAGAAGAGTGACAAATTATATTAAGTTCCCTGCTCCTGGTCCAGTGGAACTTTACAAAATTAAATTTTGCACTTTAGAATTAAAGTTGACTTTTGAACTTGACCTGTCTCTTAGACCTAATCCGCTCATACGAATAGTATGGGAGGCTGCGACTCACAATTTTACAATAGGAAGTAACCTTTAGGAACATTTTAACAAAATTTGTGTCTGTTTCATGTGAACAGACCAGACAGACAGGCATATATCAATCGAAAAAATTACCTTTCAGCACTTACAATGCAAAACTCCAGAGCTCCCTAATACTACATAATATTATGATAATAATGAAAATCCTAGGTTTAGATAAAAATTTCAATTTGAGCTGCGTTTTAGTAGACATTAAATGCATAGATCTATTTCACAGCCTCGATTTCTCCAATATTCGGTTTCGACTTTTTGGTAGATTCAGAGGTTTTGGAATCCAGTAGCTTCGTAGAAATGTGTTTCTACAATGAAACGGCATGAAATTGGGTCCAGTATGCATATTTAGTCGACCACGAATTAAATTTTATATGACTCAATTTCTCAACTCATTATTTTTCTGCTTTAAATGGTCCATCGAACCGTGACGGCGTCAGCCAGTGCCTGATAAAAAAGCGTAATTCTGTACTCACTTTTAGCTTAAATTGAACATGTTCTGAAATGAGTTGACGCCTTGTGTTTGGACTAATAATTCGGAGTATCCATTTTAAGAACCTCCATATTCATATTTGAATTCAAATGCACTGCATATACACATAACTGAATCTGCACACTAAATATTTCGTATCTGTATACCCTATCGAAATAAACTTTAAAGTAATGTGTATATGACATTATTATGAATATTCGTTTAGGATTAAGCAAAATAAATGGTGGCTTTCCATTTAAATGTGACCAAGTCTTCAGGTCGACTGCTGGCTGCCAAGAGCAACGTCATAAGAATCATAGCAATTTGTATTATTGTGGCATTTATTTCTATGACAGTTATTTTTTCTCTGCCATCGTGATCATCTATCTCGGCTCTTGTGTATGGTATCAGTGTATCAGTAGGACATATGATAATATACATGCAGTACAATAAAAAATACCGCTTACCTCATCTCTCTCACATCAGATCTTCTTTTCTCCTTCATCCATTTCCATTATGCTTATTTCTTTCAAATCCATTTCGTGCCTTCCATCTCCATTTCCAGCAAAATAATCCACCCATTGGCGACACAATAACAGTAACAATGAACGCAAAAAGCATTAGAACAGACTAGAAAAAAAGGTTTAGATTTAAACTAAAAAAAGCGTGGAATTGGATCTGGATTCTGCCTTGCAATGTTCTATCACTGAAATGAAATGACCTACTTTTTTCTGACTGGTGAGTTGAAATTTGCCATTGCCATTATTGCCGCTTCTGGCAGCAGTCTGCTTCTTTGATACTGATGCTGTCTCTTTTGCCCTGCTATCTTAATCCCATTTTCGCTTCATTTTTTTTTGTTCCATTTATAAAGGAAGTGGATGCGTACAGTTATTGGATAATGTAGAATAGGGATAGTGTTTTAATAGGGTTATTTGTAGTTGTCAAATGGATGGATGAAACGAAACCATGAAGATACGGCATAAGGAAATGCCAAGAAGGTAGAATAATACTTTCAGTGCGCGTACGAAATTGGATATTTCCATGTTTGAATGCAAGACACTGTCTTAATGTTATAAAAATATACACGTTTTCGGTATATATGTCCGCATTCCAAATCTTTAAACTTGCTCCTGTTTCGATACAAAATGAGCAAATTTATTATGTAATTTCTTTTTAAAAGTTCCATTGTAGTCCATTTTCAAGACAAAAGTAAAAGTAGAACGGAATGCGTATAAAAATGTGATCATAATTTTCTTCGTCTTTCCGTTGGTCATGTGTGTGCCCCGAGTCTTGAAAACAAACGAATGCCATTATTAGGAATGAGCACAATTTATTTATCAGTGCAAACTTATATTGTACTCATCGTGAACCCAAGGAAAAGTAGTAAAATAAATCGCTCATCTCCATTCCATTTTGCATCCGTTCCTCCACTTTGTTTTTATTTCTGCAGGACATTCGCTATCTAAATTATCCGGTATTTTCCCAAAATATGACCCATCTCAAAAATATTTTCTTTATGAATGCAGTAAGAGTAATGGCAAAGTTTTTCGGTTGAATGTAGTATGGGCCCATCATTTGGAAAGTTGCGGTATTTTTCCATCTATTTTGAAGCACACGTTTCTTTCATAATATTATTTATCCTTTTTTAAATGGGAATATTTACGAGAGCCGACCACCATCCACCAGGCCATTAAGGAAAGCCTACTTCCAGCACTAAAATATTCTTTTATTTTCCCCTAAAAAAGAAACAGAAAGTTTTATTATTTTATTTTATATTCCAACGTTTCGATGTGATCATCATACTCTTTCCTCTATTTTTGAGAGTGCTGCGCACACAATAATAAATTGTCCGATGCAAATATTATGTACGAAAATGTAAAGGAAGAAAAGTGGGAGAATATTAAGAAAATATGCTGTTATGATAAAGATGGCACATAGCGCCGCCATAAATACCACTTTTGCTTTATGTGGTCTACTTGCTGGTCTTACTGGTAGAAGCCTACTCGCCTTGTCATACAACTTTATTTTTGTAGATCCGGAAGAAAATGATGAAGATACTGCATACCTACATGAATCATCCTTCCTTCCTTTCTTACTCTCTCTCTCTCTCTGATAAAAAAGTTAAGACAAAAAAGCAACTTTTCTGCGGCCTGCTCAATATGCATGCATGTGTGCATTCATGCAAGCAGCATCCCAAGACAAAGTGGAAATTTTACCGGAAAAGACAGGAATAAGATGAAAGCTTAAACAAGATCTCAACAAGGAATCCTTCATGTTACAAGTTTCACTATTCAAACTTGACCCTCCTACATCAGCTTAAACTCTTTAAAAGTAACGACAATGTGTACATAGTTTTCGCGAGTTTTCGTATCCAGGATTCATTCATTAAATTATTGGATACTTACTTATTGAACAATTCCTGTTTTGCTACTGGTTTCTCTCTCTTCTACTTTTCCTTTCCTCTCCATCGGCCTCATGCCATTATCCTCTGCTGCTGATGCTCCAGTTATTTCCTCTCTGTACTTTCATGCACACTGCGTTTATCATCCAGTGCACTGCATTCCTTCTCCTTGCTCTCGTTCTCGTTACTCCATTCATTATGAAAATCATCCTGGGAATACATGACTATGCACTTCACTATACCATGCATATTAAAATCCACCATAGTACCAAGTTTTAACAGAGGAGCTGCAGTCAAGTCACTAGATAGACTGACAGAAAAAGGACACCACCAACAAACCATACATTTTAATTGCAAGTTTGCCTGCTCACATCACATCGTCTAACTCTGAACTTCAATCTCCATATTTTTCTTTGTCGCTTTTTCCTTCCTGTAAAAACCTTGGTTTTCCACCCAAACAGCCGGAACCTCCTCACCACATGACAAAATGAGAAAGATGCTCTGTCTCCAGTTGATTATGAACAAATAGAGAGGGGGAAAGAGAGAGAGAGTTGACATTTGCTTGAAAATGAACATATATGAAACATGAAAGAAGGAGGACCAAGAACTGCTTTATTGCCTTTGCTCCTTCTCCTCTTCTTTATGCCTACCTAATTCTTTCACGACATCTTCTACCACAATTTTCGTGCGGTTTTGGTGTACATATTTAGAGAAAAATACCCGACCAAATTATGCCTGTGAAGCACCAGCATTTTTTCATGATCATTTCCTCACAACTTCACTTTAGACACGGACACGACACACATAAATACATGGCATATTTATGAAAATGGGCTTCGTAAGTTCCACACATGGAATTTATATAAGAAGACTGTTGACTGAATTGAACAGCAGCAATAACCAACATACCGACAGCAAACAGGAAAAAATTCAAATTCCGGAAAGCTGTTTCTCTCTTCCTTCCAACAACGTGGAATGTTGATGACGTTCTCATTCGCGTTGTTATTATCTTGATGATTCCTTTTTTTCTGAGAAAAAAAATATGCTTAAAGGAAGACATGACGGAATGTGCGGGTTACTTGATGGGATGTGATGAGCATAAGTAGGTATTCAAAGCATGACAAGATGATGATGATGATATTTCTTTCTTTTTATCTTTGAAAAGGGTTATCCTCACGGATATCAATATGGGACACATTTTTGCAGAAAAAATGGAAAACTCTATATGGTATACCGAGAAGTGGCTCTGAATTAGGTCTTACGAAACACGCATAAAAAATTTATTATTTGAGTTAGGCTGTACGTAGGTAGGTTTTTATTAATCCCAGAAATTATTACACGATGGCCCTTTTCGTGTTTGATGTAAGTTTATTAACATTTTTAATCATTCAACAAGCAAATAAGTGGATAACAAAGAACGCAACGAACATAATTAGGTTCCGTCACATTATGAGTGCATATTATATATAACATGAATACGGTCATATAATACACAACGAAAACTAATTTATAATCGTTATATCGCCATATTATAAAAGCGTGAAACATTGTAAAAAATACCGGTGTTTTGGTCGGTTATACTTTCCCTTCCTTACAAGCCCAGTAATTTTATTCTGTAAATAACTTTTTTTATAAAATGAGTTTAGTAACTAGAAAGTGTGCACTTGTCTCCTAAATATAAAAAATATCTACACAACAGCATGTCTACTTTGGATATCTGCTCGTGCATATCCCTTAATTCCTTTTGCCTTTATTTTTATGGATGTGAGGGGGAGAAGAAATTTCTTGTTGTATAGCTTATATGCGTTTCTTTTGAGTACTTTGCCTCGTGGCAGTCTAGACTATGGCTAAGTTCACAGTGAAAGTAGGATGTTGGAGAAAAGTCTCTGGAAAGGGTGGATAGCCTCCCTCTTTCCTTCTAGACTTAGCCACACGCTAGTATATTTTTTGATCATGAGCCTGATCATCGAGCGGAGTTCCCTGTTAAGAAATATTACAGAGTATTTAGCTGGTGGTGGTAGTGAAGGGAATGGATAAGGCCGGGAGGCTGCAACAGCGGGTTGACTGGATCGGTTGAAATAATACAAGCTGTGCGTTGTTAGTTGTGCAGGGAAGAGTAAACATACGCAAAATACTTAAAAACATAACATGTTCATTTCCAAGAGAGAGAGAAAATGTGAAACATGGTGGAATTTACAAGGAGAGAAAACGTCCAGAATAAAGTACGCATATGGGGTCATTCATGTGAAGCGTCGCTCGATGTAAATGTGGCTTCGATAATGGTGAAAGCATTTCCTCTTTTGATGTCCATCGCGGCAGTTGTATATATGTAACCACTGATGAATGAACCCTCTCCTTTAAAAAATATTTTTTATACAAGAACAGGAAGTTTTGAAGTAATTTCTTCTCGTTCTCATGAAATAAAGTAGCTGCGCAGACTAACTTCTTTTCCATTCTTTTCTCCATTTCTCCTTGTGTACCAGCACTTTGTGTCCGTTGTCTCTTTTCTCCGTTGCCGTTTTTAAGAATAAATGATGATGAAAAACCGCCTTTTGGAAACAAGAACAAGCTCGTTTTTTCGCTGTTGCTTAATCATCGTCATGATCCTACTCCTCCTCGTCCATCTCATCCCCTATTTTATAGGAGAAGGACGAAGATGAGAGGAGCAAGGCGATGGAGAGATTGAGGTGAATGGGTACTTACTTTCTTCTTTATTGTATGATTAGATGTCCCATGCCAGGCAGACGCGTTCAAATAACGAAACGCATAGAAACCTACCTATAGTGGCACTCGATACAGCAGCCACACAAGCCCAAAGATATCGTTTAGTTCACCCGACCGTTATAAATGGCTAATTTTTAGGTGATTCTTTTGCTACTAAAAGTACATAATTTTCAACTGTTTTTTACCTCCAAGTAAGTAAAAAAAATAACGAGCGATGTAAATGTTCCTGTCTACTTTAACAAGTCTATGTAGTACATTATCGTTTTTCGCCTTCCATTTTCTGCGACGCGGAAGCAAATAGGGTATTAAATTACTGCACTTTCTTTCCTCTTCGTCGTCCTCAGCATCAACAGAAGCTCCAATTTTTGAAGGCTGGATAGCATGAAACAGCTAGACGAAGGGAGGAGGAAGGAAAATGACTTGCATCAGTTGCTTCTGATGTTTAGAGAGAGATTTTAAGCTCAGCCTTGTATACGGTCATAGTGGAGTAGAGGAGTAAAGTATTTAAGTATCTTTACTTAACTTCTTGGGAGAACTTGGAGTGAAAGAGATACAACAGAGGAATGTTTTTGAGGGCCAGCAAGCGAGCAAAGTAAGACTGATGATGATGTTGACTACTTTTCTCTCTCCACTAGTCACTCCTTCATGATCATGATTCCTCCACATAGACACACACATGGACGTGCTAGTATTTTGGAGGAAACTTAAGAAGCTTCTCTCTGTCATAATTTTAGTTTTGAGCAGCTAATGAGAATCTAAGTACCAAAGAGAGCTTTTTCGCCAAAAAACGTATAGAGAGACATGATGATGGTGGCGGGGCCTCCGTTCTCTTTCGATGCTGCTGGCTTACTGGTAGTGTAATAGCAATAAAATGAGTCGTCAGAGTTGTGTTGGTAGGTAGTTGTTCTAGTTGTTGTGTGCTTTGTTGCCCTTCACTTATAAACTATGTGTGTAGTTGTGTACTAGAAGTAGTAGTCAAAGTCGTAAAATTTGTTCCCGTTCCCGACTTGGATCAGATGGAAAAGCGGCTTCCATTTTCATTTCCAGCTGTAATATCAGCCACAGCAGCGGCAGTAGAGAAAGTTTCTCCTTTTTTTGCCATATGGAAAGCTGTGCATAAGGAAGAAACAGACATGGAAAATCTTTGGGAACGAGGAATTATTATTTCCGATGTATGTAAGGGCATTACATGTAAGAAATATGGAGAAAGTTTTGTGAGTTTTATGGGAAAACTATTGAGTTTCCGGGATGAAGGGGTCTGAAGAGAATAAATGGAAGAATTCTTAGCTTTGGAAGAAAATAATAATAATTTTAATGCTTAAGTGAAACTATTTTATGATGGCAGAAGTAGTAGCAGAGATCCAAGTTATTATACGTGGCCATACTTGGGAAATAAGGAATGGCAGAGTAGAATGGAGAATATCGAAAAGCTGGTAAAGATATGAGAGATGATATGAAAATGATGTGGGTCGTTCTTTCCTCCGTCATAATAATATTGTTTGTAGTTGTGGTAAGGACGCTGTTAGTGCTGTCAACTGAAAGGATTTTCAATTTTGTTTATTATGGCTCTTGCAACTGCTGCTGCTGCAGATGCTGCTATTAAATTGTTTAAATGCTTGAAGATATTGTTATTTATTTTCATAGTCAATGGTGTTAACTATGTTTATTTTACTTATTATCTTATTCACTACATTGGCGCTAGAACGATATACACAAGTTGAAGGATAATTATACAGAATGGAGCTTTGAAACTTTAATGTTCTTCAGTTTGAACTACCAAGTGGAAATTTTATTTGAAAATAAACTTATTTATTGTAAAAGTAAACTTTAATTGGGTATTTTACTGTAGAATTAAATGTCTAGACTATGGGTTCTGCAGGTCCAACATGGAACACGCGTGTCGATTACAAATTTTGTCAAAGTCTGTCTAAGTTTTTCATCGTACCTGAATCATTAGATTGATGAAAGAACTAGAACGTAACAGTGGGCAATATCTTAAAAGGGAAAGTATATTATAGTATATTATAGTATATCACATCTTCACATCTGCTCACAATGTATACTTATGTACAGGCTTAATGTAGGTAAACTCTCATCCTCATCACATTCTTTACAAGCTGTTATCACTACCAAATGTAATCCTTCATATGTTTTGTCCGTATGGACAATAATAGTATCATCATCTTTAGTATTTATTGCCGTCTTCGTCTACACGCATAAGAACAAGATGTTCTTAATAATAATATTCTAATGAAGCCGAAACAGAGAAAAAGGCTCGAAAACAAAGGAAGACAAGTGGGGCAAAAGAATAATAATATGAGATGAGTTATTGTTCTCTCCTTCGTATTTTCACTTTCCAAAAGAGACGGTGGGAGAGAGGAAAGAAGTTGAGAAAAGAGAAGAGCGCACACAACTACAAAAAGTGTGGCACACATTTGCATAATAAAAACTTGTTCCTTGTCGGATGAGCATAATAGATATAAATTCTTTGACTACGAGTGAAGGAGTACTCGTTGCTCCAAATTCGCTCTTCTCTAACAAGGAGCCTCCTCCACTCCAAGAAATTATAAAATGCGAAATGACAACGGCAAACTCCTCTCTCTGAATTTGTTCCTCTTGCGCCACTTTAACCTAAAATCCAGCAACCAAACTATAGACGCAGCTTGGGTTTTTGACCTTTGTTCTCCAAGTCCTTTTGTGTTCGCATGCTTCCTCTATTTGTTACACAATTTTCCCAAAATAATATCTATCCAATTGGGAAGAAGATGTTTGCTTATTTGCTTGTTGATGTGTTTTTCGAGTGTTTTGTCCTCTTGTACTATATATACATATGTATATATTACTTTTAGAATAAGCACAACAACATTGATCCTCTTATTTCAACAAAGTGGATGTTGTCATTGTCATCATCATCTCCTTGTTCTTTTGCGTCGTTGCGTTTTTCTCCAAAAGTGTACTTGTCCCTATACTTTATACACTTGAGTCAGTTTTTGTGTCATCATGTTGCTGCTTGTTCTTTTGACTTTTGTCTGTTTTGTAACAATTTGGTAAATTGGGTCGTGAAAATGGGAAGTTTGCCTTTGGCAAGTGCGGAAGTTAGGAAGTATGACACGAAGAAATGCAAAAAATAAGTCTGGGTGGTGGATTGCTTAATGAAAATATATGATGATTATTGTGTTTCATGGTGTTTCTGCAAAACTCTGTTATATGGTTTTATTGACCTTTACATTTTGTTCTTGTATTTTGCAGGGAAAACTATTGGGAGAAAAGGAGACCAGTTTTGGGAGCTTCGTCAGATGCGGTTATCCGAGACTGACTGCGTCCGGTGATTTGGAAATAGTCTCGGACTGTGGCCGATATTCCAGGTAAAAAGAACTGCAAAACTTTATTTACATTTTTAGATAAAATATTAACGTCTTTGACAGCTACAAAATTAATCCAACATCCTATGCAATATGTTTTACAGTAGTTGAGAGATATAGTGTGTCGTGACTAAAGATAATATGTAGTTATGAGCACACCACGATTCACCAATTCTGGCTCGTCAATTTTCATAAAGTCTATTTGTAGTGCTACCCGAAATAGTTTATGAAATCCAGAGTGAAAAACAATGTATTCTATACATTATTGCGTTGTTACACATCTACACATAATAATTGAATTTGTACAATTAAGTACTTTTATTCTATGCGTATAAATACAGCACTTGTACTATTGCCGTTGAGTTCTTTGTATGTATACTACTTGCAACTCAGATACATTTCTACTTTTTATGCTTCAATTATAATGAACATGAACTTGCACTCTTTACATTTTCCACGCTGGTGACTCTCAACAAATCCAAACCGTACACTTATATGGACTCCTCCTGCCTACTGCTATCCCATATGATATTTTACAACGTTATTCGCGCACGATAACAGATCGTGACTTTCTAATGGTGACGTGAAATCCAAAAATATAAAGTATACAATATGGCATTATAAATATTGGACTGAATCGAATTACCAATGATCTTCACTATAGATGATTGAGTTATGAACCTACCTTCATATACATATTGGAAATAATTGTGTTGGTTCCTCTTTTTCACAGATGGTTCTATCCCATATTTCCCCTTATACGTAGAAAGCAGTACTGAAAATGTGATTGTAATTTTGCATCTCCTCAGAAAAGTAACAAAAATTATTGTACAATACACAATGGAATTAAATGATGAATAATATGGTTCTTAGTTACATTTCATTCTTCTCCACATTAACATAACTGCAAACTTCAATTTTTTTATTTCCGCACTCGCGTAAGGCCAAAGGAAATAAACAAAAAACGGTTACTTTGCTTGCACACACTTTCCAACTCTGAAACAAACAAATAAAAAAGAATGGGCGACAAGAAGAAAGGATACAATACAGAGAAAAGTTCCATTTGCTGGAGAGAGATTCATGCTCTACGCATACAAATCACTTTGATTATCTCTTTTATACTCCTCTTCTCGTTCCACAACAAGTACGAATTCTGTGTATGAGTATATTTGAAAAGAAGAAAAACAGCATTCATTCAGTAAAAGTAGTCGTTTTTGTTTTCTTGTGTCGCATCGTCAGAGACTCTCCAATGTAATAATAATAACCATTAAAAACACCGTGGCGTTCTCCGAGGTTGGAACAATGGATATATTCTCACAAAAGTCAAGTCCTAAATTATAATTTGTTCGCTAACGATTTTCACAATTTTATGAAATGTTGCCAACCGAAAACACACCCAGTTTGTTTTCATCTGAATATTACGCAGACTATAGAGACAGTAGCATCACATTGCCGTTTCTTCTTCCTCCTCCTCTCATCATTATCATTATCATCAGATCAAAAAATGAAGTAAAGCGCTTGAGAGAGAATATACATAAGGGAGTGTATAGAACAGTGACATATCTTTTTTGTTTTAGGAGAGGCGGAGTAGTCACATCCATGAAAATTTTTCTCAGGAAAAAAAGTTTTCTCTCAAACGAGCAAGTCATTAGAAAAGGAATTGCTTTGGTGGAAGAGTAAGAGAAGAAACGACCGAAACTGCTGATGGTCGTGATGATGTTGTCGATGATACGATGAGACGCTGCTGTGTGTTGTGTATTAATGTGTTTTGTTGAAACTTTGACGATGATGATGATGATGTTGACGACGATTGTTTCAAATGAAATCCAAGAAGCACCAAGAAATATAAACATGCGTTACTCGTTTCGTACGGAACAGGAAAAGATGGTCGTATCGTTCGCAGTCGTGATGTTGATCATTATGAAGTTGTTGTAGTTTTGCTATATTGCTGGATGACATGCGATGTACCTTATACACATGGGCTATTGACAGAGATTTCAACGGAACTGCAAGTGTTTTTTTGTTTTATGTCGGAGTGAAAACATGTTATCCATCTCTCACTATCTCTGTCTGTCCGTGTCGAAATGAATTTGTAAGAGAAGTACCTAAATGAACAAGAAAATATAATAGGGAATAAGACGAGTCTTTTCGATAAGAAATATTTTGAGAATTCACGCAGTTTTTTACTTGAGCAGCTTGAACTTGAGACGATATAAAAAGCTGAAGCAGTCTGGCAATAAGAAAAAACCAATGACACGTGTGTGTTAATGTTAAAACAGAGAAAAATGCATAATATTGCACTACTGCACGAGATTATATTCATAGACTGCAGTGCTGTTATAGACTAGGTAAAAATAAATAGCTCGTCTGGCATGGCACATGCTACGGTTTTAGAAAGAATTATGGGACAGGTAAACGAAAATAAATGAGAGTAATGTACCTGCACTATGTGTAAACTCTGTTTTTCTTGTCGTTTTAAGTATAGTACATACCAGAATATAAATTGCATCTTGTCCTGTCTTGCCTTGTTTAGGGCAAAATGAAGAAAAATTAACAGGTTTATTGATCTAAATCTTCAAGAGATAAAGATACAACAAGACAGATGAAAGGAGAGATAGAAGAATATTATTATAGAGCGCTTTGAGAGTGTGACTGGTTTTATAAGATGGTGTTGTTTGCATTGAGGCTTGTTTATGCGGAAGGGAAATGTTTTATGACTTTTAAATTTAATTTGATAAACATGCAGATACAAGACGTGGAGATTAGTTTGAAAGACGAAAATGTAGTTCTACATGTACTAGTTGAATAAAGTTGAATTAATACATAAGAATGTATTAGAATTGGCTGTCAACTGTGGGAACAGAATATTGATCACATCCTTATCTGATTTGGATGTGTGTATCTTCTAGTTTCGAATATTGTTTTACATGGGGTTGTAAAAACAAAGCCTGGTACTTTATTTTTTTTAAATCACTACATGAATTAATGATTTTCTAAATGTTAGAGTAGATTTGCAGTTACTGAGAACCAGTTTGATATCGCAAGAATATAATTCTACCGTTCCTATTACAGATTTTGTCGACCATCCATTTTTGACATTGACATTGCATCCTCTGCAATATTTTTACTGTTGGTTTGACGCAATTAAACGATCAGCATTTTTTGACATTGTTTTGAACTCCAGAACTATATAAACCAACACGAAACGACTACTTGTATGCATACATATTATGTAGCTTGAAGTGAAGTCTTAGCCCATAGCAACTGGCAACGATACTAGTGTATAACCATAATATTATTATTACGAGATATTACTATTATAGAAGTATCGTTTAGCTAGAGAGCAAACTGAGCGATGTCTATAAAATTTGGTAGGTAAAAACGTTACATGCTTCCCAGTCCCCTGGTTCCGTAGGGACCCAACGCGCTTTACATCTACATTACTGCGACATTACCAATTTTATACAACCCATATAGCCAGTATCATTACCATTCCAGGAAATATCTAGTTATAATGTCACTCACGAGTCGTGCGTTTTTTTAAAATCTGAAACCAGGTACTATTTTTGCTCTTTGCCTTTCGCCCTAAAATGTAGCAACACACACAAAGATCTACGCACAGATTCGTTTTTAAGTTGCAGTAAATCTTTTAATGGGATGTCTGACGAAAGCGTATAAACCATGTTGAAATCCAAAAAAAGGATCCAGCGTAAAATACACGTTATATATCACAGTCACATATTTATAGCACATGGTATACATACCTTGTTACAAAAAGTCCCCTACATCAAGTCATAATGTAATAAAGGCTCTAGTATGTACTAGTAGATTTGAACAGATTCTCGTTTTTACTGCAAAGAGCTCCACGAGGTTTCTCTTCGAGTAGTTTCTTCAGGATGATGACTTTTCCTTCCCTGCCATGATGATATGCGTTGGCAGTAAACCTGTCTTTTGGATTTTAGGACCTTTTATAGCTTACACTTTTTCCATTTTTCTTTATACATTTGAATGTGATTGTGTATCTGCACTACTACAATTCCAACTGCTGTGCTTTCACCACCACCGGATCCAGAATCCGGAAAGACCTTCATCATCATCATCATGAACATCATCATAAGAAAATGTACATTTTACATCCATAAAACACTCTGAAATACAGAAAGAAACATAACTCAGGTTTCTTTCTTCTGCCAGCAAAAAGCACACTATGTAGACGACGACGAAGATGAGGACGACGACACGACACGCATCAATCCATTTCCTGTCCTGAGAGTCCTGCGTCAGCAGCAGCATCATCACATGCTGCTGCAATATTTACGATTATGCCTAGTAAACTGTTGGATTTTTCTGCTTTCCCTTCAGAAGTGAGCAAAAGAGCATGCCATCAACCAAGATCGTCATTTAGGACCTCTGTGTAGTAACTGCTGTAGTAGCAGTAAAAATTCTTTTTACGTTTACTTTCTCACACAACAACAAATTCTTCGACATGTTACATCACCTTATTTTATGCTTTTTACTTTTTCTGGGAGAAAACTGCATTTTTTGCTTCAACGGCGCAGGATGCTGTGATGAGACTCTGGATGGAACATAAAAATGTATAATAAGCATATAATATTTTATCTGGTGCAATATGTCTGTCTACAGAAAGTCTACGAGATACACATACTTTATTACTCAAAGATACCGGAAGGGAGATTTCAGGGTCGGAATGAACTAAATCCAAAAAAGACATGAACCGTTTGTAAAGAGATGTCCAAAAAATACTTAGAGTGCACGTTGAATATCCACACGGGTATGTGCCGACTCGAAATTCAGCCCCTTTTCCGTTTCTTCCTCGGTCGAAAGGAACACGTGTTGTTTGATAAATGACATATATATGTATTATGTTCAGAAGTCCCATAGTATCATCCTTCCTTCTAGCTTTTAAAAACCCGATTTCACTTTTTTTTCTTTGCAGTTTTTGGGCGATCCCTAGTGGCTGGTGGAGAGCCACCACGGTTATAGCTGGAAGTGGAGCAACGCTGTCACTCCTTGTCGGTCTTACCGCAGCCGCATCCTGCTGTATTTCCGATGTGCTTAATAACAGCTCAGCGAGATTTGCAGGGACCCTACAGTTTTTCTCAGGTTCGTTGTACTACTCTGATACTATATACACTTTATTATTTACACTTTTTTAATCTTTTCTGCTTTCCTTCACATCAAGGCAGAAAAAAATTGCCTGAGACGACGACTGCTTTTATCTTCTAATTTAATTTTAACATCTAATGATCTCACATCATCATGATTACTACTACTGACTTGATTTTCGTGTGTGATGTGAGATGGGCTTTTATACTTGGCACATGACACATTCATCCAGTTAGTTCCAAGAAATTAGATTTTCGTTTCTTTTTCTTATAAAGGAGAGCATCACCTTTTCTTACTGTTTACCCGAGGATTATTACTAAACAGCGTCTTTCAACGGACTTTTTATTGAATTGACCTAAATTTTAAGACGGAGTTGGTCATAGATAGCGTATCCAAAAAGTCCTGCCGTATCCTTAACATAAAAACCGACATCCAGATCACGACTATGTATTTAAAGTGCAATTGATACGTATTTTTCCACACGACCTATGACGCCCCATGTGAACGATCCCTGGTAAATCAGCCACAGTGATGAAAGAAGAAGACAATGTGCTGCAATATTGTCTAGGATCATATACCTACATTTCCTTTGCTTTATCCTGGAAAAACAAATTAACAATGCAAAAGCTAAAGTTAGGTTTTTTGTCGTGGGTTGCAGCTGGAGGAAAAAGAGTTTCCTTGATGTGGTGATTTGTGTGTGTGAGCGCTTTGCGAGAAGTGGAGCAATTTGAATATGAGGATGCTTTCATCAGGAAGGGGATGATGGCGATGATGACAGTGAAGAGTCCTGTTCAAATTGACCTGGATTCTTGGCTGGATTTTCATTATGCAGCAGTTATAGCGTTAACGGCGAGAGAGCTGTAGCTTTCATTCTGCAACAAAACGTCCTTGTTCCGGGTTGGTTGTGGTGGCGGTATAGTGGGATTTGGGCAGCCAACAAAACCAAGGTTTTGAAGAAAGAAAGGGGACATTCATAGAAAACACATCATCCATTATACTATTATCCTTCAGCATGAGTCGTGCACGGGATATTTAATGATAACATGGTATAAGAACGTTACCTCGTTAGTACGTAAACGCCATGATGCTCGAAGGACGACGTTGTCGACCTACTTGCCACCGAAGCAGGATCCCTCAGTAAACCCATTCTTCCTGAGAGACACTGACTGACACAGAATCTAACGATAAGAGTGAGCGATATGCTCCTGTTGGTGTAATAGTGATTGATAAGACGAGCTTGTTGGCAAAGTGGCAAGAAAGTTAGTTAAGCAAACTTTTTCATTTTAATTTCATTTTCTTTGATCCGTAATGTCAGATTTAGATCAAAGCCAACGGCACGAGGAAAAGCATGATAGACATGCGGAACTATTTAGCAACTGTGCTGTAAAAAATTTCACGATTCCTTTCTTATCTTTGCAATTATCTGTATTAGATTCATCGCCATAATTTTTCTTGGCTGCAAATGTTGACTGTATCCTAACACACGATTATTCAGGTTGCTACAGCCGTCATCGTATTCAACATTGTAAATAATTTAGCTTCAAGGAAATGCTGCATTCAAAGCAGTCTGTTTTTCTAATTTGTTTTTATTAGAAGCCTCTAGCCTTTTGCCCTTTCTTCTTTTATCTCGGATATTTCCTGTTGGTTTCCTTCTGCTGCGTTGACTTTTCTGAACGCTGCACAGAAATGATAGGGGGATTTGAATTTTCAATGAAGACTGTAATTTTCCTCTCTCACTCCTTTCTCTTTCCCTTATTCTGTCAACCTCAGGTTTCATCATAGTTTCATCATCACGATCACATTATAATCTTTTTTGTCTCCATGACGACTAGTGTTCGTCTAAAGTTCATAATATTTCACGCTTGATGGACAAAATAGAATGCTCATTTGTTCATCTAAAAACTGCCGGGCATTTTCATCCAACGTCAACGACGGACACACTGGAAGTTTCTATTATAATTAACGGACGGTAGTAATTTGAGTGGTGAATAGCATATAGGCTTATTGCGTCTCCGAAATGAAATGAGCAAGAAGGAAGAAGATCATGAACAAAAGTCAGGATGAACGTCATTATCATCCTCATCGCATTGCACTGCAATGCTCACCACCAGAGTCAGAGTCACTTTCATTTTATCATTTTCACTTTGTTGACTCTTGTGACTCTTCCATGCAGAATGTGTTTAATTAAAACCGGTTGTTGAAGTTTTGAAGCACTAGCTTTTTGTTTGTTCCTCTTTTGCTTACCCCACCACCGCCGCCCGCCACACCGCCTTTCCCATCCTTCAGCACACACAACCAACAAAAAGTAGGCATTATATTATGTATTATTCCCCTGAATTTGTGACAGTGGTGGAAAATCCTTTTCCCTATTATTGGAAACAACCAACCGAGAAAATATGCGTACGCTGTCTCTTTCTCTCTTCTGTCTTTTTCTCTTTTTGAGCTTTAAGCACCTCCGGGCAAAACGGAAGGAAAGGAAATTATGTTTTCTGCTGGTTTTGTTTGCTTTCTGTGGAATTGCAGGCTTTTCTTTGGAATAAAGAACATGACATAATATATAAATAATGCCTAAATATATGTGGCCTCGGCCTCGGATGGCGGTGGTGGAAGTGGCGGAATGCGTGGTGAAAGGTGGAGGGAAAGGTCACATTAAAAATGTAGTATTCATTATACTTGCATTCATATAATAAATATATGGAGCTTTTTGTTTTTCCTGTTTCAATGCTCAGAACCCTTTGCCCTTCAGTGGATGTAGATAGGCATAATCGGCAGTGGACATTATTTTGCTGCAGAAGTAGGAGCAGCAGTAAATGAATGAAATGAATGGTGAAAGTTTTTGCGACGTGCTTTCTACGCTGTTATTGCCACAGGCCATCATGTGCATTCTCGCTTATTTGATTGCATTTTATACTTAGGTTAGCTGCTTATGAAATCAAAAGGAAACGGGTCTAAGAAGAGCAACGGAAACATTCTTGTTTGCCGTCGTGTGTCTTCTTCTTCTTCTTTTGCCGTTGGTTCGAGGGAAAGAAATTAACAAAGAGAAAAGGACGTATTAAGACGCAAATGAGCAGTTTTCCGGGGAGCATCCAAGTAACATTACTGGCATTCCCGTTCATTTTTAATGGTGATGAAGGAAGATGATGAGGATACTATTATAATCATAGTTATGTGTATCTATTTATGTATATTTAATCCAGCTATGAGAGGAAGATGATAATACATATACAATACCACATTATAGTGGCCGGCATAATATGAAACGTAGTTATTTGGGAACGCTGCCAAATAGACTGGTACTTGTGTTAAATTAGATTGTATCACGTAATATTTGAACGTTCCCGTAATATTTAACACTGATCATTATACTACACTGCTTCGAGTGCTTCGCTGTCCAATTAAGCGCTGATTAAATGGAAAGCAAGAAAAGAACATACACTTTGAGTGAAAGAATTACATGATCAGAACTACAAAGCTTATTTGACGAAAGCCTTGAAGAAAAGCCTCACATTTCTTCTTTCAACATTATCATCATGCCACATCTTCATCCCACGCAAACACTTTTTTGTTAAGCATTTCTCCTCTGCATAGACTTACGAAATATCTTAGCTGTTTTCGTATTTCCCGTGGAGGAAAGCCCTAACTAAAGCAGTTACGCAATGAGACGATGAGGACAAGAATTGCAAAACAAGATAACTTAATCGGGGAATTTTGTTTTCGCTTCTGTAGCTTTCCTTTTGACTGGCTGAGAGAGAGAGAGAGAGAGAGAGTTGAGAAGTCTAGGACGATGATAATGACGATGATGATGAATATTATTTTCCCAGAAGGTCTTAATGAATGCCAAAAATAAGAAGGCAGGATTTCATTCATTTCACTCAAATGAGTAGGAGGCTTCACGTCTTCATTTGTCCAATTATTTCCGTTTCGTAGTCAGCCAGGATGTTTTTCTGAAAAACATAGCGTATTGCGGTATTGCGCAACACAGCTTAAAAGTTTCTCGATGAACTTACCATTGTACCTTGGTATTTATGTACTTTTCCCGTACTTTTGGGACTAATGAATGCAAGACAGTGGAAAAGGCTTAAGATCGAAATAATGAAATCATTGGAGCAGGCAAAATGAAGGCACGGACGAGTGTGGAGCTTCATCATCTTCATATGTTCAGTGAATTAAGTCGAAAGAGGAGACGAAGGAAGAGGAATGTTTAAGCTCTCATTATTATTTTCTTAGCTGAATTCTGCTGCAATCGCTATCTCATGTGAATAATAGGGTCGACATATATTCATCTCTGCAAAATGAATGAAATTTAGAAACACTGTCTTATTTTACTATACGAAACGTACCGATCATTAGCATCTTCTGCGGAAACCATATACACTTGTCTGATAATTATTTCTTTTTAAAAACTTGGAATGGAAAGGCACACTTTTTAAACAAATTTTCACAAGAAAAGGGTGGAGATATTTTATACGAATTGAAATTTCACAGAAATTTACATTAAAATAAGAGCGGATGTATAAAATTGCATTTAGCTTGAGGGATATAAAATCTTCCTAAATCCACAAAAGCCTGGAAGGCATAAAAATTCTAGTAGGTACTCTACTCTGTTGGAATATATGTAAATTTGATTTGGAAAACGCAAGAATAGAGTAAAGCGGTAGAAGACAAGTTTACATCCCTGACTTATATATTATGCGTTTACACACCGACTTTGAATTGATATGATACATAGTCAGGGAAACTTCAAAACAATCTGCAATTTGAGGTTTAACCCTGTACGTATATATGCAGTGGTGTAAAAACTACATTCCCATAATAAGCCGCACAATGCATTGTAGTAGTCATAGTATGAAGGCAACAACAAAGCAATTTCATTTCCTTTTGTCAAGTTTCCCGTTCCTAATGAAATAAAGTTTCCAGTTTCAATTTTTCCCCTAGCTGCGTATTATGCTCGAGAGCACAAAAAAAAAAGAGAAATCAACAGCGACAGGAGCGCAGCGGAAGTCGACGGGTGAATACATGCGTGTGTGGTTATGGCTGTATAGGAGCACAATCGGATTTGATGATCATCATGCTGGTGTTGGTGTAGTGTGTACGTCTGTCTGAATGAATGGGAGAAAGTGGGAATATATGCTCAAATTGGGATGGTAAACGAAGTCGTAAACGAATAAATAAATACAGGATTTTCAGACATGTATATGCTGCACTATGTACCATACCATTTTATTTTATTCCTTTCTACGCAATGTCATAGTCATAAATGTTGGCAAAATATGGAAATGACAGTGAAGCTTTCTCCATAGCTTTACCAACAAGCAGCAGCGAGCGGCGTGTACTAGTCAGTCACAGGCAGGCTGGTTGATATCCTTGGTACTGATAATGGCAGAGAAAGCAACAGCAAACATTTCATTTTGGTCGTATCATTTTATAGTTATTTTGGTACATAGTAGTTTGTATCTTACTGACAATTGGAGTTTTAGAAAACAAAATAAATACTACATATACCAGCATCACGCATGGTATAAACCTCCAATATTTCTCCACACTCACGAACGAAACATTTTCTTGGAATTTATACAGAATTTACTTGTTTTGCCAAACCAATTTAAAAGCAAATACAACATAAACGCCCACCTAATTAATAAAATCCTACTCTTTTTACAAATTGAAGCCTAAAATTGCGACATATCAATTTGGTAATCGTTTTCCGTTATATATATGTATATTTATATACTATTCCCAGAAGCGTTTTTCAAAAGCATCAACATCTGAAAACAAAACTCGGTAAGAATTTTCACCTCCGTTTTCTACTATGCAAATTTTATATTTGTACAACAAGCGATACAAAAAGGCATACAACAACATCGCACAATGCTGCCAGTTTTGAGGGGAAAATGAGGCGTGAAGTGCGATTATGTATTTTCTGAAAAGCCATGCAACCACCACCACATCCACCACACAATACTGTCCATATCAACGACATGAAATGACTCTCTTCAGACCCTAACCGCCGCCGTCTGACTGAAATGAAAGTCTAACCCCTTTTGCAAACCTTATTGACTCGACTCGACTTTGACGTTACGTTAATATGTTGTGTTGTGTAACGGGTATATAATATCGCCTCTGGAAGAGTTTCTTTCATGTTTGTTCTCACAATTCAATTGAATGCTATCATCATCATGTTACCATTCATTATTATTGTGCTTGGGTGATGCGTTGCGGTGGTGACCGTTACAAAATGGGTAGCTTTTCACCATGACTACACGTCACAGTTGTTGGTCCCTTTTCAACAAAATTCCACCAAACCAGCTGTTGCCACTCTAGCCATTTATCCGTGTAACGTTTTATACGCCAGAAGGTATAAAAAATGCATGAAATTATGTTCGCTCCCTTGATGTCCGTTTCATTTACATACAATCTTATTAACTTGTCGTGTCAACACGTTAAAATATATGGTGAAAGGGACAAATTGGCGATACTTTCTCCTCTTTTAGTCATTATGCAAACTGCTATACGTAGCTGCAGTAAAAAATAAACTTTTTAGTTGCCAACATGAACAGTGCAACAGCTCGAGTAATGTGTTTCCAACCAGGAGTTGAAAGCTAAAGCAAGCTAGATAGCTAGAAAATGCAAAAATACAATCTAGAGAGAAGCAGTGTAGTGAATTGCAGATCAGTTCTTGGTACAGTTTTCTTTAGATGCGATTTATTTGTGTGCAGAAAGAGGCTCAGTAAGAAAATAAAATGATGGCGTTGGTGACACTGGTGACCTCATTTGAGCACATTATTATCATCATAAAAAGATGGGATGATGGTGATATGGGCACATTAAAGCAGCAAGGAGGCAATTTAAAGATGGGATCATACGATCATAGTAATAATGACGACGCTAGAAAGGGCAAACGGGGAGTCATTCATAAGGGACCAAAAATAGTGTAAGAATTCCAAGTATTGCACATCGTTTCTTGGTATTCCTAATCAGTTCACTTCAAGTCCTATCGTATAAACTGACATAATGTACGGACAACCCCAAATGAAAGTCACAACAAAATGAAAACCTAATAGCAGCCATTTTGGAAATGTTGACGGTATTTGATCTTTTGACACTCTATAGCTGTCTTGTTTGTGATAACTTGTGGTGATGTTGTGTTTTGAGAGTAAGAAATCTTTCACTTTCTGTGTAAACTAAACATAAAATAAGAACGTATCTCTTCTACTTGCTTGACATTTTAATGGAAACTAAAACTAGTTGAACTTTTTCCTTGCTCGTTTCCTTTTTACTAGTAGAAATGTACTGGTGACGATCATCATGATAAAAGCGATAACTTTATTGCACAATTGTGAACTTTCTCTCTTTGGAATTTCGCAACATATATTTCGCAATTTTCGACGAATAACATGAAAATTGTAATTATTTTGACTTCAGGCAACGAAACTTTTTGGGAAAGCGCTTTTTACTCTCGTAAATATTCAGTTGATATTTTTAACTTAAAACGGATACGTAACGGACAACAAAGTTTATTTTCATGAGTTTCATTTGCGATACATTTACCACATTTGCTCATTCAAATGAAATTATATGTGCAATATAATGTTATTTTATGTGAAGGAACAATTGTGATCATCAGTTATTAATAATGGATCATTCTCGTTCTGAAAATCTACATTATGTAAAATAATACTAGTAATTTTATGCATTGTGTGTTGAAATTTTTGGACGAGCTATGTATGTATATCCCGGCTAATTTTTTCGGAGCACTATTTTTGAGTCGAAAACTAGCGTATCACCTATCTATTTTAATTATTAATCATTTCTTGTGTTACGTACCGCATCCACATTTCCTATTTTGCGCTCTCTTTCCCCCGATTTCCCTTTCCAAAATAAACAGGCGATTATAGCATTTTATCTACTTTCCCAACATATTTATTTTCCCATCCTATCTTATGTACATCTTTCAACTACTTACTTCCGCTTATCTTTTATTACGACATAAGCTTTTAGCTTTATATTAGGTAGAATTTTCCTTTTCCTTCCCATTAGTACACCACTACCACCACCTCATCCTTCCAGAGAGTCTCCTGAGCTAAAAGTATTATATGCGAAGCAATAAGCTGCTGTGAGAATAGTAGACTGTATAATATTGCGTTTGCATCCAACTTTCTTCTTTCGCGAGTCACGAGACAATGAGATTTTTCTTGCAAATCCCATATCCCTTCTCCCTCTCACTTCTTCCAACCAACCGTGTAAATTGCAAATTTTCTCTGGAGACTCCACTGCTCCACTAACCTATCCAGCTTCTCGTATCATCATCGTGTATAGAATATGCAAATGGGATGCGATATCTTTTTCTTCCTTGTTTGCTTGGAACCTGGTAAGGAAAAGGAAATCCAATTGAAATGTTCCCTTTCTTCTTAAAAATATCGTCATGTCCAAGAAAGCACATGCTCAACCAACCTTAAAGAGAGAGAGGAGAAGGTGATTATCATAAAAGTCTCTATCTGTCTTGTTCACTCTTCTCGTATTTCGTTCTTCATACGCAAAAGGTGCATGGATAGAAGGAAGGAGAAAAGCAGAGAGCCAAAAAGTCCCTTTATATACTTGGTTGCCTTTGCTCATTTTCCTTTCATTGAAAAATTCACAACCGAACTTGACTTGGGTTGTTTACTTGGGTCTAGTATGGTAACAAAGAAAACCAGTTCCGCCAGACTACTAAATTGTGGAGAAGGTTAGGTTCTTTCCCTGCAATTCCTCTGGGAAAATGTGAGAAAAATGTGACAAATGTAAAGTGTATACGCACACGTTATGCAAAGGGAACGCAATTTTTTTCACGGGCGCCACTTCTCAAGAATGAGTCAGTCAGGCAGTAGATTACACTTGAACCCTGATTATTTCCCGGCATAAAAAGTTAACAGGATGAATAATTTCTGGGTTATTTACTTTTAAGTCTAAAGGGGCCGTGCATAAATGACCTTTGAGAGTTCCACACAAATTTTAATATATTTTTTACCAAAGATTGAGGATTTTTTGGGCCAAAAACATTCCATTTCTCTCCATATTAGCATTCCCCTAAAATAATCTGCATGTTATTATAGTGTTCAATATTTTCTTTCTGCTTTGTATTTAAGTACCTCAGCGTCTGCTTTCTTTCTTCCGACATGCTTACTACATGTACACAGGCTCTGAACTAATAGTAGTAAGTAATTCAAGAAGACATCTCCAGATAGATCGGATTCTTTCTGGAAGCCTTTAAAAAATTTCACCGAATTTTCCCATGCCTCGTCTCGTTCCTTGACTTGTATTTTTCACAAGTGTTTCGTTACTCCTTGCATCTTTCTTTATATATTTCCTTCAAGAAGCCTTTTATCCATCCGCTTACACTCTGTGAAAATATTTACGCTGCAAAGCAAAAAAGTGCAAACATTATTTTTTTTGCTTGTTTGTGTTTTACTTGCGTGTACTTTTCTTGGGTACACATTCCCGTAATGCTTGGAGATCAGACAAGGTACGAACATTTGTTGAACAATAATTTTTGTTGTTGCTGTTGTTGTTGTAAAAATTTAAACAGTTTCAGGACGAGGAAGCGGACAGATTTGTGAACTTGCGTATTACAAATGTTCAGTGTTTACATAGAGGAGCAGGATAACAAAGTTACCGTTGCGTGTGCACCGATATTTGTACTGATGCGAGATATTTTCATTCCAATATTTAACAAGACCAGAGAGCAATTCCGCATCGGGACCAAAATTTCTTACGCATGGGCTTAATTTGAAAAGTTCCAGCATTTACGGGCTTCCCACTTTTTTAATTTCATTACATTTTTAGTGATACGGGAGTATATACCTGGTGGAAAAGATCAGGAATTTCGTGTTCTCAGGTTCCGTAAGAATTTACATGACTAAAAAATAAAAAGCAAACAAAAGATGAAACGAAGGGTCTCTAAGGATCTCAAGGAATTATACAATTCTACTTATAGCAACAGAGTGAAAGTCGTCCTACTCTCCACCAATATTGTTGTTAGCGCTCTTGTCAGACGATAGATCACATTGGATCGCTCCAAAAAGCTACCAAAGGGCTGAACAGTTGTAAAAATCGTACCTTGTCTTGTTTGTTTGCTTTCTCTTTTCTTTCTTTTTGTTGTCTTTTGTTATTATGCTTTTACAGAAGAGCATGCGTGCCACTAAAAATAACCATGTGTGTTGTTTGAGTCTTTTCTCATCCAAATTGCAGTTTCTGATGCTGTTTTGCAATTCTTTAACTTTTACAGCAAATCTTATGTAGTCCTTTTTAACTTGTAAGGCTTGCTGGCGGAAAACAAATGTTTGTTCACTTTAGATAACGGCAACGGCCAAACATTGCAAAAATAGACTCTGTAACTACATTCGTTCATTCATGAAGGATAAACAGTATGTGTGCAGTGCATCTAATAAGGAAGTGAATGTAAATGCAACTAATAATTTACAACATTTACAATGCAGGAATCTTTATCTCTTAATATTTAAGGATTAACAGATTTAGTAGCTTTGCATGAGCCTTTCTGAACAGATGGTAATAAATTTTGTCAAGAAATAGATGTTTAAAAATAGAATCAATTCTCTCGCCAGCTATCCCAATTTCATAAAAATGTTAATTTAATTTAATTATTTCTAAAATGTCGTACACATGTGGGTGGATGAACACATTTGCCTTCGATGAACGTGTACTTGCAGCAAAATACCCAGTGCAAGTAGGTACCGACTCTTCCTTATTGCAAAAAATCACTTTTCTTGTGTAAATACATAAAAGGTAAACCGTTCCAACACCACTTATTAGTCAACTTTTCTCCTTCTTCCCCCGTCACCATTGTCATCATGATCATCGTCATCCCATCACCCATTATCCTCCCTCGCACTCAATTTCGTACTTTTCTCTCTCCCAATTTCTTGTCTAAGGGCCCTACAAAAATTCATAATACTCTGCCATTCTTCTTAAGAGCTACTTTCCTTTAAAAAGATTGCTCCCTTTCATATTGTTCGTCGTTAAGCATTTCTCTCATCCTTATTGCTTCTATACTCTTTTTTGAGCTTCAGTTCAGCTTTATTTTGAAGCATACGAGCAGACAAGCAACAAAGAGCAGCACAGCAATAAAGTGTTCGTGTCTACTTTCTCCATTCAAAAATGTCTTTCAATCCATCTGTGAACTACTACAACATATAACTACACCAGCCTAGTTGAGTGACTGGAAGTGAAAAAAGCAGCAACTGGCAATTTTCCCTTCTTGTACCCACTTTTTTGTAATAATGGGAAGCTAATTTTTTATCCTTTTATCCTATAAAATTATTTTGCATATAGATATATATTTTTGTGTCTCTTGTCTCCACAGGGTTTTGTTTGTGTTTTGTAGGTATTCAAGTTATAAGATGCAGAAATGCAAATTGCCTTTACAACTTTTTTTCTTGCAACACAAGACACAGAGTCATGAGTCATGTCATAATTTAATGCATGACGTTAACAAAATGAGTTGCGAAATTGACTTGAGAGACAAAAAAACCTTCTTTCTGCAGAGTATAAAACCTTGTAAATCCCTAAACGAAGCATAAGGTAGAATTTATTTTTTGTTGGACCTGCTCCTTTTGCTGCCAGACGACTCTTCAATGAAAAAGCCCAAAGGAATTTTCTTTTTACCCCGTGAATAATTACGTCAGAAATTTTTTGGAGCAGCAAGATTATTACATTATTTATGAGAGTTGTAAGCTTAATTTAGCAAAATAAGCTGGTACGTAGTAGAATAGTGGAGGTAAAGCCAAAGTAAATGAAGATAAAGGCACGCTTCACCAGCAACAGAATAAATTTTATCAGTTGAGCTTACATAACGCATATAAAAAAGCAGCAGTTGTCGTAGGCGTTTGGTAATTTGCTGAACAAACTGTAAAATGGCAAAGTGAAAGGAATTCAGGGGAAACAGACTCGCTTTGTGATGCTGATGTCGACTGCAATAATTTACCAAAAGAAAAGCAAAGGTACAAATTAGAGTCGCCAAAACATTGACCGAATTCACTAGTCTGGGAACATTCCTATTGAATATCTTACGCAACGTTTCTGGTTTCACTATACCTATAAATGAGAGTGCATTATAATTTCTAGATGTGTCTCTTATTCCAATACAAAATGAACATACGAACTATAATTTGTGTCCATCTTTCTACTTCATTTGCCATTTTTCACTTATTATTTTTCCTCGAGTGTTTTCCTTTGCACAAAACGTGACAATTTCAGACGGGCGCATTATGACCTTAGCACACGTACAGCGTCGGAATATTGTGAAAAAATTCTGATGGCATGTCTCTGGTCTCTCCAGACCTGTCAGTCTGAAAACTTTCCCCTCTTCTTCTTCTTTTCACTTTCCCTTCGTGTCATTCTGCTTCTTACTTAGTTCGCCTCGACATAAACTTCATAAAACATTTTCTGGGTTGAGTGACTCCCCATTCTTGGTCCTAAACCACTTACAACATCATCCTAATATGACTATGACGATGTTGCAAAAGCGACCTATTTAGTAAATGCATGACACGACATATTCTATTTGAAAACTCGCTCGCCATCGCCGCACATCTTTTTTGCACTTTTACACTACGACGATGCGACGTCTTACTGGTTTGGATGACTTCACTTTTGCCACCACTCTCCGCCAAATAATATCCCATCAAAATAATATCATCATCATATTTGTGTGTTCTTTCACTGCATCCAAATCAGTAGGACACGCATTCACTCGTTGGTGGTTATTACAAGGATAATGCGGCAAAACCGAACAAAGCTTGTTACTTTTACGACCAGGATACGATGATAGTTTGAATGAATATTGGATATTCGGAGCAAAATATTATTTTTGGGTTGGTTGCTTGTTGAAGCCGTCGAAAGTACATAAAAGCTTCGTGTACCTAAAGTCTGACGCTCTCTTTATATTTCCCAACGTTGTTTTCAAGGTTGGACGATTTTAATATTGAAAATCTGCAAAAAGCATGAGTTTCTCGCAGTACAAAGTTTATGTAGCGTTTTCAGAGAAACTGCTACACATTACTTGTGTATTATGCGTTTTGTGTTAGATAAATCGTTTACATACGACATGTTAGCTTTAGCTTGTTATTGCTGTGGCTGATGATACTGCGGGATTCGGTGCTGCTGGTGGATTGAATAGAGCTTTAAAAAGATGAAAGCATAATATCCTCCTTCTCTCTTTCCCTCTGGAAAGCTCCCTTTTGTTGTTCCATGCTGCACCACACCGCGCTTGCTAATGATATGTTTTCCATAAAACGGCATTTAATAACCTGCCCTTATTATGTATGCATATTACATCAAATCAGTAAAATCATCCAGCCGAAATATGTATACCCATGCTTTTCGCAATCGCATTGCACCCGTATTCGCATCCAGTCGATCTTTAAATAGATACTTTAAACAACTGAAAGCACAAATTAGATCTAATGAGTTTACTAAATTTAGAAATATCTAAAAAAAATTGTGCTGCAGCTTAATATATTACATGATACATCTATGTTAGATTACTATTCCTTAAAAATCCCCGAAACATTTCGGAAACTTCAAGTGCTTCACGTTTCACATCATCAGCTCATCATTTTATTCGTATCGAGACACTCGGATGGTACGTGCATGTGGTCACCGTCTGGTGGTATATGTAGCTATGTTAGTGTCCTCTTCGAAAACTATCACTATTATTCCCAAGCTGTGGACGTATTCCCTCCATGAAATGGTTTCTGTGTGTGGTCAGGTCATGTTGTAATGTATCACGACATCCCCCAACTTTTTTATTCACTTTAACAAAATTCAGTGATTCAATTTTTCAGAGTTTTTGAACCGAGCGAGTAGTAAGAAGTAGAGGTATAGCATCACATCCATCCAAGCGTAATCATCATCACTAGATAACCGCACAACTCTAGAGACTCTTGGGAACAAGTTTTGGTTAAAAAATAGAAAGAGTTGATATCCCATCCTCAGTTGGACAAAATCGTTTACTTTTATATTTTCTTTTACAAAGCATTTGGAAAATTGGAAATATTTTAGATGATATACCAGAAGTACACGCAGTTCATTGTTATTATATCGAGTCAAGTTAAAGCTGTAGTAGTAGACCCACAGTGCGTAACTGAGCTTATCTTTTGATTGAGATGGAGGAGTGTTTAGTCAGACTTATTGTTGAAGTCCAATGAAGTTTCCTTTTTTCCTTTCTTTTCTATACGAAGCCTCAGAAAAAACTTTCTTTTCGCGTTGGGCCGCCTATTCCGCTGGCTATTGTTATGACTGAAAGTGATAGAAAAAGTGATACGACGAAGAGGAAGAGCACCGACCTTGTCTGTTGGCTGCGGCGGCGGTGTGTGTGTAGAAAGTGAAAGAACCTTCCCATGGATTCCTCATTCAACTTATCTTTTTGGAACTTTCCACAAGACTTTCTCAAGTGGTATCTCCAGTGAAAAACTTCAGTACGAGCTAAACTATTTCAAGTGATCCTACTGTTGGTGCTGAGCTGATGCTTCTACTGCTCTGCTGTGGAAAAAGAGATAGGCACAATAAACTAAATAAAAGTTATGGAGAATTTTTTTGGGCAAATTTTTGTGTACTTTTGTAAAGAGTTGAATGAAATCAGAGATGGGAAATAATGTATAGGTTCACTCAAGCGCATTCTTTTATTTTGGAAGAGAGTTGGAAATAGACTACAGAAAGAGTACGAAGGAGTTTGAACAACTAAAAAACATTGACTGTCAAACGTAGTCGATTTCGTTGAGACTTTCACATTTTAACAATGATATTCAAGACAAATGGATACTGCAACCTATGTTGAGCGTTTGTTCCAATTTTTACATAAAAAAGTTCCCTTATGACAAACCCAAATGTTTCCATGTATAGATTCCAACAAACTATAGCTTGAAAATTTGAAATCTATAGGATTTAGAAAGCCTACCCAAACCTTTTTGCTGTGGGTATTTCACAATTGGCTAACTGATAGAATATATTTGGGTTTCAACAAACTGAGCTAGACATTTTTGTGGAAAACGTAAAACCTATTTTACACAGGGCTTGCCATATCCAATTGTTTGAGATCATTGCATTTTAAGTGACGATGTTCATTTCATATGACCGACAATTCTGAAGGGTATTTCTTAATACGTTTCTATGTACCATGGTAGGACCTGATGGGTTTGAGCATACCTGTGAGTAGGTATCATAGTTACGTTAAACTGGTTTCTGTACACGGGAGCACAAAATATTAAAAGTCCATTTCGTAGATCCACGATTGTGGTCATAATTGTTATCCGATTTTCGTAAGAATAGTGTCATTCGATCCTCAAGAAGTTTTAGCTTGGGGCACTTTTTCAATTTTTTATTTCAAATTTACAGCAGTAAATGCATTAAATTTCACGTTAGAAGAAATTGCACAAAATGCATTCAAAACTTAAATGCCTACACTCTTGTTAAAAACTTGAAAATAAAAAAAACTAAAAAGTGCCCCAAGCTAAAACTTCGTGCGGATAGAATGACACTATTTTTTTCAAATCGGATAACAATTGTGGACAATCGTGGATATCGAAAAATCGACCTTTCGATATTTTGTCTCCCGTGTACAGAAACCAGGTTAACGTAACTATGGTAGCTACTCACAGGCATGCTCAAACCCATCAGGTCTACCTGTGGGTACCATAGAAACGTGATTAGAAATACCCTTCAGAATTGTCGGTCATATGAAATGAACATCGTCAGTATCACAATCACATTATCAATCACGCCACCGCGTAGGCACATGTAATATCATTCATGAAATCTTCAATTCGAATGACCAGGAAAAACCAGTTGATATTTATTAAAACAATCATTGGATTCAACAATCAATAACGATTTCGGAAATTACTATAAATTACTCAATCTCCGAGAGGTTCCTCTCTTATTCATAAGGATCTGTTCCTTTCACCTTTCAGAAGTCGAAAACATGGAAACTCTTACGAGTACTCATATAATATTCACACACAATTTGAAAGTTTTACAGGTATAGCAGCAAGTAAACTTCATCAAAAGTCATATGAACCTAAAAGTACCTAAAAGTATTATTTTCATAATTAGTTATAACGATTTTACCTATGAATCTACACTCCTATTATTCCTCTTGGCATGGAACTGCTCAATGCGTTCTCCTCACTGCCGAAAAGGATTCTTTTTGTTTTCATGACCATTGCTCTCATCAGTCCTGACCGGTCGGATGCAGCTGTGAAGTGCTACTATTGTCTCGAAGAAGCCGATAAGCCATCTTCACATAATAGCTGCATTGATGGTGGCACCCCAAAATCTAACAATGGTAGCCAAACTCCAATCGAATACACCTGTGGACGCTTCTGTGTCACTGCCAAGATATTCCATGGTGCTGAGACAGACCAGATATCTAAAGGCTGTTCAGATCCAGCGTATAGCTATTGTCTCAGAAAAGCTCTCAAGAAGAAAGATCATTGCTTTACGGTTCCCCACTCAGAATTCTCAACAGCCGACGAGCAGTGTAAGAGTCAGCGACAGCTACGCTTTTCAGACGAGAAGTTTGATGACTTTGTTGAATGGTCAACCGAAGCTGGCACATCGCACCAACAGTATGCCGATTATAATCCAAATGAACCGTCAGTTTCTAACAATGATTTAGAATTCATGTACTGCGAGTGTTCCGGAGACTACTGTAACCGTGGAAGAAACGCTTCTGACAAAGTCCCGTTCATATCGTCCAGTAACAAAGGTCCTCTTTCACTGTACACCAGGTGGATAATTATCGCTGGAGCTGGACTGACAATGATTGATAACCAAGTATTCGAAAATGCACTGCTGATACCTGTAAATATTATTTTTACATTTATTCAAATTTTGAGAAGTTATTAAAATGCACCTTCAGCTTGAAGAAAATATTGAAACCAAAGACCATCTTTTGGTACATATGTTGATGGGTATATGTATTATTTATTAAATTACTAACCACCTTCGCACTATTAATATAAAACCTACTAAAAGATGTCACTTCAGGTGTTTGTTCAAGGTTCAAAAGTAGACAAACTGTTTCAAAATATTGAGTGATAATATGTGGTGCAAGCGGATCAAATTTTGACCTATTTTGTAGCCTTTATTTCCTCAACCTGTTTCACATTCATTCTCGAAGATGTAAAATGTCTTGGATTTCACTACATAGCTTTAATAACATTTCAAATCACGTGACACCACGTCATCCTTGAGAAACTAGTGCCATTCCTGATCTCTTTGCTTAGCTTGCATAAAATTGTTCATATTCCTGCAAGATCAAAATGACATGTACCACACAACTGCCTGCAAGCTTTCATTCAAGGGAAATTACCCTCGAAAAATGATGCGGACTGTAGACCGTATTCCTTAACGAGCTATTATTACCGCACACACGCAGCCCATTGCTATTTTTTATTATGGCCTTTTATGCCATTTTTACCATTCCACTTGACTACGTTCGTGTAATAGTTTTTCTGACTGGTTCCTCCCTCCACTCCACCATAAAATCTGCTTGATCGCATCGTCATTTCGTCTTGCAGCACATCAAACACCAACACCACTTGTTCGTCATCACACAACCATTTTTAATGTTCTTCAGTGGCCACTGGCCACATCACTAGCACCACCATACCTCATCATCGTCCAAGATGGTTTTTATTTGATCCGGGCAAGATGAGGGTGACATTAAAACAACCAATAAAAATAATAATCCACTCACCACATTACTCCATTTTCATGCTTTCACCCTGTTTCTTATTCCACGCTTCACTACGTTCTTATAATGAAACAGAATGAAAAATGCTGTTGTCGTCTTTCGCTCTGCGTGGAAGTGACATATGATCATCATAAAGGCAATTTTGTCTGGATTCTGGATACTGAAGTATACCTTTTTTATCGCTGTTTTACACGCATTCCCATACATTATCGCATTTCTGTCTTTTGCCAGTTGGTTTGCTTTGCAAAAAAATGAATTGGGCGATGCTCTCGTTTCCCCGAACATAAACCCTTAATTACGCTTTTTATCATTAAACCACAACAGGGAAAAGGGCAATTAAGATGAATGAAGATGGAGAGATGGTACAACCTTGTTTTTTTTGGAAAACAGTGGTCATGTTGAAGTGAGGTTGATAAATCACCTACAGTCGTTGTCTTTTTCTTTAACATTTTGAATTTAAAAAATGCTTTATTTGGTACAACATTAACATTATCAGTATTTCTAGATACTTTCTTATTTACAACATGCTATATAGTATTTTAATACCAATTTTCTACAATGCAGTTTATCCTTATATAATATAAAAATAATTGATTGATTTTTTCTCTATTCTTGTAGGTTTGCTGATCGTCATAGGTGTAGCGTTCTATCCCCTCGGTTGGGGCAACAAAGAGGTCCAAGATGCGTGCTCCGATCAATCCGGTCCGTATGATCTAGGTAAGCTTACTCGGTTGACTTGACTTTTTTTCTTAGTCAAAACCCACTCAACCAAAACATCCAACGCAATTCACTCAAGTCACAACGCGACATTCCAGTACCCCAAACTTCCATTGGTACTAATCCATCCACGTAGGACGCACAAACACAATCAATATATATCCCGCCACCCTTTCTGCTAATTAGAGCGGAACGGAAATCTATATAGTTCCAAAAAGCCAGCAAACACCAGAAAAAACTATAACATTTATAATATATATTTATTTCCTTTCTCCATTTACATCACTATAAAAATAATGTCACCTATATTCCCAAGAAGCAGGAACCGTTCAACAAAATTCATAGATCTCCAATTGCGTTTTATCATTTTAATGGATAAATGCTCTCTATCATAACAATATTCTATCAGAACACTTTTAAAAATATCACTTCACCTCTTCGTTTCCTTCATCGTTCCACCTTGTCACGTCATCATAATATTACTTTTCATTCAAAATTCGCTACGGGAGAGGATGAAAAATTTAAAGCAGTGCAAACATTTCTCATCTCCTTCCACCATCCTGGCAATATTATTATTATTATTAAAGCAGCTGGAGAGAGTAGAGTGTTTTGAGTGTCACCATCAATCTTGTCATGTTTTCACCTTGCCTTACCTTACCCGAAAAAATACAAGGAAGGTTTACTAGGTACTTACCTTTTGTTTGCTGTTTCATACCTATACATATTAGCACGCTGACTTTCACCATGAAAGAAATCCATCTTTTCTGCTTTCTTTATTACCTTGATTTTTTTACTACCTGTAAAATCGGATATCAGTCACGCTCTGAGGCCATGCATACTTACATAACATATTATCGTAGCACTCTATAAAAATGTCAATAAAAAATGGCAAGCAAGGAAAGCTGAGGAGAAAAATGTGATTGATTCTCTTTTGAACAAGTTTACTTTTCATGGTTATTGATGAGTAGTAGTAGCAGTAACGGCAGCACAGCAGCAGAAAGCAGATTTCTCATCTTTCTTTCCCTCATTGACTCATTCTTCACTCTGCTTTATTTGCTTGAACTTTCCATAAAATGCGATTCACCAACGCCACCACCACCACCGTTTTCTCAATTCCTTTTTGTTGGCTCTCTATTTCTGCTAAACAAACAATTTTAGTGTAGAAAAGAAGATGAAGACGAGAAGGAAAAGGAGATTGTTAATACCACTGCTGCTGCTGGTTCTACTACTACCACTACTGCTCCTATACCACCATTACGATTTTCCTATGAGAAAAATCAATAAGCCAAGAAAGCCATTTCCTCTCCCTAATTCACTCTCTCATACTCGCAGGCGTCTCTCTGTTTTAAGTACTATTTTTTAAGCCATGATGTCTCTAATCCATCGTAAAATTGACCATTTTCTCCCACGATGATTTTCTTTCCTTCTCCTTTTTCCATCTTCCCAGTTTTCTGTAGAGTGACAATTACTTTTTCCTTTCATAATGGGCTCTCTTTCTCCCCGTCTCTCAAAGCCAGCCTATCTGGCAGACTATAGTGTAGTTAATGGCAAGACATGGCATATGGGACCCATTTTGCGTAGTAGCCATCAACGAACCCAGGCAATTATTTCCTTCAAGAAGCCAAACCACCACCGCAACATAAGACGCTACTTTTATTACTCCTGCCAACACACACACTATCCCGTTTCTTTCTTTACAGCTAATTTCATCTTTTTTTTTCTTCTGGTGTTCTGTTTCAGGTCCCTGCAAGCTCTCGTGGTCAATGTACCTTCTCGCCGGTGGCGTATTCCTTCTCTTTCTCTGTTTTGGGCTCAGTTTCAAGGCGTGCCGGGTGAAGAAAGGGACCTTCCGAATATGAGTATGGAGTTCAGGGATGCTATCCCAGGGTCATTTCTTGTAAAAAGGAGCAAACTGTCGAAGGATGCACAACCGTCGGATTTATAAAAAGAAAAAAAAGTATTTTTTCCACAAGAATATTATTATGTATTTCTACAAAGACTGTGCCGATCGCCGCATACATCATAATATTCCGCATGCTATGATGAAAGAAATTGAAAATAAAATTGAAAATAAATTGTCCATAAGATTATATTAATATTGAACGCCCACGCAAGTAGAGAAACGGAGGAGGAAAATTGTAATTTTTCTCGCCCTATGAATTTATATATTAAGAGTATATATATATTATAGGATAACATATATAAAACATAAATAATGCGAGTCAATTTTTATGAGTAATTTATCAATACACCCGTATTTACCATCGACTATACCTAAAAATGCCGTAAAATTTTGAATAGTTACACAGGTCGACAATTGAAAATGCTTTCTACAGTAGTAGTCGAGACGTTACATGAACCAACATCAAAAGCAGCAAGGTCACTAGTCACAATCACAATTCTCAAGTTTGTCCCTTGTATTCACAGCCACCACGGAAGCGTGTACTTATCAGTGATCCTATTGACGTGTCGTAAAAAACTTTTCCAAATGACAATGGGCAATAAGTAGAGTTACGAGAGCGTATCTCTCTTCTTAATACCCTCTTTTTTCCATTTATTTCTTTTTCCGTTTTGTTGAAAATCCCTTAGGCCACGTGAAGTACAGAAGAATATATACAACCATTAAAATCCGCACACAAAGTAATAATAATGTAAATGTGTTGAGGAGCGCAGAAGAATAAAACTGTATTTTCATCGTTTTTCTTTCGAAAACTCATACTCAAGTATCTTGAAGGATTAGCAGAAAGAGCGGAAGAAAACTGCTCCTTGTTCCTTTTTCTTTCATTTCATGATATTTCTCTTGCAAATGCATAGAGAGGGGAAAAGCGATAAAGCTCCTACTACTTCGGTGTCGTGTCGACCATTTTATTCTTTTTAACCGACATCAATCACCGGATGAGGTTTTTGTAACATGAACAAATGCAGTGTAATGTGCTTCTGCTACGACTACAACTGCGTGTGTGGGAGACGTGTGGAGACAAAAAAAAAGAAACGTTTGCTACTAACCCCACAGCAGGAGATCCACTACAGAGCAGAACGAACAGTTCCTTTTTCCTCGTAACAGGAAGAAAAAAAAGAAAGTAAATCTGTATGAAAAAAGTTGAAATGATGTTTTTCTCTTTCCTTCTTCGTCTTCTGCTGCGGTAGTTTTTCTCCAACTGTAAGCTGTTATGCAGCAGAGAAACATTTTTTTGTGTTGAGAATATTGAATATATAGATGCATTCGTTATAAAGAAACAGCTTGTGTGTTACACAAACTCAGCAAAAAACTTTTTATTTCAGAAATAGACGAAGAAAGAAATATTTTGCAATTCCACACGCTACCACCGCACCTTTGGCTCTGCTCTGCGTTGCTGCTGCTTCTTGCATCCTGCGTGCTAAAAAATCCCCAGTCGTTACGAGAATATTGACGTGTGGCTGTAATGGTCTCAAAAATATCTCTCTTCCAAATAACTATCCATTTTTATATTCACCGTAGTGTTTTTTAATTTGACGTGACCACATAAAGTATAAAAAACGAAACCACGTTTTAAATTTAATAAACCCACCTACACAGCTTTTCTTTATATTATTTTGGGCTGTATCGCTATTCAAAATTTTACGGCATTCCCCTTAAAATGTAAGCATATCCACCAGAAAGGGAACAGAATTACATAAAAACGATTTTCATCCCACTTTTTCACATTTCACTTGATCCACCATCAACATCGCACCTTTTTTCCCCACCTTGTACCACACCATTGCCATTTTTCCGGTACTGACATGATCATCATTTTCAAACTTGAACGACATGCATGATGCATCCCACACACACACACGGGTAACTACTTTAAAAAGATGTAACAAACACATCGAAATTATATCAGTCAACCTACACAGATATCACTATCATAACAATATTTAAAAAGAATAAAACGTATAAACCTCGGTGTATTATAGAATATTTAGCTTTGTATAAAAAATTTTCTTCCTGCCTCCACTCCAATCCCTTTTTCACACATTGTGCACATTATGCATTTATTTATTTCAAAAAACCCGAAATTCCTCTGGGAAGATCCAAATCCAGAGTAGATCACGAACGAGGAGGAAAAAGATGAATAAATATGAGGCTGCTCAGATCACAAAAAAGATATAACATTTTACTACAATTTCGAAACGATTCAAGTGTAATAAAATTGAAATGAAATAGGGCAAAAAGGTTTCGGCTACAATATACTTTTTAAAAGGCAAAGGAGGAGGGAAAGTTAAGTAATGTATTTTGCATCACAATATAAATTCATGCTGAGCGAGAATATGATACATGAAAAGTGAATATTTTTATTTTGTACCTTTTTGTCGTATCAATTTTTAAAGATAAATCCAACGATGAATATTGAATGGCTTGCATTGTTTTGATTCTGTAGCCCCAAATGAACAAAGTGATCGTTTCATATTAATTTTGCAATGTTGATTTATGTGGGCGGAATCAGACGACTATTATTAAATAAAAAAGCGTATATATTTGATTGAGTACAAAACGCTTCTTTGTTTTGATAAAATTGTGAACAGGATGGAATTGCGTTTCCCATGAAACTTAATGCTTCATACTTCACATCTTTCGCATATATAGTTTCAAATAGATCAAATCGAAAACTAGGTATATGCATGTAGTTGGTCTGAATGAACAAAGGATAATATATTTTTTGTTGAACTTTAAAATTCAATCCATTCCGACCAAATATTCATCCTTATGTAAGCCTACCTTGTACAAAAGTATGAAGAAATCAGCTTGAAAGAGATTACACAATATTACGATAATATATATTTCCCTTTTCTTCTATTCTTTGTAGATTTTTGCTCAATGATATCTAAAATTTATTATTATTGTTATCAGAAAATACAGAATTTTAGTGATTTATAATTTATTCTTTTTGACTGTAATCCTATTCGCGTTCAACATTGCTCCATGTCTTTTTTTCTGCTTTCCACATACTTACCTTTCATAATTTCTCTATGATTTGGATAAATTTTCCAAGAAGTTACACCATTATAATGTGATATGATACATACTTTTCCACGTGGAATGGAATTGAAAATAAAAATTGGAATAGTCGATATAGGTTTACTATTAGTTTTATTATACCATCATCTTGCTTTCTATTTTTTTTGCAAAAATGAATAAAACCCCGTGAACATCAAATGAAATTTAATGGTAATGTAAAACGATCGCACACCATCGTATAGTTATTTTGATTTTATTTCACAAATCTCAAAAATCTTTCGTGGTCGTGGTGTTTGTCAGAATGGAGAAGTGAATGCACACGAGCAGCGGCTTGCTATGCCTCCGTCAATCTTAAAAGGTACAAAATCCTGAATCTGTTGTTTCTCTACTTACTTGGTTGCGTAAAAAAGCCTTTGATAATAGGCACGGATGTTTATGACCGAAAAAATGACGAAATATGCATGACTTTATGACCTAAATACTGCCATAATATTACCTAAAATATGACTTTTTTCTTTGTAATTTTTGACAAAATATGAACTAATTTGAACTTGATTTGGTAATGTAAGTGTCTCACGTGAACAATAAACGGCAAATTTCGCATACATTTCCTTTAAAATTCATAAATTGGCTGTTCCAACGCGGTCAGTTTCTCATTGTTTACTTCTGCCTTCAAATATAGTAGCTTGCTTAAGTTTTATTCGGTATTATAACAACAAATGCTATGCGAGTCTCGGTTTTGCATAATCTAAAATCTTGAAGCAACGGAAATAGTAACATGTTCAGTCACATGGATTGTTTTTTAATAGAAAATATGCGTCGTATAATCAAAACATTTGCGTAAAATTGTTGGTTTGTCTTCTTGTTGTTAAAACGCAAAATGAAAATACGAATGCATTTTATCTGCCATATTTCTGCCATTGTTACCATTCGCTTGCGGCAAATATACTGCGCAGCGGGTTGAGAATGTAATGCGACTGCAGAATTACGGAGACCATTTAAGAACCTCAACTTTTTCCAAATGTGTCTGAAATTATTTTCTTCACGTTTACAAAGAAAACGGACGTGGGCAAATAATTCATTTATTGCTGAAATGAAAAGGCTTCAAAAAGGCAAATTTCATGTTTACTCATGTATGCACGATCTGTTACTTACTAAAAACAACAGTGTCCATTCAATCAAAATTTACAGAAAAATAACGAGAATCCATATATGGAATCATAGCTCTGTTGAAACGATGGAAAATGTCGATATAAGTACTCATTTTTGTTAATTCTTAATAAATAATAATCAAATTTCGGCTAATAAAAGCATATTCTATGCTTCTTGCTCTTCTTCAAAGTAAAAAACACTATGTTATACGTGATTTTAAGCCAATTTTCCAGAAATATGCGAAATATTACCGGTAATATGACATATGACACAAAATAGCAAAATATGACATTTTATGACTTTTTACATGAGCAGAATTCGACTCATCTTTGGCCAATTCGTCCACATACAAAGTCTCAGAGCACATGAGAAAGTATTAAAGAATATGATTTCTCATAAACATCCGTGCCCTAAATAATATTTTATAAAGTGGGATCATGTTCAGAAGATTGCGGCGCAGTTTAACAGACAAAAAATGATTGTAAATCAAGGTGGAATCACAATAAGCATCAGAAGCAGATATCAGGATGGCTTAAGTTAGTAAATTTTTCTCAGGTGGGGATTCTAAAAAAAATGAATACTAATATGAATATGAATTGATATTTGAAAGAATCGAATTACTAGTTCGCATGCTAACATCAAACATCATTCTGTGCCCAGAGAAAAATATCATATAATCATAAAATTTCTTCGGAAATATAATAAAGTACTATATTATTAAGCTTCCTTAGAAGCCCCTTTATTTTCGAATTTTCTATACTCTGGCTTGTAATTAATTTTAGCTCATAATAATAGATAATCACAAGTTCAGTGCCAATTTTCCAGATTGAGAAAATCCTATAATTTTAAGGGATTTTTGATGGCCTGAACTGTCAGTAAAGGAAACTTATTATTATGTTAGTGATTAATATATAATGTACAACTTTTGTGTATAAAACAAGAATTATTATACGTATTAATTATGTATACATGAACCTGTAAAGTATATAAATAATATATATAATATGTGTAACAAAAACAAAAGTTTACTATGCCCAGGTATGTAAGTTAATCATTAATGTTAATTGCGAATATACCTGTATGAATTTTTATGAATTGACAATAAAATCACAAAGGGAAGATTTTATCAAATAACTAGAAGAGTTTTTTCTCAATTGATTTATTTCCTGCTTGAAAAGACTACATCATGCATATAATAAGTCGCCCATTCTAATTCAACTTTTATTTAAACTACATCTATAAAATACATAGAAATGCTCCAAATAATCACTTTCCTTTCCTAGAAAATCCTTTTTCAGTATATTTCTCCAGCTGCACTTACTAAAATAGAAAAAAAATTCATTTAATTTAAAAACAAGCTCGTGTACTAGATTTTTACTTTATGATTATTATTAAGTGCTCACATTCAAAAAAGCAATTTCATTTATAGGATTTCAATTCGTTTTCATTTTCCCTCTGCCGAAATACGAAATTTCATACGCATACAGCATTAACCAATCACGGTAATATGGATATTGATTACAACGATCGTTGGGAAAAAATCTCTGGAATTTAAATGGGCAAACATTTGCCTTCACCGTAAAGGCTTTATGGTAAGAGCATTGGATTTTTTTTTTTTGCAAATTGTTAAATAAATGGAAAGTAGGCCATCATCATCAAGAACACGATTGCCAATACCATGCATAGTAAATAGTCCCGTCATTACCGCTCTCCACTTGAGAATCCACATGAGAGCCTATTAATGAGAAATTGGAAAGTTGGCGAGAGAGAAACGAAGAAAAAGTTGAAACTGTCATTATTTCCCACCACCATCACCATCATTCTCATTCTGCTACTAATAAAATTGGAATTTTATTTTTTGTTGTAAAATAAGCGGAAGGAATAAAAATCTTTTTGCAGAGACCCATAGAGTTTCAAGACGTCTCAACAACTTTCCCTTGGAGGATATTTTTTGTCGATTAAGCAAGAAAATTGAAAAGTTTTTTAAAAGGATCCGTTCCATTATCATACCACTAACAACCGTGCCATCGCGTTATTTATCTTCCCTCTTCAACTTTTTTTCCACAGAAATGTGCAATATAATAAAAAGGTATTAAAGTAGTAATCTGGGAAAGTAGTAACCTATTGGGTAATAAAATTAATATCGAAAAATCTTTGGGAAAGTGGGTCAAGAGAGCAAATTAAAAGCATAAAATGGTTGATTGAGTGTAGGAGAGTGAAAGTTTTCTAATGGGCTTGCTCTTTCCCGCTTGACTACTTCATATCTACACATGAGTCAAGTGTTCATGATTCAGCAAAGTGTAGCAAGTTTTACACGCTAGCAATAATGTAGATATTTAGAAAGTTCTGCCTTTGGTATATTTTTCTGTCCGTCCGGGCTTTAATCACCATTGTCACGCAGGTTTACCATGGGTCAATGGCAAAGAGTGTTGATTCTCTTAATCAATTTCATGAGGATCAGGTGAGCTTTCAGATTGTGCGAGTTCTAAAAATATATCTGCCACGTATAAATAGCCATTATCGCAAGTCAACTTTTTACTTAACTGTACAATGTTGACATCATTGTATATAGTTATTAAAAATAAGTTATTTTGTTTTATCCTTGCATTTTATTACAACGGGTTCACTAAATCCATTTCACTAAATTTTTGTGCAATTCGGATTGTATGAAAACTACTGATCGAAGAATGATTTAATTACATCAACTGTACCCTTAAGCATTCCAAATCTTTTAGTTGGGTTACACCGACTATTCTAAAACAGAAAAACAGACTCCTTTGACATTTTTCATCTGTGAAAGACAGTGTTGCACAACATGTTTTGCTTAAACCAAGATGTCTGGAAATGTGATCTTTCAAGTAAACCCTTAAATATACAACGAGTAAAGAAAAACATCCCAAAGGAGTTACTACCTGAAGTTTTCAGAATCTTCCCAAATACACTTGGTGCATCTTGGCCTTCTATTCTCAACATGAAGCGTGCATTGTATGCATTCACATTTACAAACAAAACAGCCAACAAAATCAAACAAAAATTCTTCATCGTGTTTGCAATCTCAACAGAGCAGTTGAGATTTTCAAACAATTTTCATTACATTTCAAAGAAGACCAAAGAGAAACTGAAGAAATCGTGAAAGGACAGAAAGAAAGTTTAACAAGTGACAAGGAGAGCATTTCCTGTGGAACTCCATTTGAACAACATAAGGCAAGAAACTTAGCAGTGGGATCAAACTCATTGAAATAAATAAATGAAAGCGTCTTAAATCTAAAGTAAACACATCTCGTTTCCTCATCTTTTAGATTTCTGAATTTTTTTAGTGTGTATGATGATAGCGTTAATATTTGTGTTAATTAAATTGTTGAATTCATTTTCAAACTCGACTACCACATAGAAACCTTACCCAACAACTCGGTTGGATACTGTTATGCTCATTCCTTGCATTTTGCAGGTACAGACAGGCTGATGCAGCCAATCATGCTATGCCATCCCCTTGCTCTATCGCATCGTTGGTCATGCCACTTTCACCATTTCCTTAGGCGGTTAAACATAAACTGGTTTCTTAAGCTTGTTGCATCATCATCAACATGAAATTTCAGCGCAGTTCCATTTGCATGCACTGCTTCCACAAACATTCATTACTAATTTAGCTTATTCAGCAAATAAAGTGGTAGTCCTTTTGTATCCTTCTTATTGAGAAAATATTTTTTTGCCAGACTTTTCTTTTTTTATGTAGAGTGAGCCGAGAGCCATTTTTTGTAAAGTAGGAAACGAGAAAGAAAAACCTATTTTGTACCTTAGTAAATACTTTCATGTTAAAACGAACTCTACTGATTCAGAAACAGACATACAATTTCCTCTTTCTCCGCCAAAAAAGGTCTATGCAGAAAAGAACTGCTACCAAATTAACTTTGGCAATCCAATTTGCGATACATTTTCGAGCAAAAACAAATTCATATTATTGTACATTGTAACAAAAGAGTTTCATGTAGAGTGCATAATATTTAGGCCGGGTCGTTCAGTAGGCTGAAAGGATGGAACTTAATTATTGTTTATGAAAGCTAACTGGAATCTGTTAAAAGGCAAAAAATTAGTAAATGTATCTACCTACTTGTTTAAAACATTGGATTTTTAATATATATTACCTTAACAAGTTGTTTTACATCCCCGCAATTTTCTACCCCGTTACGTGCATGTACCAACTTACTTTTGGATATTCATCCGCACAACATGTCCGATGATTTTAACGAGAATTCTTTCCGACAACCTACCAAACAGTTACATAATGTTCTGCTTCTTCTGTTTCTGCATTACTCCCCGCCACATACTCCCTACAACTTACGCTGAGACTGTACCAAGGATTCAGTAAAAGCGAGAGCAGAATATTGCCAAAATATAAGGGAAAAATACAGTGAACAAAGAAGCCCAACATGGAATTGCAACACACCGCTTTTCCCGCGTATTTCCTTGCGTTACAGAAATAAAAAACTTTCCAGACCGTCAGTCTCTACAGACTTCTCACATAAGCTTTTGTTATATTTTCTACGTTAAGTAAGTTGCACAACAGAAAAAGCCATGGTCGTCATCATCAAATCGTTCCACCAACTCGAATACTTTCTCCTCGGGGGAAAGCAACGGCAAACCAGGAAATAACTTTCACTTAAGAAAGCTTTATGTTTTATGGGGGTCATTAGGCTGCTGCTCTTATAGTGGTCGTCTCACAGCACTCCTCTTTCCACACTTGCCTCTCCTCCATATGGTCTTGCACGGATGCTTCCTGCATGCTCCCCCATCCGATCCTGGAAATTCTTGATTAGGTATCAGCACAAGAGTACTCTTTCAAAAGGAAGTCCTGGGATTCTCCTGATACCCGCTTCTGTGTTTCAGACGATGTGTTCTTTCCCGGAAACACTACTGGTTCGAATTTTTGTGAAAATTTTCCATATCCGGTGTCGCCTCATGGAGTCTTTTCATTTTGCTGAAAGGTGAAACAAGTCTACAGAGAGGAAGTTGCCGGCCAAGAAAAGCCATCATTATCTTAAACATCACAGTAGCCAAACGTCGTATCATTGCCCTGCAAAATGAACATTATGTTCTGCTATAACTTTAGCATTCCCCTGTCCCTCCTCTTGAGTTTCATCTTTTTATCATATGGCATTTCTTTCCGGTGTGGCATACCTGCACAAAGTGAAAGCAGCATGCCGCTATAAGAATTAAGGTGAGTGAGTGAATACTGAGATACTGAAATAAAAAAATGAATCCTCCTTTATACAGAAAGACAAAACTTATCATTCACTCCGTTGCGTTACTCCGTACTACTTTCATTTCATCTCCAAACACCGGCCGAGTAAAGTATATCGTAATCATGCTGATGGTGGAGTAAAAGAGCTTGCTGGGTTACCTGCTGATTTCTTTCTCTGCCGATGATGATATGGCCTTTTATAAAGCTTTACGATTACTCTTTTTCCTTTACCTTTTTGCTCCTTTCTCTTCATAACATTTTATGGTCAACTTTCCTGGACAGTATAAGCCTTCTCCATAAAACATGCGAAGGGGAGAATCCTTTCTATTACGTGATTATTATAATGCAACGAAATGTACGTAGACCTTTGTTTTACCGAAGTAAACAACAATTTTTCGCAACTTTATGGTTGAAAAAATTCATTCCGCAATAAGGTAGGTATATCTGGGATAAATGTCTTAATGAAATGGTAAATTCCTGCTGGCCTTTGCCCCCAAATTGTCACCCACCTTTGGTCTACCATATTTATTTTCATTTCCTGGCTGACTGTTCACCCAGTTTCAATAGCCAATCCAGCCGCCAACAGCCTACTTTCCTAAACCCATTAGCATTTCATAAGAACTTCGTTGAGCAACATTCAATTTTACCAACCAGCAGGTTTCTTCTTCACAACTGCATACCTACAAACGCATATTCCCAATTATGAATTTGTAATTACTGCTTGACTTTGCTAATTAAGATGTTACAATGGGGAGCTGAAAACGTTCCAAGAAGTTGGTCAAATCAACAAGCTACATGGTCGTGCCTAAGGTTAAAATGGCATCACGAGATTCGTATTATTCCTATAAACTATAAACCCATGAGCCTAAACTTTCTCCTCGGAATTTACACTCGCATCTTTACATCATCACCTGTGAATATTTCCGCAGCAAACTAGACCAAACCCTACACATTCTCCACAATTCACACCGACGCACATCACAACTTTGTGATACTATTAAATTTTTATGCCATAATTATAATTCACCAGGCTGAAATGACCCCAATATAAGAACGAAATATGACTACAAGCTACTCTGATGCTACGACTGCCTTAGCGTCTAGTCTACTCTTCCTACCTTTTCCCTTTCAGAAAATTAACCTTCTGGCGAAATGAATTGGCCTCGTTTTCATGTCTATATTTCCTTCCAAGCTAACTTCACGACGATCACTACCGTCATCATCACAGTGATGGTTATTATAGGCCATCACCCAAAGTTTTACTACTACTCATACAGGATAGAATGGAGAAGGACGAGTACATGTATCTGACTGCGAGAAGCTTTAAGTGAGTGAGTGAAAGTGCTCAGGTGAAAGTTTAAAAGAGACTCTGGGGCAGAAGCCGTCATCATCAACATCATCATTGCCAACAGAAAACTTTTCAAATTTAATTTATTTTCCGGAACACACACCACACCAATTCCGCACACTGAAAATGTCTTTTAGCTTTCATCTTTGTCTCCATCCTGACTATATGCCTCACTCTCGCTCACTCAGTCACTCACTCACTTCCTGTTTGCATATATGTCGCCAATTCTATTCCTCTGAAACACCACAAACGAAGCAACTCTCAAAAGAAGAAAGGGAACCACCAACAGCAGAAGTGGTGCAAAAACCAACATCAAAACATGTTTTTCTTCTCTTTGCTTTTGTGGTGATGATCGTGATCAATTTTGCGTGAGTCCCATGATGATAAAGTGTGTTGCTCTTTGAGATGTTGCTCATTCGTATACATATAGGCGGTTAGGTGTTTGCGAGCATAAAATTGAGAGCTGACAGGAATGAAATATATTATGCGACTCCAATTTCGGAGGAGCTCTCTTGTTTATTTATTACTAGTACAAGTTTGCCTAAATGATGAATAATTAGCTAAATTTAGCTGAGGCATGAGAAAACGATGATGATGATTCCAAGGACTGGGACCCTAGTTATTAATATTTTGATGACATGCAATCAGCAACATTATGACAGTGGTTGGAGGCGAAAAACTGAAAGCTAAAGTAATATTTATTCATTATTAATTTTTGCGACGACCTCAAGCGAGTTCCTAGATTTATTCCTTTAAAAAATTCATACTAATCAATGGCTAAAACGCGTCTCCTATCTTAAAATAGTAATTCATAAAAAAAGTCGCAAAATAATCTTCAAAAATGGTAAAAATCGAAAAATAGAATAGTTGGCTAGAATAGAATGGTAGACAAATAGTTAAATATGTAAATAAGTTCATGTACAAACTTGTCCTTCTAGCCATTCTATTTGGTAGGTGAACGATTGTCCTCCAACAGCTTTACTCTTTTCGCCAATACCGTCTCCTCCACTTGTTCAGCTTGATATTCATCTTCTTCGATATGATCAGCTTTCCTCTTATCTCCCGACTTATCTTCCTTCTCCAAAGCCACGATTGCCAGATAATGACAGAGTGTGAGAATAGAATGCCTCCAGGTTATGGGTGTTGCTGAATCATCCACCATATCGACCAGTTCTCTTGCTACTTGACGGTAAACTGAAAGTGTGATGTTTAAAAAATGATTGTATTAATTAATCTTCATTACATACTTCATAAACACAGTAATAAAAGGATATTTTATTATAATTTACTCACAGAAGCGATTTCTCAGTTCTTCTGGACAAATTTCCTTGCGTTCCTTGTACACGTCAACAGCAACATGATTCAAGTTGTCATTATGAGCAGCAAGCGCTGCGAATCTTTGTCGCCACCAGCTTGGAGATCTAGTTGCGTGAGCAGGGCTGGATTCCTGGTCCTCGTCCTCGGAGTCGATTTCCATATCGTCCCAGGATAGGAATGGTCCCGGTTTGTTGTCATCGGTGACTTCTGCATGGCCGTTGTTCCATCCGTGTTTCACTTTCACCGACTCTGGTTTCTCCTTTTCAAGTTTCACCACGATGGACGGTTCTACTCCTTCGACAATCTTAAGCATATTATCAGGACTGTCACAAGTAGACGTGCAAGCTTCAGAGTCTACAGATACAGCCACAAAATCCACGTGAGAGGAACCAGTGCTTCCTTCCTCCATTTTACTGACTAGTTATCGGAGAAATTGTGCAAACGCAAGTTAGTTTCTAAATGCAATTATTTGCTTGCTATCTGCTTTCTAAGTTGAAGTCGAACTGTAACTGTGCTAATAGCAAGTCAAATGTGGAGAAAGGTAACTCGCCATCAGTTAAGAAAATGGCCAACTTGGTTAAAGTGAAACTGACCGGAGAAAGCAAGACAATGTGACCTGAAGTCTTTAGTCGTCATAACTCAAGACCAAAATGATACTTGCGTCCGATTCCACCTTGCCTTTTATACTTTTCCAAATTTCATGTCATATTGTCGTCAATTTAAAGGTAATTTAATTATTTGAATATGCTGTCTATCAGTTCTGCATATGCTTGCTTCAGTGAAAGATGTACCTGCATTCTTACATCCGGTTTTCCTTACAATATCGTACAAAACATTAAATTGGCAGCAAATGATTAAAATTAGTTTAGCTGATTTGATTATTTTACCATTTCCTGCTGTCGTGAATTTTATTCAAATTTGTGTAAGGAGAAAGTGGAATGCATTCAATAATAATTTGCACATTTCTATTTTCTAAAAGTATCGTATTCGCATCGTATTTAATTAAATCAATAACAGAAATCCTCTCATTATTCAAAGTGAAAAGTGGTCTATATATGTATGTTAGAAAAATGGCATGAAATGAAAGTCCGAGAAATGTTATTGTTCATATGCTTTGTAATATTGTGCATTTTTGCATACTGACATTTAGCGTACTTTATTCACAATTTTAAATGTTATTAAGGAACCTGTAGTACATTGACCAAATTAAATTGGCATCTTATGTATTTGTAAAAGCTATAGGTAGAAAACATTTCTGTTCCAATCATTATGACCGTTAACATTTGCGATACTTTTCTCTCCGACCTAATTCCAACATTCATATTATGATTTAATGATTTCGATTTCATGATAACATTTTGAATTTATAATGTGTTTTAAGCCATATTATCTGCATTGAATCGTATGACACTATCAAACGTCATGAATGGTTGATCAATTTTAATTTAATTTTAATTTTTAAGAATATAAAGTTAAATTGTACATACTCCATTGTTACTTGATATCACAATCATAACTGCGCCGCATCGCCCTTGAATATGCATATCTGGATGCCCATATTGCTTGCCCATTTAGAGATCTTAACTTCGTCAATTATGCTTCTTTCATAGCTAACACATATATGGTCTGCTCAGTTCTTCATTCATAAATTTTCCTTGCTCTATTAACCTTAGTGTTGTGCATTTCGTTTATTGAATTCCGTAAACCATATTTCGATGCCCTTGATTTGACCCCTCATTAATGCAAATGTACAACTATGCCACGACCACCTGCTGATTACTTATGAGGCTCCGTTAGATTCTATTTGTTAAATCTTTTTTCTATTATGTATCATCATTTTGGTAAATAAAAAGAAGTTAAAATACAATTCATGCAGATGTACGTACGCAGAGCAGTAACTAAAGCGTATCATGAGGTACAAAGAAAACGCTACATCTCGCCTAAACTTGTTACCATGTCCCGTTCAAGCTGTCTGCTTTCATTCCAGTACCCACACGAAACTTTTGCCTTTTCAATGCAATCCGTTGCGAATGATCACAGTTGACAGTGGCCATATTGCGCTAAAAATCGTTTCGATTCAACGATAGTCAAAATGAAAGTCTATATCCTAGCTGGTGGCGTATATAACCGTACTGAATGACTTCGTAATTCGTATGGAAATCATGAGTAACAGATATTAAGCCACTTGAATTGAAAATTCACACATTTAAATAATATATTATTGGTAGTTTATAAGACTAATTAGCACTTTATGTAACCAAAAGTATTTTGTTCTAGATTACTTCATATTCAAAAAGAACTTAGGCAAAATAATGACTTCAATGTTTGTGCATAATTGTAGGATTTGCTTGTTATAAATGTAGAAATTATGTTTACATTATTTTAGTTATGAGTATTTTAGGTATGAGAATCTTCTATTAACAATTTTGCTGACCACACATAAAATTAGACGCAATAAACTGCTCCAATAACCAGACACTTATCAAAACTGTGCAATATGAATTTACGCTTCCTTTTAGTTATGTTGCGTTTATCAATATTTTTAATTAAGAGGAATAAAAGGGCAACGCAGTAGGTAGTTTTCACAACTGTTTTTTGCCATTTCCATATCTCAGCATTAAAACATCCAGAGGTGTGCTAAAAATAACACTGTGTGGAACCTGTGTGTGTTGCCTTTGAATAATATATAATTAGCGTGAACAAAAACTTGAGTAAGTTGCGCACACTGCATCAAGCCATGATTCTACTGAAAGCTGCTCAAATTAATTTCTGTGCTTGCAAAGCTTAAAACAGCGCAATTTAACTTCAAAGGACCACCCAATTGTTAATAGAGAAAATAAAAATGCTTGAAAGAGTCCCTTTTTTACATACAAGTACACTCTCTGCCTGACTACTTTATACCATCAAACGGATATATTTACAAATCATAATCAGCAAACGAAAGGGAAAAATAAACCCTCGCTATTGCTTTTAAAAGGATTTCTCGTACGAAATGAAATCTACTTAGATTACTTAGGACACATTCCCAGCACTCGGTCCATTTAATGGTCTTTTGTTCTCATCTCCCATCGCATCCCTTTAATTTTCCTAATACCTGCTTGCTGCCCACTTACCATCCTAAAAAAGAGCAAAAGTTATATAAGCCGTGTGCGACCAACCAGCCGTAATCACAAAACTTTTGCATTTTTGCAAAACAAAAAACAAACTTTGTCCAATTCAAAGGATTTAACAAGTTTTAAGCTTACTAAGCACTTTGAAAACTATTGACAAAAAATGGCAACTAAAAAGCAGAAAGGAGAGACATGGAGGCACGAATGTAGGCAATAGGCGCAAAAAGTGCGCACTTCCATTTTTATTCATTTTTCCACAACGACGAACGTGCGTAGCGTGGCGTGTAAAATAATATAATGTGCTGCTGTTATGCTACTTTTGCTGCTACTGATTCCACTTTTGCTACATCGGAATAAAAGGTAATCTGTAATCCTTTTAGGGTAGCATGCAAGCTTGTAACAAGAGGAGTGAGTGGGTTAGCAGCAGATGATCTTTTGGTTCGTTCGTTTCAGGATGATGACGATGAAGAGGATGTCGCATACTTTCACTTTCCCATTTCACCTTACTTATTTGATGCTTTCCTTGACGGCTTTACTTCCCCTTTTATTATTTTGTACTTGGGTGTATGGGGATGGGAATATGGGAACTTTGTCATCAGGTTTTTGTAACATTTATGCCGTTTGGGTAGACGCATCTGTCTGTAGAAAACGAGGCGAATTTTACAGTTCAAGGGAACCTCGTTATCCCGGTTTGTGTGGCAGTACACCAGCTTACATGAATAAAAATATTTTTAGGAGATATAGCATATCAACGCCTTGCAAATTTGGTTAAGGGTAATGGAAACGGGGTCTATTGCAGGTCATTTGTAGCGAAAAAGCAATGAAAAGTTTTCCGTCCTTGTATTACAAGTGGTTCGGTACGGTTGAGTTGAGTGGAGTAATAAAAATGAATTGGTAAACAGGGTTTAGATAGATAAAATGAATTAGAGGGGGAATTCATGCCAAAAAGGAAAATTTCTGTGTGGGTTCAAAATAAATTGACTCAGTGACCAAAAGGCGAGTAATAATATTTTGAACAACATGAACATTCATTTTTACTAACTGGGGAGAGCAGTGGATTACCTGACTGTGAACTTAATGCAATCATAATAATAGCTACCAAATTTTGAGTCGAAGATTGGAGGTAGATACATATTCTACTGGACTACACTTGCAATTAGATTCGCAAATGATTTTTTAGGTTTGAAACAATACATAGAAATTAATTATGAATGAACCAGCCCACCAAACAACCAGTCGTTATCTGTTGCAGGAACCGAATGTTATTAACATAAGCACTTATATTATTTGGAACACCTGACACCTGATACATCTATGAATAGAGAATTTAAATGTGCTATAGTGGAATAAACATATTTTTAGTTTATTCACATAACTTCACTGTTTAACATGATTATATTAACGTCAAATTAAGGTAGATAATGTAAAATATGGAAAATGGGTTTGGTTAATATTAAAATTAAACTATATATCTTTTCTCCTTTGAAGAACTGAATGTTTGCCATATTATGCTACTAGTTGACTAGTAATTAAACTGGCCAGATTTTATCTACCGTTCAAATTTTCTTCATCAATTAAATTTACAAATAAAATATATTTCGAAATATTCTCTTTTGTATGAAGTGAACATATTCTTTCACTTCTCAACCTTTTTATCATCATTCCATAATATTATCCTTTCCATGTAATATTTTCCAGGCAAAACTCAAATGATTTTTATGGACAGGAATCTAAATACGCATTGTTTGAATAAATAACTTTATTTTTAGCCTATTTACCGTACCCTCAACCTTCAAATGTCTACATTCATATTTTTCAACATCATGACAATCCTTAGATTTTGGTTTCAATTATTGCCATTATGGATATATTATGGAGATATTACAATTTACGCCTGACAACCACATACCTCTCACGCGTCAATAAACTTGATAATGCATATATCCCAAAACTGGCACGAAGCAAAATATAATTTGGTCGTGCCAACGTGCTAAAATGTCACCAGCAGCAACACCACGATCCCAAAATTCAGACAAGCAGGGAGGAGCTGTATAATAAAATGGTAATAGTAGCGATTTCTATGAAAGAAAAAAGCAGCTAGTTATAAAGGCAGTGCAGCGTGTCGTCATGATCATCATAATATCACCATCATCATCCTATCTTTTACGAAACCAAGCAACCAAAAAGTTTTTTTCGGAAGGAAGCTTTTTGAATGGTAACTGATGACAATTTTTACTTAAACTTTTTCCACAGCAGCATCAGAAAGAAAGTAAACATATACAAAAGAATCATGCAAGTATGAAGAGAGAAAAATCAAAGGAAAAATAAGAGTTCAGATTCTTACGCGTAGCAGATTCTTTTGTCAAGTGAGCCCAACCATCATGAAGTAGCAGCAAAGAGGATTCGTTCTTCTATTATTTTCATTCATTCGTTTCTTTCCACCATTCTCTACTAACAGGATTGTTTGATTTTCCTTAAGTAAAAAGCAGAAAAGAGAAAATACCATTGCTGAGGAAGGCCATGACATGGTCGTGTGGTCGTTGTCATTGCTAAAGCAACGCACAAGACGATAATGCCATCATCATTCATGCCACATGATGCAAACCGCACGAGTGCAACTAAAAAGCCTCCTCAGCATCATCACCAGTTCAAGCTTGCTTACACACCGAAAGATCCTTTCTTGCTTTTGTTAGTTGGAGAAAGTTGAAATTGTTCGTTGGTGCCATTATCGCAAAGACATGCTACATACTAGGCGTCGCGTGGCTGCTTTTAGCAGACATTCTACATACGAAACGTGTGTCTAATAATAGTATGCCTCTCTCCCATTCTATTTATAAGTTATTTGCGGATTACTCTGTCTTGTTTTATAAATGCACCCTTCTTTATGCATACCTACATAGTCGAAACCAAATCGCCTTCACACAATATATGGATTTTATATAGTGGTGTATACTGAGAAGCCGAAGGTTAAATGGAGGAACATAGTTAAGGTTGAAATTGACAAATTAATAGTGTTTTAATAAATGATTTTTATTCCAGCTCTCTCTATTCTTCATGTAATTGTAATGATTAAAGAACAAAGTATGAACATTTTCTACATCTCTAACGTGCCAATCTAATGAACTATGTAACTATCTGCAGTTTTTATACATTTTCTATGTATCTATACATAGCATTTTCGTTCATCTTTTAACCTAAACAGGTATTTGGAGCTTACAAGAAATTACAAGTCCAAACCATGTATGCAACAAGGACGGATAGTTTACCAAAAGCATCATGATTCAGAATTGCACAAGGGATTTGTACTTTGCTCCGCTAAAACTTTCCATGTACATGTCCTGTCTGTTACTGGAAGCCTCAGTTATCTCTTTTCTTTCTTGTTATAATGCCGCATTGTATTGTGCGCCATGTTTAATGGGAGCAAACTTATAAAAATTCCAAGTGGCTCAAAAGCCAATTCATTTATTGCTCCGATTTTTCATTTTTCTCAACTGAATCGCAATATCCGAGAAATTTCTGCGTAAAATATCCCATTTATTTTTATAATTCAAACACTTATGAATATACCTATTGCTATTCAATATCAGACAAAGCTATTGTGTACGTATGTGTTAGATGAATACATTTCTATTCTGTCCATCTATCTGCTTTAGTGTTTGCCTCTTCTTGAACCAAAGGAGTAAATCTATGCATACATGCACGGCCCACATGGGACGGTGCTACTTTCCCTTGAAAATCCAATCCAATAATAAAGCAATACCAAAAAATGCCTGGTAATCTTATCGTTTTTTAAAATTCAAAAGCAAGCTGCCTCAGCAAAGAAAGAAAAAAATCGGTCTCTGAGCAAGCAAATCAGGCAACTCAATTCAGAACACCTTTTTCTCTTTAAAAAAAGATATTTGAAATTGAAGTCAGGCTGGGTCAATATTGACTCACCACCGCCACCACCACACCACCATTTTTTGTAATACATGCTATCCATCCAACTCGCTATATAATATTATCTGATTACTACCTACCTACCTACGCTACAGCTCTTCACCGAACTATCGGAAGAATAATAAATTCCAAGAGAAGAAAAAGAGTCTCTGCATCTTCTTCTCGTTCGTCTTCAGCTTTTCCAGCTCAAATCACTACTACAATTCCCGTTGAACTATTCCATTCACTTTATTCACTCGCATCTTATTTTCTAAGACACGTTTCTTTTACTTTGCTACTCTTTTCTTGGCTGATTGCATCCTCCAGAAAATTTATTCGTTTCAAATTGGAAAGAAATAAAAACGCTTACAAAAAAGAAGAAGAAAGCATCACACACGCCAATTTAATAATACGCACCACTTTACCATTTCCACCGAGAAACATTGCAGCAGCAAAGCGAAAGTATCTCTTTTTGAATTGGAAATGATGGCCGGATGAAAAAAAGAAGAGAAAAAAATAAAATAAAATACATACTAGGCCGACAATCGGCATGTGTCTGTCTCTCTGCTGTTGGAAAAGCTGAAGAGGAGGAGAAGCAGCTCATTATTTCAGGCTCTGGGGATATTATTATCATCATCATCATCAACATGGCAAGCTCTCTTGAGATGTTTTCTTTCATAAGAAGACTCGTGCCTGGTCTCTGTCTCTGATTTTGATGCTGCTGATACTGCAATCATGTTCATGGAGGAAGGAAGATGGAGGAGAACAAGTATAAAAATCCTCTTCCCCTTGAACAAATCAATGAAGATTGATGACTCCTCTTCTCACTTTCCCCTTCTTCCCTTCCTCAAGTCAGAGTCAGCAGAGTGTAGGAGTAGTGGTTGCTAGCTGACTGACTGTTGTTGGTTTATTTTCTCCCTCCGACGAAACTGCTGCTTGGTTTGATTTTGAATCTAATATTATTATTTGATTCACTGGCTATCTATAACAATTTCTCTATTAAGAGCGGAGAGGGGAAGTATTAGGAGGGGAGAAGTGGAAAGAGAAGAAGGTGGTGGAGGAAACTGTAAGGAAAAAAGATGGAGATGATGATAACGATAATAATAATATGATAAGGACGACGGTGATGATGATCACGATAATGATATAACTTTTTGTTGGTGTGGCACTATATTACTGTGTGGTGGTGAAAGAAGAATTGCCTCCAGCGAGGAACAATTTTCACCAGACAGACATTTATACGTATTATATAACAAGTATAGTTAGCTGTATCTTGTGTCTAATATTTATGAACCACGTGTGGATAGCGATGAAAGGGAGAAATGTGATTTGCACCATATGATGATGATTGGTGAAGTGTACAAAAGTCGTTATGCTATTGTTGTGGGGGCTTTGAGGTTTCTTGGATGGAAAGGATGATGATATTAATGATGATGGAGGGTGAGCTTTTGGCTTGTTTGATTGGTGATGGTTTCATTTCCAGAGTTTCAACTGATTCAACAGTATGAGCAAGAAAAACAGAACCGACGAATTATTATACGGTTCGTGTGTGGCGGCGAAACGGAAATATCATTATTTAGTTGCTAAGCTAATAATACAGATGACAACCGAGGCAGTATTGTTATTACATTCATTAGAGAGGAAATAATGACATTTGTCTTGTGTGGGTATTAGAAGATTGACCGTGGACCTTCATGACGATAGGATGTATAAAAATATAATTAGTAATGTGATGCATGTGCACGACACATTTCTCAGAAAGAAGATTTGTCACTGCCTTGGCATGTCGCAATAACGCAAGAATTAATTATAAATTTCTTGGGAACTATTTTTTCATGCTATAGGAACTACTTGAAATATATGGATGACCCATGAGCTCTATAATCCTGGCATGTCGTGATAAAGCTTACAGACAAGAAGTGACAGCATTTTTAGTAGAAGCTGCTGCTATTTCCGGGTTTGTAGGTGAAAATATGTGCGTAGATACATCCTAGCGAGCAAATAATTCAAAATCCATTGGAAGAAATCGTCTCCAAGTGATGGCGTTTTCTCAAAGTATGTTGACTCTGTAGCGTGGAGAAAATGTTTGGTAAGATGGATCAAGTTGTTAGAGGTAGCAACAGCGAAACAGGAAGGATAAGATGAATGACGACCTTGTGTTGCGTTGTGAGAAGAAAACTGATATGCTAGTGCTGTTGCATAGCTAAACTGAGTCTCTTGTGATACCATTCCAGAGTATCCATGAATTATTCACCATTCATCCGAATCCAAAGATTCATGTAGTAAACAGAAATGAAATCAATGTAGCAAGGTATAGAAATGAGAAACGGAGAGGAAAAGTGTGAATGCGTGGAAAATACATTCGTGCGTATTACAAGGATGCGTGTTTGCGGGTGGTGGAGGAGTAGAGGGAAAAGGAAGTGTTATATCATCTTCCATTTAAATACTGCTCAGCAAGAAATAACTGGTTGAATGGCCATAAACACCGTCTATACATGAGAAACGTGCTACATAGCTCCAGACATCCAGGATATGACATGTCGAAATGGATATATTATCTGCTGGAAAAAGCTTTTTCGGATGGATGTCACCAGAAAAATAAATTTCCGCGATTTACACGTGCAGTTCAACTTTATTTTTGGTGGTGCCCTTGAGTGCTGGTAACGGTCTAAGCTGCAAAGAAAAGAGGAAAAAGAGCGAAAAGGATGAGTTGGATGAATGATGCTGCTGGGGTTGAGTTGGCGACAAGTCTTTGAATGAATATGATATTATGTCTATTTGTGTCTGGAGAGTTGATGCGATTTGATTCATGAGTACGAGTCTTGTCATGTCGAAGAACTGATCATGTGCTGCTGAACTGTTTTATGTTCTTTTCCTGGTGACATTGCTCATGACTTTACTTTATTGATCAGGAGACAGACAACCACACGTGCAAAATGGAAGGACGATAATAGATAATCGGTTTCATTGTTTGTTGTTTGATGCTCGTTGTCGTTATATTATACTGTTTCACTTTCAGCAGAGCACCGAAACCAAAGTGTGCAGTAGAGAGAGATCAATAAAGATATATCTCCATATCACAAATGAGTATCATGATGACAAAACAAAAGTTTGTCGTTTTTCATTTTTTTATTTGATAACTTTATACATATGAATGTATGAAAAGCGAAATTAATTTTACTGTAGAGATGGCAGAATTATATGATAATTATTCCATGTCTGTTATATAACCTTTTTAAATGAATTGTAGATACGGTATACACGATGTACATTGTACATACGGTGAGGTAAAAGCTTTTAGTTAATAACATTGTAACTTGTAACTTTATTTTTTGGTGATCAAACAAGAGAAGATGGAGGATAACAACCCTTTTCCAATGGTACCAATTGTTACTAGATAATATGCGCATATCTTGTAAGCTGGAACTATAACTAAATGAACGATTATCGGCAGAACGGTGAACAAATGCTCAAATAGACAGATATAACGAGCTCAACAAAATATTTATTTCCAAAAATTGTGTACGTTAAGATTATGATAATGGCTCACACATGACAACAACATGATTGATATATTTTTCGTTCAAAGTTGACCTGACGACTTATTCAAGTAACATGCTGCTTTGTGATCTGATCATGTTTGAAACTAAACAGAATATAGCACTTTTTTACTGCTTTCCAAGTGCGTGTAAACAAACCCAGCGCAGAAACCTAAAAAAGCAAACAGAAAGACAATGAAAGTCTTTGTAGCCAAATTGAGATTTGGGAGGCCCTCTTATCAGCTTCATCGTTCTAAAAACTTAAACATTTTGAAGATACGCCCAGTAACCACACTAAAAATGTACATTGGACATAGTTCAGACTTTATGAAATCATGAACAAACTGGATTTTGTCAATAGAGAAAATTCGTTTTATTTATTTTATCGCTGAAGTTTTATCTTTCCTATATCATTAGCCTATCGTCTCGTTACCGTTCAAGCCAACTCAGAGAATGGTTATGGAGATATGTACAATATTTTTAAACAGCATTTGATACTACATGGATGTGAAATTTTGGATGTTGATTTGTGACAGCAAAATACACATCACCAAATACTGCCTTTACTACTGTAGTTGCTGTGTTATGTTGTCATCACTAAAGCCATACGTAGATCTAATATTGCCATTGATCCATGAAAAACATCTACTCACTGCCTTTCAAGCTCCAAAGATCTTATTGCTTGCACACGTTGCATTTCTCCATGCATGTATCAACTCTTATAGTTAGTCATCCATCAGTCATCATACCACCAGTGTGCATAACCAATAAACCACATCAACAGAAGTATATCTAACAAGCAGTAATACTTGCAAGTAAAATATAATGATGCATTGAATGATGGATGACTATTTATATGACGAATAATATACGGCTTTTGTGTTAAGTTGTGTTCATACTTTTGCTTATGATACGATATGTGACGATGAGTAATAAGCATACATGATTCTGATGACAAAATGAACCATCCTAAATCCTATAAGTAGCCTACTAACTGCTGTGGCCTCTGCCTTCTGCTGTAGTACTGTGCATTAGGTAGATTGTAAACTCACATTTTCCATTAAAATACTTAACCAGATTTTTTATACATAAAGTATGCTATGTACAATATATCGTCATACAAAATCACCATCTAGAGTCCAGACTATCCAGAGGAAACATTGAACTGAAATTATACATGAAAATAACAATTTAGTTAAGGATATATTACGTTTTATGTTTGCTCCAAATCATCCAAATGTTTTGTGTGTTCAGTTCTTATGCAGTGCAGTACAAGTAAATGTTGTTGATAATATGCATTCAGCTAGTGGTGTCAACAGATTGATATTTTTTGCAGATCATCGGACTAACAAAACGGCATGGTGGATTGCGAGTAGTAAATATTATTGTGTCGTGGCATTTTTCTGCAATGAAAATGGGATCAGTATAAAGTGTAATTAAGTTTTTCAACGAATTTTCATTTTTACCGTAGGGCATAGAAATGTGTTCACAAACCAATCATTTTAAACGGAAATCATAACTATTTTAAAATAAAGTTATTATTGCGCTCGTAAACAGTTGTTTTAAAAGGGTAGGAAGGAAAGGTTCAATCAAACACACACGTGGGCAAGTGGCCACACAAAATCCCCTGCTATTTTCCTCGCCCTCTTCGTCGTACTGAACTCACGCCACACGCACAGCATTTTTGATTAGATGAAATATGAACGTGACGCATGTACGGCTCAATGTGTCCCATTCCAGTGCAGTGACTGCTATTTTGTGTATGTGCATACTTGATTCGATTGGTTTTTTATGAATAAAAATTGGACACACAGTTCTGTTTCTGTTGTGGTGATTTTGTGTCTAGTCAGCGTAGCAGGAGGAAATTTTAGTCCATTTAATTTTATAAATGGTCTTCTGATATTGTCCATGTGATTTTGTGCGCATTCTTTTCAGCAAAACTGTGATGCGTGCTCCGCGTAATAATGACATTATTTTAATGCAAACTCTATCGAAACCATAAATAATATTTTACTTTTAATCGTATTTTGTGCACGTGCTCAAATGTTACCACTGCGCTAACACCGAGAAACAAAGCTAATAGCCCCTCACAAAGAAATCCTCTGGCTGTAATGAGTGGAAAACAAAGCAATAAAAGTGCAACGTGATCAAAAGGAACAAAAGAACGGCCATAGATAGATACGCATTTTATTTTTTTCATGCTGCTGCGTAAATTACCACCAAGCACAAGAGCTTCTTTACATTGCCATTTTGATTTTGATTACAACTCTTCCGAATCTAGTTGCTTTGTAAGCAAATGCACAAGTAAAGTAACGTCGATGCCAACGCAAAGACGCACAATGTGTTCGACGCAATAACATTAAAAGTGCAACCAGTAATTAATTCTGAACTGAACAGCATACCGCACGCAACATGTACCGTTTCCCAGTGTATGACCAGCAAGATAATTGATTGGATAAGGCGCTTCTGTTGTTCTCGCGTGGATGCGTGCCAATTAAAAAAGGATTTTGTTTCGGGAGCATTACTAAAGTTTGGTTTTTTACTTGGCAAGCACTCGTTTTTAGTTTTTTAAATGCCGGAGAAAATAATAGCTGGGCGTGATATATTACGTTTGTGTCAGGTGAAACGGTAGAAAATCGAGATTCGTGTAATTAATAATACTCCAATGGATACAATAAACTACTTATGAGATACGAAGAAATTTTGGAAAATACCTAGCAACTTGAATTTATTATTGGGAGTAAATATTTTTAATTGAAACGCACAAATACCTGATGAAACTACCCAGCAGATTCCATTATTGCTTCAACTGAAACTTTCAATGTCAACGAGTCAACATGCTTGGAAGTTGCGGTAATTAATTAGTTAAATGTTCATAAATAAACTAATTACTACTTATAATACGTAAACGGGTCTCATGAAAAAAGAACACAAGACGAGACATTTCTATAATTCCCGTGAATCCGCTGTCATCTCAGTTCCAAAGGTCCCCCATGAACATGCGAGCATATGCACGTTTTGCTGACATACAACTACAACTTCAACAAAAAAACAAATCTTTCATATAAACGTTGCGTGTATTTTTTGTTTTGTTGTAGTTTCCCTATAAAAACACATGTGCAGCTTGCATACACACAGGTAGCAGGTATATGACCTAGTAGTGGGATTTCCTACCCGCAGCAGCAGCAGCCTCTGATACAATGAAATGTGTGCATTGTCAATAATTTGGCAACGCACTATGTAAAAATATTATGGTGAGGTAGGTTCAAGTTGTGGGTTTAGGTCTAGTTACATAAAATATCTTCATAGACTGACCATTCAGTCAGCCAAATGCTTAGCTGTTTAGCTACATACAATATAGAACATCATGACAGTTTAGACTTTTGACTCATTTCTGTACTAATGAAGTGTCTGGAGTATGCAGGTACTTTTAATTCCGGTACATACCACCATAATTTATTTTCACACTCTGCAATTATTTTTAAATTGCCCATTCTACGAATTCATCATTATTTTTATGCCCCCTGATGTCTTTTTTGCTTTTCTTATTGTATGTGTGGGTACCTTATCTACAGTCAATGACCATTACATCGGTCGTTTGGTGTGGCGTGATTCATTTTCATCATCAAAACGGTCATTCATAAAAATCTGAATTATATGTATGCAGTATGGTTACGATTCATGATTACTGTATCCAACGTGTAGATACATGAAATTAGAATTAAAGTATCGGCTTCATACCAATTTAACTTTTCATGCCACTAGGTCTGACTCGCCTTGCATAAAAAGTTAGAACTAATTTATTGATTTGTATTCTTTAATTTAAAAACAAATTGGTAATTTCCATATCTTTGATAAAAATGTCTTAATTAGAACACAAGACTGATTTTTATCGCTCCAGAACAATGGCAATGGAAGAGGTTCGGGAATCTGCCGAGGTTAGGAATAAATTTTAAATAATTGTGCTTGTCATCCTTTCATTGCTATAAGACTTTTAATTAATCTTCCCGTCCTGAATGTGTTGCGTAATATGTAGAGGCTGAAGGCAGACTTTCTCGAGCAAATGGAAGTAAAGCTAAACGCTGTGATAAACGACGTAGTACACACCATGCAGAAAGCAGAAACTGTTGACAGGTACAAAAACATTGCTTCTCCCGCCGCCACCACCACACACACCTCATTATCCACCTCCTCCGCAAATACAACAACAACGGAAGAAGATGGATCTTCGTCCTTTTCCCAGAGCAGAATCAAGGATGCTTCCACGTCTACTCATCCTTCTTCCAGGTATGCATACATATACCAACTTGCAAAATTATATGTTTCGTCACACTTGTTTATTTTTGCGTGTTTTCCCACTCCACACTATAACTTGCTTTCCATAGAAAACTGCGTGTTTCTGGGAAGCTGCCAGAGAAAGTGTTTGTCTCCCGACCGTCGCCACTCACAGAGTTGCTGCAAGTGACACATTTCAAGACAATACATCACATTTTCATCGCCACACTTATTCTTATCATGCTTCACAACATTATACTTGACCTACTTGAGAAAAACACGTAAGAAAAAAAACTCGCATGTCTTTTCTCCTTAAAATATTTTTAGCTACCCGTGTAGCTTTTCTCCAGACACCCCATTTGCTTCATTAGGCATTCGTCCTGTATGCAGATTCCCCAAGAATAATAATAATTTGACCTGCTTTTTTTCTTACCCGAAAAAAGTATGAGCTAATCCTCAGTTTACAAATTGTCAAGCCCTCTTCCTCGTGTCCATGTGTCCTTTTCCTGTCTTATTAAAAAAATATAAGCAAAATACGGCCAGGATGACTGATGATGGCTGCTGCTAGTTTTTACAAATCCAAAATAATCCAGTACTCCCCTAAATTGGTAAAGAAAAAGGAAAAATGGAGTTGACGAAGACTTTTAGGCCTGTGATATTGCAGCTGCTTATTTTTTATTTCTAAAGTTGACGAAAATGGTAGACTAATATTTACGTTTAAAGTACGCTTACACTACTGGATCAGCCACATCCACTGTAAAAATAAAATTTTTTGCTAAATTATTTAGGTCACTGCTGCAAAGGGATATTCATACACTACATATTGGCTAGAACCACGATAATTTGCTTGTTGAAAATAGGTACGTTATATATTCAGAAAGTAAGCCACTGTGTGTGTCCTTTCGGATGCGACAGGCAAGGATACAATATATTATTTTATCCGGTCAGTAGTAGGTTTCCGTTTCGGACACTTGGACACAAGTATCTTCTCGCTTTCTCTTGAGTGCAGTTTTTAAAGTGACCACATGAACATGAATAACAAATGGAGGGGGATATATTATTTTTGTAGTTTTATACGTGAGCTATTTCCCATCGTATGTCACCAGTCACTTCCTTTTCGATTTTACTTATAGTAGTAATAGATGAGGATGCTGAAGGGTAAATACGTAGAGCTTGTGGCATAGTTGTACACTCATTCAGCGTGTATCTTTCTTTTTCGTCTATAAATCTATCTTTTATAGTGTAGCATGTCCAAGTGTAAAACAAACTATATACCTATAATATTAATGTTTACCAAGGGAAATGACAGCAGCAGATATTTTTAAAGACTGGTACATACACAGACCTGGAGTAATATTTGTAACAAATGCGGGTTTTTCGGGTTACTGTCATAAATGTAATATTTCGCATTTATATCGATTTGACACTACGACGTAAGGCTCATTTTTTATTTATTTAGTACTCACTCCTGCTGTTGATGGCAGTTGTGGAAAAGTACGTTTTTCTTTCTGCAGAATTAAATGGTGTCACAAATTTATTTCAATCCATTAAACGGCTGCCATCATCCTGCTTACATTTCATGTTTGTTATACTTTCTACGAATGTTTTTTGATGATCAGCCCTAAAATATTCCCCTTTCGCTTTTAGGATTGATGAATTCAATTTTGTTTCGCAAACATGTATAGTAATGATTGACTTGACATTGTGTAATGTGCAATTTAATGTCAGCCAGTCAACGATTTAAAAAAAATGATAGTCCTATTAGAAAAAAGATGCGGCAGTGTCGATTCGAATTTTTAAAATGTATAATGCGAAGTCTAGCTTAGTTTCAGTATAAATTACAAAGTGTCTGGCTGCCAAGATTATGTCAAAAACATCAAAAGTTATTTACTGGTTGGATATATAATATCCTTTTTAGTGAGCAGCAGCGCAGCCAATTAATCACTGTTTACTCTTCCTGTCAACTTTTAGCTCTTTCCAATTTTTCTCCATCCGATCCATCCTACTCAAAAGCTGCATGTCATGTCATGTTCATGTCCTTGCAATATTTTTTGAAACGATGTTGCTTATATTCTTCTTTCGTCAATAATTCAGTTAATATTCGTGTGCCATTCCTGCTTTTAAAATGATATTACAGAGTGGATCTCGGTCTTGTGAGATTGATGTGGGCTTTTGGACAGCCACAAATGACTCTAGGCATCCTTCTTGGACTGGAGTTCTGTGGGCTGGTGGTACTTTACCCAGCGTTTCATTTTTGGTCTAGGGCCAGACGTCGTGTAAAGCCAGGTAAAGTAAATAATGTAAAATATTCTTAAAGTAAACAAGAGGAAGATGATACACGTTTCCTTATAGTGCATTTTTTATGTAACGGAAAGAGTAACGTTAATACCTAAGAATTGAGTTTTATCATGTATGTCTGTTCATCTGTCTACTACCTTTTCCGTTTGCGTAATTCGGTCAAATCTCTGAACGAATTCCCACAGCAAAATGCCTGCCTACATTGATAATGAGCTAGCTTACTGGTATGTACAGTATTTTCCCCGTAACCCTTGACAACTCACCCCAATGCGCATTTACGTTAGTTAGCAATAATGTTGAGCGACACGTATTTCACTTGGGAAGTGTGGTAGTTGCATAACTTTTTTCTTCAGCAACGTATCAAGATCCGTTCAAGAACGCAGTTTAATTTTTTAGCAATACAAGTAATGTCAAAAATGTCAAAAGTTGTGAGTGTCACCGTCTCTGTTCCCATCCACAAAAAAATGAGGCTTTCAGAAAAAGCAACAGTAAGAATCTACTCACCGCCAAACACTTTATTTACTTTTATTGCTTTTAAACTAGAAGAAAACTGTTAGGGTGATGAAATTGACAGTTTGGTAAATTGTATCATTTTACATGGTTTGTTCGCTACGTTACATACCTTGTCACTCAGCGTCGGCGGCGTATTAGGGAAAGAGTCAACAAAGATTACCAAGCAAAGCGGGTATAAAACGAATATTGGATATACGTTATATATTCCAATATTACTGAAGATGAAAATGGTTGATACTTTTTTGGATAGTTTGTAATAAACTACTTGTAAAAAGTTAAAGTGACACGTTGGAGTCATGACGCAATCCGGCGTTAGATAATTAAAAATGTTACATGACATGTTGCGCAACTGAAACTTTTTGGGTTTATTAAAATAACTATGATTGCCTCCAAACCAAATAATTTTTTAAAAAGTTTTGGGAGTAATTTGTACAGTAAAAGTTATGTGTACATATTATTATTAATTTTGCAATAATTTTCCAGGGTTTAGAAAAATTGTTGATTACATTGGGGCGCTTGCCTTCCTTCTCTTTCTCACGGGAATGATGTGTGTACCCGCAATAATCATGTGGAAGAATCCACTCCCGCCTGCATCCGGTGCCACTGTTACAATGGAGCAGGTAACTATAAACGTTGATAAAAAAAATGATAATAGTAGGAGGTCAGCTACCTTTTATTTTTTTTAAAAGATTTTCCTCAAAGCCCAGAGATCCATGTCATAACATTCAAAGTATTCATAATAATACCATACAAACTTATTTATTTTATTATTACGATTCCAATAAGTTTGACAATTCTCAAAGACATATAAGCTTCCTTATTATATTTTTTAGTTCTTTCGGCTTTTCACTCCAAAAATTTCTTTTCCTTTTTCCCATTCATTCAATTCTTCTATGTCGCAATAATATCCTGGGCTTGTTCAAAAACTCGGAAGAGTGCAAAAAATGGCACACGTGTTCTTCAGACGATGATGACAATGATGTGAATGACGACGACCCACACACATAACCCATTGTCATTACTTTGCGCACTTTTTCCATTTTTCCTTACTTTTACTTTCCGCTGTGTGATGAGACAGTGTGAAGAATATTGCAAAACTTTCCTTTTTTATTTCCGCCATCATATATTTTTTCCTGGTGACAACAACCTAGAACCAAAGTAATATAATACACACTACCTATTATTATCCTTTAGCAAATCTGCAAAGTTGTTCCGAGCAACCAAAAATTTTCCTGAATTTGTTAGTCGAATGTAGAAAAACGTGTGGGAAATCTGTAAAGTCATGATCTCAGAATGAAAACGTAAGAATTCCCAAACCCGTTGAGAACAACCAGCAAGGGAAAAAAGTTGCTTATTATTATTTTTCCTGAAACTGGTGTTCCGAATTCCATATACTTCTTTTCTTTTTGCTTTCCTACTTCATCAGGTTCGCGGATGAATAAGCAGAGTAATGATGTCTATGTAACAGTAAGATGGATTAGATTGAGCGATGATGATGATGATGAAGTTGTTGAGGTGGGAGGAAGCTGAAGAAATTCCACAAAATTTCTCCGAAATACCAATAATATATATTATTTTATTTCCTTTTCTGCGTCCTCCGCAGTGCCGCCTCTTAATGAAAATCTACGCTTTTGTTCGAAGTAACGTGCCACGTGTCCTGAGTGGTGGCGTAGGAAACAATGCCTGCGAAACGTCTTCATCGTCAAGGAAATCTCGAAGGAGTAGCAGCGGATCCCCGGAGAATTCCAGGAAACAAAAGAGCGATGAGGACTGGGAAGAAGACGAGCAAGTTGTTGAAAGAGACTCTCTTAAAGTTTCCTCCTCGAGCGAATCACCTTCAACGAATGTGGATGAGAACAATGGACGGAATCAAGCGGAAGAGGAAACTTTGGATGATGATGGTGGTGGTGACGATGGCAATGGCACGTGGACATCTGAAACGACCACATCAGCAATAACAACAGATTTCACAACTTCAACTTTGGAATCAGGATTGAAAAGAAGAAGGCGAAATGGGGAACGAGAAAGTTGGGATGGTGATAGAGAACCCTCGGCGGAGGCGGCGGCAACGCACCCGATAATGCATTTGAGTGGTGGTGGTGCTGGAAACTGTGATAATAATGGCGGAACTTGTGGAACGTGTCCGAGCTACTCTAAATATCTCTATTTTTACGTAGCACCCACGCTTATTTATAAGGATAACTATCCAAGGTAAGGAAAGCTCTATTACTGTACTTTCCAAATTATAGCATTGTGCAAGATCTTTAATAATAAATCAACTTGATATGAGAGTTTGACTATGTGTGTACGCATTGTTCTCTGCTCTGGGCTCTCAACGGGTGGTAATGCAAACTTGGCAGAGAAAAGATAAGAGCAAAAACAGGAATTGTCGTAGGAGCCATTTGTTTTACAAAACTGATTTGAAGAAAGAATGAGGGAAATAATAATAAGCTTATATTATATACCTAGGCTATATATAAGAAAGATATCTGAGCGCTTTATCATTTTTTGTCCAATGGGAATTTGGAGAAAGAAAGGCGATGAAAAATGCAAATTTTTTGCAGTTGACAGACACTTCATTTATAATAAACTAAAGGAGAAAGAGAGCGAGAGAGGCTAAAGCTACTTTACTGAAAAATGTAGATAAAAGAGTACAAACTGAGTTACCTAATCTACCAGCTAAACGGGCGCAAAGAGAAAGTTTAGGGTTATCCACAATAGGAGGCAAGAGTGTAATAAAGCGCTACAATAAGGACCTTATTGAAGTTCTGGGAAATGATTTTAACTTTTCATTTTCTCTGTAGTTAGAAACGGGCACTATTAAAATATGAACAGCCCCAGCAGTACATGGATCCCAGTGGAAATTTGCTTTTTTTTGTATTTCACAACTCACACAAGTCGACTTTTACACAAATTTTTCATTTCCACTTATCTCCTCCGTTTTTTCGAAAGGGAACAAAAAGCAAAGTTGACAATGGCAAATTGATTTTTTTATAGTTTCCACGCAAGTTTGTTTTCACTCTCGCCTTTTTCTACTTCGAAGATTTTTGCTCTTTTCTTTTGATCATGAACAAGCACAGCTCATTCAACAATTTTTTTATCCTGCAAAAGAGTTTATTTATAATACAGTCAATTTTTCATTTTCATTGTTCCTTTTTTCAGTTATTTTATTTTTTCTTTCCTTTTTATCTTCATTTTTCTGTAGAACGAGCTTCGTCAGATGGGATTACGTTTGCTGGAACTTTGCCCAAGTCTTTGGTTGCATTGTGTATGCAAACTTTATTCTGAGCAGATATTCAACCTCCTACTTTATCAATTTTGGCCATCCAGATCATCCCATGACAGTGCTCCAGTTTTGCAATGCTGTCTTTTCCATGATGCTTCCTGGAATATTGGGTCTTCTCCTGGGATTCTATCTGCTTCTCCATTCCTGGCACAATGCATTTGCGGAAATGCTCTGTTTTGGGGACAGATTATTTTACAAGGTATTCATTCACAAACCCATGCATGCATACACAATAATATATTTATTATGTGTTTCTTGATGATTTATTATCGAAAGTAATGTCCTGTCACAAAAGTGTCTTGGTAAGAAAACTTGTCAGTTGGTAGTAAAACAGTTGCCAAAGTCTCAATAATGTTTTCCCAGTCAAACAAAATACTTTGAAATATGCCGAACTTTTAAGCATGACCTCCTCTCATCATACCCCATCAACCTTTCTCACGCACTTTCACTTTTACTTCTTGGGACCAAGCCGGAAGTCGTTTCTTTCGCCTCTGGTTTCTCCCCTGTGAACTCACACTTGTGCCGCCCGCCGCTCACTTTCTAACTAAAACGTAAAAACAAACGGAGATATATAAATTTATCATTTTCCGGGAAACAGAGTTCACTGACAACACATTTTCTCCAGAAGAAGCAGCAGCCGTTCGATTCTCCAGGGACCTTGTTTCTTGCAGAAATATATATTATTCGCCAGAAAGAAGTGAACATTATTTTCCTTATTTATAATATATATATAGACCCTACCGTCCTCAGTTCCAATCCAATACTCTTGCATGCAGTTGCAGAGAGTGAGTAAACTAGTAAACCAATAATTTTCATATGACAGAGCAGACAACTAACAAGTCGATTCTCTTATATATTTTTTTCTCTCTCTTTCCTTCTCTCGGTTTGGCTGTTGTTGTAGAATGGGAGACTTAAAGGAATTTGTGTTTTCCTCTAACAGCAGATCCTGAAGAAAGAGGAACAATTTGTCAATGTCTGATTCCATTATGTTTGCAAACTCTGAGGAAGGGATGCATGAAGAAGTATTGTAGTATATCAATTGAATGGATAGAATTTCAGGAAAAGACAGAGATCGGGAAACAAGTCTCTACTTTTCCCGTGTACATAGATGAATGAATATGTGCTTGCATACCGAGTACCATTGTCCTACGTCGTCGTCGTCGTGTCCTCGATCGTCTCTCTCATGTCGATGATGGTGACGATGACGTTGAGAAAATGTAGTTCAGTAGGAAAGGGAGTTTGTGGGTGGCAGAATTCAGAGGAAAGAGAAAATTTATGCATGATGATGTATTTGATCTTTCTTTCTGTTGTGTGCACTGAAATGTGCAGAGAGTGCAGGAGGTAGAAAGGGAGGTGTGTGTGTATGTGTCGCGGTTGTGGTGGGCGGCATGGGAAATTTGGTGAAAGTTTGTTCTTCTGTGTCGAGGTGGAAAACTAACACGAAAAGTGAAAGTGAGCAGAATAAAGGTGAAAATTTCCCTCGAGTACTTGTAACAGATAGGTTGAGTGTGAGGCACCATCTAGAGTTGAGGATTCGGATGATGTTGGTGATATGCAGTAAAAACTGATTTTGTTTTCTTTTTTTCAGGATTGGTGGAACTCCTCGAGCTTTCACAGTTACTACAAAACGTGGAATATTCTCGTTCACGATTGGCTATACACGTACATTTTTAAGGTATTTGAGCTTACATCTAAGCACTGCTTGATTTTTGATTAATTTTATCATATTTACTTAATTCGATTTTTGATTTTTAAGGACGCTTGGGAAATTGGTCTTGGCAAGTATCACAAGACCATTCCAACGATCCTCGTGTTTTTTATATCTTCCCTGTTCCACGAGTACGTACTTAGTTTCTCGTTCAACTTTTTCTTTCCCGTTTTGCTTACTCTGTTTGGTGGATTTGGATTAGCGTTGACTTTTGTGAGGAACAGTGATAGCGCAGTGGGGAATATATTTATGTGGGCGGGCCTGATATCAGGCTGTGGAATTTTAACGTCCACCTATACCATGGAGTTTTATGCCAGAATGAACTGTCCTGCTGGACAGGAGGTAAGAATTAGAATATCTAACTAATTATTTTTTATTCTTTGCCAAATAACTTAACATGTTATGTGAAAATAGAAAATTAACACTTGTTTGGTTTTGGATAGGATGAGACGGCAGACTTTTTCACACCAAGATTTTGGACCTGCAATGCCCTTGTATGGAAATAGCTGCAATACAATTCCAGCCTTCTAGCCATCAAACACTTTATAATGCAAATTTTAAATAGAACTGATTTTTATGTAGTTTTTGTAACCTAAGCGCAGGAAAATAATAAACGTATAATTTATTTAACATGTTGCATTAATTCTTAATGATTTCATGTGGTTACGTCTCATATACGAAAATGGTTAAGGATTTTTCAAAGTATATCTTTTACTGAAATATAATGCATTTTAAAACACAACGAATAAATGAATGACTTAGAATCATGAATTTACAATTATATCGATGAATCAAACCTCATGGCATGCATATACCTTCTTTTTTATAATCTCTTCGAAAATTCAATATGAAATTGACGTACTACTTAAAAAATACTGAAGCAATCATGAATCATATTAAAGTGGACAACAATCCCAGGCTTCGATTGGTGTGTATGACCTGACTGAATTTGTGATTACATTTGAACAAAGAAACGAATGAACAACGGTGTTCAAAATCACAATGTAAAATTGCAAAATTGCAATGTAGTGAGTATAGTGATCGATCAACATCTGGCGAGGATCTGTGAACCAGAAAAAGGAGGTAGGCATCGTACTTGAAAGTTGTCCATGACGATTGTAGATGGCTCAACACAACGCAAAGAAATAGGTACGCAACGCTGACTGAAAATCATTTTTTATTTCGTTGTTCAGCTCAGTGAGTATTTATGCTCGCAGATATAGTTGTTTCCTTCGCACATTGACTAATGATGTGAAGACGATGAATAAACGGGCCAATTAAACTAATAATTATAACCAGATTATTTTGTCGGTAATACACAATCGTTTATTGTGCTTCTTGTTTGACATTAACAGCCATGTTTGTCCATTTACAATTTAAGTTTAACATAAAATTATATTCTACAATAATAAGTTAACGATAAAATCCAACCGCATATACTGCCAGTAATCTGACCTAAATACGTTTTCTAAATTAATATATGACACTGTTGCACGCAGGTTAATTACAAACGAACAATTTGTTAAATGCTTCTATTATCCAGAGCTTGTCGCATTTTATTATATTATAATTAATTACATAATATTTTACAACGGTTTCAATAAACTTTATAACAAACATTTTCTGTACTGTTGACGGTGTAACATTATAACAACGGGAGTTTGAACAATACGAAAATAATAATAATTGTAACATTATGCACCTAGATAAATCAAACTGCTCAGCAGTAAGAATCAAAAATTGAGGGAAATGATTAATACAAAATAATATAATTTTTTTATAGAGATGTTACCAAGCAGCTACCATTAAATAATAACATTGTAACCACATCAATTATATAAGCTACTCATTCTTTAAAATCATTAGCTGTTTCAGTTTCATTAGCTTCTATGGATCATATTTATCGTCTATCTATTACTTCATAATTAACTATTAACTTTTCTTGTATTATAATAACTGACTTACACCAATTTTTACATGACAAAAGTACACAGGTTGATTGACAATATACGCTGCCCGTTCACGACATCATGGTTTGACTTCACTTTGAATTACCGGGTTATTAAACTATAAAGATTTTGCCATCGTTTTATATTATACTTAACACTTATGATATTTGGTAATTTATTTTAAAATAGTTTGATTGTTGGGTTCTTTCCTTACGTTATTACATCACAACATTGCCATTTCCAGAGCCATAATGTACAAGTTAAACCAAAATTGTTTTAAAAATTTGATATGGGTATTTATACTTTTTTAAGTTATTTAAGTTCATTGAACTGAAATTTAAAATAATACTTACAACAAGAAAGATATATTTTTCGTAGGAATTAGGGTTTTCAATGGAAATAACAGGCGCACGACAAACGTTACAATTAAGGAAGAGATAATTTTCAGATATTTGACTTTAATTGCAATAAATGTACCATGTACTTTGAGTTACACCCATCGATTTAAAAATGTAAATTAATTTAGGAATATCTCTTACTTTATTTCTTACGTGTACACGAATAATATTATGCTTTATTTTTCCCAGGAACCGTTGTCACTAATCCTTAAGTTCAAATCCTACAAAGTATTTTCTCATTCTTTAACCTTTACCGAGAACATCTTATTTTCGATAATCTTATCATAATAATCTGTTTGATTGTATGATTGACACGATAGAATGAATTGATAGTATACAGACACATCCAGTAATTATGTAGTTTTATACTATACTATCATTTCACTTGGTTTTGCACCCATTTAATTATTTAGTTAAATATATTAACGGCTACATATATAAATGTATGAAGAATTCTGCTGTAATCTTTGCTTAATGATATTATTTATGAATTACTACATTAAATTCACGATGATGATGATTTGCTTCCATTTTCTAAAACAGTATCGGTAGAAAATACTTGTCCATATAAGTAGTAAGTTAATGTGAACTGATATTTTGTTATGATAAGAATATACCCTGGTATTCGGATTGATTGACTTGCTCTTTGTTATTTACACTACGCAGATGCTTATCTTAAGTTTAGAGAGAATGAAGGGTCCACTGCTCTGGTCTGCGGATGACAATGATTAGAGATGATGGATGGTGGCGGTTGGATTCGTAAAATAATAATAATATATATGATCCGAATCCCCCTACAATTGTTATATTTAATTTTTACTCTACAAGTCGTAGTGATTTAATTTCTACCAAAACCGAACACATTTTACAGCATATTAAATACATAATAATATTATTTCGTAGCAAATTAACATTAAGAATATAATTCTATAATAAATAGCTACAAATTACTTTTTTCCCTTCTATCCCGTTGTGTGTTTTCTGACAAAAAGTTTACATTCTACATACATGACTTGGCCTCGTAGCTACATGATATTTTTAGACTGTTAACAAGTCTAAAATATTTGTATTGTATTTTAATGATATACCTTGAACTTGAACTATTTATTTCTTTAATTTCATTCATCCTACACACTATCAAAAACTGCCCGCAGTTTTGATATATAAGTATGTAGTATAATTTATTCCCTGGCATTTGCTTCACAAAATCTTACTTGTTGGATAATTTTATATTTTAGCAAACGCTAACGCAATATCGTTTGATGATTATGATTATTTATGTATGTAAATAGTATGTATGTACCCGCTGATTCTGGAATATATAATATAATGTAATGTATAATAATATGCTTTTGGTTTGTACCACCGACCATTATTGTAGCGATACGATCGTTTTTCTTCCTAATAATATTAATGTGCTAAAATGGAACCTTTAACTGGAACATCAAAGCGAATCGTATGCACTATCACTCTACACAGAACATAACACTAGAGACGCTCACAAATTGACACCGATATTAAGATGAAAGTTGTAATTACAGTAAAAGTAAATGACTAGACTACACACTGAAATATTTATGAATTAATAATATACCAACACGACTGTATACATGTAGCTAACATATTGGTTAATTATATCCATTACCTAGAAATAATATAGCTTATAATTTGGCCACAAACCATGAACCGTGAACAATGTACGTTCAGTTTTAAATAAATTGTAGCTATATAATGAATGAGTATATATTTTTCGGCCAGAGTTTATACGAAAGTGGCGGAAAATTAATCGGTGTGTGTTAGTCGGTGGCAGTTTCAATTTTTTTTAAATAAACATATCCGAGCATGAACTATTACGTACCACTTTCATCATCCTTCTTCATCTGTTAGTGTGGCAGTGGTGGGTGGATTGTTTGTGGTGGAATTGTTGGAAGCATTTCCACTAAAAAGTGTTCTGAAGCAATGACAAAATTTACCATTAGAAGACTGAGGATTTGAATCTGCTGAATTAGATGAGTCTTCGTCCTTATCCTTATCATCAGCCCTACCTTTAAGTTGCTGCTTGTCGTCACCCGCTTGATCGTTGGGGTCATCATCTCAGCTTGGAGGATCTTGAGTATTTGTGGAAGATCCTTTGGGTGACGACCGTCTCATCATGAAACCCATCCTCGTTTTCTTTTGAACAAACGAAGAAAATCTTGGAAGCATCAGTCTTCTGGAAGGAGATCGTTTGGCATGTTCATCTTTGGAAAGCACACTGTCCAAACTTCCACTACAATGTTTCCACGAGGATCTTCTCTGTTCCGTGCCACTGGCACCACTCAACGCAGGGGAGCACTCGGGTGAGACGAGTTCACTCCCACCACAAACACCTCCCACCAAATTCTCTTTACCTTCCACGCTCAACTTGTCATCGTGACCTTCAGGATCACTACTGGAACCACGATGTTTGGCAAGATAACGTTCACTCGCAGCATCCCCGCCGCTGCCACCGCCACCATCTTTGCTTTTGCTCCTCTTGGAATCTTTTCTGCCAGCCCGACGAAAATAGTTGATACCGTGATGTTTGTAGCCGGAACCTGGTGGACTTTCACAGCCACTGCCGCCACTAGTCGTGGAATCTGCGCTTATACTCAGTCTCTCCGTGAACAGTTTCAGTCTGGAGAAAAATGAATCTTTTGTTTTGCCTTTTGTTGATGAGGAAGATGCAGAAGAACTAGTAGCTTTGGAGGATGATAAATGTTTACCCGGTGAAGATACTGGACCTCTCGCACTCAGCGTCACAGTCGCCGGAACAAATTCCACTTTTGGCGTAGACGCAAAACTTGTGTCGAATGAGATTCGGTCATCTTTCGTCGTCACCGTGGACTGTCCCGAGGACTCGCTTTTGTTTTCCCTGCTTCCCTTTCGACTAGTGGAAAAGTCGAAAGATGGCTCCGTCGCTATTTTAAACTTGAGTGCCTTCTCGCTCACGGCCACTTCCGTAATCGCCTCGTCCTCACTTCTGCAACCAGCCTCATCATCATCTCCGTCCCTATCACTTTCAGACTCGACGGAAGGGAAAGACTGAAAGGTGGTGGAAGTGTTGCCGCTATTTGATCGCAGTGGCTGTAAGCTAGCCACCTTCAAACTGTTACTGCTTCCGGAAGCTTTGAGCATTAAAAGTTGTGATGCTCTGCGGTAGGATAAAGGATTGGAGTTCCGGTGACCCATTGGGACCACCACTGGAGGTGTTGCTGCCACTGGGGGTGGAGGGGGAGGATCAGTGGTTAGCTCAGGTGGCACAGCAGCAGCTGCGGTAGGAGCGTCTGTTGGTATGGGACTGACGGATGCAGGAGCATTTTTAACTGCAGGTGAGGGAGGCGCTGTAAGAGCTTCATCTATTTCATCTGAGGTTGATGGTCTGGTTGATTTGGCAATGTCTGGGGACGCGGACGGAACTTTATCACAAGCATTATCACTGCTGCTACTCGTCGTTCCCGTTGCAGGTGGTTGTGGGGGAGGATTCAGTGATTGGGCTGCTGTCACATCAGTGCTTTTTCGATGGCGGGGAGGTTGGGTGGCTTCGTTCAAGCGTCTGTAGTAGTCCAGCGCATCTCTTACGGGTTGGATTATCACAGGCTGCACAAGAAAATCAATAAAAATGAACAATTAAATTAACGTATCACTCATATTTTAAATACCTAGTCCTACATCTAGTATCAATAATGCATCTCATATCTCAATGTGTAAATGTCTTAAACACTTAAAACTTATCGGAAGAATCTCAATTCGGGATATTATATGCATGCATCATGCCTATAAAATCATGCATATAATATGACGCCTAGCAAGTTGATATACGTTACATGCTATAATGCCGGGAGAGATCAAGTATTTTTAGAAATGGAGTACAACATGCAGCATGGGCCTGATGCTAACTTGCTGCATACTTCACTTCACACTTGCACTGCACACAATAGGATGCTATGCACACAGGAGCGAGCACACAACGAGCACACGTTTGAGCAGCCCATGTTACCACACACGGCCTTGTGGTGTAATGGTCAGCACTTTGGACTCTGAATCCAACAATCCCAGTTCGAATCTGGGCAGGGCCTCATATTTTTGCTATTTTTAAAGCAGCTTTTACGGTTTGATGGTAAAGTGGACATTACTTTTGGCACGTTTCGAAGCCGAATTTTTTATTTAATTTAACGTTTGATGGCTTGATCTAGATATATAAAATGTATTTTGTACTAAACCTAATATTTTACTATAAAACTCGAATTCCCTGAATTTTTTAATATACTTTGCACCTGGTAAATTGTATTAAAACTTGTGAAATAGGATGTGTTTAGGTATAAAGTCCATTCAGTTCATACTTTACATTATTCTCGTTAAAAATTATATTTGATGGGTGTTGTATTAATTCTTTTTTATTCTTACGTCCAATTCCGGGAAGAATGCCCCTAAAGCCTCAAACAATGGCAATAGTACTAGACCAATAAATGAGCATTGGGAAGATGGCTTTGTGATTTTGTCACGGTCCATGAACGGCGTCACTGGAAGACCCTCTAGTTTCTCTGTGTCGCTTTGTTGGAAAAACTCCTGTGAACAATGAATTTAAAAAATCAATATATGAGTTATAATTTGAAGAGAAAAACACTCCGCTTTAGAAAGTCTGACAGATTCATTAATTTTTTGCCTTGCATTTATATTAGGTAAGCATATATTTTTCACAACTTACAGCTAAAAGACAGTCAAGCCACGGTTCTGCCACATTCATTGGTCTTGCCTCATTTGAAATATCAGCTACTTTAATAAGCACCATTGACAGCTAGAAAACATCAATGAATTTAATAAGTTTTACTGATAGAAGTTTCGCTGCATACGTAATTTCAAGAACTTATTAAAAAGTTTCTTAACTTACCAAATTAACATGAGCCTTGTTATTTTTATCGAAATAGGGAGTGATTTCTCGGAATTGGTTAACAATCTCATTATGTCTGGCCATATCCGTGGCGAGTATACAGCGTATTATACCTTCTCTAATTTTTTTGAACATGTCACATGAGAGATTTCGAAAAATGTTGCATTCCGGATCTTCCAAAATTCGGAATGCCACAGAGCAATGGTGATTTTCCAACGGGGAGATATCATTGTAGCGGAGAGCCAGTTCAGTCTGTGCATTTATCTAAAATAAATCACATTTCCAAAACATATATATTTCAGTTAAATCAATTTAGGCATGTAACTTCATTTTGCCCCCCAGCATGCAGATACCACGCAAAAGCACACCAAACTAACTTACCTGATAGATATTATTGTACCCAGGATGATCCAAATCGTGGCATATACAGGAAGTTAAGAGTATTAAAGTCTCCAGGTCACCTATTCTCTCCGCTAAATTTACAGAACACGCCATTCCAAACATCTGTAAAAAACATACAAAAGATTAATGTTGACTCGTCCTTAGCAGCACGTGTTCATAATCTCATAGTGACTACGTAAGTTATCTGTTGGCAGACATACTTAAAATGACATCACTTTGAACTTTCAAGAATAAAACTCTACTAAGATTGTTTGCATTATCAGTTTCAGCTTTTAAGTTGCATATGTAGGTACATGGCAGTTTGCAAGTGTGTCATTCTGCCCCTTTCTCATTTTATTGCACAACGTTAAATTATAAAGTATAAACCTGCTTTTAACGGACAATAGATAAAAACCCCTCAATTCTACTGCCTGTAATGTCAAACGGAAACATTTCTTTTTTAGATGTTTTTGTCCGTTTGTCAATAGTATTTGGCACAACTTCATCCTTTTCAGGTTAAAAATGGTTGGGATGGGAACTCCTATTATTAGTGCATATTTTTATTGACTGTCTGAAAAATGACTCGGACCATTAAAATGATTACGTTTCTTCCCACGTATTCTTCTCATTCATTCCAGCGAGTGAAGAAAGGATATTATGGGAGTAATAATAATTTGTTAAAAGTACTATTTTAAGTAGCTTGATACTGTATTAATGGCTCTCTCTTTCTCTCTCTCTCCAGAGAAACCAAACTGTAATCCGCTTGTAAACATGAAACAAATTTAATACCACAAACTGATGGTAATGGTGGCAGTGGGTAGTTCATTCAATTCCTGTCATGTTTTACGCTTAACTGGAAATATGTCGAGGATAGTTTTGAAACATTGCAGCCCTAAATGTACACACGTATTGGATCGATAGTACAACACATGCAAGATGAACAAGACAAATAAAATAAGGCTTTAGGATCCTTAAAGGGGGAGTTAAATTGAAGGCACTCATTCCACTGTTATGCTGCTCAATGACATCAACATCAACTTAATGTCAATAAAATTATAGGAAGTAGATGAAAAACGGCGATGATGATGCTGACGATAATAGCTGTCTCTGAACAACCAGTTCTTAGAAATAAATATGCTGTCACTACAAACAGATATATATAGTTTGCTAAGCTTACCGTAAATTGAAATATGTCGCGAGTAAGCGAAATAATAAAGTACCATTAAATATTTCAGTACAGGATTTTAAAAAGAAAATACAAATAAACTAATTGCTTGGTTAAAATTATAGATTTTGATTAATTTTTCAGAGGTACTTTATTCTCTGACGGTGACGCAAGCAAATTGTTTAAGCATGTTCACAACTCGTCGCCTATCCACCTACGAATATTATCGTTACATGACTACTACAGACGGATGACAACAGGTACAGACAGACGCGTTACCAGCAGATTCATGTAAGCAAACGCAGTGACGCGCACAACGCATGAAAGAAACTGAGAAGTTGAGTTTTGATGTTGTAGATAAAGTGAGTAGAATTATGTACTTTGGCTATTAGATTAATTCACTAGAAAGAGGAAAAGGAAAAGTAGAGTAAACATAGTCAGTAAATATGATACTGTTAATGTCAAAATGACTGAAAATGGGAAACTCCTGTCTCCTTTTAGGGTATAATAAGCATCATTTATTGTGAAACTACGCAAATATTACAACAAACTAACTGTACCGTAATAACTATGTTATCTGTTACGTCCGAGAAGAGATAGTCGACAAAGAAACCAGCAAACAAGAAAGATTAACTATTTAACTAAGTAAAGAAATTGCAAAATATATAATAAGTATATACATATGCTACTAACCATTTGTGTGACGCAAAAGCAGTGGCGGAAGTTATGGAAAGGAACATCATTATAGTTATGGTAGACGCGAACAAGAAAGTTTCTTAGGATATTAATTTCAATATCAAATTTCTTAGGAAGCTCCAAGTCAAGGTACATTTGTTGCAAAAGAACCAACATCTCCTCATCCTCCCACTGCCAATTGTCAAAGGTGGCCTCCCGAAGTAACTGACATGTTTCCTTTGTCAATACAACATCACTGAAACATAACAGAGAGAATAGTAAATAGAGATTTTTGTAATTGATCAAAAGAGTCGAGTTGGCAAACAAACAAGCGACAAACAAAGTATAGTGAAACAGTCAGTCACAGGTTGACATGCTGCCTTAACATTAATGATAATGATGCAGTACCTGAGTCTCAGAAACTTGTCGCATACGGTTTGTTTGGCGTCTTTGCTTCTGCGATGATAGCCAGGTCCCAACGTTGATCGAACTGCCGATCCTTCTATTGCAGGATCCATTAAGGGTGGTGGGTGAAGCGCTTTATAAAATCCTGACATTTGATTCATTCCATAAAAATATTATACATACAGCAAAAACTTGGAACCTTAAAAATACACATTATACTTATAATATAGGTATGTATACTTTAGTATTATAGCATTTACCTAGCCAGCTAAGATGTTCATAGTTTTCCAGCTTGGTCCTTAGTTCATTAACCTCCTGCTTTAGTTCTTGAACACTCTCGTGAGGTGATGACTGACGCTGAAAACATTGTTCCAGTACTTCCACCCTATCAAATACAATTAAAGCAACAAAATGTCATTTACTATAACAACTAAACTGACTAGGTATACACCTACTGCACATCAATGCATAATAAAATCCCCCGAAACCAAAGACCTGAAAAGGTACTACACACACACACACACACGTGTGTCATGTGTTGTATGTCGTCGTGTCAACCTGATTTCTTGGAAGCCTAAGACTGATTATCCACAGTAGTCCAATACATCAACTCGTTTTTCACATTACAATAAAGTGTTTCTTCCGGAAATTAATTAGAATGGTTCTTGTGAAAAATATATATAGGCATATAGGAGCACTTCGTCTCCGTCTCCATAAAAATAAACTTATTTTATTCCGAGAAGCCGTATAGAAAGCTATCACTAATTACGTTTCCCTCTCTGAAAGATTCATATAAGGTAGATAGAAGAGCGGTTAATTAGAATCCCATCGTAAAATACCAAACAATCCCAGCCTCGCTCTTTTTGGCACTGTATTGTCAATAAAATCCCCGTTTCATGCTACAAAATTAAATGAAAGTAGAATATAAAGGCAACAGAGGAAACTCCTTTTCCTCGAAGAACTATTGAAGCATCTACTATCAAACAGCTTTCTCTCTCTCTCTTTCTCTGTTGTCTCTGTCGTCCTCCATATAATTTGATTATTTTCTAAAACGATGAAACGAAATACATCCAGACAACTCAACTCACTACTCCTGACTACTGGAGCGAAAAGGCAGGGGGAATCTTATCGATCGATAATTAATGTACATACTTATATTCTTCAGTTTATTGTATTCCATTAAAAGCAACTATTACTATTTCTACTGCTTCTCTTACTCTGGCTAGCTAAGCGTCATTTTCAGGAAGATCTAATAAACTTTGCTATTTCTAGTCTTCTCAGCTTCCTTCCATTCTCCCCTATCGCGAGCCACCAGTATCTCCACTGATTGTTTAAATTACTTCCTGTCTTCTTCTTACTTCTTACCCTTATTGTTATTCTCCGCCTTATCCTCCTCCTCCTCTACTCCTTGTTTAATTTTAATATGATGGGATTAAAAGAGATTTCAATTTTCTTCCAAAATAGATAGGTAAAGCAACCGTTTGCAATTACGATTATTCCTCTGCTTCCCCTCGCTTTGTCTTTTAACACCTTTCCAAAACAATGAACACGATTGGAAAGTTTTTGTACAAAAAGTACAAACAGAAGTATTGCATTCATATGTTCCATCTGGAAAGGATTTCCATAAAATCTTAATTATCGATGACCAGAGGAAGAAATCATCACCATTGAGTTAACCTACTAAAATAAATGAGCCTGCCAGAAGCAGCGTGTGCCTTATATACAGCAGTAGCAGCCAGCCAGCCAACTCTCGGAAACCTCGCAACAACAAAATGTATCCATCCAGAAAATCCAATCCAATTTGGACGAAACCCCACTGACTAATCCGAGTCCTCAAAAGAAATATTCTGTTGCAGTTTTATTGCTTTTGGCAATTGCAGTTGTGTAAATGCCCACAGAGGACTGGCCATCGGTGGTAAATTACAATCAAGAGAAAATTAAAATTTCAGCAAACCAGTTACAGTTTAGCTTTCTCATTTACTTTCCTTCTCGTCTGAAAGGAACCGCTCATTCGTACCTACTTACTTTCTAATTAATTGAATGATGCTTCCTTTCTAGACAACAATTCTACTGCATCTAGACGTTTCAATGTTTTGTACTTTGTGAACAAGCCCAAGAATGTATAGGAAAGTAAAAAATCTCATTTTCAATATTGGTACATATTTTATACGCGTTTCACGATATTTTAAGAAAAAACAATACTTGATTGAAGAATTGTATTTCAAGATTTGTTATTTCATAGTTACCTTTTTTCCAAAGAGAGCAAATCGATTCCTACTTGTTCCATCACGATTGCTGTAAATCAAATAAAAGTTTTAATTAGTTTATGTTGAAATTACACCGTTGAATGAATTAATTTTATTTTTCTCGTATAAATGCATCATGTATCCGAAATATCCATTCACGCACACCATCGAGTTGTACTTTTCCACTGCTGCATTAACCGGATGTATAAAAGAAGCGCATAATGTGCAAACTAACATTGTGTATGTTAGTCTGCAAACCAGAATAAGTCAACGAGTGGGTTGTAGTGTTTTCTTAATTTTACTCCAATAGTGGATAATTTTTATATATCACTCAATTGTAATAGTCATGTAAGCAGGGCGATTATACAAAGCAAGTAGAAAAGTTCACAAGTATCAATTTTACGAGCTAGATGCATAACCCGGTTTTAAAAGAAGATTTTGAACAAGATTGTCTTTCCTGTTTTTTGTCTCTTTTTGTTGTTTTGTTCCTTTTTGAAGTTGAATGGCTTATTACAATGGGACAAATCTTCAATTTCGCAACAAAATTAACGGGCTGAAGTACGTTGAAAAGCTGAAAAGACTCCAACTTCTAAAAGTCCAGCCCTTAGTCTGTACATGTACATATTATCTTTCCCAGTCACGAAGTCACTTTTCACTTTATTGCCTCCAGCTTTTGGAAACTAAACTCTCGTGCGCTCCCTTTACAAAAGTCATTCTCTCAGATATATACCATTCAGCCTGCTTCTTCCTCAGCAGGAGTACGCTCGTAATGTACCTAATTCTGTTTTCTTTTATTTGTTGCCTGCTGCTGCTGCTGCTGGACAAAGGAAGGACTTCAAACGAAAGAAAGACAACGTTAAAAATTCCATTCGATTGACTTTTCTTTTATCTTCTTGATCTGTGGATTCTATAAGCGGATGTAATTTGCTCCCTTTTCTCTCAGTAGTCACAGTACTTAGAACAGTAGTGGAAAGTGGAAAAGAACAAAGCATCTCTCAACCGTCCGAGAATGATCCATTTTCTTGGTATTTAGCTTCATGCGTCACACCGTCACGTTTCTGAGCATCACTCATCCCTTCCTTTTAACTTCTTCACAAGATTACCATCAAATTATCCCCAATATTCGATATTTGATCTTGTATATAGCAAAATGGTAATATGCTCGCTAGGGTATGTATATTGTTTTTAGAAGCATGACAAAGGACAATATTATACAGATATACATATACAAAACATTGTACTCGCTGGACATTAGACACCCATCCGTTTGCAAGCATCATTACGTTTCTTCAGCAAGGAAACAAAAGTGATACAGTTTTCTTCTTTATTTAGACTTGACAAAATATATATAATGTATTGTTCCAGCCGCCTCCTCGTTTTGACGCCTTACACGCTCAACAAAAAGGTTTCCAAAGAATGAAATATAAGCTGACAAACAAGTGAGGATATGTCTCTTGCTGATATTTTTAATGTCAACCGTCTTGTATTATCTGTTTTGACAGTAATCCTTTGCTTCGGGATTTCCATTTTATCATATCACCTGATTGTAATCATTGTAGTCACTATTGTCATAGTGTTTAAATGAAACATTTGAGCTTTTTAATTGACCATTATGTAAGGAAGATTTTTTTGGAGAGTTGAAAACGGAAACGGACAACAATGGAAGTGAAATCGAACGAATTCCTTTTGAGTTTGAACCTTTTATAAACTGGAGTTTTACCTGAAACTAATCTTCTTCTATGAACATACATAATATCGAATATCATTAGAAAATCTCTTTTACAGCGGAAATGCCAGAAAAACTTTGAAGAATTTTCGCGTGCCCATTTTTGCAGCTGTTATCTAATGTCCCTATATCCAATATCACACTAAGCAAAAGTTAATATTTTTGACTGCTAGGATGAAACCTAATAGGCTTAGCCATTGTCACCTCTTGCCCTCCCACCGAGCCTTTTTCCTAGAAAAAATATGGGCTCCTCTCAAGGATGGGTGATGGTGCTATATGGCATGACTCATGGCAGGAAGAAGAGCTCTCATCTTCATCGTGACAGGTTCAAGAAAGGCAAACTTCTTTATAACATGCCATATTCCTATCCTAACAGAAGAATGAGGGAGAGAAAGGAAGAGAGAGCAGATACGTATGTAGGTAGCTAGCCAGGCAAACAAAAAAATGCAATGGCACTTTTTGCCCTTTCTTCCCATCCATCTTTCCGTTCTTTTCAGTTTGAGTTTTATTTTTTTACTGAGGCTGAGTTTGAGTTAGTGTGCTTGTTTTGCTCTGTTGTGCACTAATAAGATTTTTCAAAGTGGTTGCACGTCATCTTAAGTGAGTAGAGGACATTAAAATGGAAAGGATGATGGGGTGGTGGTAGTGATGATGATGATGATGAAGGTGGTTTGGCAAATTTTTAGTCATGTCATAATAGCCACCACCACCGCACACGAAAGACTATGAGTATCCATCCATTCAACTAGTTATATAGGAGTAGTCGCCCTCAAGTATGATTCAAGTAGGGGAAGACGTTGTATAAGAAGAGATGTTTTTTGGTATGTAGCAGGGAATTTTGTATCGACTGTGGCCTGGTCGTGTTGGTTATAATATGATGGTGGACTACTTTCTCGTGCTGGTTTTTCTCCACTGACGTCATTTCGTATCCCTTTTGGGAGTTTTTAGAGGAGCGAAAAGTTTTTACTTTTTTCACAGGAAGAAAAACTATAATAATAATAAATCCAGAAGGTTGCGTGACAAAATATAAGTAGTCATCATTAAACGACAATGCAATGCTACGAATGCTGTAGCTGTGGCAACATGTTACATTACGCCCGCTACACACATACATTTTCACCTCTATTATAACATCCGTTGTTACCATACCAATCCTGTCTTGGTACCTGTACAATACTATGTGCGATGTGTGTTTGTTTGTTCTCCAGAGTGTATTCGGTTACGACGACGCCAACGATAAGTGCAGACAGAAAAGTTGTTGTTGTTGGAAGAAAAAAGAATAGAACATGAAGAACAGGGAATGAAAATTAAATTTTGAAATGATTGTGTATATGTAGAAACACGACACACGTACTCGGAGAAAGCTACAAGCAGGGAGAAGACCACCGCCACAAACACGACTACTTTGTCGTTGACGAGTTTCTATTTCACCACCACTTAAATGTCTTAATGCTTGACCAGGCCAGACCATCTAGTATAACGTGACTGGAGAAGAACAACGACAAAAAAGGAAAGAGTCGACTTGTTATGTTATATTGTGACCTTCGATGCCCTGGCAAGAAAAAAAACTTTCAACAAATCATCGTCACACAACACAAGCACACTTACGCTCCAGCCATGCCATCATGCATCAAATTTTCTCTGGCAAGAGCTTCAAAAGCTTTATACGTTTCGTATATATTTTTTTCTGAAGAAGCAAAATGAAAGTCTCAATACACCAAACGGAGAATAAAAAAGTTTTAAATCCTTTGAGATAGGAGCAGTCCGTGCGCGATGACGGCATATTGTTGCATGAAGATGATAAAGGAAGAAAAGGAGGACGCATAAGACAAGTCAAGAAAAAGAATTTTTATGGTGCTTTCATCTTCCGTTCGTTCTTCAAAATAAAATATACATAATAATATAAAATACCACCTCAACCACCATCATCGTAAAAAAGTCTTTATACGAGACAGTGGGGAGATTGGAGCATCATCATAAGTTATATGGAGCATTTTTATGAGGAAGGCAGCAAATAAGAGACAAGAACAAGAAGAGGATTCACCAGATTCATTCTTTTCTTTCCCGCTTCACACAAAAAATAACGACAACGATTATTTCCTTTTTTGGCGTGTTCATGTGTGTAGTAGAGAGTAGCGACAGCGTTCACCCGAAAAAAAATATGCGACTTTTTTTGCAAAAGACTCGAGAGCACAGGAGCAGAAGAGAAAGCAAAATTGGTTGGCATGGATGGAATAGGTATACGTTGTAGCAGGAAGAAAGGATACATTGTATATTATTATAGGCTACTACCACTTTATCTTTTCCAATCCTTTCGTTGGCACAAAAGTCATAAAACATTGTGCAGTGTAGCAGTGGAAGCAGTTGTGGTGGTGGTTGAGCATGAAGAAATACGAGAGAGGAATCGGGGAGGAAAAATAAAAGCCGCCTGTTGCTTTCTCTTCTGCGTTTCCATTGCTACCACTATAGCTGCTGCTGGTGTGTGAAAGTTAGTGTTGAGTGTAGTGGAAAGAATATGAAGGAAGGAGAGGAAAAGTTATGGAACGGGGTTGTATATTATGCAAGGTATATGCTGATGGCGTTGGGAAATATTGTGCGGTTTTATGTGGTTGAGTGCTGATGAATTTCAAGAAAGATAGAGAATGCATTAACGGAACCGTGTATGTATATGCCGTACTACATGCTAAATGAGCAATGTTCAAACTTGTAATAATAATAGTGTATAAATTGCTAACTAATGTTGAGATTTCGGAATTTTATGCTTCCAAAGTAATACAAACTATGGTTATAAAACTATGTTTTACATCCTTTATAAACAAGTACTGACGACGACCAAGTACCATATTTTAATAGTTGCCCCGTCATGCCCTAGAATTGAGATGTTCATATGAGCAGAAAAAGGACTAACTGAAACATAATATTTATTTTATGAATGATAATGATCTGAACAAATACATATATAGTGGACAGACAGTCCAAGTCCACTCAATGTCAAAATATTTATGAAGTTTGATAGGAGAATGACAAATACGATGAGCATAACATTACAATATGTCCATATATTATAGCCGTATATGTGAAGGAGAAATAAAAGAAGTGATCATTGGATCGTCTTCGTTCTCCTCGATCCTTTTTCTCCACTCAAGATCATCTCAGCATATCACACTCATTCCCTTCAAGTGCACTTATCCCATCTCATCATTCCATTCCTGTTTCTCTTATAGCTGGATGGAAGTATTCATTTCCCATCTTTTGCTCCTCGTGTACCCCCGTTGGTCCACTACTCAACTCACCACTTCACCAGCAGCGTTCTCATTCCCTTAAAAGTATTAGAAAAAACGTTGCGTTCCAAGAGAAAAAAAATCTTCTTGTCTGTGAAAGGTCGACAATTTCTAAAGAAATTCATACTCGTATCATCATGAGTAGTAGAGCATTCTTTTCAGCTTGTCGTTGATAGCTTTGTTTGATCCATCTGTAAGAAATGTCCTCACTTTATCATATTATGTCCACCAACGCCATTTTACTCAACACGGAAATGAAAGGAAGTATATACGAGGAAAACATTAAAAACGTTAACGATACAATACGGAATTATTGTATGAGCCGATGAAAACGAGACGGAAGCAAGAACGCTTCTTTATGAGAGCTCGCGAACATTTCCGATGATAGTTTTATTTTATGATGTTGTTATGTCAAGAGTTGAGAAGACTTCAGTTTCCAGAACCGAATTAAGGATCAAGTTGATGATAGAAAATGAGAATGCTGGTGAAAGTGTAAATGTGAGTATGTTGTATTTATATTACCTACTATCTACTTTGCAAACTGCGCCGCTAATATTTCGAGATCATGTGAGCTCTCTCGCGAAGACACTTACCCAGCAAAGCTGTAAAAGTTTTCGATAAAATCGTTGATGCGGTAGTTAGCCAAACACAACAACTAACATTTAATACTCCATGGTTATATAAGGTATAGGCAAGTAGTAATAAAAATTACGAGCGCATTAAAGTTATTTAATCAAAGCATTTTATGTGTTTCTCTATCTATCTTCTCTGTTGTTTGCTCTGTTGACGAGGTCAGGTCGGTGATGAACTACGCACATGAGAATTAATAGTATGGTCGAGTTTCTCGATTAAACTTGTAAATTAAAAGTTGCTCCAAAGTTAAAATATTCTTCTGAATGTTTATTATCTGTTTTAATAATTTTTTCGTACCTCTTACATAAACCAAACTTCACTTTAGCAACAGCATCTGTTTTAATCTGCTCAAGTTTTCGCATTTTTTACAGTCATCCCAACTGCTACGACGTTTCTCCAGGGATTAACTTATTACCCAATGTAGTTTGAACTTTGTGATATTTAATAGGTATGATCAGCAGTCAATACAAAACCAGCCTGTTTATGTCTGGATTTTATTTATGCGTTTCGCTCATTAAACTCTTTCGTAAAGTTTGAACTATATACCATGACGTAAACACGACCTTTGCTCTTTTCTTATGAAATGCTAATATCTCAAGTCTGATTTGCGACAATAAGTATAGCAATAGGAAAAAAGCACCGTAAGTCACTTAAACAGTTTTAGTGGTAATAACTGCATACGTGTATATTAGTCAAGTCGTTTGAAACCCAGAGTGGCATGACAATACTAATAACATTGTAAAGTTTTATTAAAATGTCAGGTTAGTTGCATGCAACGCTAATAATACAAGGACGGCACAAGTACGTTGTCCAAAACGTACAATTTAATACTGTGCCTTTTTATATTTCCCAGAAGAAGCCTCTTTTTTTTAAAAAAAGAAAAATGATAAAAGTTGTGCGAAACGTGCAGGGATCTCTGTGCTTTCTTCTCTGATGTCCAGTTCCATTTAGTGGACATGAATAGATGAACATAATAATATCACACATCGCCACTTTCAATTTCCATCTATCTATCTATGTCCATTATATTTACTTTGTATAAAAGCCAGCTTTTTATTATTGCTTTTATTCGCTTCAGCAAGAATGGAGATATGGGTTTATCCTCTTCTTATTCTTCTAGATTTTCTAGAGGATCTCACCCACTCACCAAAATAGAATAGAAGGAGACCATTTATTCAATTCACACTAGCAAGACTCGGACAGACACACTCACAGACATTAGAAGAATGAGAAAAAAGAACTTACATCTTTTTTCGCCTTCTTCCTCCGTTCCTGGTAGACAACATTTGTAGGCATATGCTCTAGTATGACCGTGACTATGTGCCATGGCATGCATGATGGCAGACGACAGCCGGAGGATATAAAAAATGGGCATGTCATGAGTCATGAATTGACTTGTTCACTGTTCTGCTTTCTCCTTCTGCCTTTAGCTTATACATACCTACTATTTTCAACACCTTTTCGGTTTTATCTACTCTGTAGCATTTTCTCTCTCTCCCTTTTTTACCCTTCTTGTTACTTTTCCACACTATTGATTTATCCCTATCAAGGTTCTTGGACTTTTTGGTCCACTTCACTCTAGCGTCAAGTGTGAGCGAATATAAACCGTTTCATCACCAGCTTTTCTCAGCTGTCCGGTTACGTATGTATGCCTATGCGTATGCTTCATTTATGACATATAATAGGGGATGATCACTGGCCATGTGGCATGTGTCCATCTTTACAAGGTGATCGTCGTGATCACGACGCTCATCATCATGATAGTCCATTCATCGGTCCATAAAAATCCTCAAAAAATGTACCTTTCACTGGTCGCTCCTTACATGCTACTTTCTACAAATGTATTTTTACAGAGAGGAAGGCTGTTGAACCAAACAACGAAATATCATCAAGATCATCATCATCAACATCCACCATCACTGCCGCCAATGCACCACTTTTTGGAGGAGCAAGATGATCATAGCGTCAACAGCAGTAGCAGTTGTAGCACCACCACCGCTGCTGCCATTACAGATACCATCGCCGTCAAGCGGATCGATTCCTCTATTTTCCAGCAGCGTATTTTCCATTTTCTCTTCTCCTTTAGGAAAAAGTGACTCGTCATCATAAATATTGCTGGGATGTGTAAATCTTCGCGAGTTTCACACAAGAGTCAGTGGAGTGATGCTGGTAATATTTTTTCCTTCCTATTTTCCTGGTTTTGTTGAAAGTTGAAAGAGGAAAGAAAGGAACGATTGAATGCTGAATGAATGGACATGTGGAATAGAAGGTGGTGGCTTACATTGGCATGGTCTGCTGCTAGCTTCTGCATCTGCACTTCATTTCTCAACTGCCCATGTAACTCGACGCAAACAAGGCAGAACACTCATCAAGATCAGTTTTACTTTGTCAGCATCAGTAAGTATATATTTTAGAGAACCAGTGGAGCACCTAAATCCTTTCGATTTCATTCTATTTTTAAAAAGAAATAAGAATCGAAAAATCAGCGAGCAAAGCTGATTTTTTTACTTTGTCCGATTTTTCTGTGTATACGGAGGGATGAGAGAGGAAAAGGATTTTTTGAGTAGCTTTTCATTCATAATAGGATTGGTGAGCAAAAAGTGACAATAATAATGGTTAGTAGTTCTCAGGAAGAATTGAAAAATATGTTTTCTATAAAAACGTAAATAAAATTAAGCAAACTTATTTACAAACATCAGATTTGAATTTTTGAATCATGTAACATGAGGGGACGAAGGGATATTTTCTAGATTATTACATAATGCCTATTTTTCTGCCATGAACTTACGACATTGAGAGAAGGACAACTGAGAATAGTCCAAAGATTTGATTTGACCAAGGCAAGAAAACATGAAGTCAATCGTAAGTGCGTAGGTGGCTGATTTTAGATAGAATTGATCCAATTGTCGTGTCTTTCTTGATTTCAGTGGTTACTGACATTAGACCGCCTGTCCTTATACAGTTTAGCTAACGTTTAAACTAATAGGGATCTACATAATATACGTATGTAGCAAGAAAGTATATGCCGGACATTAATGGCTACGGCACTAGAAATGATAATGTCCAGCAGTTGTCAAAGAATGTCATCCGAAATATCTGTAAAGACTAATGTTTTTTAACATTTATTTCACATATTTACGGAAACGTTATAGCAAGAAGCATTGGTTAACAGTATTGAATCAGCTACATGGACTAATCCAATGTAATATATAGGTATTCTTGAATAAACCTTCAATCAATACTAATAATGCGCAATCAATTTCATTCGCACAGAGAATTGAACGCTGTCATTATTGTGATCCAATCTTCACTCATATATAACAGCATCCGTAAGAGTCAACGTTCATTTCATATATACGATGTAACTCTTAAACTTGTGCTACATGATATCTTCATTATAATATATTCATATACTCCTACATACTTTTTTCCAGACTTTTTTCTTCTTTTTTTTGTCCCAGGATAGAAACGCGACGAACAGATTGTTCAACTGACTATCACTGTCAATAAATTCGTTCAAAATATTTTTTTTTGCATTCAACATCTCTTTCCCAACAAGAAAATATTTGCTGAGTTTTCAATTTCCATGCTAACAATAAGATATGTAACTCAATAAGCCCGTTTCTTCCCATTTCCCGAGAATCATACTTTCCTGTCAGGAAATGAAAAAATCAAATCTCCACTTTGATTCCTCCACTCTACAAAAATTGAATAGTTTAAAGCTACAATATTATATGGTGTACGGAATGTGACTTGTAAATGACACAGGAAAATGACAATGTAATAAAATATGAAATTTCCTCTGCCATTCGAAAATAAATGCTTGAAAGTATAACAAAGCACACGGGTAAACGTCATGCCAGGATCCTACCACCCACCGGATTATATAATCCACCAACCTAATCAAGTAAATAGGTAAGTTATTTTGATGCTACTTATTAGATTGCTACCGTGTCGGAGTAAAGAGGAAACTTTTTTTCTGTTGGAACATCGCGTAATGTGTCCCTTGATAATAAACTGTCGTCTCGCAGTCTGTCCAAGCAACACGTAAATTTTTAAATTCAATCTAAATTCATGTTCTATTATACCGTGCTTGCTCATCCTATTTACAGTAAATTGATTCCTTCATTTCATCATCCACCCACACCGTCCTCCTCAAGGAAAGCCAACATAATGTAAAGAAAACCCTATTTAAATAGTTATTTGCGTGTATAATCGTCATGAGTACACTCTTTTCACTTAACTCGTACCATTTTCAGAAACAAAACTCGACAATCTAGTTTCGATTCACCTTTTTACCCTTCCACTTGTCTTTTGTTTGCTTTTGTAGTTATGAGAATTAGCTACTACTACAAGATTATTTTTGTTGTGCAGTCGTGCTTCTGCGGTTGTGGTTTCCAAAGCACATACTCATCAATATAATCATCATCGTCATCACCGTCATCATCAAGCTAATTCTCATCTTTCTCTCTCTCTCTCTCTCTCTCTCTCTCTCTCTATTTCGCTCTCGTTTCTTTCTCTGCTGCGCGTCGCGCGTCTAATTCCCCACGGCACACCTGATGAAAGTCATGATTATCATCATGTAGCAAACAAAAAGAATCCAGGGCAAATGAAAAAGGGAAAGAGATAAACCGGAAGGGAAAGTGGGCGGTTACACAAACCGATGGTGGTGCTATTAGCGGTGGCGGCATTACGTACCTACATACATACACGTATTGTACTTGTGTGGTTCTCTCTGCTTTTCGCCTAAAGCTGTATAAGGTAAGATAATGATGACGACATTCTCAGAGCAAAAAGGAAAGCCTAGAGGAAGCAGAAAGAGCTCACCAGGGAGGAAAAATTGGAAAGTGGAAAGGAGCAGGATGGATTTATTTTAGAAACTTGACTTTCTCCAGAAACACAAGAGTACCAACAACGGCTTGGACCAGCAGTAGACTATCTATCCATTCATTCATACAAGCATGGCTGCTAAAACTGAAAAGATAAGGAAAGGGTTTTAGTGTGTGCCGTGTTAAATGCTCTATTATATTATGAATCGTGCGTGCTGATGATGATGATGATGTCAAGCACTTCATCTCTCAAAAGATAACATTTTGAGAGAGAAAAGAAACCTCGTCGATGCTTGAACATATGCGACCGAATTTTATGTTAAAGGGCCCGGGGTCATCCATCTTTGATCACTGATAAACATTGAGCATCATTTGCAAAAATGTTGAACCGTATGATTGCGATGATGACCTACACAGTGAACGTTCCCCTGCTTGTGGTGGAGATGGTGATGTTGTTCTATGAATGCATATAGTTTTACTTTAAGAAATTCTATTCTGCTTCCTAACGCGAACGGAATTGTAGTTAAATATTCATGAGCTCTAAAATGGATTTTCGTTTGCTGCCTTTATTTCATAATATTTTCTTCTCTTCTTCGTCTTTCCATCGTTAGCTACCTTCCCGCCTTACACAACCTCTAACTATTATTTTTCATATTATCATTAAGCTTCTTCTTCCCTCCTCCTCCTCCACCTCCACCACCACCATAGTGTCTTTCCAAAACGAAAGCAAAGTCACTAAGCAACGTAGTTGCACCAGCGGCAGAAAAGCTTTTGGCTGGTTCCTTCCTTTTTCCTCCACCGATCACTTTAATATTTAATTTTTATCTGAGAGCAACTTCTTCTCCAACCAAATCCAACCCAACACCAAAAACTCTTCTACGATAATAATATTCTCTCTCTCTCTCTAACTCACTCTCCCCAGCCTATAGTCGGCTTCTACACACAGAAAGAGCGCTTGAAAGAGTACAACAAACCTATATCCTCCAAGCTCCCAAAACGTTTTCTCTTTTCTTTTCTGTTTTTCTCCTTTTCTGATTCCATCATTTCATTTTCTTTTGCTGCTTCCTCTCGTGAGAGTCTGAGAGGAGGAAGAATGTATGGTATGAGTCCAGGAAAAAACACGAGTGAGCAAACTAGACCATTTTCTACATATATTTTTCTGGACTCTTTTTCCTCTCGGGTGAATTGCTTCATTTGCAGCTGCTTTTCTGGGAAATCTTTTACCAACCATGTTGTAGTAGCTCGTCGTTCGTGTCTTGTGTTCCTTCTTGTACACCAGCAGCCAGTCTTCCATTAAAAGGCCATTTGACTATATCACATGCACGAGAGAAGACTTTGCTCAGTTCAGAGCTCAAGTTAACATCTTTTTTTTGTGCATTTTGCCATTTTATCGTTTTTCTACAAGAGGAAAACAAATCCTTTGATAAAAATATTAAATTGTTGGGGGTTTTCAGGCGAAAACAAAAAGTGACAGGACATTACGCAATCAAGTGTGAACACAAAGAGAGTGTGCGGGGATGTCTGCTGTCAAAAGATGATTATAATATAATCGCGTCATAATGACGTTGAGGAAGATGGCAAGGAAAACATGAAATATCCATTAAAAACCACACAGACATGCATGTAGAGACTAAAGATGTGAATGAGAGCGAGATGAAGAGAAAGAGAGTGGCGGAGAAAACAAGGACATCCGCAATAAAAGTCATAATTTCTTTTTAAGAATTGATTGTTATTATTATGAAATCAAGCGTTATGCTTGTTGCCTTGCCAGAATTATTACACTAAATACTGCTTTGAGAAAATGGAACAGGTCACACGTCACAAAGGGCAACAACGAGAAGGAGAAATGAGACGTCATGTCAAAAACTTTCTTTGACTGACTGGACTGAGAATATCTGGCACAAGGCACTATAGTTAAGATATTGTGTAACTGGAAACTCTTTGGATTTGACGATTTAGTTACAAGATTAGAGTAAACTCTGTTGTGACACACTGGTTACGTTGATGCAAATTTGCAGAAGAACAATAAGATCCTCAGGGGCACGGGCAAATAAGCTGACATTGAAAGTTTTGGTTTCTAGCAACTTTTTTACTCCTCTAACTCCAACTGATTTCTCAATTACTTTACTACAAAATTCGCACGATTCGAATATAATGAATATTTACTGCAACTATTTAGCAATGAGTCTTTCCAAATCTGCAACAAATCTACTTTAATTTGTTATTTTTTGTTCACGGCTAGTCATTTCTACTGTACTTGCAACGAACTTCAAACTTATTTCAGTCATAGAACAACTATTCGTCATGCAGTTAGCTTTACATTCACACATGTATGAACTTTTTATACTACGCTGCTGATAGTTCCGAAGAAGAAAAAGTTGCTCATCATCATCATGTTTTTCCTAACTTGAAAATAAATTTTATAACCTTTCAAGCTGGCGGAATATTTTAGACGATAAGCTAAAAATGCAATATATTTTCATTAGCATGAAAAATGTAAAGGTCAGATCGCATGCCTCATCATTCTTGCGGAAAGGAAAACGAAAGCAAGTATCCTAGTCTCCCTACACAGCTACAGCAAACCGCGTGTAGATACATTGATTCCTAGGTATATTAATTTTATTGATTCTTTCAATATTTGTTCATTAATATATAATGTGTATACTTACTATGTAGGTATATCTAAAGGAAGCAATATTTGTGGATCCATATTACCCAGCATGTCATATCAAATATCACCCCAGAATATTATTATCGCAAAAAAATAGCGTTTCACGGTTAGGAGATTCTCGGCTATTTTAGTCATTTTCCCAAATATTATACTGTTATTAAGCATTATTAAAGTATTGTTATTAGTTTTCCCATCAAGCATTATTTATAGAAAGGCAGACACGTAGTAATTAAAGTTGCTCAGCTAGGTTTTATTACGTAATTTGTTTTAGAAATGCTATGCAACACTTGCTCCTGGGATGAACAACAAAATATGGATATGACCAAATGTCGTTCATATTAGGGAGTTCATCGAATCTTTTAAAATTGAAATATTAATTTACCTTTACGGAGATATATTTCACCTGCAGAGCTCATTCAAATTGTATCATGCATCTGGTCAATTCTGTGGTACAATCGAGTTCGTACTATTTGCAATTTGACTCTAATTAGTACCCATCCATGCACTACATGACACAAATGTATAGCAATTACTTTCATATTATTGAGCAATTTGATGCCTTTACAAACGAATGCTCCCTTTCTACTATGTAATAAAAATTCCGTTTAAGCCATTTTTTAGCCACAGCCGAAATCTAAAAGATAATATTCTCTTCTAGCAATTTATAACATCATGCATATTTCCCCCTGATTTCAATATTCATGGGTTACACTACACGGAAACTTTAATATCCCCTTATACTTCTTATAGATGGATGCAACCAATAATGTTTGTACACGAATAAAATATGTACTTTATTACATTATGTATCACACTCTGTTTGCTTTTATTCTCTTTATTCGCCAATTTCTATGCTCCGATCTCCTCCTTCACCTCAAAGGAAAAAATACATAATATGCGTGGTGATTCATAGCTCGCTTTCATTGAAGCATAACGAAACAAGGCTCACTTCTTGCTCCTCGTTCTCAAACTATATTGACGCAAACGTTTATGTTATATTTTTATCATTCATATATTATGTAGGTTATGTGATCTTCATGCATTTTTAAAGCAATGCCTTTCCCCAGAACGGGCGTTACAAACATACCGCCGCCACCACTAAACACACATGTCCCATTAGAGCTCACGACTCACTCCCTCAGTCAAGTGTAATGCTTGTTCAAATACTAATATAAATGTTTCAAGTCTTATTTTTGTTTTTCTTCTCATGTTTACTTCTTCTTCTCTGTTCCACAAACAAAGTACACAGAGAGCAAGTAATAACACAGTTCACATCCTGACCTCTTCTATCCTTCAAAGAAATATTCCACATTTTTCTTCCTCTGTGTGTGAAAATTGGAAGACCGCGTAGAGTAGAAAGGTCATACCACATCCATATCTTATGACATGATAGGCAGAAACATTATGCTTTTTTTGCTTATGCAATTGCTACACTCACGACGCTTCTTATCCTCCACTTTTCGTCTGTATGCGTGCGTCTCTATACTTATCAGTTTTTTAGTTTGGCATAATATTAGAATAGAATGTAGACGACATAAGCATGTACATTGCGTGCTGGTAAGTTTTCGGCAAGAAAAATATGTATACCAACTCAACTGAAAACAAGAACACATTCCACTCTTCATTCATTCATTCAACCAATCTTCATTCAAATTCCATTATTCATTGCGTGAAAATAATATATTTTTTCAGCTCCTTTTTCCCTGCGTGTTGTGTCATGTCATAAATAAATGTGTTTGGCAGACAGATACAGAGCAAAAGAATATACGCTTGGATGGATATTACGGATACAGATGGATGGAATTGCAGACAAGAGAAATACAAAATAATATATTTATTTCTGGCTTACCGTTACAATGCACGCCAATAACTTCCAGACGGTACGGTGTGGAAGGTGTGTTTGGTGGGATTGTCGGTGAAATATTTATTAGCCTACCATCAGGAGTGTATAGCTTGACTATATCACAGGGTCCTGCCTCAGCAGCTGCTCGGAACATATCTGCCAGTGAAAAACACCCACACAAACATAACACGTTATAAATTAAATCCATTTTATATATTTTTCAGAGAGTAAAACCGACTCTGAAAAGTCTAATGTTTGCTTTTCGACTCGAGCGAGGCTCACCTTTAACATCATCCGGTGGAGCATCAATAGGCACCAGTGCCGTGTCATGATGATTGTCTCCGCCAACGGTAAAGTATATCACGGAAATTTTATCGGACGAGAGTAAACCCTCTTCAGTAACACCTCCACCGCTACCGCTGGTTATTGACCCCACTTCCTTCGCTTTCACCTTCCCCGTTGTACTGGAGATGGTTGTCGCTTCTCCTTCCCCTTCCTGGTCCTCTTTGTTGTTAGGCGGGTCAGCCTCTTCACTCGCACTGCTTCCACCAGCCGAGGCCATACGCGCTGAACTTTCAAGTGTCGTGCTTGGCGACGACAACGACAACTCAACAACAAAGAAAATAAATTGTTGGCGAAAATTGATAGATAAACACACTTTTCTCTCTATCCCACTCTTCCAAATAATAAATGTCCACTTTTCTTCCTTTTCCTCTCAGAAGAAATATGTGAATTGTGAAAATAGCCTTCCTTTTTCCTCGGCCACAGAAAATTCGTCTTGCGCTGATGACAGTAATAATGGAAGAGAAGGAGAAGATTCTAGAAACGCTGGAGTCCCTATCTCTTCGTCATAATCATTTTTCTTGCTCAGTTTACACCACATTTTCTTTCCCATTTTTTTCTGTTCGTCCTTCTTTTTTTGCTAGTGAATTTTTTTCTTGTTTGTCCAGAAGACGTGTAGCTAAATCCCTGGGAAATCCTAAAAAACAAAAGATGAAAGGGCAATTTTAGTATGTTTTTTTTCTTAACAGGTGGTTTTCCTATGCCCGTGTTTGCTGTAAGCTAAAAACTATTATATTTCCCAGATGTGTCGTATCATCATCCCCCCACCATCGACTAAACATTGGGAAAAAATATCGATCCATGTTTTTGATCATCATTCTACAAGACAATTTATTTTTCCTCATTTTTCATCTATCTACCTACTTCAGAGACCTGAGTGCGACCCGAGGCAACTCGACTCGTGCTGCTGTAGTGGCAGCAGAGCGATATATAGTGATGCTGATGCTTGAAATTTGATGATGCAGTTTTTTTTTGTAAAAACAGTGGAGCGTTATTTTCTAGTTTCATAAGAAAACGCTGACGATATCGAATTTCAATAAGGATATTAGCAAGTTGTTTACGTAAAAAGATGACATTCAGGCTAAGGTGAGTCTCAAGTTGAGACTCTCAACTCACGGTCTACGGAGTCGTATTTGGATATGATGAATGATCTGTGAAAAGGATCAACGGGTTATAACGCTCAGAGTTCATGGTGTACTCGAAGATGTAACAGGGTACTGCGTAACATTTATTTTGTGAAACTAGAGTATTTCTAATGTTTTACGGAATCACGGTGGCTCGCGTCATAAGGATGATGCAATATATATACAGTGAAAACATGGAAGAACATGAATCATAGTTTAGATACACATAACTGATATATAACATTTTAACAATCAAAAAATTCAGTTATTGCAGCTACACTGTCTTTATTGTATGTTTGGTAAAAAATTCAAGAAAATCTTATTTTCCATTAGAATGTGTTTATGGCGTAATCTGGACCTTGAAACTGTAAAGTAAGTACATAGTTATATACAGCTGGATCTATACTATTAAACTGTAATCTGGAGAGTGGACACTTTCTAGACTGATGTACGGATACAATGTTGACCTTTAAAAGTTCTGCACAATTTTTGTTACTCAAATTTAAATTTCCATAAAGAAATGCATCTTATTCTTACCCGAAGCATTATGATCTGCTTTACAAACTTGTATTGTGTATATGTATTAGAACGGTAGCATTTCATACACAATTTGACCAGCTGCATAAGTGTTTCGTAACTTTCTTTATTTTTTCATCATCGCTTCTTATGTCATGTGCATTTAATATTTTCAGGTATACATCACTCTGCTCCCATTCGTTGTCTACTTTTCATTACACCACGTCTCAAAATCTCCTTTTTATAGCTTCTTATTGCCCTGCTATCATATACCCTTCATAAAGGTATAGATGTATGTCTCTATCCCCTATCAATTTTTTCGTTTTTCTCTGTTGCTCCAGTAATCTTGTAGTGATTCGGGGCAGAAGAAGGAGCACAGCAGAATAAGAAAACGAATTTGGCAAAGATTGTCTGAGAAAGTATGCCTTGCAGCCAGAGAAAACAAAGCAGAACATTCCACGTTCCATCTTCTTGAACCCTGTAGAAAGCAGCAGGAATAAATGCTACGCTGCTACCTTCACAAACAAATAGCCAACGCAACCAGGTAGACATGTAGGTAAAGCAATCAGGCATCACAGAGAGGCGAATCTTCAACATGCTTGTGCGGTTATATGCCACTTCTTGTCATTCTCCATTTCACTTCAAGTCTCCACGAACCAGAAAGTAAAACAAGAGGAAAAAGAGTGAAGAACGGGAAAAAGTATAAAAAATAAAAGCAGAACGGAGACACCGAGAAGAAAGAGAGGGCGAAAAAAAACTAGAGCTGTGATCTCTTTTCGCTTCTCTTTTCTCGTCGAATTATTTCCTCGTTTTTCTCTTTCCTCCTTCTTCTTCGTCGCTCAAATGCTTGCTAGTTGAATCCCTATTCCCTGCTTTAAAACAAAATATGACATGACAATAGCAGGAGAAGTACCTTCAAAGATGCTCCCTCTGTGTCTCTGCTGAATTTCACGGATTCTTTTCTCGTTCTAGTTGCTCCGTAATATTCTCTTTTTTACGGGGGAGATGGTCGATGATGATATGAAGCAAGAGATACGATACGAGAGACGACGATTAGGGATATATGTATGTACTTTTTTATTTTTCCCTTGCCTCTATTTTTCCCGCGTGTGTCTGAAGTCTGAACATCTATGTTCAGTTGAGGAGACAGACAGAGAGAAAGAGAGAGAGAAAGAGAGAAAAAAAGAGACACGAAAGAGAATTATGTTTTCTTGGGGACTTTATGAACAGAACGTGTGTTCAAAGTAGAAAAAATATACTCAAGAAGCCCTACATCTTTATAAAAGAAGCCATAGAGAGCAAAAAGGTTACCCGAAATGAGTTCTCGGGGTACCAAAATAGAAGGGACAAAGCAGTATGACTCTCCATAAGACACACACACTCATGAACATCAGGACACTTGACACATCCGCAAATGATTACAAAACATTCCCAACATTATTCCAAATCTGGTAAATATTTTGTTTTATGGAAGGAATTTCTGGTTACGATTATACATGCCCAAATAGCTTTCACAATGGTTCTTACATTAAGCACAACATTTCAAAATAGTTTGCCCCTAATTACGGTTCCATTCAATATCGACGAAGCAATAAATCTAATTTCAAGGAATGACAAAGTATTCTAGATTTCGACATTAATTTCATCATCAATAAAACAAATCTGCATATGATATGCACTTTAAAATCAGTTTTATCAACGGAGAAAGCGCATCAACCTATGCAATTTGTGTAAACTGTATTAACTTCTTATATTTTCCAAATGCTCATTTCCTTCATTTGGAATCTATATTTTTTCCATTTTTATAACTACAGCAACGTGAATATATCAACATCATGTTTACCAAGAAGATTAATTTTTACATTCCACTTTAGCGAATGCCACGCAAACAAACAATAAGTCTGGCAATATTATTCTGGTGCATCATATATCCACCCTCAAACCTGGCTTATTTAGCGAAATTGCAAATATACACACTATAAAAATATGTATCACGTTACACTCCTCACAAATATAAATTCCCTATACACAACAACGACCAAAATATGCCTGTTTATTTTTCTTCCTGTTTTCCAGAATGATTTATTGCCAAAGCGGAAAATAGAGCTTCTTCTCAGAACAACGAAGAATGAAACGGAATGACACAGACAAGTAAATTGAGAAATAAACCGTTTTTTCTCCCTTGCTCACTTTCCTTCGGGTTCATTTTGTGAATCAAATGGCGATGAATCTTATGGTGGCCCACTACATTATTCTCTGTTTTGTATCTTTACGCCATGCCAGCATTCATATATTTATTCCCAAATGAGCTCCCGGAAAATATTTAGGGACCACCAAAGGATCACACCGCCAACCAAATAAAATGGAAGGAAGTTTGCCGTTTTGTTTTGATTTCGAATACTTTTTTTTAAATCAGAGTAAAAAATTCATTGTTCTCATGGAAAGGAAAGCTATCACTCGTTCCGGAATTTCTATTGGATTTTGTAAGGAGACACCCACTCATTGCTTTGTAGAAGTCATGCAAAGTCCGACAAATAATCCTTTTATTTATTTTGCAAAATTTCTTTGTATTTTTTTTATTCGGAACTAAATCCGCTATTCGGAATAATACGATTTTATTCCCTTTTTATTGCTCTGTTTAGAATAATAAGGATTAGATAATACATATTAAAAACTAAATATTATACGCATGAGTTGAGTTGTGCTTTCTGTTTTCCCGTCTTCTCGTATTACGTTTTATTATTACATGGGCGGTTTTTCATCTCTTTTTAAATGTATTCTTTATCCATACCATTCCAGAGAAAGAAAAATCCATTAAATTAGGCGCACTCAAGGGGAAATAAGTCCGCATATATAGTATTTTCGTTTGAGTGAAGCTTCTTATTTTTATTCTTCTTGGTGGATTTTTTATGAATTACTACAAAAATAGGGGAGTTGGGGAAATGGAAAAGGGATCGGCACGTCATAAGAGTGTACATATATTCTCAACGTAAATAAGCACACAATACTAGCGTTTAAGTGGGTAAATAGAACTTTTTTTTCGGAATATAAAAGTGTGGGGAAAGGCGGAGAGAAAGCAAAAAATGCAATTTGAAACATCATATGGCTTGCGAGTTTATTACTGGCAGAGTTTGGTTGGATTTGCGCTTTGTACTTGTTGTGCTGTGTAAGGGAGAGGAAGATAATAAAGAAGGGAAACAGTTAGTCATAGGAAATGTACACTTAATATTACTCACTCAAGTTACATATTTTTTATATTGTAGGGATGATATGATGTAATGGTGGCATATGAATTCAATAACATGGTTTTTTCTCTCTTTTTGCGTATTTTTCCATCCTCTGTGAAGTGTGTTTATTCATCATAATAATATTTAATATGATTCGCAGTGACGCATGACGTCGTTTTAAGACGTAGCGGAAGAAGTGAAAGGGAAAAGCTCTGTTGGTTCTGGGAAATTGAGGTTCTTGGAAAAACCTCAGAAACCACGAAGACCCGATATAAAACAAAACATTTCTTCGGAACATTAGATTCTTAAAGTATAAGTTTCCCTGAATCAGGAATGAAGAGATTCGCACTCACAAAATTACAATTTAAAAAATGAGAGCATCCTAACATCATTAATCATTAATTATCATTCTTAGCTAGGTAGTATTTACCATTTAATGTCAAGTTTATAAAAAATTGACTATTCTTATTTCCAAATACTTGCTTTAAAAATTAGCGTGGGGTACAACACTTTTTGGGATACTTTCCTTATACCTGGCCGATGATGGTAAAGAAAGGGAAAGATTTTTTGAGGACAATTAAATGTCATAAATGCAATGGAAATGGTATGTTGTACGTATTGCATATTCAATAATATTGAACAAAATAAATGCATAAGGCTGGAGGTAAATTCACAAGTATATTTATTAAAGGGGCTTTTAATATTTCTTAAGCAAATGACAAGAGGAGCAAGGAGAAAAATTCAAAAGAAAGCCATTAATATTTCTTATAAAAAAGGCAGACAAGAGAAAGTGAAGTGGATAGGGTTTCCCTTTCTATTTAATATCCACAAGAGAAAAATAATAATAATAATAATTCATTTTATTGCATAATATTGGGATCATCCATAAGTTACGTGATGCCCCAAACAAAATCCTCATATTAAAAAAATCATAGCGTCACTCACTCATGAGTCATATCACGTATCAGCAATTTGTAAACAGCAATGTTTCCACGGAAAAAACTACACATTTCCGATATGTTTCACAATCACAAAGCGCAGCAAGGCTGCATAGACCATAAACCCTTTCGTTTACATTTTTATCGGGGATCGTGTGTGTACTTAACATTCAAATGATTATGCAACCGACAAACCACGGACTACCGATACCAACCTAAACAGCGGGCACACTGTTTTGAATACAAAATTACATTCCCACCCAACAGCAAAAGGTGAGGCGGTTCCTCTTCCTCACATATAAATTTTCTATCATCATCGACTTTCTGGTGTTATGCATGTAAAAACATTCACATTTCACACAGAAATCGTGCATGCCAACACGCTTCACTGAATACAACTTTCGCTCTTTTGCATCCCATCATCACATCCATCCATACAAACTCAACATGCGCGTATGTTTGCTGTTTTTTTCTGGAAGATTTTTTATTTTATTTTTTATTTTTCGCTTTCTCGTCCATCCACTTACACTTTTCCCTCGTAAACATGCATGCCGACACTTTTCAATACCAACAAAACACCTCTCTACACCTACACGTTCCTTTTTTCTCCCTCCTGAGGAGTTAAACTCGAAACGAAGAAATCCTGAAATTCCCCAGAATTTCTTTTTGCGATTGAAAGTAGTTTTCTCTGTCCAACTGTCTGTTATTGAGAAAGCTTAGCTGAGTTTTGAGGTGCGATTTCTTCAGTGATGCCATGTTGATATGTATATGAATGCACAAAGGCGCTTTTCTACTTTCTTCTATTTTTTCTTGCTAAAAAGTTGAAATTCGATATAGGCATCTAGGTAGAGATATGTTGATAAGAAGTATTTACACATTGTAAGTGTAGGAATAAAATGCATGTTACAACTTATCTCTTTCCATCTTCTTACCTGTGTTCGCTTAACTTTCTATTTGCTCCTTTTAACTAGACAAACACTTTCTCAAAGTCTGTTAAAGAGTGTGTGTGGGGGACTGTGTATGTATACTCCAACTTTTTTTTTACATGAAAACAGCAATCTTGAATATGTATATATACATACCTATATATAAAGTGCATGCATACATGTTGATATAATTCGTCCTCGTTTCGTCATGATGAGTTGTTGTTTGCTGTTTTCTGTTGTTGTTGAAGAATAATTCAACGAATTCACTCATGTATTCATTTATAATGCATGTATATATCATCACTTACTCTACTACCACTCCATACATGGTAACTTGACTTGATTTTTCCAATTTTTAGGTTCCAACTTCAGAATAAGAAGGCAGTTAAATATTCACATACTGTATTGTTTACAAATGCGCAGCATGAACTTTTTTTGCATCACTAAATATTTGTTACCACAATTACATTAGTACTTATTTGTAAGCAAAGAAACCACAAACCAAAGTACAATATATTGTTAGATAGGAAATGGTTCGCCAAATTAGCAGAAAAGATAAAGGTAATTTATGATTTATTTGTTTACTTGATGCACTCACATCTTGCTAACTCAAAGCAAAATCGTAACTATGGACAGCGCGACAGAAGAGGTGAAAATCTTTGAGAAATCAGTACCCGATAAATGCAATGATTTAATGAAACAATTTGACGTACTCTACATATGTGTTTTACTTATTTTAATTGTTTACTACTTCTTTTATATAGTTTCGTTACTAATAATAATACATTGATCAATGATATTTTTCGCCTGTTCATACAACGTGCAACGATTTCCAAATTGTCAAATTTCAAAACTTTTTCGCGCAACATTTTCCTAGATCCTGTCATAATCATCCGTGTTCTAAAAATACTCGACCCACTTTATTTTCGATGTAAAAGTATCAACTCCTACTCATTTTTATTCATACGAAGAGACAGGAGACATCTCGACGTATAACTATTTGATACCAACTGATTGGAGGGGTGCCGTTGATGCGTTTTGACATTCTCCATGGTAGATTGTTTCACCTTCTTCTTGTACACTTGTTTCAGTTTCATTTCTTAGCCCTCTCAATTTATGCATTCTCATTTCTCCTTGTTTATCCACAAATCTGGCTCGCCGCTTTCTTCTAAAAAAAGACTTTCTCGGTTTATTTTTAGATATTACCACCAGTGGACTGGCACTGGACCTTGACTCAAGTTATTCTCTCTCCTATTCTTATTCGTCCTTCTAACTTTCCCGAAGGGTCGGTTCAGTTGGTCGTTCTGTTCCACAGTTGTAAATTATGAGTTTCATGATGCGATATGACGTGACTATGCAGCTACCTACCTTCCTACGCCTCTAAAAACTAAAGTTCACTTTATCCAACATCCACTCCCACCACCCAACCTATCATACTCCATCATACTCTTGTGTACACACTCTTTTCTCTATCTCATTTTTACTTTCTCCCATAAAAACCACACTTTTAACGAATCTGCTGCTCCTGTCTTTTTCCATTTCAAATCCCATTTTTTATTCCAACCAAAACCCAGCAACTGCAACATAGTTGGCTACGCTGATGACGATTTTCTTTTCGTAATTTTTTATTTTCGTTTCTTTTCTCTTTTTTCAGAAAAAAAAACATTTATCGCCGTTTCCCTCAATATATCATCATCCCCTTATTCATGTCGACATATTCCATCAACCTTGCTTACCACCTGCCGTCACCTCACCTTCATCATCGCATCATTTTTACTCATTTTCAACCAATACGTTTACATATATAACGAACCAGCATTCAAGTAACATATTTTTCCCAAAGAAAAATAGCCAACCTAAAGCGAAACCGAAAAAAGCTGAAATGGAACCTTCTATTCATGTCATTCACACGCACACACGTACATACACACAAATGTCGTGGTGGTGGTAATAAAAAAGGAAAGCCAACAACCAAAGCGAAAACACTTTTCTTCTTCGACTTTCTCCAATCCACCGAAAATCTACGATGGAATCATAACACTAACAAATGAAAGTAGGTAGGTATATAATCTCATAAATACTTTTACCAGCTTGTCTTCCCTCATGGATGTATACGTATGAGTGAGGTGGTTTAGGAAAAAGCTATTTGTGTTTTGTGGAGGTAGGTGCCTATTACCCAGTTAAAATGCTGGTATAAAAGTGTGTACATGTACTACAAACAACAAACAAACATCAATAATAACAGCAAAGCGTACAACCTACTACTGTGTAATAATCATACCGACGGAAAATGAACATATCAGGAAATTGTTCGTCATTTTCACTGCACTGCATTTACAACAATAACAGCAATAAGAGCAAGAGCCTGGTTGTAAAATGCATGCACTTTCTCTGGGGCTGTTCATATCGCAAGTAATGAGAACAAAAAATAGGTCCCTACTTATAATTTTGCGCTTCGGAACTCTGACAACTTTTTGTATTGAGCTAGAGAGGTGCGGGACGGGATACTATGATGTGAAAATGTTATTTGCAAATGACCCCGCTATTTGACAAGGGTAAAGAAAAAGTGAAGTCATCTTTTCTTCTCTCTGTGTGTTTGTGTAGTAAAAATGTACGAAAGATAGGTAATGGTTATAATAACAATAAAAGTTACACGTCAAAAATTGCAACAATAAAAAAGCGACGACGAAAACAGTAGAATGGCTTGTTGGATCGTTGCATAGGTAGTATATTTATGAATTCGTAAAAATAGTAACTTTTGTCGTCTTCTCTCGGATTGGATAATACGGTATACCGACAACGTATGTGGATAATATACGCTGATGATAAAAGGCCTGAAGGAGGAAAGAAGAAAGGAAGGGGATGCCATTACCATTTAATACACAAATCAGAAAAAATGAAAAGAAAATAGACTCCAAATATTTTTTTGGTGAAAGTTGAAAAGAAATGGGGGAGAATGCTTCTCTCTACATGATAATGTGATGCCCTAGTAGAGGATACAAACTAAACCAAACCACCGCTGAACATGACTGACATGACCATCGTCATCATTTTCACACATGGAGGAAAATGGAATAATGGAAATTGTAAACAAAAACATGGGTTTTTATGATGGCAGTGGTTGGTGATGGTTCCAAGCGAAATGAAATACTGTAGCCCACAATACACATTTTGGAGGAGTGATATTTCCTTCACGATGATGCATGATGGGTTTGTATAATAAAAGCAATATTTCTTCTATTTTTTTTAAAAGAAAGAGGAAGAAAGCCCGGCACATTTTCTATTCTTTTCGAGTGTTTTATTTTGCTGGTGTTGTTGTAGTCAGGTGCGAGGGAGTGAAGGAGCGAGCCGTGAACAACGACCAAACTTTATTCATGAAAACTTGCTTTCTCTCTCGCCGTAGAGCAAAGAAAAAAACTGGTAACCGTTACAGGAACAAGGGATAATGGAGGCACGGGCATATATCGAGGAGAAGTTTATGCTCCTGGCTTGGTTGAGTAGAATGATGAATGGTGATGACTCACACATTCACATTGTGGAGAAAAAATGCAGAATAAAGATTATCCATAAACTGAATGGGGTAAAGTAGCGAAATTAATATTTATTACTACCGGAATACCGAAACAGTTATAGACAAACAAGTGTACAGAATAAATTCATAGCGTACTTGGTATGTATTTTATAAATATTTGCGCTGCTTAAGCAGGTGGCAGAGGTGAATGGGATTTGTACATATTATTCGGTTTTAGGCATGCATACACTTCGTTCTTAGCCGATACTGATGAGATAGGAACGGTATTCGACGTTTCCAAACTTAAGGCTCAGTCAGCTTTTTTCTTAAGGTTGACAGGGTCCATTCAGCCAAATTCTGTTATTTTGTCTCGGATATATGCATGTATACAATACACTACGTGTGTAGGAGTAAGAAATTTGACCAGACCAGATATTTAGCATTATAATATTTTTCATGAAAGAAAGTGGATATAAACTTGGAAAAGTGCTCCCGGTGCTGCTGGTTGGTTGACAGCTTTGTTGTTCTGTGCACCAACGGTAGTGGTCCCGTTTTTTATGTTTTCTTATTGCATCCTATATAACCATAATACTTACACTTTGTCCCAGAACCAAGAGATCACTCGTTTTTTCACCATAACTCCAACACGAAACGAGGCAGCGGCTTGATATTATGCAAATGTGATATACTAGTGACAAGGTATTTATGGTATATCACATTTGGATATATCTCATTTCTATATGCTGTTTACGAGAAACACGTGAAATTTGGGTGTCCCAGAACCAAGAGATCACCTATTTTCTGAGATGTTTTTCGCGATTAAAAGACACAATACGATAGTGTAATACTGAGAATAGTGATTTTTAGCTTAAATAACTTCAATCCAAATGATTTTTTATCATACCACTCATTTTTGTAAAATTTAGGAAAAAGTCATTTACACGGGAAAATTGGTCTGTTGATACATGCGCCCCTCCACGACACCCAGGTCGTCCAATCTTTGAAAATTATAGCTTATTGAAATCTACGGATCTTATTTGTTATATATATTCTTGATCTGTCTTCCTGGAAATCTGTAATTGTAATAGTTTCACAAGTGTAAGAAGAATCAATACAGTGTCCATTTAAAATTCATTAGATTCTGACCACTAACGTTGTGAGCTTGCACTGGCAAAAATGTGTGTCAGCAAGGTTCACTAGATACATGATTTTAGGACACCCCAACTCACTTCTTCAAAATAGGAAGCAACCTGTAAAGATTGGATGACATGAGTGTCGTGAAGGGGCATATGTATCAACAGACCAAATTTCCCGTGTAAATGACTTTTTCCTAAATTTTACAAAAATGAGTGGTATGATGAAAAATCATTTGGATTGAAGTTATTTAAGCTAAAAATCACTATTCTCAGTATTACACTATCGTATTGTGTCTTTTAATCGCGAAAAACATCTCAGAAAATAGGTGATCTCTTGGTTCTGGGACACCCAAATTTCACGTGTTTCTCGTAAACAGCATATAGAAATGAGATATATCCAAATGTGATATACCATAAATACCTTGTCACTAGTATATCACATTTGCATAATATCAAGCCGCTGCCTCGTTTCGTGTTGGAGTTATGGTGAAAAAACGAATGATCTCTTGGTTCTGGGACAAAGTGTATATACAGTGTGTGTGTACATGGTGTCCGTCCTTTTAACTCTTTCACTCATGCTTACCCACTCCACTTTAGTTATTTTTTCCTGCCATTCTACATACGCAGGTGGCAGGGTGGGTAGGAGGACAGGTAGAAGAGTGAGAGGAGAAAATGGAAAATGTGGAAAAGAAAGAAAAAGAGAAGAAGGATCGATTTCCATCCGACAACCAGCAACCATAACACAGCAGAGCAAACACCATGGAATCTGCTCACCGTTCGCTGATCCTTTCTCCTTCTTTTCCTTCTTGTGAAAGTAGTAGCGTTAGTGGTGGTAGTAAAATGTAACAGACTTGTAGTTGTAGTAGTCATAGCAGTGGAATGAATTTGCTCAAAAGAGGAAGGGCATTATGCAGCATATACTATAAAGCAGTAGCGCATATAATAAAAATTGTAGTAAAAGATTGTGAACATGCATATTATTATAACGGAGACGAGAATGAACTCCGTCAAAGGCTATACAGACGTGTCATACAAAGGCACTACTCTATAGTGAGTGCAGTAGTAGTAGTGGCGTTATATGTACTAGAGCTTGTACTACGTCCCGGTAATTTCACTTTCTCTTCCGTAGTATCAGAGAAAGGAGTATGTAATAAAGTGAAAGTCAAACCAGACACGAGATTGGTTTAAATGCTAAAATGCTTTGCCGTGTTGCGAAAGAAAGATGATGGAAGGAAGAAGGAAAGGAACACACTGCTTTTCTTACATTTTTTGCAGACTTGCTTCTTACACAAAAGAAGAAAAAGTGAGATGTAGACACACACATACACAAATATATTTATAGGTGGTAAAAATAGAAAGCTCTTTCTCAGGAAGTAAAGTAAACTATAATGCTTCTTCTTTTCTCCTCTCTGCTACCTGAAAAAATAATGTGGATGGATGGATAGTGTACAGAAAGGAAGAAGAGAGGAAGTTTGTACATTGCACTTTTATTCGTCGTTAACTTCCTACTTTACATTTACTCACGTGTAAGTGATATGTATACGCAACGCATTCACTCACAATGAAAGTGGACATAAAAACTATCTCAAACGCCAAAACGACAATGTGGAAGAAAATATATTATTATTATGTAAATGTGACTATTATTGCCTACTTTTTGCATTTTTCGTCATTAGCATATCCTCATCCTTTTCCTGAGAGGAGCAAGCAATGCATTTCGTAAGACTACAAATGAATATTTATTATGTACATATGCGCAACTTGGATTCCACATTGCATATTGTATTGCGTGATGGTCCAGTGTTCTGGTCAGTTAGCCGATGATCTGGAGCTCCAGAATCTGGAGCTGGAGTTTCCGTCCTTCATTCTTGTTCTTTTGGCTGACTGAGTACGGAGTACTGCACGGTTTTGTTACAAAACTTTTTTATGTCAAGTGTTAACTGTTCAGTTTATGGGTGGATGGATAATAATTGTTCGAAAACCATTATTTTTTAAATTAATGACTTAAATTGACGCCGTCTTCTTATTTTCAGATTTCGACTACGTTAGCACCTGTGGATTTCCTGGCGACTTTAGTGAGCTAGATTTGGCATTCGACCAATTAATTTGATAATCTTGTGTTTCCGTAATTTGTGAAGGTAATTAACTAGCTATTAATGTTAATTGAAAAGATACCTATGTTTTTTAAAAATAAATTGATGGTAAATGTAATTAATAACGATAATTAATCTCATTTTTTGCAGTGTCATGTCATCGCCTATCCCTTCAACAAGCCAAGCTTGCAGTGGAGGAGGAGCTGCGGGAGGAGGTGATGGTGGCGAGGGCGGTGCTGGTGCCGGCGATGGGTCAAAAGGCAAGTTTAATCGAGCTCGGAGACAGCAAGCCGCTCAACGGCAATCCTCTGCCGTTCAGCTTCAGCTGAAAGTGATTCGGAAGGCGTTGGAACGACTGATGCAAGAACGGGAGGAAATGGGGGACATAAGGTCCGACTTGCGGAAGGCTCTTCGCGATCTGGTACAGTGAATTGTTTTATTCATTACGTCATATTATTAAGTATAATGCGTGTTAATGAAATCCATGTGGTAGCAATTATAGGAAGTTTTCAATTTTTTTATCTGCAGGAAAATGAGATTGCAAAAGTTCAAAAGATGCAGGAAATTGGACTGAGTGCCTGTGACTTCCAACACGGACGACCTTACAATGACTCCATCGACGTTCCTTTGGCTTTGGAAGATGGCAAGCAGAAACCGAGCCCTAGCGCAGCTGCTATTGACAATGACAATTCTGGTGGCGTAGATTAATTGGCTGGCTTATTTAGCAGACATTCGGCTCAAGATGTCTATGCTTATGATATTGTGGCTTAACCTGCTAGGTTTTCAATTATTTTTAATGTTAAATTTTTTTAAAAGAAATAAATGACGTACCAGCAATTAAATAATATAAAATTTTCGTACATGTAAAATAATGAATGTGCATTGAAAAGAAGACTGGGATGGAGGTGGATGATGAAAATGTATGTTCATAATTTTCTCTCCGGCTGCCTTTTCATCAAATTCATCTTGCTTTGTTTATTGAGCGGTGGGATAGGATTGTGTGATGGTGGTGACCAATGGTAAGGATAAGTAGTGAAAAGGGAACCGGGGAAAAGATTCGGCTAGTTTGTTAATCAGTGTGTCTGGGTTGGGTTAGGTAGAGATGAGAAGTTTGCCGGCGATGTCTGATGATGTGTATATCGTGTGCCTGCGAAGTGTTGAAAGTCTGAGAGAGACTTGAATCATCAAAGAGACTCATTAGAACAGCTAATAAGATTCTCGTTTCCACTCTCACCGCTTAATATCTATTAATGTACAGCGTCTTGTCGTAATACATAAGCTACACACTAATGAGCTGTTAACTATTCATTCCTGAGTACGCTAGTGCATATTATATAGTTTTTAAGCTGTTTGCTGTTTTCCATTTGCGTGATTAATAATCGCTGATTAGATGTGTATAGGACAAGTGACGCATGCCGTCGTTGTTGCCTGGATCCACCTGGTACACCTGCATACGCATTCTTGAAAGATTATCTTCTCAAGATGAAATCGAAAGCTCATGAGTAGGTTAAATATTCAGAATAATTTATTCTAAACATGGATTAGGATTGACATTGAAAGGAGTTCAAAAAACAGAAATATCGTTTTCTTTGTTTTTGCCGATTAATTAATGGAGGATAGTTTTGGTGATCATTATAAAACTAGTCGTTCATTGGGACTTATTTAGATCTTTAATTTGGCCTAAACATGTAAACACTCATTATATACCTCTACATTTATGCGAGCAACATTTCGATGCCCAAATTTTGTCATTAGCCAGTTACAAGAAAGTCTATTTATCAGATTAGCTCTCTAGGAATATTTACAAACATGTACCAGCAATTAATTATGGAGATCAACTTATGAAACGGAAAATTTTATCAGGAGCTTTTAAAGTTATTTTGTTCTGAAATTGGAATTCTACTATCTACAATCTGTATCAATGTATATGGAGTTGTTTAGAATGAGACAAAAAAGTTTCTCGTAGAACTCAGTTTTAATTAACTCAACTAACCAAAGCGAACAGTGTTGTACATTTTTAACTTTCCCATCAAATATGGCATGCGTTTATAACCCTGAAGGTACTTCACCTCACATCGTTCCCTTGAGGACAAGGCATTCAACAGCAAGTAGCATTACGGCAAGGTTGGGAATTGGGAACTACTGACCTTCAACCTTTCAATTTTATTGATCTGTTTTGACAAGAGTATCAAATACATAGTACTGTAGTATAAATATAGATTATCTATCAGATAATAAACAAAGCATTATTCAGCGTTTATAGATTCACAAGCAGTCATTGAAGTGTCTGCTAACTATCCCTAAACTTCAAATGTTAGTACCCTATTTAAGCAACAAACATTCACAAGGTAAACATGTATTTACTTACAGGCATAGTTAGGTGTAACACAATAGCAATCCAAAGCGATTAAAATCAAGTAAGCCTAATTCCATCTTTTTCGGTAAACTTTTAATCTTTTTGATTTTGGTTTTACAGATAGTAGTGTGCTTGATTGCACAACAGTTTATTACCGAAGTGGTAATTGCATGTTATTCGATGATTTCAGTACAAAAAAACAACAACATAATATGTACTTTCAACTTTCATGGCCACATGCGTGAAGCGAAATGTATCGTTAGTTTTTGTCTTGTTGTAAGTTCAATGTTTAGATACATTTTATTTGGCATTATGACTAGTTTTTATATTTGCAGCATATTGGCCAATGCCAATTAGGAATAGGAGTTTATTTAATGCAGGAAAGTTAATTAAGCGCTTAAAAACAATTACTTACTACTCAGTGCAATTATGTATTCATAACCTTTTTAATAAGTAAGGTGAAATGAGTTATATAAGCCATGACTAAAAACCTAATTTTGTTTAACACGCATAATTACTATTCGATTAAATTGTCCTAATTTTTCTTTAATATGTAACTAACTGTACATTGTCGAGGAAATTGGATGTTGTTCTGCAATAACAGTACAGTCATTAACTTTATCATGGATCAATGAATCACTGTCGTTCACGTCCATAATATTTTTTTATTGAAGAAAGTATTTAATTACATGCATGTAATGGAAAAAGAAAGTTATGTAGGTAAATACTTGTTACATAAAAATCAGTTATAAGAGCAATTTGAGACTGATCGTAAACGACAAATCAGTAATAAATACTTCGACCATATTAATTTGAACAAATAAAAATAGTCACACTGGAACGACTACGGTCCATGGTGGAATAATGAAATGAGACGAAAATTGATTTGGATCAGGAATGTTACGTCGTCATGAGTATGATTAAACTCATTATTATGGCTTTATCTATGGAAAACTTCTTGTATAAAAGACTGAGAAAAACTGATGAACATGTTGAGTGACTGTTCCCTGCTTCTGTCTTCTTTATTGTACATCTCGGTCCTCGTCAAATCTTATGTCATCAAGTCATCATTTCATCAACTAGGCAAGGACCTTGCCGCAAGGTAAGGTGAAAAGATGAAAAACGTACATAGAAAATTAACATGTATTCCAACCTTCGGTCAATCTTTCATTAAATTACATATTACCTAAAATATTTGTTGAAATCCTCAGGGGGTAAAATCTAGAACAAGTTACTAGCCTTGATAAGACCAAAATTCATTTGGCCACTTTCTCTATCCCGTCTACCGTCTCCGCTATCTCACAGCTTTGAGGTATTCTCATTGTGTCAACATCATTATTTCACGGTTCACCTTGATTTTTCAAATAGTTATTGGCGACATTTTAAAGCTAAAGTTAATTGTAATTCCCGAGTCAGATTTATCAGTTTGTCTCCCTATGTTCTCTTTTGTTTCTCATCACGACACGTTCATGTTATATAATCGTGCACCTAAAACCGGAAACAAGGTTGATAAATGTACCTACGTACTATTGTTATACGCATACCACACCACACCAGTATATCATTACTGAACATGCATAAACCTTAAATAAACATAATCTTTTAAACAAGCACATTCCTCCTCCCTGCTCCTCGTATTTCGTTTAAAGAAGACATCAAAAAGAAAAACCTCACATTTTCCTTTGACTCACTTTTGACTTTGTTTGACCCGGTTTTTACATGGTTGGTTACATACATGGACAGTTATGTACTTAGTTTTGGTCATGCTTACGTTACTAATGTACGTACGTTACGTATGTACGTAATGTACTTTTCCCCATTCCCATACAGCCAAGCTGTCGGAGGGAACAATAAGAAAGTAAATATATCCAGATATATAGCGTAGCGTACTCCAGTTGTAATCAATGCTGTGTCGGTGGTTGGTGCTGATGACGCACACCAGAAGAGCCTAGTGGTAGTAGCACAACCGCCACTCATTTTCTCCTGCCATTTGCCTGTTTCTAATAATTTAATCATGGTTTTGTTTAACTTTCTCTCTCCCTTTCCTTTTCGGTTGGCTATATTTATATCTCTCGCCGCTATATATACACGTCGGCAGAGTCGACGAGTGACTGGACTTATGAGCTGAGCAGAGGTATATGTATGTATATAACGAATAACCCAGGTGATTAGAGATTCTGGCTTGGTTGGCTTCCACCGCCATAGAGCTCTCCTCTCTCTTTCTCTCGTTGTCGTGTGCTACCTTCATTTTAGTTCGCTTTTTGGGAGTGAGCGAGCACAGCCTACCAACTTTACCCGGTATATCATTGCTCATTTTCCTTTTGTTTTCCTTTTCTCCTTTACAATTACTACTACTATATTATACTTGTGTTGTACAACATTTTGTGCATGCGAGTGCCACGTAATAGGACTCGAATGCCGTTATTTGCTGTTCCAGCTTTATTCAAGAGTTCCTCGTTTTTCACTTCTACTACTTCTCCAGCCACTACTACAACTCGAGTTTGATGTATGATGATGACAAAAAGCACGGGAAAGCGGTAACTCCTTTTCTCTCTCTGATTATTTTGTTGGAGGAACTCCATTTATTTATCGAACGTGTGCGGCACTAACAGTAAATAACACAAATTCAACCGCTCTCTCTCAGCTTTTATCATACTACAACAGGAGTAGTAGTAGTAGTGGAAAAAGCGAGTTGCATCGGATTATTGCATATTTGCCTTTTCCCTTTTTGTTAAATATCAGCCTATTACGGTTAGAACAGCTTGCATAGCGGCGGCAAGTGGCGGCACCATCCCAATAAAACACGATAGCTCTCTACTCTCTGCTCCTGTTATACTTATTTAGAATTTGTTTTTAGTTTTGAAGAAGTGAGTACGATTAGTCCGTTCGTGTCCACCAAACCTTGCTAACATTATCGCCACCACACCTTTCCATTCCCACTACTGATCGTCATCACAATCATCATCATCCTTCGCTGTTATATGGATACGTCGCTTCGTTAGCAGCAGCAAGATGAAAATTTCTATTGACTTCAGTAAAGTAGTGGCATATAGAAGTTTGGAGAATAAAAGAGAAAAGGAATTCAGGCTATAATGGACAAATGAACATGAAAAAGGTAAACAATAGGAAGGGGAGAGAGAGAGGAAGAGAAATCAGCTAGCATCATCATATCATCAGTTAAGTTCGTTTGTGCAAGCAAATACACCGGATATGTAGAACATGAGCCGTTCAAACAAAAAAGTAGGTGTGTGCTGAATATTATGACAGTATAAAATAGTGCAATTTCTTACAGGATATGTACATGTATTATGTATATTTTTATGAAGGTGATGATGATGACGATGAAGGAATACTCAATTGTCTATACTAGTAGTAGTGAGCGGCAAGTAAATCTAATAACGCATGTCGAAGGGTCCACTTTTTACAATTTGTTGTGGAAGAAAAATATGAACAAAAATGGACAAAGACAGCAGCAAGAACTTATTTGGATTAAAATATTCTGTACATCCAAAAATGGCAAAAAAAACCTTTGTGGGCAATTTGGGAAAATTCCATTGTGGACGGATTGCTGGATCGGGTACTGATTAGAACGAACTGCTGCTGCTATATTAAACTAGTTGTGGCTGGCAGACTGCGACATGGGGACAATTAGCTTGCTTTCTTTTTTATAGACCTTTTCCTGTTTGATAAGAATAAGAAAGAGTGCGGTTGTGGACAGCTGACGGACATGAGTAAAATTTTCAATAGGAATACATCCTAGAATTATACAAATAAAGGGAACGTATATAAAGGTACTTTTCTCGTCTTGGAAGGAAGTCTTAATGATCAAGTTGGCCATGAAGAAGTAGATACATATCGTCTGGAATGTGGCACGTGTAGCAATCAGAGATAAGATAAATCAAGCTGACTATCTCCTTCTGTCGTCCTCGTCGATATTAATAATATCAACCAAACATTCTTACCTTAGGACCCCGTTCAATATCTTAGGAATGTAAAACCCAACTGATGAAAATTATAGAAATAACCAGCCACTGCACTATTGCTGGCTGTGTTAGCAGACTGGACACGACAGAGATCGTTAGGTCTGTATCCGGTATTGCAATTTTATATCTACAGCTGTATCTGTAATAGTATTAACTTCTTCTTGTCGCACTATTTCGCTAGACCTGCGAAAATATCTGCCAAAAATTTAATATCGGCATACCCTAACTGGCATGAAGACAAAGAGTCGTCACATATTGAGCGTTATCGTATATATCAGCAGTCGGTCTGTTGAAACAGAACGAGAAAAACAGCAGCTGTTCCCGATCACTTTCTCCTCCCTTGCATTTTTTACGACTGTTCATCCATCTGAATTGTGTCCGTTTCAAAAGAGGAATGGAACGTGCTGTCGATATGCGTGGCGTCCGTACGTATACGGCACGAGCTACCTATATATCTACCTACGTGAAACAAACAACTGTGGATCAAGTAATGACTTTACTGAACCGATTCCAAAATCTTTTGTCTGCCGCTCGTGGTAAACGTTTTGGCACGATTTTTTTGGCCGCAGGAAACAACTACGTAGCTCAATAATTTTGCGCTGCATTTTACTAACATCCGAAACTGAAACGCAATGGAAACTACGAGTTCCAAAACTATCCTGTGCATGGAAATCGGCTTTTATGGTTTTGTGGGGTAAAATGAGAATTTGGAGTGAGAGAGTGCAATAGTGAAAATGTAAAGCAGATTGAGTGAATGAAGCATAATGAAGAGGAAGCGACAGGAACAAGAAGTGCTCTTGTTTTCCATTTTCACTCTTCAACAACAATATTCAAGCAAATCGAATGAGCCGTGCACTTCCACCACAACAGCCATTACTGTATCGGCACTTGACAAAGGAGACAGTAATGAGCAAACGATGCTGCTGAATCAACCAAACAGAATGAATCCAAGAAACATCTAACAAACTCCAAACAAACAAGAAGTGGCGGTAGAAAATGAAGGGAAATAGGGCAACATGTTCCTAAACAATACAGAAGTACTATATAATAATAATATCAATAGTACACATTATGTCGGAGCAAAACAAAAACGAAGAAAGTTTTCATTTTATAAATCAAACACGGAGCAATCCCCGCCTACACGCTATGCCAATTTAAACTCTCAGTTATCATCCATATAACGTGTACATAAACGTACATAAGTCCATAGTCCATAGTCCATACTCAGAAGTAAGTTATGAATGAACAGTTCCAAAACAAGTGGTTAGAAACAAGGCATATAATGATAGTCTATAATGAACGTCCCCTATTCTAATGCATGTTTATTTTCCAATTTTAACCACACATCACCAGCAACATCACTTTCACCTACATTCTCTACTAGAGACAGTATGGTCGTGGCTTTTCAACCATTGCGTTCAATTTCACAATTAAGCGTTCACATACTCCTGTCTTCACATTTCTCACAGTTTTTCTAGTGCAGTGCTTGTACACAGCAAACTGATACCATAGCGAGAGGAGAAAGAATGGAAGAGAGGACAAGAGAGGATCCCCTTTACCAGCTTTATTCCCTTGAGCAGTATTTATTCAGTATTTTCACTATTCACAAGAATCACAATCTCAGCAGCAGAGCAACACAATCAGCAGTAACTTTTAAGTATTGTAATACCATATCTATAGCGTTTAATGTTTGGGTATATATTATAAGAGAAACTATGAATATGCAGTTGAGTAACAACAGAATGGAGAAATGATGATAATGATGCGGCGGATCGGGGATGAGGATACCTACATAACAACCAACTGTATTTACGTTCCAAGTTCTACGTCATTATTATCCAATTCCCTTCCCGTCACCATGACGCACTTTTAAAAAGTCATTCTAAATTCCAACAAGCTTCCCTTTCTTCAGTTTTTTTGCTTTTTACGGATAATTACAGAAAAAGGCCAGAAGGGAAAAAGTTGCTTTTGATAATTAATTGTCTAAAAAGAATGTTGTGTTTCCTTTAAAATCTTGAAATCACGAATCAAATCCTGTCTCTCTAAACATGTAGCTACGTGAAATGAGGCGAGAGCGAAGCACACATGTAATATATATTATACTTTCTTACGCAAGTTCCAGGATGGCATGATGTTATTGTTCTCTTCAATTTTTTGTTTGAGTAACTCTTGAGTTTTCCATTGTTACGTTTTCTACTTCACTAAACAAACAAGGCTGTGCTGTTTCATCATCACCACACTTACATTAATGTGATGAAAATAAGTCAGATAAGAAAGATGTTTTCACAAAGCAACAGCATCTTTTGTTTTACATGTTTTACATCAGGCATATATAATATAATTTTGAAGAGGATTCTTCTCCTCATTCCTCGTCATCCTCATCTCGTTTTCAAGTGTGCCCACTAAAAACGCTCGCTGTTGGGCAATTTATGAGATGATCCTTTCTTCCTATATTTTTTACTGATGCTGATTAAAATTTTTAGGTAGGACGAGATACAAGCAAACTACGTCAAGGTAGGGAAAATGAAGAAAGCTTTCTCAAAAATCTATACGTAAAGTAAAAAATTATTAGTGAAAAATCCAGTATTTAGAAAATCAAGGAAGAGTGTCGATGTTTCATTCTCTACAATCTCTAATGTAGTACATTTCGCTTTAAGAAGTCAAACGAAGAAAGCTTGATCCATACTATGTACTCCACTCTGAGGAAATGTCAACTGATAAAGTAGGTACTCAAATTAATCATAAAACTTTTGGTATAAATTTTACTCCAAGTCTTCACTCTTCACCTCGACGTTTTTATAATGTAGAAACTTTTAATGAATGTTATCCATAATCATAATAGAAAAACCAATCTCTTCCAATCAAACTTAATAATTTCTTTTCATGCAAGTTGGTTGACGGGAAACAAGGAAAATTTAAATGAAAACATAATAATAATAACATAAAGTTGGCACCAGTGAAAGTGACACTTTTTTTACTAAATAATGTTATCTTATCTAAATAACATAATAAAACGAGTAGTATCAACTTTTACATTTCTTTTTGGTTCTTACTTCTGCTCTACTACTGACGTTGATCGTGATGGCTATGCAGCAACGCAGCGAAGAAAAAGGAGTAAATCGATGATGTTGATGACAACGATGACGGCAATGATCTCATATATCATCATCATGTTGTTCATCCCCTTCAGCAGAACAACACGAAAAAGTAAATACAATAACAAATATGTCTACATACATCTCTAATAATCCAGCACACTTTTGCCAGTTCTCTCCATGTGTGTGCAATTTCAAGCTGGGAGAAAGTAGAATAAGCAAAGTGGAGAAAATGATGAGATTTTCGCCATTGCAACAACAACTGCTTCGTATATAGAGTAATCTAATATCACAGTAGTAGTAACAGTCACAAACAGCAGCATATAGGAGAAACACACGAGCAGCTTCATTTCTTCCCTCCAACCAACATTATTCCGTGAGTTGCTGTAACAAAAGTCGGTAAAATAATAGCGAAACAGCTTTATTTCCTTTTTTCGTGGTATTATCATCGCCACTATCACCTTATCCTTTTCTCAACATCCTCTCCCGTCATCATATCCTCATTTTATTTTGCTTTTCTTTCCCATTTCTCCCTTCTCCTCGCACTCGCACAATCATCCTATAACATCAGCGTCAACATCTTCATTGCCGCGATGATAATAATAATATTGTTGTTAGCTATTATTAGCCCAAAAACTCATCATCGGCAATAGCAGAAAAGAAGAAAAAGGGAGGAAAAAATTCGGTTACGTACAGATATTCGCTATCATTGCCGTTTAACAGAAAAAAATACGAAATGATGTGGAGAAGAGTCTGCGAGCCAGATAGAGAGAAGTCTAAATGGGGAGAATGATAGAAGAACGAGAAAAATGTTTTTATTCTGTATGCAAAAAGAATAGGTTCTCTTGGTATAATTTGTATTAAGCTGAGGAAAGACTGCTACAAGGAATCAAAAAGAGAAAGGCAGACCGTACTCTGCACTCTACTCTCTCGAATGGACTTTTCAGCCCGTCTAATATGATACTTTGGTTCTCTACTGCTCAAAGCAAAGCCATATAAAAATGCTTCATGGGCTATGAGCTCAGATACACAGCTTAAAACAACGTTGACGTTGATATTATTATTACTATTGCCCAGCAAGCAGAGCACTATACTACTCCATTACATTCCGACTTGCAAAAATGCAGTAGTAACTCCGGCAAACAAACAAAATAACAATAAGAGTAATGTAGAGCACTTTCACAAAGCTGTAGGCAGCCAGCTATTTTACCTAAAAAGCTTATAACATTTTTCATGTATTTTCTTTCGTTCGGAGCAAACAGCCTTTTCCAGAAAGTGTTCAATTTACATTAGGAATGAGGATAAGCCTAGAAAAAGTTGGAACTGCTCCGACCTTTAATCCCCTCCTACCATTCCATTTACTTCTCATCTGCACATCCCCATCAAAATTAATTTTTTTCTCACTCAGTCTGACCCAAATACCTTCAGAATCCTTATTACCATACCAACGCCGCACATATTACTACTGCATGCAGACAGGTATTCCATTTTCACCAGTAAACCTAATATTCCATGTTTTGGCTACTGTAGTCGTTTGACCGATATAGAGACGAGACTAGATGGATACATAATAAATGAAGTGAGTGTATTGTTGTTTCATCCTCGAAAATGTTATCGACCGACAGTTTCATCATTTCAGTTCATCATCATATCTGGCTTGAAGCGGAATCAGCATTCCTGCTTGTTCTATTCAGTGCAAGAAGAAATGAAACTCATAAATACTTAATTCCTGTTACCCATGAAAGACCAAGATGGCGAAGTGATGATGAAATGAACCATCCATTCATTGACAAGGCTTGCCATGTTAACAGTGCTACTACTAGGTAATAATAACTAAACAACAACAGGAAAATAGACATGATGAACGAGTGAGTAGGATAGGTAGTCCGGAGCAGTACACAAACTCAGGAGAGGACACAATGCAAACATAATTTTCATCCTGCTTGTCTTTCCCCGATTTCAGCTGCAAAAACATAATAAAGTGAAAAGAGGCACGAGGAGGAAGCAGCCCAAAGAATAGGAATGAAAAGTGTCTTCTTCTCCGCCTGATTTGACTAATACCCCTTCCCTTTCACTTTAGTAAACCATTCAGTCAACTGGAAAGAGTAAAAAGTACTGAGCCTCTAATACCTATTTACTTGCTGCCAGTTTGAAAAAGGAAGCACATGAACTAGTGGTAGTGGCAGGTGTACATTAAGGAATAAATAAATATTGTTCTTTTGTATGTATAAAAAGGAGAGCGCCGATTTATGTTGTAGCTTGGTGAACAACGCGGGGATTATTTTAGGTACGTGCATGTGTGTAATCTGTTCATTTATTTCGCTACCTACACATGTTTACCTACCCCATATCTTCGTTATAAATAGCAACATTTCAACTGCAAAAAGTGTAATCGAGATGCTATTGGACGTACAAGTTTATGGTTGACAAATCTTGTAATTCTATCTCACATAATATTTTCAACCCAAATTTGCATTAACATTTGAAAAACAACATACAGCACAATTTATGACAATCATGCGTTGGCTCCTAAAACTTGGTAGTAATTGTTTATTGCGTTAAATCAACTCTTCAACTCAATCTCGAAACATCAGTATTTTTAAATACATCATCCTTCCAACTCCATCATCGTGTCAATAAAACAAATTAAATGCTCACCCGAAAGGAAATTTTATGTTGCCTTTATAATCTTCTCCTATCCTAGAAATTTGCATGGAACAAGGGATAATTTTTTGTTGTCTGTTGCGTCACTCAACTCATCAACGAAAAACATTACCTACCATCAATATTTCACGTTATTTTTTTGCCCTCCAGTGAAACATTTAATTAATTAATGGAAATGTACAGCGACCCAGAAATAAATAATATATTCAAAGCGAGAGAGGAGGCTCCACCTATTCTTGCGAAAATTCCGTGGGTGTGCTACAATAACACAAGTAATTATAATTATTTATAATGACATGAAGTGGCAGTTATAAAATCTTATTAAAGTAACTGCACAGTAGAATAATTTTTGAGTTGGGGATTAGTAACGTGATATTGTTACATATCTTGTTTATTTCTACATGCACGTGCTTCTACATGCGCCACCTGTACAAGGTAAAAAAGTGCGCCGTGGCAATGGTAGTATGCATGACCAAATTAAAGTACAGTATTATTATCATAAACAGAGTGTTCACTCCTCCATACTTAATATTTCTACACTTGACAAAATAAAAATGTTAAAATAAAGTAGAGAATGTAAGATAAATAGAGAAACCCAAGAGAAAATGTCTACACTTGTGCTCCTCTTCCACCACCCGCACTCACTCACTCCACTAATAATATTGCCACACTCCATTTTATATTTTCCGGAAGAAAGAGTGCAAAATTCACACCCTACATTAATACTTATGTACCTTGCGCTGTGCTACAACCCAACATGCATATTTAACTATAACAGCTTGAAAAGCCATGATTATGGTGAGGATAGCAATGGCAATAATTTTTTTCACCGAGGAGAAAGTGAACATGAAGACGAAGTAAAATCTGACAAAGATGATCATGACGACGATGACACTCACACTCAGATCACATTTTACACAATTTTTATACCAAAAAAAGAAGAGCTTTACTTACTTACTTACTTCCCTCCTACAACTACTGTTGACTGTTGTAGAGGAGCAATATAGCAGAGAAAAATTATTGTGAGCATTGTAGTACGTAATCCCAAAGGAAATCTGAAGAGAGAAAAAAGGATTGAGTTTTCACTAGCTATATATATTTGTGTCTTGCGAATCTTCTAGCTCCTAGTCGTCGTAGCACACAACCCATTATTCATGCAGACACTCTTTTATTCTTATTCTTCTTTCTTTCCTCCCATCCTCTCATCTTCTTCGTCTCTCCTGCTCCACCAGCTCTCGTGAACAAATGATGTAAAAATGTGATACAGAGATATATATACTTTTTATAGGTTTGATAAAAAAAGAACAAAACGCTGCAAGGGATTTTGTGGACGAGGAGTATTCGGATAGAAAATGTGATTTGAATTTGCTTGCATGATATTACAAAATATTGTAAGTAAGTAGGCAGGTAGGTATTAAGTTTATGTATTGTGCATTATATTTGGAAAAGGTAGCATGTAGTCGCAAAGTGCCATCTCCACCACTCCACCTCAATCTGAATCTGTACTACTAGAGCTGTGTACGTACTGACTGCGAGAGTGAGCATTGTTGAGTTTTATGCAGAATATCTTTTTAGGATTTTAAAAGAAACAGACAGGAAGGGAAGAAGAGTGAGGAAAATAGAGTGTGCGAGAGAGGAAGAATTATTATTGTTATTATTATGATGGAGAGGAGAAAAGGAAAAAGATACATAATAAATGTATTATAAGTATATGCATACATGCATGCATAATGCTAGTAGTAATAATGTATACATAAATAAAATTTAATATCATGCAATATTAATAGAAAACGACGATGCGAGAGAATATGAAGATGATCCTATTATGTACATCATAATGGCAAATTGCATCTCACTCAACTGCGAGTTTACATTGGAGGAGAAAAGAAGAAGGAGCACTACTGGCTGACTGTGAGTGAGCAGAGCAGAGTAGCAATATAGTGTGCTACTTTGCTTCTTTTCAAACTACAGAGACAAGTATGGATGCCATGAGCACGTAAGTAGGTAGTTGTAACAAAAATGCCCTTTTGTCACATGCATCATCTTGTCTATTTTATCATCTCTGGGCTTGTTACTAGATTTTATGAGAAGGGGTGAGAGCTGGCGTTTGGTAGGGTAGGACAATCCTAAATTTTCGACATTTTTGCAAACTTAAAAGTCCTAAAAGTCTGCCCGCTAAAAGTCAAGGAAACAATGACACTAACAATGCTCCCACCTACAAATCATCCCTTCAACAAGAATCCCCATGAATGACATGCTTTTACACACTACATTTCCCTCCTTTGAACACACACATAAATATATATGTATACCTTCCTTTTTGTAATTTTTCTCCTATAATATAATGTTATTATTAGAGCAACGTGCGTTGCTATAGCATCAAAAGCTCTTTCTGTTGTTGCTTTTTCGGGGAAATCCAGGTTCTCACTTTCTCTGCGAAATTCCCTCACACTCACTCGCTCACACACCACCACCCATTATACATTCTCTCAACTTTGTACATGGATCATGCTGCTACTTTGCTGCTACTGATGATGAGGCAAATAAAAGGGAAAATTTTGACAAAATGTTCACTCAAAAAGGAATCAGCAGCATACACACATATATATTCACGAGAAACAAAAGCCTAACAAATGTACGTGTAACATGTACAAGCCAAAAAGGGGCAAAGAGGAAAATGAAATCTCCATGCCTTCTTCACTTTCACCACTCCATGCGCTGTTCTCACTATATTCCTCTACAACAACACAGTCAGTGCTATTTCTACTCAAGTCAAGAGGACAAAGTGGAGAGTCTGTTGGAGAGCCAGAGAAGCACAATAAATAACAGAAAATATCCAACAGAGTAATATGCATTACGTACAGTTTACTTTCTCCTGTGACATAAATACATGACACGAGCATACTTACTGTTCCAGTAAAAATGTCCATATAATTCCAGCGGCCATTTTTAGTCTGCTGCCTTGGTATTATTGGACAAGGAAAAATACCATGACACGTTCTAAGTAACGTAGCTACCACCACCCATCACGTTTACAGAACGCTCTCACTGACTAAATGTGAGTCGGCTTTACGGAGAGTAAAAACAGAATTTTATCAGCAGAAGTAGCCAAACTTTATTTTTTTCGATAACATCATCGTCGTCGTCGTCATAGCCATAAGAGCAGAAGAGTGGTATGCCTTTCACTAGACTAGAGAAAGGTAACCAGAATATAGCGATGATGATGGCGTATGTATTCAATTCTTTTCCCTGATTTTAAGTACATTCACTCCTGAGAGACATCAATACTGATACTGATTGTGTGTGATTTTCTCTCTCTGCAATACTGTCACGTCGTTGCCATCAGAGGGAAAAGCATCCAAGACATGTACACCATACACCACTCTAGTGAACTGAACAACTGTTTGAGCAGCCTCCCTCGCAATCTGAATCTGTTTTCTTGTTAAAGGTGCAATACAAGAGAGAACAACAATTTTGAACAGAGTGGCATGCCATTACCCTTCTTTAGGGAGAAAATTTTATCATGATCATGATAACGATGAAGATGACATGGATACAAATTTTTTAGTGGGCTCGCAGGGATTGCATGTGTGTATTTTCAACTCGCAACAATTTTAATGTTCCGGGGCCATTCAGACACGACGGAGAAAAGTTTCCTTTTTGTCTGGTAAAATGCAAGGCATACTTTAAACAATTTGACAACACACGAGAGAAGAATAGGGTTGGGGAAGCAGAAGTGCAGTAGGAAGGCCATATAAAAATAAAAGTTGAGTGAAAGTGGAATCTATCACGATCATCATCATAGTCATCTCTCGTCATTATCCTAAGGGTTTCTTGGTTCCTCCACCAAGTGGTTGGAAAGATGATGGTAATGGTGATGATGATAACACCATACTTTTTATATAAGCTGCCTTTTCCCTATTTATAATTGAAGACTTATAACTAAGAGAGAAAATATGATCCGGAAGGAAAAATCGAAAACTCAGGATGCACAAGCACACGGTCAAAGGGACAACGTTACAGAAAATGCCGCATCTTCTCATGTCCCTATACTACCATACATGTCATGTCTTTGTCAACTTATCTCCTCATTCTTTTTCTTTCATCAGAAGAAGCATCATCGTCATCATCAAATCCAATCAATGTTCCATTTTTCTTAGCACAAGTACCAACGTGTCGTTGTCGCCTCACTTTAGTAACAGCATCAACATCACACAGTGCACATGGAGACTGAAAAGGATGATGATGATGCACAAGGAGGAAAAGTTGGCAAAGTGGATATTATGAAAAGTTTCTGCTTCCTTCTTGAAATTCTTTTGGGTAGATAGATAGATAGACTCTTTCTTTCCCTGTGTAACTGGGATACAGACTGACTGAAGAAGAGAGTTAGTCTTACTCCAGTCGGTCGACACGACACAGAATAAAAGAAGTGTACCCATACAAAGTGTGATATAGGAAAAAAGAAGGAGAATTTGAAGCGGTATGCTTCTAAATACTTACCTGAATAGTAGTAGTGGTGGTGGTGCATACGCTGCTATTGCTGTGATGTGTTGAGGAAGAAAAAGTGAAACGGGAAGATCATAAATAAATTGAAGTTGAAGCCAAGAAAAGCTTACTTCCTCTTGTTATTCCGTTCCTCCAGCCGGAGTACTATGGTAACTTGTTGAAGAATAAAAAATAATACACTTGATTCACTCACTGGTTCGATGAAAGAATAATACAGAACTTGAGTTTTTTGCAGTTATTAAGTGTTTGACAGAAAGTAGTTGTCGTGTAGAAGTGTTCCATTATTGATCCGAATATCCATTCATTCATTGTCCCATCATATCCTTTTTACCATCATCGTCATCTTCAACACTTTTACTCCTGAAAACATACAGAAAAAAGAGAAAACTTTATAATTGCTTTAACTGATGGTAGGATGCCGGTGATCATCTGGTTGATAATCCAAGATGAAATGTTACATGAACCTATCACCTTTTTCATTATCACCACTCATCTATTAAATAATTCCTTATGACAGCATGCGGAAGAAAAATTATGAAGAATCTGCATTGAATTGGGAATAAAAACCAACTGCCTCTATTGAAGAGTGACAGTCTCATCATCAAGATTACTCTGGCGACTTAATTAGCATTGACATTTCCTTCTTCCTTATTTTTTGTCGAGTGAAAAGTTGGCTCATCACGATCTTGTATAGTTTCTTTCTAAAAATAGCTGTTCTCGTGGTCTTACTTGCACCTTTACTCAGTCTCAAAGAATTACATGCACATTCGCCTCTATAATTATTTTGTTACAGCGACTTTCCCTTCTATAAGCTCACATTGTACAGACACCTCATTCATAAAAGTAAAAATATTGATTTATTTTATTTCCGTATTCCATTGATCTTTGATATTAGTAGGATAACCGTCTACAGATAAGCCCATATATGGAATTCAGTTACGTGTTGTACATTTTTATATAGGCAAAAAGTTTCCCGTTTTAATGATGCAGAACCTGTGTGAGCATAGCCGTTTGCTACTGATGGTGATCAAGAAGCCGATTAGCATTCGATTTGCTTTCCCATCACGGGTTTTACTTTTCGTTGAAGAGTACACGCATAGTGAAAACGGACTTCAATCCATGTGGGCTCTTCCTCCCTATAGCTATCATGAAAATGGTGAAAGCTATAGCATTTCCACTGATACTTAGGCATTATGTGTACACTTTTTGATGGATGTTTTTGCCTTTAAGCAGGGCAGGGATGGCAACAGCGGCAACAACAACAACAACAATGAATCGATAAATAGCCAACACATTTAGGTACGTAGTATCTAAGCGTCATCTTGTTTGGTTTTCTATTCGTGTTCTCAGGTCATTACGGATGAAATGAGCATAAAAGCACAACAGAGGCCAAACGTGTGTATTATGTAGTACACAGTTAGTATTTTAGCCACGTTCCCCATGCATGATGACGACTATATATGGATGTCGATGTGTGTAATGCGTAGTAATAGATTACATAATGGGATGGATCAAGTGCAAAAAGTGATTTCTGTTGAGCTGAGATAGAGAAAGCAGTGTATGTTCTCCTAAGCTGGTGAATGGTTTGTATACATGAATGAATCGATGTAGTAAAGTAGCTTAAGTAAAATTCAGCCATGCATGAGTTGGTTTTATGATGAGAAAGAAAGAGAAAGGGTGAGTGTGAGAGAAGAGAAAGTTTTTGTTGGAAAAGATTTAATATTCCATTTCGCATCAAGACTACAAGATTGCAGCATGTGTGTACTGAAGCTGTGGCAGAAATAGTGTTATTTTGCACGTAATTAGTATAAAATTAGATTATGTCGCAAGCTCTCCAAACGGTTTAGTCAGGCGATGCAATGTGAAGAGTTTCGGCATCAATAATTTTTTGAAAAAATCATTTTTAACACTGCCAAATACCTACATTGCAATTTATGGACTACCCGTGCCCACTAACCAGATTTATCCACCTTTCCATCTCCTATCGCCTCCACTTTCCCGAAAATGCTTAATAAATATATAACCACAAAATGTGCCTTGCAAAGTCACCTTTCTACTCGTCCATGTACACATCTAGTACCTTACTACCACCACAGCCACGTTCTATGTTGTACTATTACATCCCATTATACCGCCTGTCTTTTCTCCTGACACGGTAGAGGTCCAACAACAACAAGGGAACCGGAGTGTGACGCTGAGGCAAAGTGAAAATAAACGTCTTTTCTCTCTCCCTCTTTTCTCCTTATTAAATCCGCACACGGCATGATACTACCAGCGCCAAGCTCTCCATCTTCCTTTCTCTTCTTATTTCATTTTCTTCTATATTTAGCACAACACACATCCAGACCATCGCGATCATCATCTCGACTGTGACACCACACTTCCACCACCACCAACTCCATTCATCTTTATAATTGCAGTACAACCGCCACCACTGCTTCTACTACGAATACTACTACTAGCAGACTACTGCTGCAGTGATTCCTCTTCAGAGAAAGAAGACCAACGAAGGAAGAAAGAGACAGAGAATTATAATGAAAGCAAGGAGAAAATCCATCTATTCACTCACTCAATTCATTCTCTCTCTCTCACTTGCTTTGCTGTCACTCTAATGCAATATACAAAGCTGGGTTACTACTGCTGCTGTTGCTGGAGCAAGAAAGTCACCACCGCCGTATCATTAGTACTCACTCACTCTCAGTCCACAACAAAAGCTGGACTGGCAAAATCTTTCAAAGAGAGCGGGATTCCCTGGGAAAGTTACAGGAAGTATACTAATTCCGGATACATCCCGATTATAATTTCGGGAGAAATGGAAGAATTTCTAGGGTCTGTACCAGCCACATAATATGACTTATACTGGCAAACTGATCTACATTCTGTCTTCAGCAGATTCGACTATCCATCGACATGATAGTGGCGGTATTGCATAACAATGCACCAGCATACTGTTCCGTGGATACCTTTCATTAGCCTTCCTATTGGTTGCCTTTACATACTAGGTATGTATGTACCCGCAATAGATGATATTTGGATTCACGGTGAATTCAATTTGCTCAGGACGGCAGAGACAAAGTCATGTTTTGATCAACAAATTATTATTTTTAAATATTCCTGTCTAGCTTAATTGTAAGCGTATTGCTAATTGAACAATGAATAAATATTTAACGACAGTAGTAAAACATAATTAAAGTAAACTGCTGTTATAGTAAATGCACAGTTTTACAACGGTTACATTCTTTGTGACTGACCCCATGGTTTATGTGGGTGGGTGCATTTTTAAGTGTCCAATAATATAAGCTAAATTGAGCATTAACATGCAGCATTTTGAACACGTGTAATTTCCATTTGACTACAAAACCAGAAGAAATCCAAATTCTATAGGTGGAATAAAAGAGGAAACTTCAAGCTCAGGAACAGAGCCACAAGTACTAAAATCGTTTTTCCTCTTCTTATATTTTCCACCTTACATTCCACCTATTTTCCATTTTCAAACACAAAATGACGACTGCAACGACGTCGACGGTTGTTTGCAGTGTGGTGAGTCCTAGTCCTAAGTCCTATGTCGTCCAAAAATACTTTGGAGTTTTCTCCACCACACTTTTAACTACAAGTCAAATACACACTTGCTTGCTCATTCCGTTCCTTCTTTCTATCCCCTTTACCCTCCTTTTTTGCACTGCTTTAATTACATTACTCCCTTGTGGCGTTAGCACTAATAGTACATGAATTTGGACGATTCGTGGGAGAATAATGAAAAGAAAGGTACAAAAAGACGCCAGAGAGTAGTGGTAGTGACGGTGGCATGGCGTTGTGGTCTGGTTAATATGACGAATGGGATGCTGCTGATGATGATGATGACGATAATCCTCTTAGATTTTTTTCCTGCCTTCCATCTTCTTCTTTTCTCTTTATTATTCTCGCGTGTGTGCCTGTGCTCGCCATTCTCAATCTAAATCTCACAGAGAGGAAAAAAGGATATGATGGTCTTCTTCTCTTCTTGACTTTCTTTTTTCTCTAGCCTTCCATTTTTTCGCTACGACAAGACACGACACTATTTCTGCTACAGCCACATGCCACACACAGAAAGAATATTATGGAGCATACAGGCAGGGATTCATCAAGCGTAAAAAATGGGATGGGTACACAGAAAAGAGGATCTCTGCAGGCGGAGGATGAAAAAAATAGAAATTTATTTAGAGTGAGTGAGCGGTAATCAAAGTGAAAAAGATGGAAGATGCCGGGTAGAGGAGAGATAGAGAAAAGAGAGGGATTCATATTTTTCCAGGAGCAGAGCAGCCAACAATAATATGCCAATACGTAATCCAAAAAGGAATAAAGAAAGGAAGATAAAAAAGTGGATTCGAAGTCTTTTCAGATTGAATATTAATTTTGCGGGATGAATAAAAGGACTGGCTGTGTGGAAGAGTGGGAGAGATTTGATTGGATTTGTGTGGAATGGATGAAAAGGAGAAAGGGGAAACAAGGGACAATGACACCGCCAGGCCAAAAACTGAGATAGAATGATTATTTTAAAAAGAAGAAAAAGCTGGTTATCTTTTGGAGAACAAATATTCATTTTCCTTTCAAATGAACAAGGTGTACATGGTAAAAACATGAAGGACTAGTGAAGTGGAGTTGAAATGACCTTTAAGCCCAAAATCTTCTGAATAGACAATTTTCTTTAATTTCATTTTTATTTGCGCCTCTAGTAAATTCAAGAATATCGTGATCACAGTCAGGGACCTACCATTAAGATAACCATAGAGATTGGTTCTAAAAAATAACAGCACTCTTTAAATCACAGAACAATTCAGTTCATTGATATAAGTCCACCTTCGCTCCCACGGTATAACGGATACCATTATAGATTTGAATAGTGGAACATGTATACCTATGCACTATTAAATCCAGTGTACATCTGGTATTACAGATTAGTAGTGACATTTCCAGTTTCCTAGTTTATGATCTGCTCATGTATTCTGATTCTATATGCTTTTAAAACTCTGATATAATATCCTATAAAAATAGTCATATAATTTATACTGTATTGTAGGTATGCACACTATTATTTTTACGTAACGCGCGCATAATGCAGGATTGCGTAATTGGACCAAATTACCTAGAGCAAGAATATATACCATCATTATCCGAGCGCATTCATAATAATAAATATGGACCTTTTTATCAACTTCATGTTCTATTCAATTATTTCCAGTAATGCAGCCAAGCATCCATTCCCATTTCGTCTGGACGAGCAGTTCATTCAGCATTTATTCCTAATTTTCATATTAAACATTACAACGGTTATGTCAACACCGCTTGAGAGATTTTATTTACCTACAAATTAGTTTACTAGCAATTTTTTGCAAGGTGTTTTATTTATTTTTAGATAACCTTCGCTTCACTTCTCAAACAATCCACGGAAATTGATTGTATAAGTTGTATTGGTACATTGTCATGAGTACTTAGTTTTCACATTATAATTTCAATTCTTTCAAACACTAGCGTTGCCATTACGAAAAAAGTAATTCTTTCTTATTTGAGATTCGAATCAATCAGTTTCAGTGTCTCAACAACGCATGTATAGTCTATACTGTCTACCCCATAGACGAGCAGACACTAATCCGAAGAGAAAGGCCGCAGGCAATGGTTTAGAAACAAAAGATCTTGTTCTAGCTACATGGATGACTACCAAGGTATGTAAATTCTGGAACTTTCCTCGGTATATTATTCCAAACAATCCATCCACCAAAATTATTCAGATGTTGTGGAGAACTAAGTACGAGACGTCTAAAGCTGGATTTGCAAAGAAAGCCAAAATAATGAATATTATAATAAGCTGCGTCACTACAACTTAACTGGAAAATAGTACATCTGTAATAGCAAGTGAGACTTTTTTCGACTACACGCTCGTAATAAGTTGGGTTGGCTTTTAAATGCTTACCTTCAGTGCTTCATTACATGACGATATACAGAGATTCTAATAAAGAGGGAGATTACGATGGAAAAAGATTTTGCTACGAAAATGCTAGAATGTTATGTTCCCCTCCTGGCTATTATTCCACTTTGTACTTTCTCGGTGGTAGGTACGTTACGTGCGTGTCATTATGGAGATGAGAAAATGTTGAGAGCGAATAAATTAATTAGTGGGAGAGGAAGGAGGCGAGGAAACCGAATTTCACAATGCACAAACAATCTATCTATGTATACCTCATCATCTAAATTTATATATTTTCAGTCATTACTTATGATACGCAGTTAGATTTTCACAATTTATAAACTACATATTTACACATAACGCATAAGTGAAGTCGAACAATCATAGTTTGGCAAATTATTTGTGTACTTGTCTGCTCAACCAAATACAATGATGAAGCTATCCAGGAGGTTTTATTTCGATCACGGGCAACGGTGCAAGTACCTTAAATAGTAAACTCTTTACATCGTCATACTCTTCTATATTTTGGAACCAATCAGTCCATTATTGAAACTTTTCTGCTGCCCAGCCTCCTGATCCTGTCTTTGTATGCTTGTCTCTTTTTCTATACCACCATTTTTCTTCAGTTGAAACAAGCTTGTTAGCTCATGCCTTCATCTTGTCATGTCAAATAAGCCTGTCTGTAGTGAAAGTTGCGCCTCTTACTTTTCTACTGCTTCTGTTCTTTTGCTTTTCCTTTTCTACGTGTCTACGCAACAGTGTGTGGAAACACTTCTTGCCAATCCCACTCTGACTTACACATTATTGTTGTCTTTGCCACTGAGGAAATGTGAGGGAAGGAAGGGAAATGAATATGTAATCATATGATTTTCTCCTTCTACAACTTTTCTTCTTCCAAGCAGAATTTCTCAACCAGCTCGCGTTATTACTAGCAGAGTGCAGAAGAGATAAATATGATGAAAAGTTACAGAGTCAGTGGATATACCAACTTAGTTTTTAATATTAAAATATGAGCGCACAGAATATTATAGAAATCCAAAAATCCAAGTAAGAAAACTTTCTTATTCCATAGTGACTTCTTCTCATCTCCATAATATATTCTTCGCGTCTTCTCAACTTCTTCACTCATCTACTGTACCCATCTTGTATTTTCCACAACGGATTGCATCATCAGCATCAAAGACACGAGGACATTATGGTGACGTCATTCTAACGAAGGAAGAGCAGGTCAGAGGGAAAGGGAGAATTAAAGTTTTTAAAACTGTATGCACACGGGAACGTGCCTTGTCGTTATTTGATCTTGTCTACATATTTCATACATGTGCACCAGCTCGCAAAAAATGGTTGAAAATTACCATGCTCCCAACTTTCACAATCCACATGCTGACGATTAATGGAAATTTAACGACCATGCATATTCATTATGATTTTGATTCCGAATTTCGATGTATATGTGTGCAATCAATAATTTTAAACCCTTTTGACTTTCAGTTGTCAATTTTGTCGACACAGCAACCATTGTCACCTAGGGAAAGGATATCAATTGTCAGATTCAGTTTGAATTTGAAACTATAGTTTTGATATGAGACGATGATGAGAACTGTATATATAGACTCGAATCCTGCTCAATATTTGTTTTCTCATCAACCACGTCGTCCTTTCCACTAACTATACATAATTGTGTTAAAAACATAGCGTTGGAATCCTTCCTGAAACAAAATAATCCCTCAACCGTCAACCACCCACCTGCATGCTTAATTCCGTCGGAAAAGATCAAGATAACAAGCTCCAACTGGGAATCCGCTTGACTTATTACGTGACCATAACATTATATGTTTAGCTAGTTATTATTATGTATAATATAATGTCATTGTTTAGTGAAGTGAAGAGCACCAAAGAGCACAACAACTCCATTACAAAAATAAAACTGGTCATCGTAAGTCTAAAAAATGAACAAAAGGCCAGAGAGAACCCCACTACAGACTCTTCATTTACTACACTCCTACATTACTGTCATTGAGAATAGTCTCCCTTGCCATATTATGATGATATAACAACCACACAACCGCTCGGATACTACTTCGAGAGAAAAGTCAAGCAACCGTAACTAACAACTGTCAACCACCGCCACCACCGGGACCAGGCTACGTTCTAGGACTGCGGGCCTCCATCACCACCACCCACCTAAACTCCTACCTCGGGGTATGCAAGATATTATCCACCGTGAATAATAGCCTTGCTGGCCCTTATCCCCCATCCATTCACTTTGAAAATACATACTAAAAATAAAAGGCAGAGGAGAACAAGCTTACACTGTTCTAATGATCATAGCAGTGATGATCATGATGGCGGGTGACAATTTCATGATTAATAAGCGTCACAAACACACGAGGGGAAAGAGAGAGAGAGAAAGCGAGAGAATAGACAATCTCATCTTTTGTCTCTTGGGTTGACTTTGACTTTCCCGTCGCACGCAGCATGCTGCTGCTTCTGCTGGTCTTTATGAATAATAACTATAACAACACAAGAGGACGGACAACAGAGAAGCGCTAGCAATGATAATTATACTCGTGGAGAAAGGAAGCATGGCTGGCGCTTGGCAAAAGGCAAATTTATCATGGCACCAGTTCCACCAGCATCATCATTGGCGGTTGATGATGACGGTAAAACAATACCAAGGCGAATTGCAAATACAAATAGGCAGGCAGTCAGGCAGATGCTGAAGATGATAACCCTTTCGTTTGTTTGGTGGTGGTGGTTGGTGTGCAGCTGGATGAGTGCTGATTTTCTTCCTGTTGATGATCATCATCTTCATGATGATGGTGATGGTAAGAAGAGCTGTAGTAGTGGAAGATCGGGGAAGAAATGGGAATTCAGACCCAGCGAAACTCAATTTATATTATTTGTGATGATGATGATGACAGCGCGCTGATGATCATTATTACGACCACCATAGATAGTCGTCGTCAATGTGCTTTTGTGTGTGGAGTAGAATGATGAGAAAAACAGAAGAAAAACAAACACAAGCAGAGCAAGGAAATCAAGAGGAGATGGAGGCAGCAGCAGCGGCAGCTGTCTCTCATCATCACTGTCATCATAATAATCATCATCAAATCCAATATTATCTGCGCTTATTCCCTTTTTTCCGCCAGAGCAATACAACTTGAGAAAATAATATAATGTGATGTGTTTCTGTCTGAATATCCGTCTGGTGGTTTATTATTTTTGCTAGGAAGCCGGGTCAGACTCAGGCGGTGGGAGAGAAAGATGAAACAGTAGCAACGCTCACATGCGGTGGTGCTATATATTATTTTATTTTAATAATTCTTGTGAAAAAATGCCAGTGACGAGGGAGTAGCAACTTTTGCCAGGCCAGGATGAAATGATGAATGTTACGAGACGGCAAATAGTCCCTGTTTTTATCATTTTGCCACTACTTGCCAAAATATTATGGCAAAAAGCGGAGGAAACCGCAAACTGAAAATTTCAAATTTGCGGTTGATAAATATAAAGGTTGTAGCAGAATAGGGAATAGAGTCTTCCTGCAGACGCGTGTGGGTGTACTGTGTGGCTTGATGCTTGCTTCACTGCACTGGAGTCTGGACTGGAACAACTCTGTTTTTAGACGGAATGTTGTTTACGACGATGATTGTTATTCCCGTGGGAAACATAGCAAACGACTAAAAAATATCAACAACAACGTTGTTTTTGCATGTATGTATGCTACCTATTTGATTTTTTTTGCAAATTGAAGAATTTTTCGTTGGAAAAGTGATATGAAGCGACGAAGTGCATGACTCGTAGGAGTATCGCTGCCATCTCTAAAATGCTTCTAGTTGACTGGAGACTTGGTTTCAAGGAAATGAGCACAAAGCAATGAAATGATAGAATTCGACAGTTTTGGTAATAAAGCTTAATTTAATTAAACTCTCTTACAAATGAAATGTTGTGTGTTCAGTTTTTATTTATGACCACAGCATATATATACTCATCGACATTTTCTTTTATTAGCTACCTGTTGGCAAGCCTCAATGGTGTGCAGGAGGTAATCTAATACACATCCTCAGAATAAATTTGGTCGGCTATGTTTACAACAAAGTGTGCAGTGAAGAGTGAAGACGTCATGAAAAAGTCGCATCATTTTATCGTTCATTTCCTCTTTGTCGTCTTCATGTCATGATGCTACCCGTCAGTTGGGTAAAAGGTAAACTTACTTAACTACAACAAAGTCCTTGAATCTAATTTCAGCATGAAACCTTTTAACAATCAACGACAAGCATCACATCAAAGTGGAAAAACTTGTAGAGATGATAATTACAATAAAGATAGGTGATATGATATGTGATGCAACAGGACGTTCATCATTTTCCTCACTTCTTCTACTTCACTCATCTTGCACACATTCCATAAGGAAACTAGTTCCACAAATTAAACTAGAGCAATCGGATACACCACTTGAGATGCTTTGGTGTATGAAAACAACTTGTATACGAGAAAATTCAAAATCAAGTTCAGTTGGTGATAGAGGAGGAAGGCATAAACGCGAAACATCATCAGGCCGGATGCATTAATTACTTTTATATCTTTGGAGAAAATAAATAAATTAGATTAATTATTCACCATACCTTGTTAATAAATAAATTGCGATAATGATTTCCCATGTCCAAACTTGCTCCTGTTCTCAAAGAACAACATACATACATAAACCATGCATGCATTTAACTACTACACGACATATTATGATCACAGAGCAGTGTCGAATATATTATTATGCAAAATAGTTACACATGAAATGTTTTGCCGGTTGGTGATAATCATAAAGGCGAAATACTGGTGGAAACGAGACAGGATTGCGAAACACCAGAAATTGTAATCGTGATCGTCATGATGATGTTGATCACGACGATGATGGTAACGATAGTAGGCATGCTAATAGTAGGCACAATATATAGCAACAACACCAAAAGGACGTACATACATTGTATTCCAGTAGGAATGGTTACGAATCGCTTTGCTTGGTCGTTTCACAATCACATATTCACAATAAACGTACGCACATATGTATGCCTAATATAATCGTGGTCGTAAACACACATATTATAAAAAACAGGCCAGTGTACGTCAAGAACAAGAAATGTGTACGTGAAATTGAAAAGAGTTGAAGTGGTGCTGCTGCTCACTAATTTTTTTCTGTTTTGGAAAAACACATGTACATAAGTTGGAACACATGTAGAAATGTAGGTAGACCTGTCTCGTCTGATACTTTTGTGCTAACTATCGAGTACGAAGTGGATATTGATGGACGCGTGGTGCCAATGACATCACAAAAGGTGACATTTTTTTATACTTCAGTACTTGTTGTTCCCAGAGGATTTGGCAATGAACATTTAGCATGTCAATAGTCAATAGGGCAAAAAAGTACTTATCATAAGTGAATCAACAAAGTCATTATCGATCCCAGTTGTTTGATAGATGCGTAAAAGTATCAATTTACTGCCATCATCATCATCACTTGATATTAATTAAATACTTGAGTGCAAGCTCATCAGAATCAATATAAAAATTGGTTATCTATCCAATTAATTGTGATGTTGGCTGCTGCTGATGATAATTAAACAAGGTGATAAGTTTCGATATTGCATTAAGCAATTTCCTGATTGGTATCCATGCAGAAGGCATCTATATTATTAATTCCCTTTTGAAGCACTCAAACAGCACACAAGTGAAGTATGCACAAATATTTGGCATTTTTATTTGTAGTTGGAGAGTGGGGTAGTTTGAGAATTACCATGACCATGACCACTGCCTCTCAGCATGATACAGATAAACGCTACTTCACATCTTTGACGAAGTCTCGGTAATCCCAAAAGCAAACATTTAATGATCCAAATGCATAATTAATCATTAATATTTTTTTTACAAAATGCCGTAAATGACTTCACTTACTCTCATACAGTAAAAGTCCATGCATGCCTAAACTTATGTATGGTAATTAGGTATGGCATGGCATACAATGTATGCACGCGCACATAATGGTTCATTTCACATTCGTTCTTTTATCCAATCTTTCCCATTCCAGCCAAATTCGCCCCTTATTTTCATAAAACGGAAAACAAAACGGAAATATCAGACAGTTTCCAATTTCACACACATACAAACAAGCACAAACAATATAAAATCATTTGTAAACATGACACTACTGTGGCACTACGCTGAATTCAGATATAGAAACTTGCCACTACTCCTGGGAAGTGGAACAAACAACAAACCGTTTTGCTGACGCTGGAGAAAAAGTAAAACTGAAAATGTTTACTTTTGCTTTTCAACTCAGACTGAAACGGAAGCCAAGAGAAACACAATCTTTTACATGATGCATAGACACACAAACAAGAAAAAGCAACACCAAACCATTTTTCTTATCTTGTTCTCCGCTGTACATCGATACGTCAAATAGCACCCCACATAATTTACTGTTTGTATTATTGACTTAAATAACTACACACGTCTTTGATACGATACGATGGTGAGTACACAACTCACAAAACTACACATACCATGCACATTATTACCACTTAAACTTTTGCTTCATTCCCTATACAAATCTTAATAATATACAGAAAACTGCAGCTATATTCAGTAACCAGTTCAGTATCAACATCGTGTTTCATATAAAAAGGCTTACAAACAGTTTCCTACACACTTTGCGTCTTACACTCCTTTCTGGAACAGAACATATACTCAGGCAAGGCAAGCATAGATCGTATAAGTTATTAAGAGCGTATGTGCACAACGGTGCAGTGTTGGCATGTTTTTTCTTCATCTGATCTCCCTGACATGACTTAACAGAGTGAGAAAATAAAAGTAAAGCTTATTGAGTTGACTCTCTTCTGTCTGTACTTTATAAGGCGAGAGTTAAAAGATGAACGCAGTATTGCACTGAAGAAGCAAGGAGATCTATAAAAATGTCGTTTAGGTGGTAAAAATGGAAAGCATGTAGTGTTTTGGTGACGGAACTGGCATGCAACTTCACACGTAGCCAACAAACAGCAATGGTGCTATAATGTACTATTAGATATTATTATTATAACTATTCTCCATAAAATAAACGCAATGGAAAAATTGGAATGTTAATGTAACCTGCTTTGCTGTCATATCTATACAGCATAACCCATAATCCAAGCAAGTCGTTTATCGAATGAATAGTCTTACAGGCAGCATTATTGAACTGATTTATAAAGAAAGGAAGCCACACTCGAAAAGTTACTGTAACACATGGACCACAAACAAATAATGTGATTTGTCTGTATTTTAACAACTCTGACTTCGGAACCTGGGCAAAATGATACTGAGACGCACTACTTGCGTTTGCACTTTAAGAAAAAAGGCTTAACTGTTTCTTGGAGAGGTGCTCTTGCTGCTCCACATGAAAAAAAAATGTGATGATAAACGCCAGAACTGGGGTGCTGTTGTACTTATGTTCGCGTTCGTAACTGTTACATACATGAATGCATAATATTATGTCTTCAGTGACGATGATCCATGGCACATATGGCGACTGCTCACTGCGATCGTATGCATTACTATCGTCATCATCAGCAGCAACGCCAGCATATCATATGCCATTTGATCTACTCTCTATATTATTCGCATTTTATGGCTATAAAACGCTGCGTTGATTAAGCTAAAATCATTCTGTATAATGGATTTTGCCGTAAAAGTTCACTCTATACCAAGCGATTCGTAGAGTAGAAAGTGCAGAGGAAGGAGAGACGTGTGTATGTAAACAGATTTGTTTGTTTCACACGACAGTAAAAGTAGTAACAGTTAAGATTAAGATGGCGATTTAAACTTAACTGTATTTCAAGTTACAATGATAGTAATGGCAGCAATAGTCATATCGGCAGACCATGTTCCTGATGTTCAATCTTTTCCAAGTATGCACGTCATCACAAATACAAACAAAGTTGTAGTTATATTCAAAAGACGACGCTGAAAAAGTATGTTTGGATGTGCAATCTGTTTGTATGGTTTTACTATTTGTCCGAGTTCCCTTATTACTACGTATAAAAAAGTAACACAGAGAAAGGGGAAGACGAATTGAAAGAACTAGGTATGTTATAAAATATAGATGAATGTGTGAAAAACATCTTGAAAAAATAGTAGTAAGCATGTAGCAGAGTCGTATTTAGCAAAAGAATTGCAAGTATCGCGATTGACATTGAGAAGTAAAGTTTAACATCCAAACAAGTTTGACGAAAGCAAGAAGTTTATGTTTATTTTAGATGGTCGATCTGATGTAGGTAATAAGGTTAGATTACTTTGTTTTCGTGTAATGTTCATCGCAGTAAAATGTGGGATAAAAAGTAGTATAAAAAATAAAAAGGCGATGTAGAATAAAACCTTTTAATTGATATATTAAAAATTATAAGATATGTAGCAGCACTATATCCAGCCGCATTTACATATATTTGCCTTTTCTAAGACACCTATACTAAAATATGTACAAATGTATTACATACGTGCACATGCACCCGTCGAATCTGTGCAATTTATCACCAGCATGATTCTGATTACCATATTATCTTTTTTATGACTCTTGCACCTCTGCCGTAAACTTTCCCATTCACAATCAGTCATACCACCGGCAGCACTCAAGATACCATACATATCACCATGAGAAAACATATTTGACTTGACTGTTTTCTCTGCGCTTTAACTTTACCCTGCTATTCTTGTGCCTTTTCCCTACTCCATATTTCACATTCGTAGTATTATACCCACTTCTAGTAACCCATACATATGTATATTATGCCCATCTGGCTAGCATCTCATCACCACTCACATGAGAATGTTTTCAAAGATCTCATCTCATCATATAAAATAATTTTATCAGCTGTACTATCATTATCTAGATTCAACACGATGACGATTATGTTGATCCACATTCCAAACTTTTTTCCACTGATTTATTCAAGAGGAATAATATCACTTTGCATGAAAAACTCACAAACTTGGTAAACAGCATGGATATGGATACAATAATCACAAGTGTAAATAATATTACACGCTACTCTACGTTATATTATGGATATCTCTGTAATGAATGGATTGACAGCCTCTTCTTTATTCAGGTTGCTCCTTGAACTTTTGATGTGATTAAGTTCATGAACTTGATTATATATCTGCTCCTTGCTATAACCTATCTTTCCTCTTCTGTATATACATTATGCGTGATGCATGCATAAAATATGCATGCCTACCTATATATTCTTTGTAATGAGGGTTATCTTAATTAAACAGACGTCATTTGCAGAGGAATGATACATTGTTGATCGTACCATCAAGTCACCGTGAAGATCGTGACATTCATCATTCATTCCTCTCGTTCGGGTGATAGTTTATGGTTTTTTCTGACTTATTGACGGACGACTGACGTATTTATAACTTTGTTGGCCTTCTTCCCCAAAAACAGTAAATCACAAGCATGACACGTACAAAAATTCTCATTTTACCAACTTATTAGCTTTGCATACTAATTAAGAATGACAACAAAGGAGCAAGCAGTTACAACTTCCATTATGCTGCATGCATAATTGATTAGAATGTTTTTATGAGGATAGAAGCTGTGATGCTCGCTCACAGTTGAGAGCAGCTTTCTCAAAGCAGCAGTAGAGAGCAGCCAATGAAACATGTAGATTAAAAACAACAAAATTGTAATTATGAATGAATAAATAGAAAATATATGAGAGTTGCAATGATTAATGTTGTGACTTGTGACATATTATTTATGAAATATTATTTCAATGAATGAATGACAATGACGATACTTTATAGGGAATTATGTTGGTGAGGTGGAGTGTAACCTTGTTTCATGTTGTTACCGTTGTCATCTCAAGTCATTCGTAAAAAATTAAATTCCCTAATGAGATCCGGAACAAATTACTTATACATGCAACGATGCAAGTAAATTAGGCATTGCAACTTTGCAATGTAATAAATCTGTCAAAAGTTAAATGAGTTCGGAGTGTCTGCCAAGTTAGTTTCCATTTCAATATATATTGTATTGGGAATAGCAACGTGGTAATGATATAGAAATCTGTAGTTTTACTATAGCTGGTAATGAGATGAATTTTAGATTTTAAAAATTCAACACAGTTTTAAGAAAAACGAAACAGCGAGTTTATTCTGAATCTTATTTCCAGCAAAAAAGAAAAAAAACGATGTACCTAAACATACATAATAAAGACATATTATGAACAAGATGATAATGATGATTAATGCGGAGACTAAATTTTACTCCAAGCAATGTCGTGTGGAAATGATAATGACCTCTTGAAAACTTTTTCCTGTTCTGTGTGTAGTGAAAAATCTGTACCGAAAAGAAAGCTCTCTTTTCTAAAGAGCTTGATAACTGGATCTTCTTAGTGGGGCATAAAAGAGCTTTATCCAACAAACAATCTCAAACGAGCAGACATTTTTCACCGGTTTAAACCCAAGATAGTATGTCTACGAAATACACGTGCCTTTTTCCCTCTCTCTAGCTTTTTCCCCATTACAAACTTAATATAAATTCAAAAGGTTTTTGGTTGTCTTCACTCACACTGTGAGTGAGTGGGTGAATGAGTTTAGCTTAGTGAATGCATTGGTGGCTTCCGCTTGTCAGTTTATGCATTTTCCTTTGATTTACCTTTTCCAGGAGGACGCAAAAATACGAGGCACCTACGCACTTATTATGCCTACGTGTATTTTATTCATCTCTCCTCCGTCTCCTTTTCATCATTTTAATGAGGGTCTCAATTACGTTGTGTAGAAAAGAGGAAAAAAGACTTACTCTCTGTCTAAGCAAATAAAACCGTGGCTTGTGTGTACAGTGTACACATACGGAAAATATACCATTTAAAAAGGATCTACCCTCCAGCACCATTTTCTTCCTCACTGCTTTCTAAAACATATACATAGTTCGGTTCATGGAATTAACTAGAAACTGTAGTGGCAAAAAAAGATTCAGACAGACAGTGTAACTCAATGACGTCCCGAAGCAAAAAATATGAAATATAATTTAGATGCGGCTTACCGTCATCATTCAGACCAACTACATAACAACAGAGAAGAATTTGGAGAATAAAGTAACACATTTCATAAAAATAATATGATGAGTGAGAGAACATTTTGGATGGATTGATGAATACTAGTAAAGTGTATTAGTACGTTAAGTAGTCATTATAATTTTTTAAAGTTTTTTCCAGAAATAATACTTTAAAGTTTGCTGCCGATTTTTGTTTATGTGAATGGCTAAAAATATGTAATAAGTATGTATAATTACAATAATTAGATGTTGTAATGGGTTATGCGTACAAGCGAAACATCATAGGCAAAAATTTAATGAAGGTCTCCATGTCCATAGGCAGATATTATTTGAGGAACTGCCGGTTTATCATCATATTATGAAGCAAGCTGTTAGAGAAACCTTATATTTAGAAATTATTTACAAGGAAAAGTGCTTATTCCACGGGAAGGAAAGGCAAACTTGAGCAATCCAGACATAATATGTCGCATTGCAAATTATGAATGACGTACGTTATAAAAAACAAGCTATTTATAGACGTTACCAGCTTAGGAGCATTCTAATGGGTAAAACATACATATACGAAAAGTAACAATCGTTGTAGTACTTTACGCAACTCGAATCACGGTTTATCAACCGCACATGGAAATTCGAAAGGCATTTCCCATTCTACGACATTTCGTATGAAGGGTTTTGCTATTCAGACGAAACGTTTCATATGATTTAGTTTTTCGATAGATATTTAAAACAACCGATATAACAGAGCCACACGCTGCACGTGATTTATTCTGCCCCCATTATATAAGATCAGATTACCAACAAATCAATTAGCACGTCGCGTCGTCGTGCAACACTTTAATAATGTTGTAGTCTGTTTGTAATAGTACATTTTTGGCGGTATAATTAACATGACAAAAACGTGTCGACCAACCACCTTTGCTCCGAATTTTAAAAAACGCCAACAAAGTCGCGTTGCTTAGGAAAGTGTGTCTGCGTCTATTGAAATGTTAATTTGAAAATAAAGGTGCTACTTTTAAAGAGAATGTAAGCGTAAACTGTCAGTTGACGTATGATGTGACTATTTAGCTTACAATGATTATGACAATATCGCATGTAAGTATATTCCAAAATTTGCTAAATTAAGTTTTTTGTCAAGGTAAGAATTTTATCTTAGCACAAGTGTAATTTTATATTATTAGGTAATATTTCATGATTGCAGTGGATATGTATTTCATTATTTGTTTGAATAAAGATATATATGTATGTACGTACATTATACATTTATGGTCATACGTCTACTTCATTTCTAAAAGTATGAAGGTATCTATCATTTAGGAGAGAGTCAACATTAATAATAATAATAGCTAATAAAGCGAAAAGTTGAGCAAACAAAACATAGGCATAAAAACAGGAAAATTATGCACAAACATCATCAGCAATAGCAGCAGGTGATGATGATATTGTTATCGTAATTTTTTGTGTAACAAGCTCATTACAATAAATAAACTCTGACAAAGACGACGAATAGCAGGCAAATATTAGACGAGAAATGAGTTTCCTACACACTTCGGCCTTAACTTGTCTGAATATAAAGAGCTAATAATAGATTGATATTTAATTTTTATATGTAGGTAATAATGTAACCATGTCGTACAAAGCTTCTCGATGCTATTTATTATGCGTTTATTTTTTATGTTGGCTATTTTGATGTTTTTCTAGATATTTCTTTCGGACCACTTTACATATGAATTGGTTCGCACTTTTACCCAAGTATTTATGTATAGTTGTATTTTTTATGCCTCCAGGTAGTATAGTAATTGTGGACTACACCCGATGTCTGAGATCTAGTGGGCTTGCTAGTCAATGCACTTTCAATGGAAAAGTTCTATTTTAGGTGTAGATGTATTTGTCATTGAAATTAGCTCGTTTCTCATCAGTAGTCATGCATAAATCCTCATTCCCCAACAAAACAACACCATAAACCATTACATGATGAAGCTCATCAAATTAGGGATCACAGATATCACCTGGCTAGGAGAGCAACTGTTCGATGATGAACTTGCTGACTTTTTACTTTGCTATTCGTTCAGCTCATTGGCTCATTATCGTCATCTTTCTTTCAGTTTATTTTTGAAGTAGCCCAGCGTCCAAAATAGCTTATGATAATTTTTAGGTGAGCTAAAAATAGCTCCTCCAATTGTGAGTACGAAATTATCATAAAAAATTCCAACAAAAAACGGTAACTTTAAAAAATATATCGCGAATAGCCTGTCAGTATATTATACCCCCGGCCAGAATGAACAGGTGAAAAACTCGACAGACATAAGGCACAAGACAAAAGACAAATGTCTGCATCATCATCATCTGAATTTCTGCTACACATGTTTGACTGTTTGACACGTAATGATATATTGTAGCTTTTTGTTGTACATTTACACAATAACAGCAGCAACTACTACTGTGATGCGTATATTGCTCATTGTGTACGTGAGCTCGTCTACTTATTTTATACGATCATGTGATTCATCGATTCATGTGATGCTACATAAATGACTTGACAATAGTTTTGAATTCTGCTCTGTAATTTTTAATTTTGACTTGATTTCATCGCCCATGTATGTACTTATTTCCAGTCATCATTATCGTTATTAAGATGAGGAGACCTATGTAAATTATAAGAATAGAATCAGGTAATTGAGTACAGCACTTGAAGAAAATAATTGGATATAAATTGTTTTTTAACAAGGTTTGGCATAAAGGAAAACACAACGTACTGCATAAATTAGCAGTTTGCACGGAAATCGGGAATTACATAATAGACAAAACAATTATTGAAAATCACATGGCTCCTTGGCATGGAAACAAACAGCTTGCATAATGGCGTGCGAATGCTAGCATTAACATGAGTTTCATGGTAGATTGACAATTGTCACATGACATGACAATTTCACTGTGAATTACATAGAGAAAAATATTGTTTTCGTCTTTGTGTCTCTGGAGAATAGTTAGTAATAGATAGTTTGAGCTTGTGAGAAATACAATTACCTGTTCATAATTCTTCCATACCATTTATACATGTACATACAACCAAGAGGCCATAATGTGTAATAATGTGTAGCACACACAATAGCACATTGTGTAGTACTGTGATGGCTGATTGACTGTCAACTTTAGATTAGGTATTAGGTATACCTATATTAATATTATTATTTGTAACCAATTCCGTATTTCTAGACACATCAATTCAAATTCAAGTAATAATGAAGAAGCCACCGAATATAACTAATAAGTAAGTTACATACGTATCACAATGACATGAATTCATCAGCTTGATAGCCAAGAAACAATTGTGCAAAAACAATGTGCATGAGCAGAGCTAACTGAGACGGATGAGTTCATCTTCACACATAGATTTTTTTAAAATCCAATTAGAAATTTCTATGAATTTACGTTTTACATGAGGACTATGAATATTTTGGTCGCTACTAGTGATGTCAAACCATAACAGCACCAATAACCAATTCATTCGTTCATTTCTGTTCATATTATGGACAATGCTACGACACACGTGCAAATTTGCATAAAATTAATCTGACTGAACAAAGTAATTGAGTACATTATAATTATTATGACTTCCTACTTCCTAGCAATCTTCACTCCTCTCTACTGCACTCGTATATTTCCAGTTGCTGCACATTTCCATGACATTTTATTTCTGTGCAACTACATACATCCGCCACACGCAATTACTGTACGTACTTGTGACATCAATGTAAAAGCAGTCAGCATCAGCAGTGTGCTAGCCTGTATTGAGGAAATTGGTTTGTTTCCTTTTAACGTTTTCCTCTCTCTCGTTTGCGACCCAATAATTCACCATGAACATCTTACTTTAGAAGTAAATGAAGTAAAAGCAGTACAGAAAAACAATTTATTGAGATGGACTGGGCAATCTAGAATCGTCGTCCGAAAATACATTGCAGCAGAGCAGCAGCGAACTAAAGTGACAACAAAATAACACAGGTCACACCACAACATCTCACCGACCACCTAGACCTAACATGGGCAGTAAATGTGTATCAGAGCCACCCCAAAATATTATGTTCAAGCATATTATTATACAATGATGAACCCACTGACCTCACTTTGATTTCTTGCCTGTCACACAAGCCTTCACATGAAACTTACTTTCAGTTCCCTGGTAAAAATCATTTATCTTGATAAGATCCAACTAGTGCCAGAAGAAGGAAAAGTGGACACATTTTCCCCCGATTGCAAGTGGTGGCAGGAGGGTGACCCCTACTTGCTTTCACTCTGTTATTTTTTATTTCTCCAGTGTCATCAGCCTTTCCAGTTGCCAGTTTCCGACACGCCAAAGAAGAAGACGAATAGCATGAACATGAGCTTTCCATTTGCCTCGCTGGAGTATTATCCTTTTTATTCACCATATTAACTGGAAAGTTTCCTCATTGTGTCTATTTTATTGTTTTTTATGCATTTGCAAAAGTTTGGAGAACGTACTTTTTCACACACAGCTTGCAGAACCATATGTTTTTATCCTTACTTTCGTCCAAATTGCATAAATGAATCCTTATTGTTTTCACTCTTTCCTTTCTTTCATTCTACGTAAGCAAATCGGACATTGATCCATCCAACCAGTAAATCCTGTGGACAACATCACCAGAGAAAGAAGAGACACAATGACACATGAAAAATTTACCCAATTACTCAGTTACCCACTACATCTTTCTCTCTCTCTCCCTCTCTATTCTCCTGGTTTTATACTTTACGTCATTCGCATTGTCGTATTGCCCCCAAAGATAAATTAATTTGCCTGTCAGCACAGAAACACTTTCTCTCCTTTTCACTTTTGCGTGTTGTTTGCACGCGCGCGTGTGCCATAGTCCATGCAAGCTGCACCTACTTACATATTATCTCATATCTTGCTCGCAATATTTTATCCAAAATACAAATAAAATATATATTCTATGAGCAACAATAAGTGATTATGAAGACGATGACGATTGTGATGATACCATTTGGTAATAAATCATGTGGATATGCCGTATGCCGTCGTGCATACCGATTACCACATGTGCCCATGCATGCATGCATTCATGCCATACGTACATTTCTCCTTTTTCATTTTTTACCCTGGATAAAATAAAAATAGATAATGCATTATGGCGTGCGAAGATTATCATCGCGATCAGGATCATCATACTTTCATTTTTTGCGCTACGTTCATCGGCTTTACTCCTTTCCATTTTGTACTTTTCTCCACATCTTCTATTCCTTTATAGTAGTTATTATTTTATTTTTGTAAACTCGTATTTCGTGTCGGAATGCAGCAGCACAAGATGCGTGCAGGCATGCGGAAAAAAATAGTGAAATCCTACACGCGAGACTAGTCGCGAGCGAGTCTCTGTGTCTAGCAGGCATGCATACGGGAGTAGCACCAGACAGCATATTTCGTTCCTTTATTGAATTAAGGAAGATTTTTTTTCTCTCTCAACACCGACCGGGAGAAGGAAAGACGAACAAAAGCATTCTTCATTTTATTTTTTCCTTTTTTTTCTAGAGCAAGGAGTATGGTGGCGGCGACGACAGCTACAGAAAACTCCTTTTTTAAGAGTGAAGTAGGTGTAAAGCATTTTTTTACTTCTCACTGACACCCTACAACTCTCTGTTCGTATTATTAGCGTGTTTCATCTCTTTCTTTTGCTTTGTCGTTTTACTCTAGTCTCATTTATGCAAGACATCCTGCGTATTTGATAAAATGTGAATGATGATGTGATGCTGTTGCGGCGGTATTTGCTTATGACTAGGATAAACAGCATTGAAATAAGACTAAAAGGTATTCTCTTTCATTCGACTTCATCCTAGTCAGCTTTGCAAGCCCCATTTCTTACAACGTTTATGAAATATCGCAAATCACAATCGTCATAATATTATTTACTGTTTTTGATTGAAATATGCTGTACAGTGAAATTGGATTATGAGATTTAGTAGGATTTTGGAATTGAAGTGATGTGTTTACCTTGTGAAATCAAAAGCCGTTTCCTTCCACATACCTGATCATTCGTTGTATATATTACTTGTAAATAAATGAATCAAGTAGCATTAGGCCTAGTATGAAACTGTCAGTTTTAAATCCTTCTAATTAATTTAGGAAAGTAGGTGGTACTTAAGGATAAAGTGCTATAAGTGTAGGGAGTAAAATGCAAGAGCTCGTAAATTATGAAACGATACATACTTTTAAAATCTTTCATTACATCCATTCTCGTTGCTTCTCATTTTACCAAAGAATAAATATTATTTCACATTTTGCTCGCAGAAAAGTAATAATAACTGCGGGCGCAATTTATTTCAAAATCACAGCTGCGCACTGTGCACAGATATGTAGAAACTAAAAGGCTCAATGTGCCGTTTATTTTCAGTAGCCACACACACATGTGTATGTAGAGTATGCAAACAAGTGTTAACAATTCTATTTTAATCCTATAGGAGTCTAATAAGTTGTGTTCAAAAACTTATGCATGAATAATGAATGATGAAAAGCAGCAGCATCAGGTATAAGAGTAGATTTTTGTGTACAATTAAATGTATGACGATGTAGGAGCGTAGAGAAATTAAAACGAGTATTGGAGCAATATACTTTGGGAGAGAGAAGAGAGCTGGAAAAAGAAATGAAATATGCACGCCAAGTCAAAGACAAAAGCGACGAGAGGAACGATCTCTGTGGAATAAACATGAAGAGTCAGACAGAGCCAGTCATCCATTCCGCTCAACAGCTACAGTTCAAGCGAGTGAGCAAGAGAGGAGAAGAGTGAGAGGAGAGAAAATGAAATCATCAGATTTTCATTCAAAGGAAAGTAAAAATGTCTACAGACTACACAGAGACATCCTTTTCATGTTCCTTTCCTCAATGTCGTTGTCCTTCTCAAGGAAATGTAATGGAATCACAGCAAAAGTGGTGATGAGAATGAATGAAGATGCTGGTTTTACTTTGAAGATAGAGCAGCAAGGAAAAATATGATTCTCTCTCCTGTGTGCAGCGTCTTCCAAGTTTTATGTCAGCACGTCCTGTGCAAGATTCTCTTTTAATTTCACTTTTATTTTCACCCAAAGTGTCGTATTGTTTTGCAGCATCAGTGCTGTTGGTAGGAACGCTTGTTTTCGTTCGTTCTCCTATCAAATTCTTATCATCAATGCTTCATCAGCATCTTTGCATTCTTGGTATTAGTGCTGCTGGTATTAACATAATAATAAAAAGTAGAGAAAATCTTATCTTTCTCTCCTTTTTCCTGAATCTCGCGTCTGATTATGATTATTATTATTCTGTACATTCCACGCATTTTATCTGGCGAGAGAAAAGGCGTAAACGCCAAACGGGATGGTGAGAAAAGTGACAAGAACAAGAAGACAAGATTGAATTAAGAAATAAAAACAACGGAACGCTCAGAATTAGAGCGACAGGAAGGGTGGGCCTGAAGCGAAAACACTGGAATGTTAGTTTCCCTTTAATGTTCCATTACATATACTTATACCTATGCACATAGACGTTGTAGCAGAGATGTGGAAAAAAGTGAGGCGTAATCTAATGAAAGTGGGAACGCTCATGTCATATTGTACCGTGAAAAGTAATGCTTTCAAAGAAGCAATTATTTTAATAATAATTTTCCGGCTTTACTTCTCGAATTAAAAAAAAACTTTTGTTTACTGGTCACCGTTTATGAACAGTTTCTCTAATAACGAACGTGCTGCAGCAGCAGTACATGACACACAGAGTGCATAAAATCTCTCTAATCACTTTATACCATAAGTGTTTTATTATGTACATTCCACCAGTCAACTCAAGTCACTCATTTTCTGTCTGTGTGCTGGACTGTCTGTACGATAAAAAAATGATTATAAAAAAGACAAGCATATCACATCAACTCCCCTCGTGTTATTACGACAATATTTTTCATACTATTTTCCTCCTACCAAAACTCAGTCGCATTCACTTTTTTTGCATTCATCCACCACCACCACACCATAATGTACCACAAAATGTCATATATTCATCGTGATGTCACGCAGCAGCGGCGGAAAAATAACTTTGCCATTATATTCCTTACTACTTTGGCTGATGCGAAGAACAAAATTATGCCACTACTCCTTTAACTTAACCAGACCACCCACCGACACAGCATCAGCATCGAAAGAGAGGGTCTCACTGCGAAAGTGGAAATCTCGACACAGCTAATGCCTTTTAATTGCAAACACACCCTGCTGGCAGCTCTCTCGCCTTTCTCGTCAATCTCTCTGCTTCTCTCTCTCTCATAGTCTGAGTTTTGCAGCCTCTTTCTCTCTCTCCGTCGACAAAATAAAAGTAAAATAAACTTTCCTCTTTCCTTCATTTTCCCTCCTCACTGTAATACGTCACTTTCCAGCAATGATAATGTATACACAGACACGAGAGATGCCACCGTTGTACTTCACACCGCGGCCAGGGTGAAAAGTTGGCCTTCCTTCATGTCATTCATTTTAGCAAAGAAGTACTTTAGAAATATGATGATTATTAGTGCTGCTGCGCTACGCCGTACTCAAGGAAATATTTTGCAGGACGGATGACTACTAAAGGCACATAACACACACACCTTTCTATTGTGTGGTGAGTGCACAGTGCACACTTTCTATTCTCTGGAGGAAAACTAGTAAATTCATGAAAGAGGAGCAAAGCAGTGGAGGAACATCGGCGGCGAGGGAGTGAGAGAGAAAAACAACAAGGGGAAAAGTTTAAATGAACGCGTGGCATGCATGACATGATGGCCTATATAAGTATGTATGTATGTACATTTGCTTGGCTAAAAATGCTATATGAGTTCTCAGAAAATGATAAAGGGGCTGTACAAACAAATACCATAGCAATTAGTGAACAAACCCTATTGAATCCTTTAACTAAAAAGTAAGAAAAATGAAGAATAGATGCGATGGTTTAGGCGATAAAAAAAGAGAAATTTGTTGCGTGCCAGCAATATATAGCGACAAGAATAAGAATACTGCAAGAAGAATGGTGAAGAAAATAAGGGAAATCGTAGTACGTATGATGACGACGATCCTTTTCCCCTCCCCTCCCGCTGCGTTACTGGAAAGAAGCATTATTATTGCTATTATTTCCATGTGCATTACATGCCGTTTTACAAAGACCACAAAAACTAACTTGTCTTCCTTCGTGGTTGGATTTATGAAAAAGAAACAAAGGGTAGACAATGTGGATAGATGATGAAGCGTTGCATGTTTACACACAATCAGTTACACTTTTTTGTTATTGTGTAAGTTATCTGTTACATTGGCTGAGTGTCGATAGTTTTGTTCTTGGTATAATTCTTGGTTGGAAAAAACATTTATAGAAAGAATAGTATAGCTATAGGAGTTGACAGTTGCGAAACTTGATATTTAGGCACGCAAAGTTTGTCGGTAGTGGATTTCTAATTGCAGGTAACGGTACTTGTAAAACAAACAGAAGAGACAATTTAAAACTTGCTTTCTTCACAAATTGCCGCTAAATTCAACGGAATGGATCATAAATTAGTACTAAATTAAAAATGTAAATGGGGTAACGTAAAGCCGCTCCATCCAGGACAATTTTGTTAAAACAGGATAGAAGACTCTCAATAAAATCATATTTAAAGTAAACTATCCGAAATATTGGTGGATTAATTCAGAAGCAATTGGATGCGTTATGAATGTTTGTGCTGCATTTCAAATTCCAACCCATCTTTCCACTTCTTTTTATTTAAATGATTTTTTTCCAACTTGCATCTTTTTCTTTGCATTTTCTCCGTTTCCTGAAAACTACTGGAAATAAGCAGAAAAGAAGAAAAAAATAACTTACCCAAGAGAGCAAGGAGTGAAAGGAAGTGATCAAGTTGTAGCACCAAAAGATCTGTGAATTTTTTTAAAAGTTTCGTCTTTCGCAAAGAGCAGCTCTTCCCCCTTGAGAACAAACCTCTTAAAAAAACTTTCTCCTGCCATCTCTGCTGTCATTTTTGTTGTTATTGCAGAGTTTATTCTTCCGACTGCAGAGCTAAGTATTTCACATGAAAATTGTCTAGCTCAATTTTCTTTCACCAAGTTAACAAAGCCCACCATCATCCACCAGATTTTCCGTTGTGATTACCTTTACCCTTTTGTCGTTGTTTGTGTAAAGATGCAACAATAAATATATGAAAGGACAAAGCGGTATTTTAGTTAAAAGTAAATGGATTCCACTCAAGTGACTCTGGAGCTCAGTCAGAAACAGGAGACATTTTATACGCTTTCTTAAACACAATGAATAAAAAACCGAGAGCGAAAAGTTTTTTCCTTTTGCTTTTTGTTGCCATTTGAAACTTGATCACTGTAGTGATCGGAAGGAAATCACTAACAAAATAAGTCAGTCAGTGATTCACTGGCTTTTCTTCTTAAATAAGTACGATTTTTATTCAGCTTGAGTTACTCAAGTCAATAAACAACAATACATTCAAGATGGAACCACGGAACCAGGAACCGGCTTCTTAGTAAAAATATATTAAAATTAATAGCCAGAAAAACAGCAACGGCTGAGTTACAAAGCTACAACCTTTTTTATTTAAAGTTTACTTCTTTGTTTCGCGTCTGGACAAAAAAAAAGTTTTGTTTTACTTGATTTTTAATGCATCATGTTCTAAAAACTTGTGGTGTAGCGAGAGCCAACCCAGGGAAGGAAAAAAAGTGAAAACTCCTTGTTTCACAGTAAACTCCTCTTATTTTTTCACCGGAGAAAGTAAAACTTTTCACTTTTGTTTTTATTTTATGCCGCTTACATCACCTCATAAATAATACCAGACACGCTATCCGTTTACTCTTCAAGATTGCAAGATACGTTTTTCTAGGCAGGATAATATTATTTGGTGTGAATCCCTGTTCTTCTTTTCAGAACTTTTCCTTCTTCCAACAGAAGAAAGCAAAAGAGTAAACGTGTGCTGCAGCCGTGGTTGCATACACTAAAGGCATTGCCAAAAACGAAAAGAATACCTATGTTACTTACTTCTATGCTCAAGTTGGTTATGTTTAACCAAAGACTTGTTGAAACTTTTGGAAATGAGTGATGAATATTTCAAAAACTATTTGTATACTGTTCTATTTTATGTGTGTCGAAGCACCACTAGTAAAAACAAAACCTCAACACTACCGAAAAGAATCTCATCTTAACTGTTACAAAATGTAGCAGGAAAATTATTAGATTTTGAACTTTCATCTATATGCATTGCCTACAGGCTTTTTACCAGATTGGAAAATACAATCGTGTGCAAACAAGCGATCATTTGATAGGAAACTTGCTCTTTCTATTTAAATGTGGTTTTCAATTTTTGGTTTTTAGGTAACAGTTTTGGTTGATTCAAACTACTCAAGAAGCATCGGCTGTAGTACCTCTACTAGTTTGGAATGTATGCCAGCATTAAAACAGCGGACTCTGGTTCTCCCTGGCCTTTAATTTTGCGGAATACTTTCCGAGAGCGGATTTTGGTGTTCATCTGGAAATATTCTTTCTCTAATAGTGTTGTAAGATGATTATTTATTTATTCAATCACATTTTCTCGACAAAAGTCGTAATTCAAGGAAAGTTGTGGATTGTCGAAATTCTAAGTGCGTACATAAATAAATAATTCTTAAGCTAACGAAAGAAGTTAATATTCATGTCGATAAACTTTTCCTTCTATTCAACCAACAAGAGTTGTAGTAATAGACCAAACAAGCAACCCAAACCACAACCAGGAAAAAACATTACTACTTCTTCTTCTTCACTCCTACGTTCTTTCGCAATTATTTGCGTTTGACTATTTACTTACCTACTTGTTTACTTGCAAGTTTTTCTGGTTTGCCTTGAGGGTTGTGACCGTGGTGGTTGAGGAACAAGATGGAACAAGAAGAAAATGGAGGAACCCCCACCGACTTTCATTTCCCCTCCAAGTCTCCATTCCACATTATGTATGTTCTCCATTGCAGCACATGTTGTTTGTGTCCATGTATTTCACATTTACAGGAATACTTTTTCCCAGTGGGTGGTGGGTATCCTCTCGGTGGGAGGTGGATAAACAACAACCACCATTACTACCAACACTATCGCTATCCGACATCAAACCGATAATGATTTTAATGGCGAGAAATATTATACTCAGGATGCGATGACCGCATATATTCATTTACTTTTTTTTCGCTGGATACGTCTATGAACCAATCAGATTTTTCCATACAAAAAGTCAAACTGACCACATGGTTCATGGTGTACCAAGAAGTAGAAAAAACTTTCGTAAGGGAAAAATTCTGTAATGACTGTACCACCACCAGAGAAAGTCAATTACATTGGTATTTAATAAATAGTGAATCCACTCCCGCTGCATGTAACCTCCTCCATAAAATGCCTTGTTGAAAATACACTATTAACGATGATCATCAAAGCGATGGGATATAGCTAATAATCTTTCACTCGCATTCTTCCTCACGATCCGAGTAATTATCGAGTGAATCGTTTTTTATTACAAATCAGGAAAGGCCATTATCTGCCAGTACCAAGCACTGAACAAATCTGCCAGCCTTAAAATTGAAACCTAGTTATATATGTCAATGTTAGATTAGATATATTAAATCAAGTATGTATCACAATGGTAAACGACTTGACTTTTTCCGAATGTATTTGCTTGCTCAGTGTCCACAGAATTCAGTGTCATTGATGGGCACTAGCTTTGCTTTGAATCAGAAGAATCCATTCTTGAAATGGAATTTCGCATAAAGTACAATATTGTCGTTCAGATACATGCATACATACTGCTCCTGAATAACTTGATGAAAAACGTACACGCACTCTGAGAGTGAGGAAAAAGTTTTGCCAATAAAAAAGAAAACAATTTAATAATACAGCCGCATCTAGAGGTTGCATTTGTGTGTTCTCCTTTTTTTGGTTTAAAATATCCGGTTTTTTGTTGGCGTCTGAGTCAATATTGTCTGCTACTCGTCTTCCATATATTAAAGAGTACGTAGCCCTCGTTTACTTGATGCATGTATAAGAAAAATTATGAACTCTCGATAAAGTTAGGTGGCGAGACGTAGGAAAAGAGGAGCAAAATGAAATTTTAAAAGGAACCCTCCTCATCGTCTGTCGGCAAAAGCACGGCTCCTTCCAACCAACTCTTTCCATGACCATGGAGTACTGGAATAGATTCAACTTGTTACAACCTCAGCGATGAATGTACAAAAAAGTATTTTTTATCTTCTCCGGCTTGATAACCATGTTACCAAATTTCTTTTTGAGCGAGTAACGCACTCTCCGGCTCCTAAATTGAAGGTATACTTTTTCTTCATGTCAGAAAGACTAACTTTTTATAAAAAAAAATAAAAGGAGAAAATGTGTCAGGATAAGTTTAGAAACATACAGCAGCTATACCCAAATGATATAGTCGGTATAACTATGTCCTTATGTAGCAAGTTGTGAAGTGAGCGGTGAACATGGAGGCTCAGAAATGTACACAGTGAGCCAATTTGGCTAGCTTTTAGGTATAATGCGTATTATATGATTTTGTGGTTATATAATTCTTGCTTCGGCATAGTCCAATCCACCTATTCATCAATCCGTCCATGTAGTCGAACTAAACCTGATTATAGGACCACGAAGAAGGTATGCGGATCTGGGAAAAACTTCTATGACAAAATTCCAAGTGAAGGAAAACAAAAGGTTTTGCAGATCAACTTCGCAATTCACATTTGTTTAAATTCGTATAAATCTCAAGATATTATCCACTAAGATTGTTTGTGCAATTGTAAGTCTATCATTAATTGATGCAAACTTCATGTATATACATATTCGCGACATTTAACTACACACACAAAAATACGTAGATAAGTGGGTAGGCGAGTGTGGACATTGCATAAAAGGGTAAAAATAAATAAATTGGGATGCCAGTAAAAGTTTAAATGTTTGAACATACTGATTCAGGATATGTATAAGTGTACTTGGCCATTTATTTCTTGAACAACTTTCCGAGAACTGCAGGTACAAACATACCAATACGAAACTAGTAACCTTTTTAGTAATGCCAATAGACTGTGGCAACCACTACCATTACTGTACTCTAACTCTTATCATTATTTTCTCTTTCGCATCTCCGCTGTCTTCCTGTGATGTAATGCATTTATAGTATGACTAGACATGCTACTACTACTACTGCCTTATTCATTGCTTCAGTTCCTCCGACATAACAAACCATCTTTCCACCGCCAACAACGTCCTTCCTATCTCCTTATAAGACTTTAAAAGACCACAGCCTACAACTGGTTCATTTTCTCTTTCACTTTTTTTCACTCTCCCGTTCTCGTTGTTGCCACTGCCACCTCACTTTCAACTATCTTAACATGTTCACTCATAGCGACCATTCAATAGCACCAAGTTTGTCAGGATGGAAACCCTGCTTTCTTTCCTTTCTTCTTCTAACAAGCTGAGATATTCAACTCCTTTGATTATACACCAAGTTGAGTTTCGTTTTGTCCTCCACCTCTTATTCCCAGTCGTTTTTCTCTTGAATAGGAATTACATTTTTTTTCTCAGAAGAAATAAAATATATATTTTTTTGTCGCGAAATTGAAATAAGCAAGTTTATGGCGACCGTTGTTACTGCTGCAGCTGCTTGTATATATTTTTATTTAGCATGAAAAAAACCTCCAAACTAACAAGCAAGATGAGTGAATCGAAAAGACCACTGGAGCACCACCAGCCAGCAGCCAAACCAATAATATGAAAAGGAAGCAAGAATTTAGAAAGAGAAGCAGCAGAAGAGGCAGAGAGAGAGAGAGAGAGAGAAGGGGACACCTGCTTTTCCACTCGTTTCTCCTTCCCTTCCTTTCATTTTTTACGACTCATGCATACTTGTTCAATGCTCATCATCATCCATCTGCCCAAGGACATTTTTATTATTCATTTTTTTGGGTACATCTGAAAATTCTTCCGGCGCTTCCTTCGGGTTATGAGTACCCGGTTCTCTTTCCTCTTTGGCCACTAAATACAGTAAAATGAGAGAAAGGAGGGAATATTCGTTTGCCAATGCAAAAAAAACTCAATAAATGCCAAGTGCAGTTCAAAGAGAAAAAAAAATACTTCAAATTTTATTATTGTTCGGTCATCCATTTTTTTCAGTTCTATTGATTCCCTCTCTCCTCTCCAATTTCTGTGTTTGAATGAATGAGTGAGTTTTATACATTTTTTGAGGTTCAAACAAGCTTGTAACTAGTGAATGAGGAGATAAAGAAAAAAGAGGGATGGGGCAGAAGGGTATTATCATTATCATTTATATGTATACAGTACAGCACCATGTGCAAGTGTGCATGTTAACAAACACAGCTGCTTATCTGGTGGTGGTCGTGGAATAGAAAGCAGGTGAATTTTTTCTCCTCAAACCTACTAACTCGTCTGCGTCGTCAGAAGCAAATAAGCAGAAAGTATGGCAGCAAAGGAAATCCCTTTTTTCTGATGGTCGCCTTTGCATTATTAATAGTAAAAACAGCTTGAGCATCATCGTAGCTTGCATTTTTTTGTATCTAAAAAGGAAGGAATTTCTCTTTGCTTTTCTGTGGTAAAAGGGGGAAAATACCCGTCGGTGTTTCTGCATGCTCCTCCGCTCCACTTTGTAGGAAAAACGCTAATCCTTTTCTCTCTCTGCGGCTGCTGCTGCTTCCGTTGCTACTTTGTGTAGGTATCCAACGTAGATGCGCAAGCAGGTAGTCAGGTGGACGTTGATCGTCATTACCCATATTATATTTTTCATACTAGATTGGATGCCTCTAAACTAGCAACGGTAGTCGCATAGTGGCTGAGGTGGAATTTGGATTGGAAAATTGGAACAAAAAAAGGCTATAGTGCTGCTTTCCCCCCGTTTTCATCTCTTTTGTACTTTTTTTTCTATTCTTGAGCCCGCATCCCCTCAAAGTAATCATATTCACAATTTACAGGGATTTATATACGGGAATGGCAACAAGAGACAAGAGAAAAGATCACATCGCGGAACGGCTTTTTAGAGCTTCGGGAACATCGATCGATTGCGATCATAATGGTATTGGCAGTGTTCGTTATCATGGTCATTTTATTAAATAAAATATTATTATCAATATTATCATCCTCTTTTCTCTGGTTTTGTTTCTAGGAAGAAGACGAGCATGCTCTTCAGAGAAAATGACATGGTTTTGGTTAGAGACGCTAATAATAATTATGGAGCAAGATGAGCAGATGCGTCTCTTTCACTGTCATCTTTGTAATTTTACTTACGAGCTTTACAATCTATTATGAGACTGAAATCGTATCTCGTCCTTTATCCTTACCTATTTTGATGGGGATGATGAGGAGAGTTTAGGAAGTTAATATGTTGGAATACTACGGGAGCGATGGCTGTGTCTGTTCAAATGAAAATTATTTTTACTGGAAACCGGAGCCTGTGTTCAAAATCTATACACGGTAGCTAGACGACATGCCAGTCAGTATTGTGTTATAGTCATAGAGCACAAAGATTATTGGTTCCACGTGGAAGGTTTAGGGAAAACTTCAGGTGGGCCATAATGAGAGATGTTGTGAGGAAGGAGGTTCCAAGGGGTGCTCATATAATACGACTCAGATGCTGTCTCATTGTAAATCACACAAAAGAAGCGTGTACCGTGCCTTTTTTAGAAGATGAAAGGATTAATACAGCAGGAAAAGAAAATAATTGTTTTAATACTATGCTGAATCTTGAGACACTGTATATCATGAGGATTATTTCAAAGGTTGTATACTTCAAGTCGACATAATATAATGGAGCGACGGCATCATCAACAAGTCCGTAATGCTAAAGCAAATTCACTCAATAACAACCTATTCTCATGAAAGTAATTTCATAAGCCACGCGCTGCCGCGTTTTATTAGGACCGAGTTAAAAATGTGCAGGGGAGAGAAAAATAATAATGGAAAGATAATGTGGCTTATTACTTTTTTATTGCAAAAAGGAGAAAAGCTCGTCCTAGTTCTTTTGATCTTGGAGAAATCATATAAGCGAGAAATGAAATCGAATAAAATGAAAATTAACTCCAGCTTGCATTGGTTTGTTTGTCGCTTTTTTGTCATGACTTGCATACTTCTGATATTAAAATTAACTTCATATTTTTACTTCATTACTTCATTGATGCTGCTGATTATATTATTATTGTTATTAAATTACTATTTACCTTACGTGTCTGGTAATATTAGATCGTGCTGTTATTAGTCATTATATTACATTAACTGCTAATTTTACAAAAGAAAATTCTCGTTTTTTAATGTAAAGAGACTACTACTTTCTTTTGTCGGCAATCATTCGTCTGGCTCACTGTTACGAGACGTAACATAGATTCTAATATAATAATTTTATTTCGACAGAAAATGTTTCGAACAAATTCTAAAAAATAACCGTCATGAACATAGGTAGGTAATAAATCATCATCCTTATCGTCACCATCACGACATACAACAATGTAAGTATTACGTTGTGACTGTGACAAAAAGTCCAGTCAAGAGTTTTATTACAACCAAGTCAATCCAAAAAATCATGAGCATTCTTTATGTCATGTCTATCCAGAGATATACACACAACAAACAACAACAAACGACAATCGTAGGTGATTTTCCTTTTGTCGCTACTCGAATCGCAACCACCACCACCCCATCAGCATCATCCACCACAAGTCACTCACCACCACTACCACCAAACACATTGCAGAAAAGCAATATTGCGGAAAGGACGAAACAAGAACACTCCAAAAACATGTCGTTGTTACAAAAGAAAAAAAAAACTACTACACTCTACCATGACTACTTACGAACGATCATTTTCACGATGATGATAATGATAATAGCCATAAAAATAAAAATGATGGTGCACTTCTTCTCAACATACGTTCCCTTTCTTTCTCTCCTCAGCCCAGCACAGACACAAAGCTATTTCCCGTAAAGCACAGAGGACATTGCTTCCTCCCGAAAAATATATAATACATAATATCCTTTTCTCTCTCTAGATTCTTTCTACTCTCTTTTTTCTTCATCTTCTTCATCTTTTGAAATAAACCATATGGTTTTACTGGCTGCTGCGGCGGTGGAAGTGGTTTGAGTACATCCATCCACACAATAACAATCATGGTCGAAAAAAAAATGCTATACAATTTATTTATTTTTCATCAAAATCATGTTTTCCTCTCTCTCTACATTTCCTTTCTTTGTCGGCTCACGTCAGAAATTCCTTCTCAGTCGATATCCCGAGAGCCTAGTGCTCTTTTTGTTTGTCTGTCTATGTTTGTACTTGATTTCATAATAATAATAATAATAATATCATAATCATATTTTCTCACTCTCCCTCTCTCTCTGTGCTCGTTCCCCACTACTCTACCATGTTCCTATTTACCCTTCTCTTTATCAAACAGCAACAAGAACACGTCGTATCATGCAATAACATTTTTTATTATCTCCGTCATCATCGAGATTATCTTATTATTTTGGTTTGACTGTTGTTGGTAATGTAGTGATGTTGGTGGTGGCGGTAGGTAGTCAATGTTCCCGATGTACTTCGATCATCGTAATCATCACCATCATCGCCATACTGCGTGAATGCACGCAAAAAATATATACATATATTGCATTGAATACCATTATTTTTTGTGTCGAAACGATCGAAGGTGAGCATAACATTTTGCACAATACAAAATGTTATGCATGCATGCAGGTTTTTTTCAGTTTTTTTTTTCAGATGATGGTGGCGAATAGTGAAATGATGTTCTTCAAATCTTATTGTTTGTCCGTGAGTGAGTGCGAGTATACAAATTTTTCTTATTGTACTGCGTTTTCACATGAAAACAATTTTTTTGTATGGGTTGGTAAACAAGGAACTATAGCTGGTATGCTAACTATAGTGGGTGCAGCATACTTATTGCCACCTTGATTCTGGTGTGCATTTTATACTACCACCTATGCGCTTTTTATTTTCATCTATTCAACTGGAGAACGCGAAGGTAGAAAATTTGAAGAGGTTTTGGTGTTGATGAGTACAAAGTACCAACACCATCAACAAACAAACGTAAAGAAAGACGCAATTCCAATATTTTAATATGCATGGCATCCCTACTAACTTATTTATTTTTTATCAAAATATTTCATTATATTGCAATTAAAGTTGCTGGAAAGCGATCATCAATCACTGAGGCGAAAATTTAATCTCAAACATTTTTATTACTCTACATGTACCATTATTCTGTCAACGTGTTAATTCAACTGTAATTCATTTCAATCATTTTCTATAATAAAGCCGTAATACTGTTATTTTTTAAAATAATGATAGCAATAACAAGATTGATATTGTGTTCCATATGCAATAAATCACTCTCTCGCTCTCTCTCACAGCAATTGTTGAAGAGTTCGTTGGTTTCTCCGTCACAAAACATATGCGCACTTCTCCCTCATTATTATTAACGAATTCCAGAGTATGCACGCTTACAAGTTAATTTGGCAATTAATTTTATTACGCTTGAATGGCAAACGCAGTTAATTGTTGATATGGATACGATACGCTTTACTACGATATCATCTCTCTCTCACCAACAACACCATTCCCATCAAGGCTTATACTCTTGACTTTACCTTTGGTGTTGTTTATCATTACAACCATCATAATATCATCATCTCTGATCTTGGCATTATTGCTATCATCATCGGCTCAAAAACACTTGTACATATTTACTTGGAACTTGGCTGGAACAGTAACAGGAGTAGTAGAGCTTGTTTGTTCAGTGAGAATGAAACTACTCCCTGTTCACTACTACTTACTGCCTTCTGGCATGCTCACAACAACGACAAGCCCAGTAAAATAAACAGAATTATCATCCTCCTCCTCATTACTATCGCCATCACCGTCCGTCCACTTAATTTCCCTTACCCAAAAAAGTCATGTTATACGTTGTCTGCCTGCTGCCTACTCATGTAACGTCTATCTCTGCTCTAGTAAATAAACATTAACACTATCACATGCTGTACAACAATTCATCATCAATATCGCCATCATCATCAAGAAGATCATGAGAGTGATGATGACAGACACGCCTAAGCCTCTACACAAAACAACAAAAAACAACTCCCAACAAAAACAATAAACAAGTAGTACATTTATAGAGAGAAAGAAAAAAAAGAAGAAATATTTTTCTTACCTTTCTATTTATTATGAAGGAGGTTCCCTCATCACCGTTGTTGTTATCATCCCCATGCATGATGCCATGATCTTGGGTAAAAGCACGGTTGCACTCTCTGCGCAACACGCATATACCTCTTGTGCTGTCTATCTAACTATTCATCTATCTATATCTCTATCTACAAGAATAAAAAAATTTCCCAAAGAAGCACATTAATTCTTTTTCTCTGGAGAGAGTGCACAGCAAGACAGTCTGTCCGTCGTCGTCTCTGGGAAGTTTTTTTTTCTCTTATTTTCTGCGTATTTACTAAAAGAGCTATTTACACAGTCACACGACGACTAGTAGCACTCACTATGCTACTACAACTGGAATAAAATGTACACAAGAGATTAACTTTTCTCTTTCTCTCTGTCGTTTGCTTGCATTGCATGATGCATTATTGTTTTCTCCGATTTTCTCTTTCTTTCGCTTGCTTGTTATATGATATGTATGTATATATTTTCTTTTACTTTGGACGCTCAGAAGACAGGGCACAGGAGCAAGAAAACACGCTTTGTGTCACGAAGCACACGTCAACACTTTATTTCCGTTTTTATAATAGCTTGTCGTCGCGGTCGTCTCCAGTACTGCTGCGCTGTTACCACATCGCCGCTACTCTCTCTGCTCTTTTCTCTTCGTTTATATTTTCCCTGTTCGCTACTAAAAAAGGAAGACGGCGAAGACGAAGAAAATCTTACTACTTTTATTGTCCCCTCTTTCCCACTGCCTTCTAGCAGCGTTTTCTCGTGAATACCTTCATTGTAATTGCCATAGTCGTAGTGGCAGTCATCATCATGCCATGACCACTTTTTTCTCGTTTGGGCATCTCTCTCTCTCTCTCGTCAGCGTAAAGCAAGCCACTAAAGTATAATGTAAATAGCGTTATAAAAACCAAAGAGGTTTCGTTTTTTTTTCTTAAAGGAGAAGTAAACGTAGAAAAAAAAAGATTCTTTTTGACTTTTATTCCTCTCAATTCTCTCTGTGTTCTGTTTTTTTATTCTTTTTTCCCTCCTCTTATTATTATTTTCCTACGTTGCGTTTCACATATAGATTGGTTGGCTGTGGAAAAAAATGTACGTTATTTTGTTTGATCTTTTCTTTTTTCTTTCATCCTCCTACTTTTCTTCGCCTGTCGTCTTTTCAACAATCAACTGCATTGCTTTCTTAAAAGGGGTATATATAGCTGTGATAATGTATTTATATATATGTCGCTATTTTACTTATTTTCTGCTGCGTCCTTTTTTTTGTTGTTTTTGATGTGATTGCAGAACGAGTTGTGTTTTTGTGTAGAATAAATAAAGCCCGATAAAGAGTATTGAATATCAGAGATCTCTTCTCTGTCTGTGAAAATTGTAAGGAGATGATGGTGATGATGCCAAAGAAGAATCAATAAAATGTCACGGTTGGTTGACACTAGGCCAGTACTAATAAGCCATTTGCAATGCAGTAGCCGTGCAATAGTGTCGTCGTCGTATGTCCTATTTTTTATTGGCTTCCTTGTTCTTTATGAGAAAAATCGTTTGGTATTTTGTGCTATATATGTATGGGTATATATATTGTGGTAATGTAACTTATTATGCAACTAACTGTAACCTATCGTTTCACTTTTCACCAGCACCACAAAAACCACACACAACGTCACAATTTTAACATTTTGTAACATTTCAACCTCTCTACTTGTTGAAGTTGTCGTTTTTATGGCAGAGTACATACAGCAGAGCAAACAAGCAAGCCTCTCTGTTAGTTGTGCATTTGTTGCGGGAAACGATGCAGAAATTTGCGGAGGAATAAACCGAGTAGAAAAAGGAGAAGAAAGTATAGAGTACTTTGTTGTTGGTTGTCAGTCAAGTTTCAAGAGTGCAGTTTCACTTTTCACAAGGAGACATGGAAACACCAGGAGGCTTTTCCTTGTTGCTTTTCCTAGAAAATGTCATAGTAACATACACAATAGCAAGAAAATTAGTCGTTCGTAATGATAATGTACACGCAGTAATATGAGCAGAATAATAATACATAGGCTTTCGTATACAGCTAGTGTTTCATTGGTTTCTGACAAAAGGGGAGAATTTAACCACATAAAACTCTTTAAAATGTTGTTGTACATACCAGCGAGTAAACTAGTACGACAAAAGAGGTGAAACACTATGGTTTGGATTTGGCCATCACTGCTTCACTGCTTTAAAGCAGAAACGCTAATTGTATTTAAAAAAATTAACTAAGTAATGAACCAAAATGAATTAACTCTAAAGGGATCTTCAGCAGCCAATAAGCCGATAGATTGCTGAGGAAAGATTAATGGGAATATTTTTACATATATACATACATACTTGTAGGCTTTAACACAATTTTTATTTTGAGCAACTTTCATTATTTTTTCAGTTCTTTGTTAGTTTCATGTTGGTATTTAGGTAAGGATAAAATATAGGGTTTATATAATACGTACTGAACTTACCCGTTTTCTCCAGCCCCTTGTGTATTTTTCAACTTGTGCCACTTTTCTCACCGGATTTTCACTCTCAAATTAGCAAGTTTGTTTACTTTGCTACTAACCCTGTCATTAATTTTTTCGTGAAATTAAACCACAGTATTGATTACTGGGTATAGAGTGTATATTAATCAGAATTTTAATCCGAAAGCTAAACACAGCTTAAAATCAGGCATAAATCGTAAAAAACATGTAGAATATACTTGCACAAACTAATTTTATTATGTTGTCAAAGCCAAGTCAAAATCGATGATATGTTTTCCACTGATATTATAATGTTAATGTGATTAAATTCATAAATGTATATATGTAGGCATGTAGTAAATAATTTTGGAACCTCCTCCGTTTCTCCTTTCTTCTGCTTGCTTTATTTCCTTGATTCTGATAATGATGATGACGACGATGATATGATATCGAATTTTGGATGATATATTGTAACTATATAACAACTCATTTATATTTAATACTCGAATGGAATTAATATTTGCATACTATATCAGTCAAATTATACGTACGTACTGCGTGAAGTTATTATACGGATTGATAATCATGTCATGTTAATAATGTTGATGAAGATAACTGCTCAATCCTCAACAGAGTTTTTTGAGTTATACTATTAAAGCTCACACAATTTATATCTTTGTGCTTATGCGCCGAATTACCTTGTCCGTTTTACATTATTTTTTTATATACTTGCTCACATTTTAGGGTTCCTTTGAAAAATAATACAGTTCGCCATATGGCTCATAACTTTTTCTCTCCAAAAGTCACCCGAATGTCACTTTTAATTCAATTTTTTCATTAAAAGTGTGATTCCGTTTCTGTGTCCTTTCTGGTTCGTGCCACGCATTCCTGACAAAGAGGCTTTAACTTGCTTTTCGAAGAGACAATATGGAACAGTCGCCCAAAAACATGCCGGGCAACCACCACACGCACCAAAAACCAAACTATAACTTTTCCAACAAGTCCTTTCACTTTTTAACAGACCTTCGTTTTTATCGTAAGTGTTATACCGTTGTTGTACATTGGATTGGCTCTAATATTGTCTTGGCTGCCTTCAAAACGAAAGCTTTTTTTGCATGACAGCCGCTGTGATGGAGGTGGTAGTAGTAGTGGCACAACAACGAACGAACCAACTACAATGTCTATTTGTATGACGATAATATCGCAATCAAGTCAAAATGCCAAGAAGGGCTAAAAGGATTTTCTGTGCAAAACTCTGTGCATGGCAATACTCGAGGAGAGCAACAAAGGCTGCGGTGTTGTTTTTCCAACGCGTTTGTTTGCTTGAAATGAGAATAGTAGTGGCCGTGGTGGTGCTATATGTGTTTCTGAGCAAGAAGCTCGTAGAATACTGAAACCGTGCTCGGAATGTACGCAAGTAGTCTTCTGCACACACTTAAAAAATATTATAGCGAGACACGGACTACTATACTGGCAAGTGAGTAGGCATACGATTATATAAAGCGCAGCACCACCACACCACCACCTCAGCTCCACATTACTTAATAGGCATATGTAGTTGGCAGGGATGATGTGATAAGATAGAGCTACAACACACTTTTGTACATATCAATGTTCATCATGTAGGTATTCATATAGAAGTGCCTTGCTTGACAATAACTCTTTATAAGATACCTTTTTTTATTCACGAGTCACGAGGACTCTGAAAGAATATGTCGCATTATAATATAAACTCTTATTATTATAATGTGAGTGTAGAGTATATTTATCTGCTAAAGAACGCTAGGAAACAACCGTTCTACTTGACATTCATTTTTCCGAACAATTTCTTACATGCACATACTTTTCTACTGGTGTTAGGAGTAACGTTTGCAGAGGACATGAGTGTTTTTAGTCTGCCTGTCATTGTCATTCATCCAGACCACTATGTATTTGCCACGGCACACGACGACGCAAATAAGACATCCGCTACTGCTTTTGCAGGAGTGAAGATGAGTACTTAATTTAGTAGGAAAAGTTGAAGTGAAGTAAAAGCTGTCAAAACATCCAAGATTTGTATTCAAAATGTTTCCATGTGGACAAGTAATTTTTAAAGACAACACTCACCTTTTAGATTCATAGATTTAAAGAGTTTTTGAAAAGTACATACAAGAGTAGATCATTAATCTGCTTGATACACACATTATTTGAAGTTCGCCGAAATATTCAATTGAGTAAAATGTAAATAATATGGATGATGTGACGTAATGCATTTTGAACCACTTGTGAACTCCATGCATACAAATGACATATTATGATATTAGGCAATTCAATTTGAATAGGTGATAAAAATTAGTTAATCTTAACAGTGATCCTGAGAAATTTGTTACTATTAAACCTTTTCACCTACTGGTGGACATTTATAGTACTCTAAACACATTTGTTAAGTAAGTAGTTATGTAAGTAATGCTGGCGCTCATGATAATGATTAAATGATTATAAGCGCACATATACCCCAAATGCAATTTTGCATAGAAATTAATGAAATGTAATTGAATATTTAATTTTGAGGCTTTGCAGTTTTTTGTTGATATAAGTCAATATAATTTTTCACAGAGCACTCAGCTAAATGTTGGATAAAAGCTAGAAACTAAATGGTATGAATGATTCTACGATAGTGAGCTGCCGGAGAAAATCAATGGTTGCATGGCACGTTTTTCACATTATGATAAGGTCTCGCTCTCACCCACTCTCTCTCTCTCTCTTCCCTCTCCGTTTTCATATATTATGTACATGTACTGAATCAATGTGTCGCATGAGTTGTTGTCGTTAGCTTTGAGAACATGAAAATGGTTAGAATTGTTTTTGAAATGTTATTTACCTGTTCACCTTTCTTTACTATTCCTATTTTGTGTATTTACCACTCTGTTGTAGATAATAATATTATGGCATAGGTATTGGGTATATATCTTATTGTTATGGTTACCTTGATTACACACAGCTATCAACTCAAGCAGAACTCTGTTGGCATGGCATGCATGTAAAGCGAACAAATGGAAAGGTAAACATGGAAGGAGGAAATACTTGGAATAAAAAGGCTGGAAGTAGTGGAAGTCGAAGGGAAAAAGTAAGTAAGGTAAGTTGGTGGGAGGTGGGAGGATTGAGTGGGAGGGCGCAGTCAGTTTTGCGAGAAAGAAAGTGCCAACAAACAAGGAACAAAGCGAAAATGCTCAATGCAAGGTCATCGATTAAAAAAGGACTCTCACGTGAAATGGTCCTGAACTGAAATGTTTTGAAGAAGTGTCTGGAGTTACTGAAGTATGAAAATATAGGTGACGAAGTGATAACACAATGTCAATGCCAAAGATAATAATTTAAATGCGTAATAGTTGGTAGGCGACATTATTTTGCTTAAGCTAATTCATTCATCTAGATCGTTGTATGTCTTACCGTAAAGTGTTTACCCTTTCATAGTAAAATAATATTTCAAACCAACGGGTCTGTTTAATTTCAAGGTTGTCTTGATGTGAGAGCCTGTCTGGTATGTGGCTGCAGTGACGGTGTAAAAGATTAAAAGTAAAGTAAATGACGCGAGAGAAGTGTGAGGAATTATGAATTAACGAGCAAGTTGTGCTTTCCTTTGAAATCTCAAAAACGATTAAATGAAAAAGCACTTAAAACTTTGATAATGTTCATGTTGTTGAGTTGCAAATGACATTGGAGATTATTTTTGAGAAAATTACTTGCAAGATTAGTAGTGTGTGTCATAGAAAACCAAATTAATTAATCATTCCATAGCAGCAGATATATGTATGTATGAGTCGGGCTTGTCTGTCGGGTACTTCGTTGAAGTGAGGAAAATAAGAATTTATCAAGTATTATTAGTTACATAAGGTTATTTAATTGTACCACCAGATGTATGCAAGTAGTGGAAATAAAATAGGGAAACCATTTGAGTCCGATATTACGTGGAACGTTTCATTTACAAGCTACCTGATAAATTACACCCGTGCTTGTTGGCACCAGTTCTAGTTCCACTTACATATAATAGTGTTGTTAATCGTGGCACGTATTATATGCAATTACAATCTACAAATAAGGCAGTAGTTCAAGTAGCTTTAACTTTTATAAGTAAGAAATTTACAACATTACTATAAACTTTTTAAAAGCAATTGTTTTAAGCTTTGACGTATACAATCTAACAAAAACACATCAGTGACAGTAACAAATAAAGTTAACAATAACAACGGCAGCGCCTGTTTATTTTTTTTTTAATAAACGAAATTTATGCACATTAGAAATGCCAGTACTTTCGATTCCAATGCCAGTACCCATCCTTTGATCTATTACATACCGTTTGACAAATAGCGCATTTGTTCTTAAATTTCCACCTTAACAAAATCGACGGTCATAACCGTTGAAGTAAGAATGTAACGTATAAACGCATATGAAAAATGTACTTAAGGAAGAGAGTTGCAAGAAATTCATTGCAATGTATACTTAAAGATGAGTGGTAGGAGAAAGTAAGCGAAGGAGAAATATGATGTTGTCCGAATGCACATTTGCATACAATCGAATACTATATATATTAATGTTTTCATATTCCACAGTTCATAAGATTATCATTATTGCTTATTAATGCTTATCTTTATTTCAGGCTTTACTCGTGAATCCTGAAGCTAACTGAAGCTGGAAATTACCTGTCCATCCAATCACCCCATGTTCCGCCACACCTAACCCTTTCTCTTAATCTTAATTCAGAAAACAAGACGACATTTGCCCATTAATGAGGTTTCATTACAGCAATTGCAATTTTGAATTCAGTTACACCAATACGATTTTTTCAATTCGCGTTTTCTTCGAACAGCCAAACCAAACCAACGGCCTAGCATACTTCCGTAAATTAACATTGTTCCAGTTTCTTAAGTACTAAATCGTGCAACTATTCTTTATCTTTATCATGACAAGACAATTGCTAGGATGATAAAATAACGTTTTTCTACTGCAATTGACAAAAGGTTTTTTCCTTACGTATTTACTGTAATAGTGTTTCTTATTCTTCATGCCCTATCCATTCATGTTGTCAACCGTGACATCTTTCACATTCAGTCAATTTAGTTGCCATTGAGTTTGGACGTTCTTTTTCAGGTTCATATAGAAAACGTTTCAAAATTCAAAAGTGGATATGGATACGGACGAACGGACAAAACCGAACGACTAAATTGCTTCCTATTTTCAATAAAATTGAGACGCCACGTCGCATTCCGTACAACCCTACCTAATTACTGACTTTATCTTACATTCGTTTTACATAAAGGATTATGAATGTTGTCAATAGAATTTCTAGATGAAACTAGAAAAAAGTTGGATATATTAATGCTGCTATAGTAAGCATTTATTGATATAAAAAATTATGTGTAGCTCCGTTGCAACGAGTATTCATTGCAATCTGATAGGCATCGAAAATCATCAGCAACGTTGGTCCATCAATTCATTTTCCTCATTACCTAAACATTCATACATGAACAATTTTGTAGAAAAACAATTTAGTCTGGGGATATGGCTATTATAGAGTTGTTGTGAACTAAAAATCGACCAGTATGACTTTAACTGATTGACATTTGTATGTAACTACCAACAAACACCAATCTTCGCAAAGCTTTGCATAGAGCCTCCAATACTAAAAAGTAATAAACTTCTCTTCTACCGTCTCGTCACAATTTCATTGACAAGTTTTGAGTCACTTTATTCCGCAACTTTCTTGACAGAACTGGATACATTGCTTCATTACAAATTCTACTTTTCTGCTTATTTCCCAACAAACTCAAGCCAATATGCATGCATAATATTATCATGTATACATACCTAGGTACATTATGTACCTATATCATTCTGCGACTACAAAATTGTCACTGTCACTATTAGCCAACCACGAAAGCAAAAATATGCAATTCATCTCATCATGATCTAAAACGCATTGCATTACCAAGTCAACCCCGAAACTAATTTGAAGGGAGGAAACTTTGTCTGGATGGGATTAGGAAAGTTACTCTGAAAATGTTCTCAATTAAATAAGAATTTCATATTTTAAAGATTTCTAATGAAATGAACAAAAAACAACTTTTATTTTCCTCAGCGGATCATCCTTCAGGAAGCTTTATTTTTCTTTTTTTATTTCACCAATTCATGTTGACTTTTAATGCAGATTTGAACTAAAATGACATACCCCGATTAAGCCAGCAAGTAATATGGCTGATTTCCCTTCAGACTTGAAGAGCCCAGACAGATGCTGATTAGTGGTTGTAATCTAGTTTTTTATTTGATAAATTACTTATCAGTTTCATCTCACATTACCCCCTTGGTATCGTTAAATTAATTAACAAACTTATATCGGGTGATTAGTGTCATGTGCAAAAGTAACCCCTATCAAATAAAACAAAACCAGAATTTGATTGGTCATTGAGTTTGTCGGTGTAACATGGCTGCCTTGTCTCTCCGGATTAACAATTTTTCATGGCGACACCGCCGATACGGGATTTTTCCGTCGCCATCTTCCACTCCACCTTTGCAAATAATACAAAGGAATGCTTATAAAATGAATGTTCAGATTTCCTTAAAATTGCCGACACGTCTAGGCAAACTTATCTGATAACTGCCTCACAGCAGGATCAACACAGGTCAAAGGTTAAAAAAAATTCCATGACTATGCAACAAAGTATGAAGTATACAAATCATAATATATAGTCATTCTTCTCGCGGCGAGCACATTTTTTTATCACACGTGCAAAAGTGTTTCATTTCAACCGATAAGCTTTGATTACTAAAAGGTCATGCAGATCGCATATTATAAATGTAAAAGACTTTATTTACCCTACGTCGCAGACATATTCGAAACATGTTCGGCGCCACCAGAAATGGAATGCGCTCTCCGTATACTGTGACGAATCAACGGATTTTCATATAGCCAGGAAAACACACTTGTACTCATGAAAACTATTTATTTAACTGAATTGAATTAAGTTACCTAATTCAATTAACCAGAGGGACATTATCGATATAGGTACACAGATAGCTAATCATGCGATGATGTAATTAAATAAAATTAAAAATCAGTGACAGATGTCAATCGTAACAAACTAGGTATGCATGCACCTATTTCAATTTCCGGCAGAGAGACAGAGTTTCAAATATGTATAGATGAAATAAGAAAACAGAAATAAAAATATCGAATTTTACTTCTTTCCAAGACCTATATATAATAAACTAATTATTTTTAGACTACATAGTAAATTTTGAAAATACATATGAGTATCAAGTATCCATGTAATCCTAATGCGTCTTTATGCGTATATTTGCGGATTGCATTCTAGAGACTCAGCTTCGTACTCATTTCGAACGAGTTGTAAAAAAATGACACCAAGGTCAGGCCAATTGGTCAGGTGAAAACTCAGGTGCCACGCTATATTTCTGTAACGTTCTTTTTATTTCAACAGCTATAATGCAGCGACCACGCACTTGCATGTACAATATTATGTAGGCATATATATGATTTATAGAGTAAAAAACATTAGTATTTACAATTAGTGCAAATTCATGCTTAGAGAGAACACGCTACCTGTTCTAGTATTCTCTCATTTGATTTCTATTATAGATACAAATTACTTAAAAGTAAAACTATCCTAACCTATCAACAAAGATAACAATTTCATATTCCTGAAAATCTGGCAAAACTCTACAGATCATTACAGAATAAGATTTCACGCTTTGTTTCCTGCTACTTGGGCTCTGAGATGCAGAGTATTTTTTACCTAACAGTGGTACAAAGACATGTTCTTACGTTGATATTGGAAAATTTCTGATTGTAAAGTTACAACCATGAATCAAAGTATATAACCTAGTTATACAAATCCCAAATTAATATGGAAATTCCTCTCCAGTTCGGGAAAGCTTAATTAGTAGTCAATTTACTGAATATATAATTTAATACAGTTATAAAACGTAGAAACAAAGGATTGTAACGAAGGTTCAACACTGAAAACTGATAGTTGTATGGATGTCATCCAAAATCTGTCGAAGTTCGTCATCTTCAAATCTCCCTTCCAAACTACAAACCAGAAAAAAATGATTAAATTCTTAAAATAATCCGATAAATAGCTATTTTGAATTAATATTTAAAATGAGCCATGTTCATGTAGATACTCGCCTTGGGATAAGTGATTTTGCTTCCTCGGCAGTCTCCGGACATAGATTAGCTAACGACACCAGCTCAAACTTGTGCAATTTTTTGGACATGAGTAACCTGCAATTAAATTTCACAAATAAATTATTCCACGCTACACAATGAACACCTAAACCCAGTAAAATACACAAAATGAATCCTTCTAAATAAATATAAACCATCAAACAGTAGTGATTGACAATACGTACGTTCTCACGCGGGTGATGGCATCGTTATTCTTTAACTTGCCAAACCGAGCGCAGTACTGTCGAGTCTTTTGGAACACTTCTGATAAGGCTTGCTCATCCTCCGAGTTCTCATTCTGTTGACTTCTGTGCTCCAACAGCAAACTCACTTCAGAGATCAGTAGGGCTTCGGCGTTTTCAAATTCTATTAAAAATCAACACCGCCACAACAAACAGTTAATAAAATCCATTATTACCATCATTCCAAACCACATCTACCTGCCTCTTAATCGTTTCCCAGTTGATTTGACATTAGTTAATTAGCATAAATTGTATCTCACCTTTCGGAAACAACAAATCTGCTGCGTCCTCCTCTTGAGCTTCATTACTAAACGCGGCGGTTGCCATGATGATCAACTACTAATTAAATCTCACTGCTTAAATAACACTGCAAATCCCCTTCTCACAGTCAACTCCTATAATTAATTATTGCACGGTTTAAAACGGTCTTTAAGTCAATTACAAAAAGTTGATGTTGCGGTGAGAACCGTCACAAGGCAAGTGTTCGTTTGTTTACCTTTTTCGCTTCTGCACTTCGCTCGCTCGTCATGTGTTTTGAGCCAAAGCCAAATGAACGCGATAAAAAGCACTTGCACGAACACTCCAGCTTGCTCCACTCAACTGCACACGTGTGGGTAGATGGCGCGTTTGACTCTTCTTGTTCACAAAGCGTCGTCGCATTGTTTCTTTTTTCTCACAAACAATCAAAATACAATCAACCCACAACCCACAATCAAAATACGATAACCATTTGATTTTTTTCTTTTCTGTTGGACTGGCTTATCATCATTGATTATCCATATTTTCTTGTATAAAAACTATTCTATTATCTGATTTAAGGCAGATCTCCACCATCCAAGATTGCATCCTCATACCCAAATAAAAGAGCGCGTAGTGCAAAAACAATAACAGCAAATTTTCTCCATTTTTTGGAACATTTCTTTAAATCCCACTGTATTTAAGATATATTTGGAAAGTATTTATGCAAAATTAAGTTTAACTTGCTGTTTAAATTTATTTCGTGACAGTAGAAAATTTCGAAATGTAAAGTAACTGTTGTTAAAAGGCACGCAAAGTTGCTGGTCGATGGGAATTTTGTGTTGTATTATGATTAGCTGACCAGACTTCGTATGATTAGCTTAGTTTCAGTGCAGTTACCATTAAAAGTATCTGCCAACGTTGACTAAATTGTGGGACTGCCCGGCGTAGTCCCCGATAAATTAATCAAAAGATAATTTACCTTCTATTAGCTTCGAGCTTGCGTAGGATGCTTTGTTGTCAATTGTTTTCGACCCTACTGAACGTTTTGTAGTTTAATGACAACATTTTCATGAGCTACAGTGACTAAACATACCATGACTTTTTGATGTTGAGTTGAATGAACAATGTGTATGATTAATTAATTTTACGTTGTGGGTATTTATTGTCCCAATTAGCTCTATATTCTATGCTTTTGTGAGTTAGTTTTAACAATATGAAACCACGTCTGAAAATGTGGACATGACATCTCGTCTAGGTTTTGTGCAAAAAATCACGGATTTACAAATACCTATTGAAATTCTATTATGTGTATTTAAATACGTAAATACATCTAGATTTCATTAATAGCGCAGTTTGTCTAAGGTATGTTGTATCTAAATTGTTTTTCATCGTTGACATAGGAACGATTCGTAATTTTGGACATGGAACATTCGTATCATACCATCAGATTCATTTAGATAATTAATTCATTATTTTGTGAAGATTGTCAAATCTAATGCATTGATCAATGATCATATTATGGTTTCCTATACCTTTGTGTACTATTCATAATATGTAAAATATGCAATGCATATTATGCATACCTATATAGTGCGTTGGGGTAAACGACTTCTTATTTTTAGTAATGTGTCAAAATTAATTGTCATAAGTTATCAAAATATTCCATGCGTTCTAAACTGGATATTATATCAGTTGTGGTTACGGTGAATAAAAACATTTTGACGAAGAAGGGTAAATGACCAAAACGTCTACGGACAAACTGGAGGTTGAGTTCATGCGTATGTTGATCAAATAATTAAGATAACCTGTTTTTGTGTTATTCATTGCTATGTACATATATTTGTCACTGTAATTAAAAGTGTTAACTATCTGAAAAAGGAGACAATAACTCTGGTTTATGTTTACTTTATTAAGTAATTTAGTCGTCGAGAAACTTGGGTAAATAAATTCCATTCTGGTTAAGTTTGGGCAATGTTTATATTGACATTTGATGCTGATATTTTTGATATGCTATGGCTAATAATAGGCTGAACAGAACTACATATATTGAACTATTTGAAATTGTCCAATTTATATGTATACTAAAATAGCAAAGTAATATCGAATCCATTAGCTGTAAATCAGTCCATATTATAAAGTAAATACACAATAGAAAGCATATCGTTGTTTCATGTTAGCAGTTTCTACGTTTCAATCTGTTTTATCTTTACTGACCGAATGAAGAAACGTAAATCAGAAAGGAGGTCATTTCTCCCTGAAATGAAAAGTTAATAAAATTTGCCAAAGAAGAAATGACCTGAGTTTGTTTACCAAGAGTCATGGTAAATTAATTGTGAAAAGCTATTTCTAGATTTTCGACATTTTTGAACAAGTATAGAAACTGGTATTAGTCATTTCAAATGCTTTTCATTACTAGTTCATTCTAATTTTACTTTCTATACCACCTTAACTGCACAATGTCTGCTAAGTCTGCGTATTAAGAACTGCGCAAAGAAAGTGCACAAACAAGGGCCGGGTCGAGTTCAAGGCTCACTTTTACGCTGACAGAGCGAACGTGTTTTACCAGATTATTGATGTAGACAGTAAAGTTTACTTTTTAAAATATCATTACTTTTATTTTTGTAGCAACATTATAGAAATGGAATGGAGATTAGATTATGCACAATACTGCATTTACCTGATACATTCGGTTGGCAGCGAATAAAGGAAAGCAGACTTTCAGCGATAATATTTCATTATAATGGCATTGGTGTCATGTGGAGATAACTGATTTACCTCCTGCATCAAATGTTGTAAAGTCAACGATGCATGCTGCTTGTGAAGAACCTGTTTTAATTGTTATTGTAGCTATTTATTTATTTGTTTGTTTTTTACGATTTTCTTCCTGGTTTTCCTGAGATTTAATTTAAAAACGTATACATAGTAGAGCATTGGACGAACTTTGCAGCTTTTCGTTTTAAGAGATAGGAATGAAGAAAGTTAAGCACAGAATATTAAATTCTGAGCAAATATTTAAATAATACTGAAATTAACTAAATTTGAAAGGCCAATTTTGACATTATTTATAAGCTAAACGGTATCTCTGAATGATAAGTTTCATGTTGCCCCGAACCACAATCCCCTGGCATTTCTACGAACATGTTTTGTTTGACATGGTTGCATATAATTTTAAGAACCACTTTCATTGAATACAATTGATAACAGAGTGAAAATGATCTCCTAAAAAGCACTATTATTCTTCTACACCGAGAAGTCATAAGTCTACCTCTGATAAATGACTCAAGTCCCGCATATTGAAAGTTTCAAATTGAAACACTTAAAATTTTGTCCATTTCAAGTACGCATAAAGTAGGTTTGCATAATGTCTATACGGTGTTGTAAGTCTGATATTGTTGATGATTTCATTGATCACTTCAGTTACTGCTTTGACCTTGGTTATGCACATATAATATTATTGTTTTCTGTCTAAATTTCTCGTGGAACCACTTTTAAGGTTAAATGTACCGTCATTACTACTAGAAGGCACATCTGCTTACTGTCAAATCCCATTAAAATGTCATCTTTTATGATAACTTGCATAACACATGACATATACTACAACGGCGCGCCTATGCGCAACAGTAATTTTATTGTATCAGTTCACATTCCACAGTAGCTACATATTTGGAATATATACCAATGTTACAATTAGGTATTTCACTCGTTTTCAGTTGTTACAGAGGTTTAAACCCCAAAACCCAACGAATCGAAAAAAACTAATTGTAATAATTATTTCGGTAATTCTTGGTAAGCAGAAGCACTTAATTTTATTTTAACTATTTGCTTATTATCAGATATTCCCAAGAGATCGGTCACCTCATACCATCATCATCATTATCTTCTTTAGCTTTTGACGAGGTCAACTGGAGGTTGTATCACACCCAAAACCACGCCATAGTTATTATGAACTACTGGCATGTCGATGTGGACACACTGATGCAACGATACACTGTGGTTTCAAAAGAATTTGTAACTTATTCTTTGACATCATCTTAATATAGCACGAAAATAACTTAAGTTGTAGGCACGTAAATGTATCTGCTTCGGTATCTGTCAAGAAGAGGGTGAGGGAACGTAAATAATATCTACTCGGAAACGGTCTAGCCATCATCCACTTTGTTTGCACTTTACAGAGTTCATCATAGTGATGGGAATAGATCTGATCTGATCCAAAATTTCTGATATAAATCTGATGGTATTTTGAAATGTCTGATCTGATATCTGATTCTGATACGAATTCTGGTCTGATCTGATATATCAGAAAATATCAGATCAGATCCGGATCAGATCAGAATTTTCTGATATTTGTAAAATGTTCCTGTCGTCTATGGAAGACCGTAAAACTTCGAAAGACTATTAAAATTTGTTAAACTTGAGTGGCTAACCAATTCTTTAATTAACTTTTATAACAGCTTTTCTGATAACAGCTGTTATTACAATATTACGTTATATTTACTCCAGTAGAGTAATTAAACTAAAGTAAATAACCACTGGGATGCATACTACTGAATGCTCCACTGAGAAAGAAATTAATGGGTTAACGCTAAGAAAGAACTCATAACCTAAAGATTAGTTATATTATGCTGAATGTTCCACTGAGTATGAAATTAATGATGAATTCCAACATAGTATAGCCTAAACATTTGCTAAATTATACTTCTGGGATAGATTATCCTCAATGTTCCGCTTTGTATATTTTTACATTTGAACTGTACCAAACCACCCAGAATGTCATTTAGCAGGTTGGGCGTTTGAATCAATCGGCGTTCCTAGGTCAATGGTGGTACCAATACCAATTGACAGATTTAGAAATTCCACTTTCACTAGCTTTGAAATCTTTACGTTTAATCCAGTGCCAAAAAGCTTCAGCTAGCTGTTTAAACTGTCTGTAAAATGTTTATTTAAGTCGCAGATCCGTACTGATAATGATGTTGAATAATGGTGTCAGATAGAGAGAGAGAGAGAAAGCTAATTAGTACTTTAGACTTCAGTTCTCATACTGCGCCATTAAATGTATTTTAATAAATAATATTTTAGTTAATTTAGTTAATTTCGCACACTTGCAATGAGTACACTTCCACAGCCGTTAATGTCACACCAAATAAATAAACGATAAATCGGTCTTGTCAACGTTTGGAGATCTGAAACGGATCGTTTTAATACTTTTGCGTCGATGGTCAAGTTAATGATATAATTCTCCTTTCCTGGCGACGTTATTTCAGCTACAATAATGTGACCTTCTTCCTTGAGTAACTCCAGTATACTTGGGTTGGCTGGCCTCTGAACTCAAAACTTGGCGCCATTGAGATGGGAAATAAAAAAACGTAGATCAGAATATTTTCTGATACATGGACTTGGTTTCTGATCTGATATAAAATTAAAAATTCTGATATTAGATCTGATCAAAATGGCTTCAGATCTGATCTGATAAGAGATCAGATCAGGATCAGATCAGATTTATCAGAAAATTTTCTGATATTAATATCAGATTCCCATCACTAGTTCATCATACTATTTTTATGCGTCAACAAGATCTCTGCAACGTAATAAGATCATTATAAAGTTACCTCCTCTTACTCCTTCGATGGGGGTGCTATTTCTATTGTCAGAATGTAGAGTTATATTGTCAAGTTCATAATCATGAGTAGAATACAATGATAATAGGTACATTGTATTAAATTGATTATTATATCTGATGGCTACAAATAATAATACACATCTAGGCTAGATGGATAAATGAACCTTTGCTGCTTTACATGGACACTTATAAACAACGTTACATAATACGTAGATGTGCATTTATGAATTGATCAATTGTACGACCACGACCACGCAAATCCTGCGTAACGTCGCAGTTTCCTTCTCTGAATCTGGCAATCTGAATGAAGTAACGGTATTTCCCATCACCTTGCATCTTCCCATCATCACCATCATCCCAGGGAGGATGAATATGTGTTTTTACATTTTGTACTAAGAATTAGGTATTTATCATTGCTTTTTAATTTGCCGTTCCCTCGATCAAGGAAAAACAAGGGTATCAACTTGAATTCTTCTCGACTGATTAACATTCACATAATATCGTCATAAGCCATTCGTCGTAAACTCTTCTGACTACAATCACGTTATTAAAAGAATTCTTTGTTAATAGCAAGTTTTTTTTCTGTTATAAGGAGGAAAACACATTAAGCAGCTCAAGTTCAGGAACGCAAATTCGGCAAACCTTTCTTGCCTAATCAAATCAAAGTCACACAAAGTTCAGATGAAGGTATATGTACGCATTTGTTTTTCTCTAAAGGCATATTGATGCATTTTTCAAAAAGCCAATTTCTTTTTCCCTTATGTTAAATTATCTATTTTCTTGGATGATTTACACGAGCAGGAGATAAAACATTCTTTTGTATGTCACATCATTTACATTTATATTGTTAGCATGATTGCAATGAAATCCCATAAAAAGTGGACAGACGAAAATATAACTTTGTTTAAAACCAATCGGTCCTGTATTTTTGCATATTTTTAGGCATTTGTTGTTTTTCTCATGTTGTCACTTTCATCGATGAACGATAATGTTTTCAAAAGTTAAAAATGTGTGCAAGAGTAGTAACCTAGTTTTATTATCTCTATTCTCGTGTGATTGATGAACTTATACCAGTTGCTACTTGTTACCACAAAAGCACGAGAGACTTATGAACCATGTTGCATTGATCACAAAAGAATGTATTCTTTTATTTTATGTGTGTCGTACCGTTCTTTGTGCTAGAAACTAAAAGTGAGTCCATTTTGGTCCTCATGAACTGCGAGCAGGTTTTCGTAGTTTTGATGTTGGCGTTTCCCTTCCGTACGTAATGACTTCACATTGTATGCTTGACTGGCTGATCACTGCACTGACAACTGACCAGACACGAAAAAGAGCCAAAGAAAGTAAGATTTAGCTGGATCTTTCTTAGCTGCCGAGTGGATATCTTACTAAACCTAATAAAGGTACTAAAAAAGCAATAAAGGTACTAATATTGGCAATAAAATTTCAAATAACTGCTATTTACTGACTCTGAAGAACGTGACCATGATTATCGTAAATTTTATGCATGATACGATAGAAGAGATTTTGAAAGACGCTTGTCAAAAACCTGTAAAATGCCGAAGCAAAACAAGGTCGTTCTTGTTAACGTTGCACACGTCGCCATTCATTCATTCAAAAAGGCAAGTTTTTGCTAAACTTGCATTGCACCGCTCGCACTGCCATATATGCCAGCAACGCACCGGTGGTGATGTACCAATCTCTGAAGAAAGTAAAATTTCAAGAGAAATGAAACATACAACGACGCGGCAGCAACTTATTTATGTACCTACCATTTGGTTTTGTAGTCAATTTCATTTAAGACGCCTGGAAAATTGTCTGCTTACACGCAAATGGATAACGCTAGAATCAATCCGCTGCGTTCGTATAAAATTATTTTGTAGATGTTACCTCATCTATTCACAACCGATGTCATGTGTAAATATCTCTATATAAATTTCACTTGCAGATTTTGGATATCAATTTTGGTTTTTGTGAATGATTTTCATCAGACAAAACACATCTGTTGTGGCAATACCTATCCAACGTATCAAGTCATCATCATTTTGTTGGTTCATTCAGGGAATACCTACGTAAAAAATCCTTTCGTTTTCCACTTGCTTAATCTGTCAAAATCAATATTGACACGGATACGGTGGCATAAGAATTACTATATTGTTCATCTAAATAAATCATTTGCTATAGCGTTACCCACCACTGTTCTGACACGGAGAGCCATCCATGTGTACATAATAACGTATACTGACATCCGCCGAATGCCTACTTGATTTGTTCAAGCGCACACAAAATCGTCAAAGATAAGTATGATTTCTTTTCTGGGTAAAATCCGATACCAAGATTCAGTAGACGTGAACGGAAAATGAGTCACGGACTTGGAAAAAATGATTAACAAATGTGTACGACGTATCGTATAACGCATTTTATTAATCAGTACTACTGATTCAGTGGTCTATATATCAAGTCAACGTAAATGTTTGTACATAAATTGTTCCAGTATGTACTTCCAAGCATGATGACGTAGGGTGATAAGACGTATCGGTAAGATAAATGGACACACTGGGAAGACATTTCAAACAACTGTCGTCGGAAAATTCGTGTGTCTGTATCGTTTTTTGGAAAAATTATTTTGTCACTGAAATTATCACCCTTAAGTATCAAAGTTCATACTAATTCAGGTTTTTTTGATTGATCAGAATATAGATTTCCGTGGCCTATATTTGAAATAGTAAAGCGCAGTGACATAGTAAACTTGTCAAATGTATGCCAAAGCATTCTCAGATTCTCATTATTATTGTCATATACGCCACACTATTGTTTTGTATTATCTGAACTCATACGTCAGAGCCAGGATATTTTTAGAAGCCTAATGTAAAGATTGGTTATTTGCTGATTAGGTTTATGCCATCAAATGGTTAAATATATCAATGATTCTGGATCTATATAGTATCAGCCATATTTGCCCATCCATAAATTAGTGTTTTATAACGTTATGGGAACAAATACAATCATGATCATACTTTATCGGAATCAATACTTATAATATCCATGTATCATGTTACATTCAGGTCCCCGTGCAAGAATGTCCAATTCACAATTGACGTGTGTGATTCAAACGTGGGCATGTGCATGATAGCTTATTATGCTTATTTTGAAGACAATTAATTTTGCCCCACATGTAATCGAACTCATAAATTTTGTTAAACAAACAATTGAATGTGTGCATCTATGAAATTGATTGCTGTATTCGTCCAAAATGTTCAAATAAGTGACTACTATGTTGTATGTACCTTTATAATAAACACAGATTTTATTACATACGTATTTAGAGCAACGTAAATTATAGTAGTTTGGTATAAATTACAAATATCAACCTCCATCATTATGATTAATGATCATCATCTTTCAGCAGTTTTGGATTACCGATTACCTGTATAACAATTTACTTGTAACTAGTAACTAGGTAATATAAAGCTGGAAGCATTGGGCATGAGCTTGCATAATATAATATCACAGCTTCCACTTTTGTTTCTTTTTCTGGTATTGTAGTATTTACAAAATGTAATGGGATTATGGGATCATACAAATTGTAAAAACCTAGAGCAAAATAAATAAGTAAAATACAGCAATGAGTTCCAAATTTCCATTTTGGTTTTCATCTTCTAGTTCATCTGTCAGAATCAAGTAAGTTATTAATATTTATTTCATGCATTCATTACTACTGGGAAAATATAACCCGAAAACATCAGAGCGCTTCAACTTTTGAAACAATTCACCTATGTGCATAAATTTTCTATTAAGATCTGATGTTGAACATCATCTGAAAATATAATTTTTGTAAGGGCACATACATATTTCCAAATATACAGTTTCGTGAGAGTCGAAGGAGGATATATAATCGTTAGTTCAAGGTTGAATGCTATTTCGGTGTATCAGTCCTTACAACTTGAAATAATACAGTAACGTGGCTACTGCATGCACTTTAAATTTTAAATAGTAGCATTCAATAATAGTAACCCTATACTTCAATGCGAACTCAACTCGCAATTACTCAAAATCTACAATACCATTACGGATTATTCATTTGCATTTGCAAAACTTTTCAAGTACGTACAAGTCATCTCGTCCTGATAATGTCCTCAAAAAATCCAGAGCATCCAGAAACCCGCAAGATGCACAAGATCCTACCATCCGAAACCAGAAACCCAGCTGCATTTGTTCTTATCATTATTATTGCATATCATCATCTAAATAATATTTTACATGCCACTGTTCTATGTGTGCATATTCCGTCCCTCCTCCTGTCCGTTTTCTCCTTTAACTGCCACTACTGCTGCAAAAAACAAAGGCAACACCAATAAAATCCAGACTCCATTTCCTTCCATCTCCACGAACTTTCTCCTTCATTTTTTGTTCTCAAAGTTATTATTTATAATGAATCCTTTCTGGTAACTTTCTCCACTTGTACCAGACTTTCAGGCATATTTCCATAGTAAATCGTAAAAACAACCGCATCATCATTATCATCAGAAACAACAACAACCAGGTTGTGTCTGTAAATCCTACAGAAAACTCTGACATTGTTTTTTTCTTCGACCAACAACAGCCAAGCAGTATCATCAACAGAATCGCAATGCAATCTCAATAAAAGGTAAAATTCCAGAAATTCTCTTCTGTTTTATGTGTTCCTCCTGGACCACGCCGCCATGCAATACCGCTGCGCTACCACCACCAACCACCACAACGGAAAGGACCGCGCCATATAATACTTAACCTTACTAAGCACCACGAGAATATTGTAAAATGAATTAATAATGAAGACCACACTGAAAAAAGTTGCACGCTTCTAACTACTAAACTATTCAGTTAGGTTTAGTAAGCAAGACCAACACACAAGTTTAGTTTGAAAGACAAACCATTTCATAAATCTCTCATCATAATCCATCATATAACAGAGTTGTATACTCTGTATACTTATTTGTACACAAAACTTTGTTCAGATTAAAAATGTTTTACTATTCCATCGCATATCGCCGTCATCTCATGCTCTACTGCTTATTATTAAGTGGCGGAGCCACTTTATAAGATCGAGATGTCCGTCCGTCTGTCTGTCTGTCCGTCTGTCTGTGCGCGCTCTAACTCAAAAACGGTTTGACTTTTTTTAAATCTGTTTTCGGCAATCAATAGGTGGTCACCTCAGAAGGGTCCAGCGTGATTTTGAAATACGTAGGTCAACTGTAACCGTTAGAAACCGTTACGAGGTCAATTTTTTCTAAGGTTAACATATGGCAAGTAGCATATCATTCGACTCGTCTATGACCATAACATATAGATATGAGGTCATTTCTGGGTTGACGGTTACTGTTTAACGGTTACAGCGATTTTAAATAATTTTATATTTTATGCTCTCCTGCTTAAGTGGTTTGGAATTTTGGACTTCTGTTTTCGGCAAAAGACTTGTCATCACATGGGCTTTACCTGACATGCTTACCAGCTTCAAAGGTCAACGGCAACGGTTAGAAACCGTTAAGAGGTCAACATGTTTAAATGACAACATATGGCAAGTGACATATCATTCGACTCGTCTAACAACGTAATACACAGATCTACGGTCATTTTGAAGGTGACGGTTACGGTTTAACGGTTACGACGATTTCAAATGGTCCTGTTTAAATGATCTTGAATTTTGGACTTTAGTTTTTGATAAACGGCTTGTCACCACAAGTGTATTATGTGACAAGCTTGACAGCCATAACGGCCAACGGTAACCGTTATAAACCGTTACGATTTCTAAATTTTTAAAAGTCACTTAGGGCAAGTGGCATATCATTCGACTCCCCGGAGTGTTTGTAATGCAAATCCGAAGGCATTTTAATCGTAACGGTTACCGTTTAACGGCAATGCCTGATTATTTGTTTTTATGTTCTAACTTGATAATGGATTGGAGTATATGCATTCTGTTTTTAAAAAACGATTCCTTATAGTGGTACTCAGTGGTCTATTTTGAAAGATGCATGTTAAGGGTGTCCCTGCTCCGCCACTTTGCTACATGTTAGCTTGCTGAGTTTATTGAATGATATTATGGCGATGATGATGATGATGGTGGTCGAATTCTGTGGTGGTGTGGTATGGCTCGTCCATTTGCCTGCATTCTGCAGCAGCATTGCCACCATAAAATATAGCACAGCGCACACAAGTACATCATATAGCGCTACCATGACTATGACTACCATCATTGTGGTAGTGTGAAGTAAATTTATAGTTTAAAAGGAAATGCTAATATTTAAGTAAGTTGGTAAAGTAAACCATTTAAGCGGAGTGCATGCAGCAGCATCAGTAGTAAAGTCGTTGGTTACCTTTGTTGTCTTTCGTTTTGTTGTTATTGCATTCCTTCTCCTCTGAGGCTGTATGACTTGATCATGTTGATGATCACCATGGCATGATGTGAATATAGAGACTTGTCAGTGACTGTTGAGACAGCAGTAGAATTTTGTGGGTGCTACAGTGCTCATGAACGCGCCATTGTCGTTCGTAACTCAAGTTTAGTTAACAAAGTTTAAGAAAGGGGAAGGAAAGGAAATAGGAACACTTTTAATTTTTTATAAAACGAGACCAATTTTCATACAAGAGATTTTCATATACCCCAGCATATTAAAAAGCAGAAATAGAAAAAAAGTGATGCGGTGGTGGTTTCAGTGCGTAACAACAGCCGCGTAATAAATAAAAACCCAAGTTATAATTACCTAAACTATGTGATCTCTAGAGATTAAAGGGGGATTTTTTGCAATAAAAAAAGTTGTTAAATTGTTAGAATTTTTCAATTTATTATTAGTTTTTTGTTAGATTACTAATATTTTTATTGGATTTTTTTTGGCCGCGGTTGCCATTTGTTTTTTAATAAGACTTCCGAGTGAGATTGAAAGAATCAAGTTATGCGTTTCTTCGTGTGATCAATTTCGCATAATAAACGGCAAACTATTTTTGGACACAAAATAGATAAGCAAATTTGCATTACGAGAAAAAAAAACTATTATCTAGTCAACTGCAACTTTTTACCGGTGAAAATATAATATTGATGAAATAACATTTTCTATCTTGCCGTTTAATCTCCTTTGGAAAATTCCGCTGTGCTTCGCTGTACTGATTGATGGAGGAGAAACAATAGGTGAGTAACAAACAAGCAGAGAAAACATACGACATGGTCTATTTGCATTTTAATTTGTTTGTTTTGCACCGATGATGATATTGATCAAGAACAACAAACCCAAGAGTCGTAATCGTACGATTACCAAGATGACGTACTTGTGACTATTGTAGTCACTCCATTCATTCATTGCCATTCCCTTTCGCATGAAATCTCGCCTAGCGTCATCGTCAAGACAAGCCTTGTCCTGGACAACAAAGCAAAGCCCCACAAAAAATACTTGGTATTCTACGCTGATAGTAGGCATAGTCAGAAAGACATAATCTTGCAAATTAAGGTGCGCATTATTAGTACACCAGAGGCGGCAGCTGCTTATTGCTGCGTGTGAGCATCCAGAAAAGTAGTAAAAAATTGTTATGATTTCTATGACCCGTGAGTTATGAGTCATCAACCCTCACAAATTATCATAGCAGTTGCAAGAGAATCATCCCAATTCAACAACCCTTTCTTCTCTCCGTATGACTTATAATGGCAATTTTATTGCGTTGCCTATTCAAATTAGAGAAACATTTTCAAGCATGCAAAAGGTCAACAAAATTGTAAAGCTGCAGAGAAAAATGAAATAATCGATTTACGAAATAGTACATTTCGTACTCCACGGCCTTATATGGCCATAAAAGTTAGACGAAGAAAAAATGTTCTCATTCTCAATTCACATTTTTGGAAATTCCGGGCAGTCAAGGCAAAAAACCCCATTTTATGTTTTCCTTTCCTGCTAATTAACAAAAATAAGTAGGGAAGATAGAAAGGTGCAATAGATTGTAGATTGGTAGGAAGAAAAATGATTCAAAATGAGTTGTTTTTTAGGCCAAGGCAATAACTGCAGTAGCTGGCAAGACAAGAAAGCTAGTAGGTAGTAAGATTGAGATTTGAGATGATGGTAATGGTTTGTTGGTAGTTTTTATAGAGTGCAATTAAAAGGCTTCCTTTGATACTGTGACCTGTTAAGAGCAATCGAGTTGACGATCATGACGAAGATTTTTTTATTCAAAGAAAGGAAGTATGCGTGCGTAATATATCATGTAAGAAGTTATGCATATATGCTTGTAGGGTTTCAAAGATCTCTTTTTTGTGTCAGCTTCCTCCCTAGCGAGTGGTGACATGTTAAACTTCGTTATGACGAGTGGTGACTGAGAGTATACAGATACGCGTTGACAGATCAATATTATTTATGTAGGTTGCGCAGAAAATCAGCTTAATTATTCTGGCATGCCGGTTAGCATACATGACATTCTATCTTGTCGTGAGGAACATCCACTTTCAACAGATTACTGGAAGTATAGTGGCATTCCTATTCGTTTACTGTAATTTATTGTAAATTGATGAAACCAAGTGCATGGCTTAGAATTCGAATATAAATCGCACATGCTATATGAATGTTCCCTCATCAATTAAGCATTTATAGTAATTGACGATATTAAATTGGCATTTTCTTAATAAAGAAAGCTTCTCATGAGTCACAGTCACAACCTCAACTATGCTGGCTGTAGTTGAAGTATATAAGAATCGGAGTCTAAGGCCACTCACCACTGTCACCAATTCTTAAAGCAAGAAATTCAAACAGTTTTTATGTAGTCACCAGTTTTTAAAACATTTTAATTCTCTCCTCCATAATGTTACGTGCGATGGATTCACTTTCATAAACATCATCGTCATCGGTTATTGCATTGTCTCTTCTAGTGATGAAGACATGAAGGCTATTGATTCAAGTGGTGCGACAATTGCAATTGTTTATTGTACAAGTTGCATAACACGAATGTGTGCATATATACCTACATGGAATTGCATTCTTGGTGGGCCTTGGAAGGAACAAGAAATCTGTTTGCATTTTGATTTTCTAAAAAGTTTTACAAGCATTCAATTTCTTATAAAAATTCCAATAATATAGTGTCAACCAATCTATAGTTGCTTTAAAGTGGCACCCAATTTTAATTTGTAATTTACTATTAAATCATGTTTAAAGTACACGTTTGAATATGTTAATCAAAATTTGTAATTTGTTTCCTTTTGTTTCACAGGTTGTCTCTCTCACCTTAGCTGCGATCGTGTCCGTATTAATTTTTTAGTGTAGCAATCTCTCCAAATCGAATATACAACAGAAGTAAATTACCAAAACCATGGTAGTGGATGCTGTCACCTCAGGTGGCAAGGCAGAAAGCCAAGTCACATTAGCCAGTAGGCTAGGACCAGAAATCAGGTACGAATACTGTTTAAAACATCTAAGCATCTTATTTAATCTTCAGCACCATCAAAACAGTCATCAATCATTTAAAAAATGGAAACAAAGCATTTAAAAAAGGCTTAGATAAGTAATCTAGAACAGACTAGACCACTTTCAATTTCAGCGATTCTTTTTTGGCTTGTTATCTGTCTAGTGCTTGTTTTAAGCTTGCCATAAAGAAGTATTAAAAGACTTCATCTCCCTTTTACATAACCTATTTAATAACTAACGTTGCACTTTGCACATGGTATTCTGCACTGTTTGCAAAACTGCAAGCGTGCATCGTGCCCCCAACACTCTTCCGTTTTAGCATTTTTGCTAGTGCGGCAGCAAGCAGGTGAAATTACTGAAGCATGACAAAGCACTACTATTATTTTGCGGTGCTCAAAGTTGGTAAACTTAGCAGTTCTATATAGTACCTGATATAAGTAGGTACTTTTTCATTATATAGATACCTACATCATTTTTCAAGTGTGAAAAATGTCTCCACCTCTGTAAAGACCAAAATCTCTCACTCACGTCGATAGATCATATTATAGCTCTAAAGTACCTGCCTATAGCAATATATATAGTATACGTTTACTTGACAACATGATACTTTCCGGTATTTCCATCGTTTGTGGAGCTAATTGATTAAAAATTAATCGACAAATCCTTGCTACTTGTCAATGCTTTCGGACACGACTTTACAAATCAATTAGAAATGTATTAATAGTAATGCCCTGATTGATTCTCAATAGAACTCGCGCTCGACATAAGTAAAAACCACTTTTAAAATCTACTCTAGCCAATTATATACGTCTATTAAACATTTTAAGCTTTTTAATATTATGTTCTAGTTAAATCAACCCTTTTCCAAATGGAATGGCAACACAGATTCTATTAGTTTTAAATAGTAAAGCTTTGTAAATGATATATGTACGCAGGTAGGTGTGCATTTTATTGTCCTTTCTATTTCATTTGTCAAGTATTTTTTTGTTCTTTCACAGACACTCGAATAACAGTGCATTTCACTTTCATTATTTTAACCACTTTTTCAGTCTCCTTTGTACAAAGCCTTTTCATTGACTCATTAAATACGATGGTTTTTTGGTGGAAGAACGGCGGACAAACAACAAACAATTTCATTGTTTGTTCATCTTTTATTATGGTTGGTTTCATTTTCAGTGGTATATAATAATAAAGCCGATTGGTTTGTAGAATAATCACCCAGTGGGGGACACTTGTTGGTTAATTCCTTTTATTCTTTTCAAGAGATTTCGTAATCATTATGACTGCTAAATGACGGTTTCATTCTGATTCATTTTTGTGGCTTTGCAATAAGTCGTCCTTCTTTGCTTTTCATCTATGTAATTTGGTGATTGACTGGTTGTTGTTGTGTTGTGATAGTAGTAGTACAAAAAATATTGTTGAACGTAGTTTTTAAGCAGTTGAAATTGGATAAACAATGCAAAGCTTGATTGATAGTTACTGCAATCTTTATACCCTATGGTTATAAAAAGTCATGTCATGCGGTTGCCAATGGTGACGATGGTTATGAGGTGATTTGTTTTGAACGAAGATTCGTTATATTTGGTTTGGCCACTTTCTGTCAATGAAGTGCATACTGGCCTTAATAGCTAAGATAAGTTTGCGGTACTATGGAGGAAAATTGGCACGCAGGTGATGGCCGGTGATGCTTTTGTGGTTATTGCGGGTTTTTGCATCATTAAATCATTCCAGTTGTAAATATTTCAATCACATTAATGTGAGTTCCTTGACTTATATTTACCTATGTAAATATTGCATATTGCATGTGTATAAGAAGATTTGGCAATTATTAAAGCTAAGCATTCATTATAAATATTAATTATGGATTAAGTATCATCTCCAGTTCCAATTTCCTTTAATGTCTATGAGCCCCAGTAATAAGTAATTGATTACAGTATTGTAATAACGTAATTCGTCTCCAGGATCCACGTAATTTAACGGCTGAAAAGTCATTATTTTCTGTGATTTTCAACTCTGTGAAAAACGACTTTGTGAAAACTGCATCCCTTGCATTTCCGTTGCACACACTGGGTAAAATTGGACAATAAATATGACACAGAGAAAGTTGATGATTCGACAAGTTTTCAACAAAAAACGGAAAGAATGAGACGCTGAATAGATACACACGACAACACGATTATGCGCATTGCACATTGTTTGATACTGCTTTGCTTTTTTTATTATGATTCTTTTTTTGTTATCAAATTACTTAACTTTCATTCTCCTTCTTCTGCCATTCAGTCATTACTGCCTTACATTTTAAAATTTGCATCGCCATTGCCAATTTTAGCATAATACCGACACGTCTTTAGTAACCGTTGAAACTTCCACTCCAACTTAACAGTAAAAACCCTCAGCTACAGCCAAAACCATCCTGTCAACAACAACAAAAGTCATCCAATTCTATTCTTATCCTAATCATCAAATCACCATTGCAATCCTCACAAGAAAAGATGGTAATGGTATCGTAATCACTACTCCTACTGTTGCTGTATAAATTTGCAAAGTGAATAATAGCCACAAGAATGAACTTACTCTCTTCTGAAAACATTATTATTATTCTGATTTCTCATTCTTTCAGATATGCAGGATTGAGTCTCTTTTGACAAAATAGTACCCAGCTCAACTATCCACAAAAGTCAATTTGATATAAAAAATTGTGCATATATCGTACTGCTCATCTTGCCATTTTACACTTCTTTTCACGTTATCATCTTTCAAACACACAAAAGAGAAGCAGCAGTGGCAAACAAGGCTAAAAATTATAAAGCTAAAGGGGAAAATTGAAAAATAGTCAAATTAGTAGCAATTTGTATATCCAAAGGGAGGAAAAGGAAAGTGTGTGAGCGAGTGCTTTAATAGTGATGATCTGATGATGATGACGATGAATGTAGGAGTTGCCTACGTAACAGCAAATGAGCCGTGTTACAAAAATATTATGCAGTTTAAAACCATGTTTATATAAAAAAGGCGATTCACGAGTTTCAAGCAGCGTTGCCGTAACAACGATGGCGACAATTGCCGACGTACATACTTCGTAGCTTCTTACTGGTACCGTGTACCAACTGAACATATACGAAATAAAAACATTTAGTGTAAATGTTTTACAAACAGTAAATATTAGCTCAAGAGCAGCGCACTCATACGTAAGTAAGATTTAAAAGCGAAATTAATTTCGAAGTAAGACTCCTCTGAATGAAGTTCCAATTTTAGCCGTTTCTCTGATGATGACACGATGTCTGATGGTCTTTTCTTGTATTCTTGCAAATGTCAAATTAAATGAGCAGAAAAAATCTTAATACAAAGTATACAAACTGTTATAATGTCAAATGTAAAGATTGTGTAGGCATAATTAGCTTAAAGTGCGCTGAATGTGTACTTTTAAGTTTGGCGAGTAAACTTTAATAATGTTCTTTAAATATTTTCGTAAAAATATCTTCTGCTACTTCAGTTGATGTGTGTCATTTACATAGAAATGGGCAATGTGTGACGAGGCATAAACTTCCATAGGTATTCCACCTGCATCATTGTCGTCATCAACATCATCGTCATTTTTGCTAATGATGATACAATAAACCAACAAAATGTTTGATATTATCACGTTTGAAAATTTTGCACTTCGTCAGAGTCCTAGACGTCCTTCTCACTTCTTTTGAGCTAAGCTGGTATATTTGTCCGTCTTAAATTGTGGTCTTAAAAGGTTGTCCCCAAGTGTCCCCAGTACTGCAAAACTTTACAAAATTCATAAACGTGCGTTTCGTCTTAATGCTAATACTAAATTGCTTTAGAATTGCATTGCCACTTTTGCCATAGAGAGGTTTATTTCAGAACAATTTCACTGACATTGGCACGTGAATTCGACTTTAAGGACCTACATAGTTATACTACCATGGTTTCATTTTCATTCACTGGCGTGATTAAACTGGTCACAAGTCGCAGTCACATAGAAGGCAATAAAACCTTAAGCAAATCACTGACGTACGAATATTAGCAGGACACACGCTATACCCTTCTTTTTAATACATAATTGCCAGTACTTGCGTGCAAAGTGTACCTCCCACGTTTAAAATTTTCCTTTACAAATTAAGAATTTTCATTTGATTTGGTCAAAAGTGTTATTGATGCAAGTAAAATATTATTTTACTTTGCTCGCAAGTTGGTGACATCTTCTTATTACAGATACAACCTACGTCAATCCCGTGAAAATATTGTCATTGTCATTATTACTTTATTGCATGTTGTATAATTGCATATTGCAATAATTATTCCGAATATTAATTACTCTGACATTACTATTGACGAGTTTAGCAAAACTTTACATTTTAGTAAAACATGCTATTACTCTTATTGCATTTGTTACTTTGTTAATACTTTCGGTGATATTACTGCCTATTTTTATGCGCAATATGATTCACACGTACAGTCGGTGGACAAGATAAGTTTTACATGGTCGTATGTCGAGTAGATCCACTCGGCATAGGAAAGGGTTGTCCCGACCTAATTTAAAATCGTAATTCATTGGCATCAGCTGATTCTCCATCAAAAATTAGTAAGGAGTTCTTATTAACTGATTTTTGCAAAATTAATATATCAAATGAACAAATCACCCAAAAATTGACACGACCTTTAACCTCCATTTACTGCCATATATTAATTGACAAAAATCTGTAAACGAGAATTCCCTACTTATTTTCGATGGAGAATTAGCTGATGCCAATGAATTACGATTTTAAATTATGTCGGGTCAACCCTTTCCTATGCCGAGTGGATCTACTCGACATACGACCATGTAAAACGTATCTTGTCCACCGACTGTACAATGACGCGACAGTCCTTCTCGGATTTATGCGGTTGTTTTTTGTTTGTATGCAGTAAGCAACAATAACAACCAGTGATTATGATTAATATTTTAAACATGTGTTGACGGTGCGCCTAACTTTAGCCTTTGTTTGAACTTGATCATTAGTCACGATGATCGTAAACGTGGTAGTTATAATAACTTGACAGAAAATGATGATAATGACGAGGATAACGACCACGCCACCACAAAACACAGAAATGTTCTGCAGACAGCCCTAACCTGCTTCACAAACCGTAAAAATTGAAATTTAAAGCATTTAAAGCGCATAAAAATAAATACATGGTCGTTTTCTCTCTCAGGTGCTCGCATCATGATTATTATTATGATTATCATTATCACATACGGAGATACTAATTCATCATCGTATTTAATTACAATTACGATTATTATGGCTGGTTCCCTAAAAACAAAACGAGTACGGTGTAATTATCTTTTGAGTTGTTTCTCTTGACGAAAAGAATAAAATCCAGTACGGTCCAGAGAAAATTTTATCTGAAAAATAATTCGAGTAAAATGATGTACTTTGTACATACACTGTGTTCACTGCGCTTCATTATGTCGTGCCTTGTGCAGCTGTAAAAATAACGAATGCTCCATTTAAAGAAAATTAGGCATACACATTGATGGTATTTCCAGAATTTAAAAAGATACAAATCATTTCAGATTTTAATTGCTTAATTATGCACCTTATCTTATTAACTACCAGCCTTGCCAGAACAAAGTAATGGCTCAGTGATTTCTGTTTCTGTGTTATGTTTCATTCATTCTCATCCCGTCATTTTATTGTGTCTATAGTACCCCGTACCAAACTTGCACAAAAAAGATCATGTATTTATTTAAGCATATTCATTCACACTTCCGTATAACACACAACATAAGAACAAGCATCATTGTGTGTTTTATTGCCACATTTCTGAACAAGAAAAAAGTCATTTAATTTACTGCGTTTTTTCTTCTTCTTTTTTCAACCTTAAAATGTTTTCCCAGGGGTTAGTTTCCCAGATCAAGCCGGCAACCCTCCAAAAAACAAGCAGACATGAAATCTATTTTACCCATCCATCTGCTCATTCATGTACCTATCGTCAATTTACCTGGATGATAATGATGATTATGAAAATCTAGATTACAACTAAACTTAGCTTCGGAGATGAGGATGAGTGAACGAGGATCTGAGAGGTTATGTGGAGGTGACCTTGCACTCCACGCTACACAATGTAAACTCATTTTGCATGAACATTCATCTCATCTAATATCTAGTAGTTTTAAGTGTTGGCGAACACACAAGCACACTTAAAAACATGAATTGCAACAAAAGTAAAAAACCATTATGATTATTTATTTATTTAATAGTGCTCGCGTTTTGTGATATATTATGCGAGCCAGTGTTTACCTGCGTGTATGTAAGTGTGTAGATTTTGCAGCTGGATAAAAGCAAACTTGTGTGTTGCTCACAATTTCTGGTTCATCATCGTCATACAGAAAAGGAAATATTATTGCAATGAATGGTTACATAAAACTTCATAATAATGGTGAAAATAAAATAGAATTGCTGTGTGCACTGCATGTACACCTGAACAAAAGGATTAGTGCCCACAAAAAAGCTATAACTAGCAGCTGTTTTGTTACGTTAGTTTTAAAAAATGCAGAAAAAATGAGTAAGCTTTAATGATAATAGCAGGAATAGGTATGTGTGAAAAAGTTTGCATAACTTCCCATTAATTTACATATAGCGGGTACATGTTGTAGGGTTAAACTTGACTTTGATCTTTAGAAAAAATGTTGAAATGTTGTAGGTGGTGTAGTAGAGCTGATAGTGAATGGTTATATTATGTCCGTGGTACATGGTAATACGTCTTCAGTATCCAACGGTTCAATTGTCCATTCCATGTTGCACGGTAGTTTTGCATTGCAATGATAATGGTGGCTAATTAACTTGCTAGCAAACTGTTCACAAGACTGATTTTTATTCACAAAAAAGAGCAATTCTCATTCAATGAATTCATGTGTATGCAAATATTTACATAATTATTAGTTGTTAGACATATTATTTTCCAAAAACGAACTTATACATAAAAAGGCATGCCAAATTCGTTAGATTTTAAATACTGCCAGCATGTTACCAATTCAAAGTCAAAACTAATAGGTATTGTGATAATGACGCACGGGACAACGCTCACGAACAAACGGAAATCCAAACTTGACATATTATTCTCTGGAACGCGTTGACAGACATGCATTTTTCTGTATTATCATCGTCGTCACATTAAAAACACGTGAAAGGTAGTCATTTTGACGAATAGCTTTAATGAGTGCATGAGTACCTACCTGGATAAGAGAATTCACTGAAAAAATCATGTTCTCATGTACAAATAACATAATTTATTTTTTACTTATGAACTTGATTGTCTTCTCATTTTCATCGGACTGTGGTACTAAAGCAAATAAAAAAGGATAATATGCGGAATGCGTATTATGTGATGCGTGTACACGCGTAATGATGAGATCACCGTCTACCGTTGTGAGTGTAAACGTGCCTTAAAGCACTCTATTTGCTTCGAAATGATGAACGATAACCCTTAACGGTAGACAGGATACTCGACAGCATTATCATAAGAAAATAATGTTCTTTTATAAAAAAAAGTAGAAGAAAAGTGCTGTTGATCTGCTTTTTATCATCATCATTGATTGCAAGTAATGTGAGTGGCGACGTAAGCCAAGCAAAGTAGACGGAGATGATGATGACGTAGCATTATCTGTTTGCCTATTAAAGTGCATGGTGCACTTTGTAGACCAAAAGTGTTTACCTTTAAATTGTGCATCGTTTTGGCAGGTATGCTGTAGAATTAATATTTTTCTCTGACCTATAAAAAGACCACACTTGATAAGAAAAGAAGTAGCAGGATGTTATTGAACAAAGCAGAAAATGAGAATGACATCATCGTCGTGGTCATACCTTCTCGTTGTTCCTGTCTTGTTTTTTTTCTGGCAGCTCTTGTTCCTCTGTAATTTTTCCCTTACCTTGCCTCTGCTGCTCTAAGGGAGAAGGAGGAAATAGTCCAAAAATAATTTATGCAGGCATGCATTTGATCTGTACAACTTATTTACCTACACTCTTACAGGCAAACATAGATACTATGAAATTATACCTGCATCTCTTCCACCATTGTTCCACAATAAAAGGAAGGTGTGATCCTTCTCATTTATTTTATTGCCTGCATGCTGACTATAGCTACAACTAGTTATATAAGACTGCAGTGTCGAATGACCATTACATAACAAGTAGTATGACTAAAGTATGTGGTGCGATACTTGCAAAAAAACCCCAAACCAACGACACCATATCTTTGTTACCGGCAAATGCTATATATGCTTTAATTGTGAATTTGTGAAGCAAAATGTAGCATGGGAAGTATAATCTTTCCGGTCTCTTAATCTCAATAAATTACCTACACAGTGTGGTGGATAGAGACTCTTTTGATTTTACAAAAAACCGTATCGCACATCGTCCACGTCAGCGCGTAACAAGCGAGCAAGTAAGAGAAGAGAAGCAGAACTATTTACAAAATAAATTGTTCCGTATCGATTACAATCACAGGCTACCTACGCAGATTTACAAAAATATTGAATCTGCCTGTATTTAGTTAACTGCGCCTACCAGCATATTAAATACAAACTTGTCCATTGTATGTTTTCACCATTAAAAATAATATATACCTATAATAGGTAGATAGATAGCCAGAAGTAACATGTCGTACCTAATAGCCAGTAGCCACCCATTTTATTATTGTTTTTATGAAATGATATTATTATTATGACTCACTGCATCTTATTTGATTGTGTTATTAAATTGTTCAAATTAATTCGAAAAATAAAATATAATTGGAAGGTATTCAGTGAATATCACGTCGTAAAAGCCTTATAAAGGCAATATAGGTAGGTTTGTTATATGATTTCAAAGCCTAAATTACCTATATCATGGCGAATCCTGCACACTACACATCTTTTTAAAATGGATTAAAAAGCATGCAAATTTAATCATAACGTTCAATGAAATACGTAAAATATTAACCATATATATCCATTTCAAAATGTAAACTGCTTCAGGATCATCGTATAATACACATATATCCTTTATTGTACAACAAATTCACTTCCTTTTTTCTTCCGAGGAAGACTACCTCCTTATCTCCATTCTCTTTTCATATGTGTGTTTGATATCATAATAGTCTTGTTGAACAAGTTATTCTCAATTTCATTCCCTATTTCATTCTTTTCGTCTTGCCTCGCACAGCACACCCTCAAAAAACATTTGCGCGTCATATAACATCAATGCAATTCACTTTACACTGCGTACGACGCTTTACTATTTAATATGAAGCGTTTAGTTTAAATACATTTTTATTATTATTAAATAACAACAACAACAATCAGGTATTGTTATATAATAAAAAATTATCAAATGCACACGCCGCTCTACTGCTCTATAGACTTCATCCATTACAGGTATATGCGTTATATATTTACTTTAAAACGATATTTTTCATTGTGATTGTGACGCCCCAAAAATCACAAAGAATGCATGCAGGACGACGCACATGGTAAAATCTCTGATGATATTGATACCTGTTATAAGGCATGTTTATGATATTATCTCTAAATTATCTATATTCCTATGCTTCATGCATTCGTCATGCTTTATTTTTTAAATACAGGCATGTTTATGCTATTCTTAGTTCATTGCAAATAATTGTACTTGTTAGGTACAGGTAAAACACAGCACGTGTTTGTGTATAAGAAGGACTATCTAAAGGGATATAACACGTGCTACATGATAATTGCCATTTACCATACGAGGTGCCAAATGTATTCTTAATTTTGCGATTTGATTTGACATAAACAGACAAGATCAGTGTAAAGTATGTATTATTATCAAATTCTATGAACCTTGTAGTGGAATATATCGTAGTACCAAGAAAGGATGTAATTTTTTAAGTGTAGTATTCATATTTAATATTTGCAATCGTTTACTATATTTTGTTTGATAGTAATAATCGTCAATCGTAAGTGATTTATCAATTTATAACGGTAATGGTTGATAATGATAGGGGAACAAAATGATGTGCTATTAAATGAATTTTTGATTTCTGACAATTTACACGGCTCATTTAGAAATAAATTTCAAATGTGTGTACATATGTATAAGCATCAGTGTATGATGGATGACTATTAAATAGAAACCTGTACAATTTTGACAAATGCCAGGATCATTGACACTATTTATACAATTGAACAATTTCACGTACAATGGTAAAAAGAAACTATGTCTGCATCCTCGCAAATGTACACTGTACAATATGTAGAGGGTATAAGAACGCTAAAAACACTTTAGTAAAGTAAGGTCAAGATTTATCACTCTCAACAAAAACATTTAATGATGGTGGGTGTAAATAATAAAACATGTTGTTCATCTTCACATGTTAGTTTTATAGGAAAAAACCATTCTATTAGGAACCACCCATCCTAAACTTTCATGGTGCAACTTATAAAAAATATATTATTTACACTGCAAATTTTTGCAGGTTATTGTTATCATTTTCCGATACGGTAAATGTTGTTTTTTAATGGACGCACCCTTCCGAAGAAAAGATTTGATTCTATTTAAATCTTTACTGTCGAGTACAATCAAGAGTAGAAGTACAAACTTACAAAGTATAACGTGACCTTAATCCGGGTGAAACGAAATGATCAATGACAATTGACAATTGTTTCTCAAACAAGGTGGGCATAGTGTAACAAGAAAGGAAGAAAGGTCCGCACCTGAGACCCTGTTGTAAGTAGAGGTGCAAACAACATACGTCACCGTGCTCACAAATAATATTCCGTCCGGCCTATGGCTAACTGTTACCTGGTTTATCTTATGCATTTTGCCTTGTTTATGTATAGATAGGTGGGTATGTATCGATCTGATCTCTTTCAACTGAAATGAGTTTCTTCTGTAGACCTGCAAAATATTTACATCCATACTTACTCCTTTTGTCAAACAATCAGTGAAATCAATACACATGTGCCTACTTCTTCTTGTTCGTTCAAAAATTGCAGTTTAAAGACCGACGACCGACCAGTACCAAATCAGAAAATATATTACGCAGCGGGACAGAATATAAACACAAGTCATCATTGAGCGTCAACAATGGTGTTGAAAATATGTCGATGCTTCTTTTATTGGCTTCAGGAACATGAACTATCCATTGTATTTTTGTTGTTGCGTGTGTGTGCGAGAGTAATTATTATTGTTACTGAATGAGCACACTGCTGTGCTTATTGTCGGGGAATATCAAAAACCATATATCTATTATTATCGGATGAACTGACCTCTCCCATTCTGAGTTATCTGATCAAGAGCACATTAGCACAAGAGCCAACAATAAAAGTTGTTTACGCACTAACATTCCATCCCTGCATTTTGCACATATCAGTGTATGTTATACATAGGTACTATCGTACCTATAGATAGGTAATCTTGTTGTTTAGTTAACTGTCATAGAATGATTACTGATTTCTTCCGATAATTTAATAATAATGCCTTCTTACTCGTATGTTCATATATTAATCTTGCCGGTGTTAACTTTCATGGGCATATAATATTTATATATATAAATACTTTGTATGGTTTCTGCTTACTCATCCGAAAAACAAATCTTGACTCTACAGTACATTGGACTCGGTGTTTTTAGTCATGAATGTTTCTGATGGAATTTTTGCTGTAAACTTCCTCCACCCTTATTTTGCACATTTACCCTTCATACAGATATGGAAGTCAATGATTTATTTGGGAGTATTCGCCTTACAACGAAATGTATTTATATAACTAGTAACCACCGTTTACGTGGGTGGAGTATGAGATCTAGAATTCATATCAAGTTATTGGCCTTCATATGTCGAATTCCTTTACAGTAAACAAAAGAAGATTTAACTGTTATGCTTGAATATTTAGCTTATTTGTTTACTAGCAAGTGACAAAACATAAAAAGTAAACTAATAACTAGGTTCTGTAAGAAAACATAAAGAGGTAGGACTTTAGCAAACACTTTTGTTTAAAAGCTAGAAAAACGAAAAAGTTTCAAAACGTCTTTACCGTTAAACGGTCACCTTTGACCCCAAAATGACTTCAGGACTATGTGCTACATTCATAGACGAATCGAATGGTATGTCACTTGCTATTTGACCTCGTAACGGTTTTTAACCGTTGCCGTTGCCATATGGGGTTAGCAAGCATGAAGGAGTCCGAAATTCTTGGCCGTTTAAGCATGACAGCATAAAACGAAAAAATATTTAAAATCGCCGTTACCGTTAAACGATAACCTTTGACCTCATAATGACCTCAGATCTATGTGCTATATTTATAGACGAGTCGAATGATATGTCACTTGCTGTTTGACCTCGTAACGGTTTCTAACCGTTACCGTTGGCATATGGGGTTGGTAAGCATGAAGAAGTCAGAAATTCTTGGCAGGAGAGCATAAAACAAAAAAAAATATTTGAAATCGCCGTTACCGTTAAACGATAACCTTTGACCTCATAATGACCTCAGATCTATGCGTTATGTTCATAGACGAGTCGAATGATATGCGACTTGACATATGTTCCCATTGAAAAAAATTGACCTTGTAACGGTTTCTAACGGTTGCCGTTGAGCTAGAGGGTTGAAAATCAATGGGGCCCGTCCCTATGGGCTTAGGAACCCATTACAAAAAACAGATTTCAAAAATTCCTCTCCGTTCGAAAGATATCGCGTGGACGGACAGACACACAGAACGAAATTATAAGTTAGCACTAAAGTGCTACCTAATAATAATAAAATGCAACCACCTATAAGATTGCGTAGTATTCCTAAACAAGGAATCCTTGTTTTGCTTGGAGATTTTCCTGAGGAGCTTGACGATCTCTGGCCGGGTTTCTGTAGTTGTGGAAATGATACCTGTTTTTTTGGCTGTTTAAAATGTTGCATGCATATCATTTGTATTGCGTATCATTAGATGTGTAAATCCTTGGGAACGTTTATTTATAGAATAGATATTTTCACATCATTATTTTTTGATTGACACATATGGCACAATCGCATGATACTCTTTTTGATTTATTATTAGTACGCTACGTTTCCCTCAAAACAAAAGGAACTTCTCAAAAAACTACATGAGCAGAATGTGGTGGGTTCGTGGAGCATTGACTGATAATGAGCCTTTTTAGATTATGCAGTTATATAAATAGTTACCTAGTTGCACTGTTACCGGCAATGTTGCGGTATCTTGGCGAGGTTTTCATAACAACTTCAAAAAATAACTTACAATTGCTTTGATCATTAATTTACTCTGGTTTACAATAATTATTTCAAAATTTGTTCTCAGTTGTTTCAGTTCAATCATGTCCCAATGTAAAAAACCACTCCTCTCAAATACTTTTCCCAAAGTGAATAACTACTCCTGTCAATTTTCCGATAATAATCCCTACAACAACAAAAAATAGTTTTTTGGCAAACTCTTCACTTCTTCCTTCCTCGTTGACAGCTCCGATCAATTTAGTCTCTCATGCAACAACTTTCCAACAAAACAAAGACAACACAGACATTATTTGTACAAAAGTGTGTGATTGTATTATTGACATCGTGACATAGCGCATGGTACTACAAGACTTGCCTTCTCCTATATGTAATTTAACAAAACAAACATATTTTCAACTAATAAATTCCTTCTATTTAGTTACTTGACTACTTATTTGCATTATTGACAGGCATGCACACACTTAGAGAGTAATAATTTAAACGCTATATGCTTCGCTACATCAGGTAAATTACAAACCGCAAAACAAATTAGCCAGACAACTTCATCATCATTATCCTCATCATCCTCTTGTCGTCTCTCGACATGAACCAAAAGACAAAAAGAAAATGCTAAATAAATATCCTGTCCTGTCTTGGGTCTCCTCACTCACCAGTTCTCTCTTTCCTTTTGTAATGAAATGTAGATTGTTGGGGATGTAGGTTAGTGTGCATTTTAAATGGCTGCTAAGAAGGAGAAGGAAGGAAGACAAAATTAAAATATGTGTCAACCCACCAAACCAATAACAGGGATGACTATTTAAAAATAATCTTTCTCTCTCTTACATATCGTACACGTTTCCCCCTTTACGCTGTGTACTTATTTACGTGCAATTATGCATCACAAAAATGTACGTGGGGTTATTATATTACCTGAAAGAAAACAAAGTGTGTAAAAGCGAATGAATGAGTGTGTTCGGATGAATGGCTCGGCAATCACGATATAAGTTTTCCTTGTTCCTTTTCATTTTCCACAGAGCAAGTCTTCACCTGTTGTTATCAGTCTATCGTCACTAACTCACACTCAGGAAAGGTGCTAAAATAAAATTGATGATGATGATAATGCCATGTTCTTTGCTGGTGCGTTTTGTCCTGAGCAATTCTAAATTACTACCATTAAAATACATTTTTACGTGCTTATTATCTATCGATCAAATAAGCCAAATTAGCTTCATAAGCACACTCTTATCATCATCGCCATCATCATGTAATCTCGCATGGTTCATGTCTGTTGGCTGCATTGTAATGAAAATGGCTAATAAAATGGACGACAATCAAGCCAAGTGAAATGAATGAGAAGTCCTCGCCGAATCCTTTAATTTAGATATCATTATTATATATTATGGCGTTTGAAAATGGAAGATAAAAAATGTGAAAGAAAGACAATTAATTTCGTGGTCGTGTGGTGGTTGCTTTGTGTGCATGGCTCGTATTGATTGGTGTGCGCAATCTTTCTTGTTGAATGATCAAGAAGTGACTCGTAGTAAAAAGGGAACGTGAAGGATTGGCAATGAAGGGGAATAAAGAGAGGGAGAGAAGAAGTACGCAAAAAAATTGATGAGTGATTGAGTGAGGGAGAGAAATAACATGGTTGTCGTTGGAAATTAGGCAGTTTATTGCTAGGCAACGGAACAAAGATGAAAATTAGGGATGGGTACTTTTGACTTTCGATTTTCATAGGAATTTACTTGTTATGATGGATCATGAGTTATTACTATTGTTATGCAACGGGGTAGTAAAATGTATGCTAATTGGGTAAATGCAGCAAAAATGCAATTCCACTGCAGCAGGATAAAAAATGGGATAAATTTTTTTCTGACATATATCGTAAAATATAATATCACACCGTGATCACTATTTCTTTCAAATTCTTGTGCGCTTTGCTTTTAAGAGAACAGGTTGGATGAAGCAGATAAAATTCAATTTTTATGACTAGTTCTCATTCTCATTCACACCATATAGCAGAAAAGCAAAGAAGACGAATGTTTTAAACAAAAAATATAATTGGTCAATTTTATTTTTATTATGCAAACCGCGGCACCAGCACCACATCAGTAGTAACATCTTAAGAAGCATCTTGTGAGAATTGTGTCATAGTTACTTTTATATTTTCAAGAAATAAGAGGATTGAGGAGGATGGACTGTTTAACGTCTCTGCCATGATAATGATGAGATAATTACGGGTGAAGCATTTTAAAAACTTAAAAAGGCTTAATAAAGGAGGAATTACTTTATGAATAAGTTTGACATTTTGTGACTTTGCAAAAGTGTGAAAGAAGAATTAGGGAAGGTATGTGAATAACCCTGAAAATGTTTTAAAAGTTCTGAGCTTTGCTAAACAGTTGATTTGTTGAAAGTCGTAACATGTATAAACCGTAAAATTTGTAATTATGACAGGTTAGCTGAAATTGTATTCGTTTAAAAAAGGTAATCACATATACCTATATATGAGCAAGCGTGATGCGTGCTTCCATTGAAATATTTCATATGCGAAGAATTTGCAATTCCATGATCAGCAGCAGGGTACACTCCAAAAGTTTATTATGTAACAGATTTGCGCTTTCGGTAAAACGTGTACACGGCTAATTTGGAGCAAGTGTCAAAACGTATTTTGAAACAAGTACGTTCTCCGCAGTGTGTCAACCCAACTTTATTCAAAGGGAACCTTTATTATTTTGTATACACATACACTATATATACAATATATTATGGTCTTTGGATAGTACATAGTAGAGTAGTGGAGTCTTTTTAAGCTTGTATGTGATGTTTGGTAAATAAATTGACATTAAGCAGGGAAGACAAGCGGGATGATGGATGACAATGAGCACCCCCGGCAAACCATAAATGCATACTTTACATTCAAGTCATCCCATTGTGTTTCACCTTCTTAACTTCTCTTCAAGTCGCATCATTAATATTTTCCTTCACAAATTTCTTCCGTACATAATACGTGTGTGTATGCATATATCGTACGTGTTTCGCGTGATCTAAACTTATAAACTGTTATACATAAGAAAGAGTACGAAGCACTTATTGCTTCGTCGTCGTAACTTGTAATGCTGTAAGCAAAAAAATGCTCAATAATTAGACAACTTCGCCCTTCAGAGTGTCACTGACAATAACCGTATGAGTCACTGCACTGCTCTCTTCCTTTTTTTTGGCAATTTTGTCTTGAGGTCGAAATGTGTGTCGTTAATTGTTTTTCTGGAGGATAATCCTTGGTTGTCTTCGTTGAGCAAAACAAAAGGGTGAAAATCCTAGTCTTGCCGTGCTTGTCTGCTGTTGTTACAAAAGAAGGGAAGATAGCAACAGTAAATTAATTAATTAGACCACTTCTTCGTCTTCCTGCGTCCCCTAACTTTCGTCCTGACTAAGCTCTCCGTGTAAACTTTTCCCGAGATTTTAATATTCCCGTAAGGAAGGAGGAAAGCTAGTAAAAAAGTCACTATTCATTCGGTCAGTAATATATTCCGGGAAATATAATGACTCTAGACTGCAGCAAGCAAGTATATGTGGCAAAACTCACTGCATACTTTTAGTATCAGGGAGAAACATGGTAATGAATCAACCTAAGATACCGTTAAAATTACAAAAATATCCCATACCCCGCATCATTGTACACAACCATGACAAAATTTTCTGATTCAACCTAGCCCCCAAGCATTAAATAACTTTCAAACAGTTCATCCAAAACCAGTCGGCTCAAGGTCCGCAAATTTTTGGGATGTCCCCTTATCGCAAACTTTAGGGTCTTTTATGCAAAATCCGCTTAAAAACAATAAGCTAGCTTACGTTACTTTTGTTCTGCAAAAATCTTCCAAAGATATTTTCCTTAAGACACTTATACTCCTTCTTCCTTAACTTTTACTTTCCTTGCTAAAAAGCAAACGGAGGTATTTGCTTACAAGGCAAGCAGTGTCGTCTTCTTTCATTTTTTAACACAATCTGGAAGCCGCTGCCGCCGGAAACTGGTGGTGTTGTTCCCACGACCATGTGGTTTAGTATGGTTTCCTTCGTCGTACTACTACTCCACTTCTCCTTTACTCCTACAACAAAAAACAAAAGATAAGAGCATTGCCATCAAGGAACACAATAAGCACAGTCACAAAAGTGCTTTTCTTGCTCACTTTGTCACCTCGCTTTTGCTTGTTCTAGGAAATCTTTGACTCCAATCCACAAGCACATACCGAATAGTAGTAGACTCCCTCGCAACCTTAATACAATATAAACCAAGGGAATGCAATGCAAGTATCTATCATTATCATGTTTTCTGCTGTATGTAACTTGTAAGCGCTGATATCCCTTAAGGGCTAATAGACTCGCATAGACAGAGAGAGAGACAGAGAGCGAACAAAAGTTAAAGCCCTTTTTCTCTTCTGCTGCCGCCGCTGGAGTCTCTTTTCCTCTTGAGTGTTTCACTCTATTTAATGTTTTGTTCTCATTCTCATTATTACTTATAAATCCTTACAAATAAAACTTGTGTGCCGTATGTCTTCTTGTGACTTGTGTCGTGTGTAATATCCCTCTTTAGGGAAGTGGATTTCATTAGTAGTAGCGTGTGCACACGAGAAACAGCCATTCTTCTAATTCTCCCCTACTTTTCCTTAAAGCTATATAATCATCATCATCACCATTCCCGTAATTCGCACCAGTTTTTAATCTCTTCTTCTTTTGCTCTCTGGCTGGTCGCTAGATTTTGTATTCCTAGTCTGCCCAAACCTTAATTTTCCCACACGACAAGACAACTTGGCCCGTTGGACTTACTTGTACTACGTGATTTCCCTTTTTCTATAGTCATTTGACGTCCCATCTTCTGCTTCCATACATCTAGTAGGTAGCCTTTTCCTATTTAGTTCATCCGGAAGGGAAAACTCATAAAAAAAGAAGACAAAGGGGGTACAAAAGTAAAAATCAATCTTCTCTCATTCTTCTCTACCCCAACAACACTGACTTTTCCAAATGTCATTTGATTCCTTCTACATAATATTACGTACTTCTGAGTAAGCTGCTTATTGTTGTGCGGTGCCGTTGTGCGTTGTTAGCTGGGTCATGAATTATGAAGTGTTTGGTACTATTTTTGGACTATATTAACCAGCATCAGTTGATGTTGGTCCTGGCGATAGTGGCGATGGTCCTTCTGGTTTTCCACTTAGCACGTTACGTTAGAAACGAACGTACAACATGGAACATGAACGTCAAATGAGCCAGTTGTAAATCAAGCTTAAAATGAAATTAGGCAAATAACACGCTCATTTACACACTAAACTAAAGCGTACAAGCTTAAATGTTTTCAAAAATCTCTCTGAAAAAGTCTTTAGCTGGGTCATGTCTCTGGAAATTTAATCTTATTCCTGCGTACTTCGTTTTTATTAAGCAAGCACGTGTTGTTTTTCTGCCCATCATTTGTCTTTACATTTAAGTAAATACCTTAGTTAGCCATCATTCATCATCGTGCCAACAACCTTGCAAAAACGACCAAATTTGCCTTGTAATATATGGATTTTGAAACTTGCGTCATGAAGATGTCATCGTCCAATATTGCCTACATCCGCTTGATTTGCCCGCAAAAGCGATTTTCCTGGCGATATTTTTGGTTTTGACATTATTTCTTCCTTCCAAGTACTTTTACGTGCATTTTCGCCATAAGTCAGAAGCAAAGCTGTTTTGCACATTAGCCTTGCAATTTTATGGCCTAGGTAAATACATTTACATAAGGTATGTACATAGTACATACGATATTTATGTGTCATCTTGTATATTACGTCTGATTTTCGTTGGAAATATAGTAACTCATTTTGCAAGTTTGAATGAACATTCTTTATTTTTGTGCTCTTGTCTGACATTAGAAGCATATTTACTCGTAATACGCATTAGGTATATCATGTCACCTATTTTTAAATAGTACGAGTAGTGAGGCAGTAGGCAACCACGCAAATGATCTGTTGCACATTTAATAGCTTTTGAGTTGTTTACACCACCATAGAACCACAGCAGCGTGTACTAATAATGAAATTCATGTAGCAGCTCAGAAAACACCAATAAATTTTGACAATGTCGAAGCAAATTAGAGAGGATTTCTTTCCCGGCTCATGTAAAAGTATAAGAGAAGGGGGTCATTCATAAGCTTATTGCTGTGCACCAAGCCAACACGATGTATGGAGGTTAGAACCGTAACCTGTGTTGGTGGGTAAAAACATTGTCGTGATCTTTGGATGGGCCCGGGCATACGGGAATGAATAAAGCGTACCTTATCTTTAGGATAGGATTATAAATTTTCCCGTAAATATCACATCATTTAGGCAACTCATAAAAGTGAAGGTAAATCTGTAGTACTAGCGCTGCGGGAAACGTCTCTTTCATTTTTACTTCTTCTTTCTTTGCGTGAAATATGGCTTGTCTTTTAATATACTCGTCGTACACACTTTTTACAACTATCTCTCTCCATCTTTCTCCTTGTTTTTTGGCTCGTTCCCTCTCTAATCCTTACAACCATTCTCATTCTACAACTTCACTACTACACCACACATGTGTAATGGATAATGAGAAACATAAAAGGTTATTACGTTTTATGTCCAATGAGACAAGAGACGTTGCCGAAAAAAAGCTTACAAATTAGAGGCGACACACACAGAAGCAGAGATCTTTATTAGCTGTACTCCCTTTTTATCGTCATCGGTTTCTATTTTTCCGTGCATGAAACTTCTCTCGAGAGATTTACGCAACACCTAAACAAATCCATTTAATCCCGGTGAATTTCATTGGCCACTTTCCCGAAAGAAATGCCGTCCCCGTTTTTTACACCAAACAGGAAAAAGGGGTTTACTGCTTTTTCCTCCGTGTTTTCATATTGTCACTGGGAAGTTTGCTTGCTGCGCATTGCTGAGACAATTATATTAGTACATGTTGTTAAGGTTACATCAGAAGAAGAGAAAAACATTAACAACAGTACAGCTTACAAAATGCAGATGATTACTGTGTGCCACCCATATAATTTCTCTGTGTTCACTTATCTCATCTCTTGTTATCGACTCTCTGTCCATTAACAAGTAAATTGGTTTCATTCACCAAGAAAGAAGTCAATTTATTATGAAACTTTTGTCACTTTCCCCCAAATGTGTAAACGTGTGCATTCTTTATGCACCGCAACTATTGTTTAGTGCAACGCAAACTTTTCTTGCTGTCCACTTTTGCATATAAAAAAAAGTTGGATTATGAACGAACATTATCCCTTCGCCATTAGCACGTTGCCTGGTGCATATTTTAGACATGTGTGCCTAAGTTGCATTGCACGCTTATTTTAATATTTTTTTCACAGATCACGCTTCTTGATCTCCGACCGATACTCGTCATTAGACCCATATGCTTATTTGCATGGTCCTTGTAGTAATCTAAATTACCTGTATCTTTCGCTGTTGCTGATTTACAGATTGCATTATGAAATTTTTACACAGGTTTAGGAAAAGTAAACAGAACACCTTGTGTTTTGTGTGAGAACAGAGAGCAAACGGTTGGTTGGATATAAGTTATGAGTACGACGGGATGGCATGGCACTCTGCTGCTGCTGTTTGTTTGGAAAGTCTGTGAAAAAAATGTTCCAAGTTGTTGCTCCAACCAAACCTCCCATCCTCCTGCTTGCACAACTTTTCTCTCTGTTTCTGCTAAGCTAGTTTAGTTGAATTGCTACTACTACTGGTCCAGTGGTGAGCAGCAGAGTTGAGCCTTGCGAGCAGTGTCCCAAGAAAAAGAAGCAAAAAAATCTAGAGATGATGATGATATTTAGTGGCGTGCATTTATCAGACTCCAGTTTAGTAGTCATTTGACTCTTGCTGGGTTTGTGCTCTACCGTCTGCTGTTTTTCAATGAGAAATTACACTACTATATCGCTTTATGTATTATAATTGCACACTTTGTATCTTGTGTCTATTCCGTGAGGATGATAGTTGGAGTCTCTAGTGATTGTCAATTTTTGTGCAAACATTGTCGCCCTTTATAATCAACATTGCAAACAAAAAAGGCTTTGAATTTTATACACCCAGTGTGCAGCTCTCTGTGTCTCTGCTGCTGCCATTATAAATAAACGCTCACTGAATTGCATAACGGATGATTCAGTTAGGGCTTTCTCTTTTCTCCTTCTGTCTCGCTGATCCACGAGTAGTTACTCCCAACATTTTGAAATCAAGATGATTGTAATGAGAGCCAGTTTACCCAGAGACCTTTGCTCTTGTTTCTTGTGTCAACTGGAAAATCAGACTTAGAAGTCGTCAGCATTTCACATTCCTACAAGGAATACAATCAAGGTGATAGTCGAGTTGATAGATACAATAGCATTAATAGTTTCAGTAGTTTTATGAATGATCTTTTTTATTTTAAAAAATCTACGTAGTTTTCTTTTGTAGAAGTAAGAATGTTTCAATGGTCATAATGAAATACTGGAATTGTCATTGCTTACCTTCAACTTGATCATCACCTCACAATTATCTATTTAGTAATTATATCTTCGCGATCCTCCTCCTCATCGCCAAAATTATACTTTCATGAGCTTGCCCCTTGAAACAGAGGCAGTCGTGGTTTTCTCGGAGCAAGCAAGGTTCTGCTCCAAATGTGCCTGTCACCCGTCTACCGTTAGCTTCCTCCACTTTAGTATGAAAAGTTGCTAGGAATCCAGCCAACAAGCTTATTTACTATTGCCTGACTTGTTTTAGTGCAAAACTGCTCGACACAAGTAAATATTAAGGAGTACTTTGTCAATCTGTTTTATTAGTTGGAGTGTGTTGACACAAGTTGTCATAATTTTGATAAAACATCATAGCAACTGCTACTTGTATCGCACACAGAAAAAGTATTCTAATTAGTTAATTAATACATGTGTATTCATTCCAATATCTCCCACTAATCTCGTCTGCTCTTTGTATGTATTCATCTTCCTCAGAGTCACTCAAAGGTTTCATCAGTTTATATACCGTAATTTCGCAATCCCGAAATGAACATCTAAACTCTTCGTGCCTCTTGCAAAGGAACAGTTTTTCTCATTATCAATCTTGCAAACACCCTCCTTATCTATAACTCACGCTGGCGTTTTTGGGAGAAAGTGCACATCATCTACACCCTGTGAACTTAACAGTTGTGATTTGATCTGTGCAAGATAAGAAACAAAGTGCTATTTTTACAGAGAAAATGAGAACAAGTGACATAACCAGAATTATTCATCTTGCATTGCAATTACACACGAAGAACTAGACAAGCAAGTTTTCTTTCCTGTGCCTTGACTTGTTCACAGTGTCGTTATTGCCCCATGACAGTACTTTTGCTTACATTTTTACACTCATCTCATCATTACCAGGATAATTAACGGCAATGACACTTTGATTGCATCCTAAAACCAAAATAATACAATCCGGAAAGTTAGCCAATTAAAAACTTTTGATCTTGCAATTACCTTGCGTAACACGGATCTTGTCTGCCAAACAACAACAACAAAAGTTCGTCTGGCGATCGTGTCACCTTAATTAAAAATCATGTGCACCGCCGTGAAAACTACATAGTCCATTTTTTCTTTTCGTTGGACATACAAAACATTAATCGATCATCGATCCTCTTCTTCCATTTTCCGGAAGCTAACTTATTTTTTAAACGCAACCAAACCAATCATTCCACTCCCAATACTGGCGTACACCGTTACCCCATAGTTTTAACGTTTGTTGCATGATGATCATGATTATGCAGCATGTACTTATGTAACACGTGAAACTAAATTTCTGCTTGGACTATTCTCGTGGGAATAAACACGCGTAAATATTTACCCATTCGATTTACTCATAACACCACCCAGTTTGTGTGTTCTCCACTCAACTCATCAGTCATCACATCAGAATCCACACAAACACACTTCATTTTTTATCGTCTGTCTGTGAAAACCTTACCGTCACTGCCCCTGTAGAGAGACATCATCTTGTCTTCTCTCTACACGTTTTGTATCGTCCATCTCCTCAACAATCACAAATCCTCATCATTCAGCATCAGTATATCTCTATTTAATAGAGATAGACCCAATTATTCTTCATGCAAGCCAATAGTAGTACTAACGGAACTCTTCCACATCCTGACAAGACCTTCATGTAAGTTTATATAATACTCTTCTCTGTCTCTCTGCTCTGCTCCTGCTTTTTACTGTTATGATTATTACCACTATCCATTTCTCTCCTTTGTGCTCCCTGTCCATCCATATCTCACCTCATCATCAACAGCCCTGTCATTCCAATCCCGTATCCAATTAAACCCTCACTCTCCCACTCTCCATTTGATTGTCAATTTTTGCATAATGGTCTTCCTTGTTACCCTATTATTATTGCCATTACCCCTGCAATGACCATTATACCATCAACCATCATAATATTACATTTTGCGTGATTATCATCCATTCCAAAACATTTCCCCGACTCTCCGTCGTCTCTGATGGTATCCACCTCGCAATTTTCATCTCTGGCTCGCCTCTGTCTGCCTGCTTGACTGTGTCACATGAACTGTGAAATGAAATTGTAAATCACAGGAACACAAACAAACTTTACATGTCATACATTTTTCCTCATCGGCAACAGCGGACTACCTGCATGCATGCATGCACGCAGTCAAGCAGTGAGGATTGTTCGATGATGCTAATCCGATATGACAAAAAGATTAAACAACAAAGGCTTGGTTGGTTTTGTTGCTGCATCGCTTCGGACAATCGGACACAACGAGGAAAATGACATGAAAAATTGTTTTCATCCTGAGACTCCCACGGTGCATGGCATGCAGCAGACTATATATGACGATGATTTTGCAAACAAAGCTGTACATTGAAAACAAACTTTATCATTTATCGAGCTTGGCTGGTCATTGTATCATGCATTGAATTTTTGCATGCTACAGTTTTTTTTCTCGGTTGTTGTCGTTGTTTCTACTTCCTGGCTCGTTGCAGGTTTGGATTATTGGCTCAACAAGAAGATGAAGAGAGCTAATGAGCAAAACAATAGAATTGTTTTATTGATGGCTTTGCTGAGTGGTGACTCTAACTTTAATGGAGAAATAGAGACAGTTTTAAATGAATTCTGTTGCTGATAGTTGGATAGTACTGTTTTAAGTGGCACCTAGTAAAAAATGAAGTAGTCTCTGAACTACCGTTGCTTTTCATAATTATTATTGTATTCATAAAGCCATCAAGCAATACCACTTACCACCACATATAGCCAGGAAAGAATCGTTTCATTTTAAATGGAACATTTTGCCGTTTGCACCCATTTTGACACGTACCTACTTATTAGTTCATGTAATATCATGCCATAATGCAAACGTACCAGCTATACATACATTTTGACCTATAGGCGTGCATTACTATTTACTACACTAGGACGAATGAAGGTAGGAACGGCAAGGGAAATGCGTAATGACAATTATTATCAATTTGCTAACATTCATTGATATCGGTTACTTGACTTTCAGTTGGAGGAAGTAGTTGCAGAAGTGCAAGTACAAAGACGTAGTTTCTCTATCTTTCCTTTAGTAGGGAGTTCCTACTTATTTCACTGTTATTGCCACACTTTAGCTCGCTTGCTCGGTGTTGATCTGCCTATAACAATTTGGTACAAGATTGTGTCATGCTTTGAGGGCAAGTAGAGACCTTTACTACGCTTCATTCCGTATTTTTGTCGCCTGGTCGTTTTCTTGTGTTTACTCTGCTTACATCGACATTGCGTAGTACACAATTTTATCAAGATGGATTTTAAGAATAACTTCATAACAGAATTGATAATGTCTATTTAAATGTCTCCCTGCCTCTCTACCTCCCCGTCTGTCTTTTATCCGTGTGTCCCTGGGGCAAATGAAAAACCCGTAATTGCCGTGTAAAAACAAGATCGCGACGATATTATGTAGTACAAAGTACCACAACTGCACCAGCAAAAATACACACATCCAACATCACGCATTATAAGTTGTAAGTACATTTTACATTAGCCAGACACTTGCGATGCGACCTTTAAAAGTACATACACGGTCACACACTACCGACATAACTAAACTAAATCTATTATTATTATTGTTATGTAAATATAATCAGGATGAGAATAGCTGAATACCTGTTCACCTATATACCTAATATCATAATTTCCATTTTATTATTGCAATAAATATAAATAAACCCAACAACATCCACAACACACTGAAACACTGTTATTTCTCAGGTCTGGTTCTGGTTTTCTGGTACATGCTACCACTTTGCCTGCTCTTCATCAACATCATCATCAATGCGTGTGAATGAGTCAACATTCAACAAAAGTGTTCTTGTTTCCTCTTTCTTTCAGTCCATCTTCTTCACACCACCACCATGCATCAGCTCCATTCATTCCTTTTTCACAAAGCTCTTATAATTTTTGCCCTGCCTGACTCACTCACTCACACCTTCTTCACCTGTATTCTTGTAGAACAGAACCATGAACCTAACTTGACTTGATTATATATCTATCATCATTATTCCATTCCTCGTTTGATACTGCTCCTGTCTTTGGCATAAATAATATTTTATTATGACAGTATTCATTACGTTATTTGTGTTACGCTATTTAGCGTTTTTTTGTACGCATCTCTCTTACTCTTCTTCTGCTGCTGACCCTTCTCTACATTTTATATACCTGACTGAACTCTCGACTTTGAAACTCTTTGAAAACTTTTCAAATGAAATTAAATGAAACGAATATGCATACTCATCTTGATGATGATGATGATGATGGGGACTATGGGAACACAATCCTTTACCACTCTCATCATAATCTATGCACCCATATAAATCACATTATTTTGCTATGCAGTGTAATAATGGTTAATGGTGTATGTAACAAGGTGCACATTAGGTATGTACATATATGCACTTTAGTTTCTTGGCCAAAATACAAATATCCCTATTTAAAATACACAATCAACATCTTACGATGATGATGATAATGATGATGCACAACAAGTCCAATCATTCATCAGTTTACCTGTCTATACAGAACACATTATGCATGAGCTAATATAGCGAATAGGCCAAACAGGCCAGGAGGGTGCAAAAGGGTTGATGATAGTCAATATCGCCTTGTAATGTATACCTTCTTAATATAATTTTCATATCACTGCTTCTGCTGCTGCTACTGCTGTCTTATTTTTATTGCATCAGTTGAGTTCCTCCTCGGCTGAGACTACTGCTGAAATTGAAGAAATTGAAGTTCAGTTGTTAGTTAACTGCCGGCCTTTAAAGGTTGCGGCTCAAGTTGTTGTTGTAGTTGCTGATGTGACTGTGAAGAAGATTGTGGTGAAGGTGCTCTTGTTATAATTTATTCTACTTGGTGCTATCTATTGCCATTACCATACCTTAGGATTATACAGTTTTTGATTTCCCTTTGCCGTGGGAAAAAATTAAGAATCATCTTCAGTATTCTTGCAATTTAGTTAATATTTTTGGAGAATTTTATCCAGTGACTTGCACACATTAATTTATTTATTTAAATATGAATATGAAAGGCTACACTATGGACGAGCATCACACAATAGGGTTGGTTCATTAATTAACTTAAATAAATCCCAGAGCCATAAATATAATCATAAAGCCATGATAATTAATATTTCATCCGTTTTAAAGAGGATTTTAAAATAATTTTGTAACTCCTTTTGTTTGCTTTTGACAGAAATCCACCATGGTGGAATCGGAGAACCAGAATGGAACGACGCCTTCTGGTAGTCGTTTGCCTCTTTGTTGTTGCCTGCGCCGCGCTCGTTGTCGCACTCGCCTCCTCAAATTCCATCTCACTTCTAAGGAAAGGTAAGCTATCCGAGAGCTCATGAAGCTGTCAAAAACTTTTTTTGTCTTAAACACCACAAAATCACAATACCACCACACCATCCATACGATACGCAAAGCACGTATTCCACACAAAAAGAGCAAAAGATGCTGGTTTGCAGTATTAACGCCGTAATCGTAAAGTAAATTAATTTGAAGTAGTGCACATTAACGCACGTATATGAAATTTTTATTTATTTATTGCAGTTAAATTGGTTGTTAACGTTGGCACTTTAAAATAATTAAATAGTAGTTTAACTTTGAACGTTGACAGTTAGTGGAAGTATAAAATGTTTTGATGAAAATAACTTATAGTCGATAGATGCGATTGTGTGCGAACACTAGCACACAAGCCCTATTAACGTATTTATTATATTTTATTATGTGCTATTGGTATTTATTATTTATTTATTTATTTTATTAACAAGCGAATGGAAAACCTAGCTAAATAGGTGGCAATTAAAAAAAAACTATTTATTTTGATTTTTTTAAACTGTGAAGAAAAAAACTTCGACCTAATTCTTTAGAATTATAACTTCAAACTTGTTAGCTTTGTTTTTAAACAACATAATTTTAAAGGAAACTAAGGAACATGTAAAAATCAAAACCCATCATCATCCTGCTAGCCTGCAGTTGAAACCGAAACCATTAATTATTACGCAATCATAGCGAAAAAAAACGAGCAATTCTGCAGCAGCCAAGTTGAATGCACAAATATTTTATCGCTTCCTTTTTAAATGAATTGAGTAGTAAATCTGGGATTGATTTTTCTTAAAAATGACTGCCTATAAGGCTTGTTTGAGAATTTGGATAAAAATGGCACACGTGAATGTATAGACTCTTATGGAAAAACGCACTAACTCGTATAAAAGTAGCGTCAGCAAGCGTGTACTATCGTTATACAATTTACTCAGGCTGTAAAATGTTCCTATTTAGATAAATAATGGCAACAAAAAATTTCAAGCAATCCTTTCAATGTTTAGAGGAATATTATTCAATAATATTAGTACCCAAAATACTCCCAAGTCTTACCTAATTTCATTTACAATATTATTTAATAGTTTTTTATTGGATTCGGATCGTAGCGTATCGTTCTCGTTAGTAATGTGCCTACCAGTTTGAAGTTTGATTGAGAATGCATGTTATGTGTGTAGTAGATTAATTGTAGAATCAGTTCTTATGTAAGCACTTAGAATTTTGAGCCAAAAATTGTAAATGCAAACACCTATTTTGTATGAGTTTGAGTACTTCATCCCATCCATCCTCATATAGTAAAGTAATCAGGGAAGCTATGTAATATTCCTTGATTGTTCAATTAATTTTCAGGAACTAAATATTATTATTTTAGAATTTAGTGTTTAAATCGCCGTAAAACTTGAAATTCAAGCAGATATTTTGGTGAGAAGAATAGAAATTCTTTAATTAAAACCTTAATCAACCAAATATTCTAGCTAAACTTGATTCAAACTCCGAATGCTTTGACATGTTAGACAATGTTCCGTGTAAAAGACTTCTCAAATTTCTGAATATTTTTGTAAACACAACTTAATTATCCTTCTCAGTTATCAGAATACATTAACATTATCCAAATTTTAGAATCAACTCGTTTAGCACATTTCAATTTCTTCTGTAATCATCTTACTTTTTTCAACCTGCTTTCATGTTCACTATTACCTGAATACAAGCTGAAATTACCTGTGAAGATAAACATCGGGGCAAAGAAAATAATAAATTCCCGCAGCAAAATCCATTCAGATAACTTATAATTGGAATGATACTAGATACTCTTTAAATAACCAGGTCATATTAAACAGCCTCGGGATCATTATGGTCTATTACGTGAACATCACCTACGACCTATATTTTTGCAAAACATAGAGAAAAAAAGCAAAAGCAATTTTTCTTTCCTCTTCTTTCTTTGAAACAAAAAGATAGCTGAAATGATGTATGAAGCAGAAACAAGAAAAGAAGATTTAGAGATTCACTCACAGAGGGAAAAAGTGTTACATCATATAATAAAATCACACAGTCTGCCAAAAAGTTTCGTTTTTTTTTCAATAATATGTTATTCTTCCCTTGTAAAGGCATAACTTAATAAAGTGTTAATTTAATGCATGAGAAGAGGGGATGAATGCCCATACAAGTTAATAAAATAGCACTCTATAAAGCAATTCCGCACCGTGCAAGTATATATCCACCGCACTTTAGGTTTGTTTGCATTTTTCTTTCAAAGTTGAGAAAAAATCCCATTTTGAATGTTTTTTTGGTATTTATGGTGTGTAGATTACTGGTAGAGTTGTTATCGGTTTGGTTTGTTATTATTGTGGATGTATAATAATATTGTATTGTTGTATGTAATTGTTGCTGCTATTAAGTTACTTTTTTGGAGTAGTTTGTTGTTGTTGCATGCTTGAGCACTTTTGCACTTACATTTGATCTTAACAGAAAATGAAGTTGCTCCAAATTCTGAGTATATGCCTTCACCAGAAGCCCTCGTGAGCGGCGAAGGAACAGCAGCAGAATCGTCAGGTGAACGTGCCGGTTTCCTGCACGGTGGAAATGGCATTGCAGCCACCTTCCCTCATGAAATCTGCGAGACGAGAGGATGTGTTCAAGCGGGTATGAGAAACTAATTTTTAATGTCTATTTAAAGTCCAACTAATTAATGCTGGTATTTATATGCAGTACTTTATTTAGATGGTGACCTAGAATTGTTTTTTAATTAAGCGCTTTCTTAATTGCTTCTTCGTTCACAGCTGCAACTCTCCTTAGCAACATGGACGAAACAGTGGACCCATGCGACAACTTTTACAAGTTCTCTTGCGGAAACTTTGTCGCTAATACGATCATCCCTGATGACAAGACACAGATGACCACTTTCGGCATGCTGAATGACAAGTTGGACGAGCAAGTGAGGAGACTTGTCGAAGAACCTATTAAGGAGGAAGAGCCCAAAGTTTTCAAGTTGGTCAAGAGTCTCTACCAAAGTTGCATGAATAAATGTAAGTACACAAGAACAGAACATAACAATGAAGTGGATTACCACCACTTCTACACTGCAATTTAATATTTTCCATCACCTAGTTTATATGCGCATACATAATTAAGCAAGAAAAAGTTACAACTACAAGAATAATGTCGTAGGTCAAAATGCAAAACTAAAGAAAAAAACTTTTTTAGAAAGGGAAAATGTGTTGCAGCGAAACACAACAAAATTGACATTTTGAACTCAAGAAACATGGTATGCATTGCAAATCTCAACTTGTTTTTGAACATTTAAACTCATTTCACAGCTTTATCTCTTCGAGATTAAACAATCTATTGCACCAATTTCCTATATACATATTTCACATTGGCAGCCATGTACAAGTTTCGATGCAATATCATCTTGCTAAAAAAATATTTATGCCTTTCGGCACAAAAAATTTGAAATTGCATGATTTGGTTTGCATTTTGAATGCGCGTATTGCACTATATTTTTCGGCATATTTTTTTTCAATCAGAGAAGGCGGATGCCTTAAATTCTCGGCATGCATGTTTACAACTTGTCGTTCGAATCAAGTGATATATGTGGTCAAACCTGATGATCATGATGATTATACATGTGTTGATCCTTGTCATGAATGGAGAGATCGCATAGATCACGTGCAAAACCGGAATTGCATAATGCACCACAACAACATAAGCTACAAAACAGCACACGTTTATTTTTGGGGAAGTAGAAACATAATATTGTTTGCTGTACTCACATGCGAGTTTTTACTTCGCAAGTCAAATCAATCAAGTCAATGGGAACAATAAATGATACATGATACAGTAATGCTAATACAGTATATTAATATTGACTCCGTTTCCCATCATCACATCAGTAACAGCAACGTTTTTTACACAATGTTTTATAGTAACATGACTTTAATCGTTTCACACATTTTTATGGGCACGTAGTACTTGTCGTGTCGTGATGATGTTTTGATCATTTAGTTCATTACTTTGACAACGACAAAAAGTCAAATGGTCAATAATGATCTGTCATCGATTTTTAGCGATAAAAATGTACGTACATATACGGTAAGACGAGATGAAAGCCATGCTGGAATCATCAGATTATCGCGAATGGAAAGGCAGGGCAATGTGATACATTTCATTTTAGACAAGATTAACAAGAACATAAATGAACTATGACACGATTTTTTGATCCACGGTAACGATTATCCGTTAAGAAACAACAAAAATCTCGGCGTAAGTAATACTAAATTGATATTGTTGCTACTTGTTTTGCTGCATTTACGTTTCACATACATTCATGCATGCAGTTTTGCAATCTAACGGCAGTGGTTTGACGTGGCTACTTGCAGGCTACCTAATAATATCAAGAAGCTCAGCATGGAGCATGCTGATTTGCTGATGATGAGATGAGATGCAATGCAACGGAGTTATTTTACGGAAGTAGTTTGAAACTTGTGCTCATTTTTTACAAGTATTTAAACACACAAAAATACGCACGCATGCATCGATCGACGTCCTCTGTGTGTAAGACGAATGAAAAAAAGCGAACAGTTGAAATCTATCAGTGAGCAACGGCGCTGTTGACGCCATCATTGCATAACGGTAGCGGGCACAGTAGTATTACAAGAATGAGAGGAAAAGGGAAAACTAGTAACTTTGCAAGCATACATAATATTATATAACAAAGAAGATTGATGACCACGCCAGCGTACAGCAGGACATTTGACAGACGCAGAACGAGACAAAAAGACAACAGCAATTCAGATGCGATTCAATAATGATAATAATAATGCTGATTATTATTATGCCACATCTACAACGACAGAGCCACCATCAACACGAGACAGTTAATCTTCATTTCAAGTCTGCGTCTTAACAGTTCTTACAACTCAAAGCATTTTTTAAAGCTCACAAACACTCACAATCTCTGTAATGCGAGGATGATGACAGTTTAGTCAGTAGCAACAGTGGCGGCAGGATGTTAAGGATTCTCAAGTGTCAACAAAAACATTTTTCACACAATCTCCTCACCAAAGCCATTATCATCATCAACCCCGCATTTTTTACAACACAACTCCATCCTAATATAATAGTAATGAGTACAATGATTATTATTAGCTTGATGTGTGTGTCTCTACTAACTAATTTACTTGGAAATGTTGAAAATGATGACTCTTTGAGACACCCTAGAGAATTGCTAGTTAGCGCCTATTATCATACCTATGCTACACACTTTTTAGCCACATCCATTTATTTTCTCTCTCGCTGCATGTCGCCGGCTCCTTGTGCGAAGCCGTGTCCTCCTTCTTCTGTTGTGCAGCAAACAAATACCTTACTACTAGGACACTTCTTGCAAAAATCACTTTTATTTTTTTCCATTATTTGTTTAAATGCTCCTGCTGCCAATGCGTACAAACACATTTTTTGCGTGTCTTCTTATGTCTTCTCGCTCTTTTGTCCATTTGGCTTTGCACACACAATCATAATTATGCAACTTTGTTGGCTGCATAGCATTTTTTTGTCATAATAATAATCATAATAGTAATAGATCTAATTGTCGGTACATTTCAGAAGATGTGTTTTTTGGCATTAGCTCACTTTTGTTGTGATCATGTTTGTTTTTAGCGTGGAGCATGCTAATTTGCTAGTCGCAATGATGATACAAGACGTTATATTATCCGCAACGTGGTAAAAATGAAATAAAGTTTTAAAAAAATGACACACAATTTTTTTGCAAATGGATTAATGGATATAGGTATATGAATGCGTAGATGATGTGATTACATTTCGTCATTTTATCATCAAACCAAATACCAAGTCTGTTATTTGGTGATGTTTGCATTGTGTGAACGAGAAAATTACACATTGTCCGCGTAGCAATAGGTACGCATAAACCAAGTAGGCACAACAAAGCATCCTGTAATTTTTTATGAAATACTGGGGCTAAGATAACAAAGCGGATGGACAATTTTTGGGTGCAATGCATTTCAACATTTGAAATGTCGCCACTACTACTATTTTAGAATGTATGTATTTATGTTATTCTTCTTTGCATGAAGAATAATATTTTGCGCAAATATTTGTCGCTCTCGTAACATGCATACTTATTTAAATTGTTCTTTATCTTTTTCAATTTGTGTTTCAGCTCTCATCGAAAACAACGGTCTGGAACCAATGCACGATGTATTGAGAATGCTTGGTGGCTGGCCAGTGGTCGATGGGGATTCTTGGGATGCGTCCTCATTCACCTGGATCAACTCTGTTTACCGTTTCCGAGAACACGGCTACTCGGTCGACTACTTCATCGACTTCTCCGTGACGACCGATGTGAAGAATTCTACGTACAGAGTTATTGACGTAAGGGAACCAATTTACCAAACCAGCTAGTAAAATGCAAATAAATGCTTCACGGCTATACATTTCCGCTTAAATTACATTAAAGATTTATGAGACTATTGCTCTTTCGCACCTGGAAATCAGGCTGCTTAAAAATCAGAAATTTCTCAGAATGCCCCACTACACCCAACTTCTTTTGCAACTTGTCACATTTTTGTGTCCCATGATTCACGATGGCATTTTATGGTTTCTCACTAAAACCAACCCTTTGGCATCTTTGATAATAATGATTATTGGCACACAGTCAGATGAGATCACCTTGTTGTTTAAACTAATGATGTTATGTAGTATGTAGTATTATGCAAATGAGTAATGAGCCTTCAAGCTCAACTTAAACTTGAGTTATTATTCGAAATGCTGTTTTTTGTTGCGTAGAAGGAAATCACCTTGTCTCAAGTCCAATATAAAACACACGCGTGTACAGTTAGTTGCAGGCTGCAACAAAACAGCACACACTGTGTGTGTTGTTTTTACAGTTATGAAAAAGCTAATGAATCAACAAAATAATGATAATATAAACATCAGTAGTAGTAACAGCAGTAAAAAGCAAGATGATTCGAATGAATGATCCTGATTTAATCAAGGGAGCCAAGGCAAGGTGTAATGCGACGAAACGAAATAATAAACTATTACATAAAATACATACACGCTTATTATTACCATTATGACACAATGTGCAGCAGCAGGAGAACAGTTAATACTCGTGTTTTAAAAAACAAGCATTGCTGATGATGTTAATGTTGATGAGTTTTCAAAACTTTTATTGCTTAATGAATCGCAAGAATGATGATGAAAAAGAAGATACTATGCTTGGGATGATTGCTTGCTGGGATGAATTTTAATGAAAGATTTTACCCTTTTCTTTTTCGCTTTGAAAAAAAGGTTGACCAACCGGCATTGGGTCTCAGTAGAGAGTATTTGACCAAAGGGCTGGACGAGCCAGAGGTCAAGGCGTATCGGAAGTATCAAGTAAGTTTGTCAGAAGAATCATACGATGTCCCATGGGCTTAATTAGCATTTCTTTCTAAATGATTTATGAGGAACTTCCTCTTTCTGTTTATTTTTTATCATGTTATTATTATTATTTTCCTCGTAAAAACTAGGTTGCACTGGCCACCCTTCTGGGAGCAGATCCGAAACGTGCTGATGAGGAAATGTTGGAGGCTTTAGAATTTGAAAGGAAACTGGCCAACGTAATTTTGATTTATTCTTTTGCTAATTGTTATGTTATATCATCCCGTTATTCGGACGAACTCTATTAAAATTAATCCTAATAACTGGTTTTAAATTGTTGACCCCGTGCAGTTTTCACTTCCTCGTGAGGAGAGACGTAACGTAACCAAACTGTACAATCCAATGACCATCCGTGAACTCCGGGAAAGATGGCAAAACATTCCATGGCTGGAGTATATCAACAAGCTTCTTCCAGAATCCGTACGTAATCCATGCAATTTTTTCATAGATTTTCCTTGCATAATGCCAATTTTCCACAGAAAATTGCAACATTGTCTTTCTCGATCCGCACTTGCAGGTCAAGGTCGAGGAAAACGAAATTGTGATTGTCACCGTACCTGAATATTTGAACAAGTTCCAGCAACTTATCGAAGAAACAGATAAAAGGTAATTTCCACTTTTCTAATTAAACTTGGAGAAGTTGTGTGTGAGTGATTAAACATTAATCACGGTCACCGATTTTCAATCTACCTGAGTACAAAAATAGGAAGTTTGCAATTAATATTGGCATTGTTTCTCCCTCTGTTTAACTTTTTGTAACGCAACCTTGTATCGTGCTGCAGAACACAAGCAAATTACGTTATGTGGAGGGCTGCCGCTGCCTCTGTGAGTTACATGAGCGAGCAAGTAAGGAAACTTCAGTTGGACTACACAACCGCTTTGACTGGAAAGGGAGAACGTGAACCCAGATGGAAGGAGTGTACTGCCATCACAAGTGCAAGGTACTTTTTTTAAACAATTTTTTAGGTCCAAAACAAATTTTGTCTTGGACTTTGTTTCTGTTTTGTTGTATGCATTTATTTGTCAGTAGTATTACTTCTGGTGATGGATTCTTCTGTATATGACTTTTCACCTACTTTCTGGTAGCATCTTGGTCATACAATCACTTTAAATATTACTCTTCCTTTTTTTCAATTTTTAATTACGACTTTACCTAACCTCAATTATACCCATGATTATTTTTAGAAAACACGTTATATATCGCATGCAGATAAAATTTTATTTTTAGTCCTTTAAACCTGTACCGTTGGATAATGCTAGCGGGGGAGGGTTTATAGAGCGATGCCTAATTAATATGCATTAGTAGGTGGAGGGCTATAAGATATAAAAAATATAACGTTTCACAGCTTTGTAACTTGCTGACAGAGGAAGAGGAAACGGGTCTAATTATATTGGTTCCCCATTGTATTACTTTTCAAACATTTTGCTTAGAATGCCAAAGTTGCTTATTTGAATTTTGGAAAAAAATATATTGGCAGTTTATACATTGATAAGCAAAATTCAATATATATCCACTTTCCGCGGATGAAAATGTGCGCATAATGTTTGTAAAGTAATACTCTGTCCGCTATGTGATATTAATGTCCATCAATCAATCATTGCTGATGATCGCAATTAAGAAGATCAGGCAGGAGATCACAGGTACATTTTTTGTTTATTCTTCAAATTTCGTGTGTGCCTGCCTTTATTATCTTACGACAAAGTTGTCGAGCAGACCATTTTTTAATGAAGCAATTTGTCTGTGCTTACGCTTGCGCAAAATTTTTCTTTAATTTGATTACCTATTTCCAATATTTATCCTTCCAAACATTAATGTTAACAATCTCTTATATTTTTCGGTTAAAAATATGAAGCGATGAATTCTTCTATGAACGCACACTGATTGGTGGACATTAGTCGCAAATCTTACGTTAAATCTTGTGTAGCTATATACTGCGGCAAGAATGGCAGATGAGGTCGGTTGAACACTAAAATATTGCCTTGAACATTTTACTTTCTGCAAAAAACCCTTAACGCTTTTTTCAATTAATAAAAATAATTAAGTACAGTTTGTAGATATTTATTGTGGAGTGAGCTTTTGTTTGAATGATTTTTTTCTACATTTCCTTTCTTCCTTGATTTTTTAGCCTTGCCAATGCCGTTGGTGCACTGTACGTCCGCCGATACTTCAAGGAGGAATCCAGACAAAATGCAATGGAGATGGTGGGTGACATCAAAACGTCTTTCCTTGACATTCTCGACGAGATCGACTGGATGGACTCAACCACAAAGTAAGTCGTTTTTGTTTTGACAAAAAACAGATACCAATTTCGCAGATGACCATGTACTGGCCTTCCACTTGTTTAAAGTTTACAGGGAACAAACAATCTACGCAGATACATAGTATAGAAGCTAATTAACTCTCCATCTCATTTTGTGCATGATTAATTGACTTTTAGGGAACGTGCCAGAGAGAAGGCCAGCACCATGCAAACTCATATTGGATACCCTGTTGAACTGTTGAATGATACCAAACTTGTAGAACTTTACAGCGGGGTGAGTTGAGACATTTTGACGCAAACCATTTATAATAAAAATGTTCAACTTAACCTTCTCATATTTAAAAATATTTTACATCGTCTCCCTTCTCTACAGTTGGAAATGAACAACAGGGACTTTTTGATGAACGTTCTGAATCTGACGAAATTTGGCACTGAATATGCGTACAAGAAACTCCGCGAGCCGGTGAACAAAACAGATTGGATTTCTCACGGAAGGCCAGCCGTAGTTAATGCTTTTTACGCTCCACTTGAAAACTCGATTCGTAAGTGGAAAGAAAACTAATGATCAGCAATTCAATAAAATAAAATCAATGAGTCGTGCATGCTTAAATAGATGGATGCACAAAAGAGATAAGATTAGAAGTGGCGGCGGCGGTCGCCGCAACGCCAAATAAACGGCATAATTTTCTAATTTGACTCATCGCATCTCTGCTTTTACTAATCTTCTGCGTCATTTTATTTCTCGTGCAGAGTTCCCAGCTGGAATTCTTCAAGGCATCTTTTACGATAATGACAGACCGAGATACATGAACTACGGAGCTATTGGATGGGTAAGAGAATATAATGTCATTCATGACTCATGACAGAACAAACGCAAAAAATATGTAAATATACACTTGACAGTAAAAATGTAGAACAAATTTACTGATTAGATCATCATTTTCGATTTATAGGTCATTGGACACGAAATTTCTCATGGATTTGATGATCAGGTAAGCAATGAAGCTTGAAAGAAATGGAAGATATTTTGTGTGTGATTATTTGATAAATATGTAAATGGGGCGATGTGATCATTGGTTTTGGTAATGGTGACGCTTTCCTGATTTATTACAGGGTCGTCAATTTGATAGCGAAGGAAATCTTTACGACTGGTGGGAGCCCACAACCAAAGAGGCGTACTTGAAAAGAACGCAATGTGTCATTTGGCAATACGGAAATTATACTGCGTCGGAAGTTGGAATCAATGTGAGTCTGCTTAACTTCTTAACATCCACTTTCATTTTATGGGGCACGCCGAGACGTTTATTTAATTTTGCCTTTTAAATCGTTTTATTAGCTCAATGGAATCAATACCCAAGGTGAAAATATTGCGGATAACGGTGGCATCAAGGAAGCTTACAGAGCCTATCAAGCTTGGGTGAAGAGGAACAAGCCAGAATCTGTAAGATTTTTTTATGAAAATAAAAAAACTGAAAAGAAGTAAAAGTAAGTGTACTTTCTGATTTCTTGGAGTTTTTATGACTGTTCTCGCTTTTCTTGTCCCTTCAGAGACTACCCGGTTTGAAAAAGTACAGCCCGAATCAACTTTTCTGGCTAAGTGCAGCGAACGTGTGGTGTAACAAGTACAGGAAGGAAAGCCTCAAGTTGAGAATTCTAACTGGGGTTCACAGTCCAGGTGAATTTCTAAGCTTTATTATTTAGTAGTCACAAAAAATTGCAAAGAATCAAAATCGAAGCTAATCCTTTCAAATTTCTTTATTAATTAAGGTGAATTCCGTGTCCGGGGACCCTTCTCCAACATGGACATGTTTGCCAAAGACTTTAACTGTCCAGCAAGAACGAGCATGAATCCAGAGCATAAGTGTTCTGTATGGTAAAAATGATTTTGTAAAGAAAAACTATCAAAAAACTTACTTACTACTACATACACTACGTGTTTTAATCAGCGGCAGCAAGCAGCAGTATTTTTGTAATACAAACAATTATACAAAATGCGTTAGAAATACTAATAATACACGACAGTCCCTCTATACTTATTATTGTTCCAAGAGACGGTTGTTCTTTAATTGATAAGTAAAATAACCTCCAACGATATAATCTATCCCCTTTCGTAGGTGAGCTTATCATTACCAATAATAATAGATTTTTACCCAAACATGGATATATAGTCAAAGTTTCATCGTTAAAATTTATTGCCAACGTCAAATAAAAATGGTCTTTCCGATCAAATTCCTCCAGAGCAGTCCCTCCCATCATGAAAAAAAAGTTCCCGTTTCGCCCCAGTTCCTATAAATAAAAAAATATGATAAATTAATATAAAAAAGTTTTAGGTAAAAATAATAATCGTCATAAAAAAGAAAATTTTACAATTGTACAACCGGTCGATTTGTATCTCATCTTACATGTTACATACATTAGTACTATTATAGCCATTCGTATACTAAGCAGAATTTGCAGGAAGAAAAGTAGTTTTTAGAGACGTAAAAAATACATAGCAAAAAATATACTACTCATGTTATTATAGCCACACTACCACCAATGCCGTTTTTATTCGTCCATTTGATCCTCTAGTGGGGCTTCTTGAGAAAGGAAGAAGAAATCTCTCTCTCATTTTATGTATGGTGTTGTATGTACGTATGCCTCAGACATAGGTACTTTCTATTTTAGTCAGTCAGTATAAACCGTCTTCTGCACTATTTCTACACGAGAGAAAGGTAGGAAACTATAGTGAAAAGTGAAAGTTGCAGTTGTGCGTTTTTTTGGGTGCTTGGTTGGGTGAACAGAAATGTGTTTAGCAATAATAATCAGCGTTTAAAATACTACATCAAAGGATGCAACTAGTTGGTATTACAAATTTTTAATCAAATAATATGATGTTTGAAGAAGAGGGTGTACAAGGCAGAGGCTAATGAATGGTTTTAATAGGCAGAGAGCATCCGATGAGCAGTTAATATTACTACAGTACATTACAGTTTTAGTATTTATATCAATCTAGTTCTACGTTAGATGTGTCTTTGTCGTCGATAATAACAAAAATATATTGTTAGAAGAGTAGAGAAGCAAATTTTAAATGAAATTGTCAGAAGAATGTAGCAGTCAATTAGTTGAGCAGCGTAAATATTAATTATTAACTTTTACTAGTGCTATTAAAATGTTATTATGATGTAGTTAGTTATCACGTTATTCTTGTTGTTATTATTTTTTGTTAGATAAGCAAATAATTAATGTTGCGTGTGCAAAATACTTACTCCTACATACTTTTATTATAATTATTGTCAAGATTACCTCTACAGCTACAATTTACTACTACAACAGCTAATGATTCTAATTAGCTATTCTATACTACATACATATTACTATTATAGTACGTGTCCAGTGTCAATTTTTTTGTCAGAGTGCCATGCCACGTTTACTACATAAACACTATTATTATATTACGCTACACACAGCACGAAAATATATTATTATATAATTATTATTATAAATGATGATAAAAATATTGAAAAAATTGAAATAAACACCCGTAAAAATGTACAAAAATTTAAACAAGTTTTTTGTGTTTGTTGGTGAATTTATTTGATTTATTATTTTCTTTTTTTCTTACTACAAAACACAATTTATAGATCATCATATATATACTTTTTTAGTGAATTAATATAGAGATAATTTAATACAGATTTTTTCACAGCTTATTTTTTAGTAAACAAGTCAATTATGAATTTTATAACGAGCAGCGAAGGAATTCTTTGCGAGACGATCAAGGACATTAATGATGCGAGGAAAAATACAAGTCACTAATTTGCATTATAAAGGAGTACTTCAGCACTCCTAATAACGATGATTATACATTATATTAAAATTGCTACTTTCCATTTACGGTTGATTAGTCCCTTGCCGTCGGTTTTTCTCCATGTCATCGATGACAGAAATGAGACGCTGCTTGGATCGCTTGTTCCCTTGCATGGCACAATTGACCAGAGAGCTGAGCTGCTTGACGGTGTATTCCTGTAAAGCAATTCAGAATAAACACGTGTTTTTAATGAATGATTTTGTTAAAATCATGTGCCATCTTGCTTAATTTATTTGTTAAATATACCGAATGCTGTTGAATCCATTCTTCCATGACTGTGTCAGGCATGTAATAGGCTTTCACGTACATTTCCACATATTCTCGATCCGGTAACGATTTTACTGGAATTGGAGATATTTTCTCGAGTTTTGAGAGAAATTGTGTAAAGTCCAATTGCATCAGTCCACGACCACCATTCGAGCATTTCTTCGCATTACTATAACTGAAATCGATTGAGAGAGCGGACAAATTTATGAAAGTGAAAGGACGATTCATTATTAGACAAGTTTAAACACGTGATTTGTTTTTAGCAATTACCCGTCAACAAAAACTCTACAGCAGAACCGAAAGATCTGTTCCCATATGACAGATTGAACAGAGAGTGGAATACGTACACGCTCAGCCACAGTGCCCACTTTCATGGAAAATATTTGCAGAGCCTACCAACAAAATAATTAATAATTGGCGAAAAATTCATATTGACTCAAGTCATATTTGAGTGGCATGCACGCTAGAAAGATTCTGATTATTATGCAAATAGAAATATTTTTTAACCCTGAGAAGGACATCCACGTATCCACTGTGTTGACTCATTAGCTCCTTCACTTCCCAGTTAACCTTGTCCATTTGGGTGGCTACGCTAGGAAAGTCAACAGCTTTGCATGATACAACAGCATAAATGGGCGTTCGAAGTTCCAGAGATACAATTACAGCTTGGTCTATTAGTTGCGCGATGGATTCCCAACTGGATTCTGGAATGTGACATTGCATGTAAGTTTTCAGTCTGTCCAGCTGGGATGCGATATAAATGGCCGACTCGGAAGCGACTATTCTTTCGCCTAAACCGTACAACATCGACTCATCTTTAAAGTCGATCAGATCTTGGAAGTTTGGATGACGAACCTAATGAGAAATCAAAACGTGAATTATGGTCTATTTCCTTTCAGTAAACTATTAATAATTTGAGATACAAGTAAATTTACCTTTCCATTTACGACTGTGGAGTTGGTCTCTCGAAGAATGAGATTGTCTCGGATTCTAGTTAAAGCTACACGCAATTGAGCATTCGAAAGAGATTCGATGGACATTTCATTCTGAAATAAACATTTTAGAGGTTAAAAAAGGGGTTGTTTTCAATATAAAAGTTACAGATCGAAAATGTAATTGAAGTACGTTTAACTTACATTATCTGAAATAAAGAACACATAAATTGTGTAGAAGTAGTATTCAAATAGCTGACACATGCACACTGCCACGTCGTACGCAATCGACTTGAGCAAATGCATCATGTGCAAATACCTTCCATACAAACGTAATATGGATAGCGTGGTATTCGTAATAATTACAGAATTGTCAGCGGAGTGATAGTCCGAATCATCCTTCCCATCCAATTCTTCAACACAATTATTTTTCTCCTCTACATGATTGTTTTCTCCCTAAAATAAAACATAATAAAAGCTCAAAAACAGAAGTTTTCATAATAAAAAAGAAAAATCCAAGTACGTGTGTATGTAAAACTTACAGCGTAAATATTTTCTTCTGACTCATCCTTTTGTATGTCAAACGGAGTACCATGATCTGCGTAAACCTCAAAGCAACTCTTTTTCTTGGTCGGCGACGTCTGCTTACTAAGACTCTCACCGGATGATAAAAACTTGAATTCTTGCAGTTGACAAGCATCAAAATCCGATCGAACCGGACAGACCTGCCATCCTTCACTTTCCAAAAATATTCGTAGTTCGTCCAACTTGTACTCATGATAACGGAGAAAGTAACGCAGACTTGCTTGTCGTATACAGTCTTGTAAACTGTCTGATTCACTCTCACAGAACTCGTAACCGACTTCCTTCAAACTGAAATAATTTCATAAAATCAAATGCATTATATTCCAACAATTTAATCTAGTACACATGTACATATCGCTTTTTATTGTGGTAGACTAACTTATGTATCACAGACAAAATCTGCATGAATTCGTCCACCTTGAAACCAGTGAAATCGAATGCCAAAAGGAATGTCTTGATCTTCGTCTGGATATCTTGCCAAATGCGAGATGAACCGTTTTGCAACTTTTGATTAACATATTCCTGGTTCAGATCTGTCTCTTCATTGACTTTCTCGGCCTCCTCTGCAGACTCGGAGGAACCAGGGACAGTAGTTGTGGACACTGCTTTGTGCCACAATATCAATTTTCGATAACTCAACAAAATCTTCCACAAGGCTTTGCAAAGGTCGACTAGGCATGGCAGGAAAATATCTGGAGTAAGGCACGAGCACAGGTCTTGATACTGCTTCTTTTGAAGATTAATAGGCTGATCATCCACTCGACACAACTCTGCAAACCCATGAACAACACTAAACGCAGTGTTGTGAATGGCGGAAGCGTAATGCATGAGAAGTTGGTCCATGCAAGTTTGCGTTTTTCCTAACAGCTTATAAGCCCGTTGTAATTTGGAATAGTGGCGCTCATCAAAGTGCAGGCAGACCTTGGACAAGGCCACATCAAGCTGCTCCTCTGCATTCTCTTGAGTTTCTTGAAGTTTTTTGGAAAGCTCGGAAATGCATTTAAAATGATTGTACGTCACGGCTGCCTGTTGGCATTCAATTAAAAGCTGTATTGCTCCTGGATAGTCACCCTCCTGGAGCATTTCTCGGAGACGGATTTGAGTTCTTTGCTGAAATTGAAAGCGGACAAAGATATTACTGTCTGAGATATTTTATTATTAGATGAACGGTTACCTTTAAAAATAATATTTACAAGTGTATCGATTGTCCGTAGTGAATTTAGCAGCATTACTGCTGCCTGTCGCCTCCGATAATTGGCGAGAATTCCTAAACTTTTTGTAGTAAATTGTCTTTTCGCTATGTTCAGGTCAGATCTGCTGCCTTGACAGGTAAAAAGCGCTGCTTCCAATTCATCTTCTATTTCTCGTACTCTGAAACATTCAACATAGTTTTGCTCAAGTTTACTAACCTACGACTTCTGCTATAAGAAAATCTAACAATTACAACACAGCGAATTCACGTTCAAGTTTCCAATTATACCTTTGAATTTCCCCCGTATAGCTAGATTGTTTCTCTAAAATTAACTGGAATACTTTCTTTGATACTACAGTCAGTTCTTTTAGCACCCTTTGTCTGGCTTGCTGAATGTACTCACGATCCAAAGCATCAGGTAATTTCTTAAAATATTTACAATAATAAAACACCATAAAATATAAAATGAAACATAATCAAACGATTCGAAGCCAGACTAATTTCTTAATTATTAACTAGTATTTGAGCATGCTCACAGTCGTGTTCGTGTCTTACATACCTGTAGTTCATACAAACTTGGATCAAACTCATCCGTCGTTTCTTCTGCAGTCTCCCCAGAAGCCCCAAAGAATGACGGATTGATCGACTTCAAAATCGCATCATCAGCTTCAGGATCACTTGGATGACTTCTCAGTTCCGCTTCGGGATCTCGACTTATAGGCAAAATTTGTACTGCTGGCACTAGAGAATCACCAGAGCTCCCACTAGCGGAATGACTTGTGGGTGACAAAACTTTCTGTACCTTTTGAATTCCCTGGAAAACAAAAAAAAAGTCAGTTCATTCATACTTTCATGGTTAAACATATGTACTGCCAGTCGAGGGTCTTTTTTACTCAGGTACTCGTGAGGCTTACCTCCTTCTGCAGGAAATTTTTGAACTTCTTCTTCAAATCCAGTGACATTTTGTATAATCTTCTATGACAGTCAACCAATTGCTTTAGTAGCTCAAGCTCATAAGCCGTCTGGTCAGTTATTCATATGTCACTTTTTGCTTCTTTCGTTGTGCGTCATTGTTCGCATGGAAGAGCTTCTATTAGCATCAACCACTCACTAACCTCAACACATTTTAATACTGATTCTACCTAAATCCAACTCACAACCTACCTCAACAACTAACTACAAAATGAAAGACTACAATATTACCGGAATTCTAAAGTACTAACACCTGACTCAAAACAACCACCTACATTTTACTCAAAATTTGAGTAGCTAGTTACTGATTACAAACTAACTAATACTGCTTTATATAGCCTCTCCTTGTCTTTTGTATACACAATGCTTTTAAGTACCCGTAAATTAAAAGCACCTCCTTCAATCTTCCCAAATCACCAAACTAAACGAACCATGCATTAAAAACAAAACAATAAATTAACAAAAAAGAGATTCCAAATCAATTAAATATACGAAACAAAATTAAACAAGTAATATCATCATCACAGAATTCATTAGCACAGCAATTAAGTCAGACCATTTTTTCGTCAGATCTATAAGGTCAGCTGCGTGTGCCGGATGCAATTAAGATGTCATTTTATCCCCTATCATTTAACTTTAATTACACGCGAACTTAACCACCTAAACACAACAACTCACCACCAACACCACTACTACTACTAATTATATAGTAAGCGCTACTACTCCTTTTTGACATTTCACTCACATTTCTACAAAAGTGTAAACAAATCACCCATGCAAAAGGAAACCGTATGTGTAAACTTGGACTAAATTTGGATAATCACAATAATAAATGATTAAAGAGGATGATTGGTTGAAGAACGGTTCAACGCTTTTTGCTAATGACAAAAAATATAATGCGCTGTTTTGCCGTAAAAAGTCAAACTTTCAGCAAGCCCACTATATTATCATCTGGTCCTGTTGTATTACATTTTTCCCAGCTGCACCAAAAATCAACAGAAAAGCGGAGATCTCTTAGGAGCGGCGAAGGACCCACAGGCTGCCGAAGACAACCTCCAGGAGGCCGGGCAAGGAGTCGACCTACAGGAGGGTGAGTACGACCTCCAGGCGGCCGGAGGCCAATGACGACCTACAGGCGGCCGGATGCCAATTACGACCTCCAGGAGCCCAAATAAAATACGACCACCAGGCGGCCAAATAAAATACGACCTCCAGGCGGCCATTTCGTCTTGCCAAAAAGAGTACATCCGCCGCTCCTGTTATATTAATGTATGCAAAAACTTATAACTTATAGTCCGCCGAAGGATAGCTGATGCTTACGTTTTTGCCCACTTTAGCTAATCAGAGGTGGAACAACCGAGTTTTGCGGAGCTTTTAGGCAATATCATGTAATTATATGTTCTGAACCCACTCGCTAACCGCTCGTGTTCTCAGTTTTTAATGATGGTAAAGGTCAATATGCGAAATAATTGAGTTTTTAAAACAGTAATTCTTGATTTAAATAAAACTTGAGTTCCATTTTATTAAACTGAAACAGTTAATAATTTTGACGAAAGTGACAAGGCTTTTTATTGTTAAAAAGTTAATGGTTTTTTTTAAAAACTGACTTCTTCCTCTCACTCAACTTCTTTCTCTTTTTCACAACAACCAACTTCTCCCTTGTTATTCAGCATCTCGTCTTCTCACAAACGCCATTCTCAGACAGTACAAGGTCAGCGCACCAATAACTTGGTTGCTTGTATGCGTACGTGGAAAATCTTACGAATGTCTCGGCGGTGGAACTTTAGCATGTGTCCCTGCTCTCGCAACATATCGCTTCGCTACATGCATAGGTATATTGCCTAATGTCCCTGCTCAATTCCAAAATGTCCTTGCTCAATTCCAAAATGTCCCTGCTCAATTCCAAAATGTCCTTGCTCAATTCCAAAATGTCCCTGCTCAATTCCAAAATGTCCCTGCTCAATTCCAAAATGTCCTTGCTCAATTCCAAAATGTCCTTGCTCAATTCCAAAATGTCCTTGCTCAATTCCAAAATGTCCCTGCTCAATTCCAAAATGTCCCTGCTCAATTCCAAAATGTCCCTGCTCAATTCCAAAATGTCCCTGCTCAATTCCAAAATGTCCCTGCTCAATTCCAAAATGTCCCTGCTCAATTCCAAAATGTCCCTGCTCAATTCCAAAATGTCCCTGCTCAATTCCAAAATGTCCCTGCTCAATTCCAAAATGTCCCTGCTCAATTCCAAAATGTCCCTGCTCAATTCCAAAATGTCCCTGCTCAATTCCAAAATGTCCCTGCTCAATTCCAAAATGTCCCTGCTCAATTCCAAAATGTCCCTGCTCAATTCCAAAATGTCCCTGCTCAATTCCAAAATGTCCCTGCTCAATTCCAAAATGTCCCTGCTCAATTCCAAAATGTCCCTACTCAATTCCAAAATGTCCCTGCTCAATTCCAAAATGTCCCTGCTCAATTCCAAAATGTCCCTGCTCAATTCCAAAATGTCCCTGCTCAATTCCAAAATGTCCCTGCTCAATTCCAAAATGTCCCTGCTCAATTCCAAAATGTCCCTTTTCCACCAAAGTGTCCCTTTTCCACCAAAATGTCCCTTTTCCACCAAAATGTACCTTTTCCAACAAAGTGTCCCTTTTCCACCAAAATGTCCCTTTTCCACCAAAATGTACCTTTTCCACCAAAATGTACCTTTTCCACCAAAGTGTCCCTTTTCCACCAAAATGTCCCTTTTCCACCAAAATGTACCTTTTCCACCAAAATGTCCCTTCTCTTCATGCTGAGCCATATACAATACAATACACGGTTATACAATACCATATATTTCAGGTTCATAAGGTGACATACATGAAATTCAGCACTAGCTTTATGACCAATCGGTTGTGGCCATTGGCCTCCGGCCGCCTGGGGGTCGTATTTTATTTGGGCTCCTGGAGGTCGCATTTAATTTGGCCTTCTAGAGGTCGCTATTGGCCTCCGGCCTCCTAGAGGTTGTAATTGGCCTCCGGACTCCTGGAGATCGACTCCTTGCGTGGCCTCCTGCAGGTCGTCTCTGGCAGCCTGGAGGGTAGCCACCCTTAGGAGCTGACCACTGACTACTCTGACTCAACTCAAAAGACTATAAAAAGTCAACACGTACGAAATCACCGCTGTTTCTATCAAGTCATTTGGGACACGCTGAGAATTGTGAAGGAACAACGCGTAGTATGCATTTATGAGCTGAACAAAGACCACAACCACAGCTCTCTCAGAGAAGCTTCATCGAGATGTCTATTGACGATTTAAATTAACACCTAATTAAAACCCATAAACTCCATAATGATCGGAATTACCTTGATTGATTTTTAAAAGCAAATAATTGATGTGTGATAATGAAATGAAGTTGCATTAGTTTTGAAAAAGCAATATTTTACTTATTTTTGAGTCTGGAGAATGTTTATAATCATCCTTATTTAGTGAACAATTTATATGTTAGAATTAGAATCATCTGCACTAATTGTAAGTTGTAAGAAAACACCCGTTTTGATTTCCTTGATTTAAAAACAAGCGAAAGGTAATGAGCAAATGAGAGCAGAAAACGCAAGGAAACCTTGTCATTGTCCCTGGCTTTTCGGCGAAGCAATCGATTTCCTGTATAATGTTGCAAGAAGAGTGAATTTAATGTTATTAAGTAATTGTAGATTAAAGGTTAAACTATTTTGATAGTTAGTTGGACTAGGAAGGAAGGTTATGATGACGATAGAAAGTGTACTTACGGTGACGATCGAGATTCCTGGATCTTCTCATAAGAATCTGAGATGAGTAAATATTATGTATTTAGTTAGGAAAGCATTCATAAGCAAGATTAATTTACAAGTAAAGTGTTTGTAAAACTGTGTAAACTGTTTACCCCTGTATTCAGGAGCTTTCCCATGTTCCAAAAATTGCGCGACCACTTCTTGAGAAATGCGTTTTCTTGCCTCCTCAGCATCTGAATCTTTCTGTTTTTATAATCGTTGAATTTTAGATGTGTGTAAGTATGGAGAAACAACAATAGGTTTGTAATTTACGATTGTGTAAAATGTTTAAAGAATAGAATATGTGCCTCTTACGCTAAATCTGCCATGTTCCTTCTTAATATTCACTGGAATAAATAAGGAACAGATGCGTAAGGTTTCAATTTAAATTCTTGTTTTGTTTTGCTAGAGTTATCATAATTAAAGTGCATGTTTTTTCCTTACGGTGGAACATTGAAAATCTTTGATGAGCCGAATTGGCAACGGACGGATTTTCCTTCCGGCTTATGACATCCTCCTCTTGTTTTGCAGCACTTCCCTAATTTAGCAGAGCAAATCACATTAATCGTTATTGTGAATTATAAGTAACAATCATAATGGTAAGTACAATCATTTTATCATAATTTTGTGAAAAAACGTCTCAGCTTACCCCACCCATTCCCTCCGTCTTGTATTTCAGAGCCTCTGGCGTGTACATCAACTCATCAGGTATAACGCCATCCCAAAAGGCATCCTTTACCATTTCCGGGAACTCATTATTCATTTCGTCCACAATAATATAGCTCACCGTGATATTCCTGTCTATCAACCAGTTCACCTCAAAGTCATCGTCATCCTCCCCAAATGGATTGATCATGGTCTCCGCCACTTTCAGCCAGCCCAACATAAAAACAAATTCCAGGAGGAGAAAGACGGGCACGTAAATGTCCACTTCATCCGGATCGCTTATCATTTGCTTGGCCATCAAGCAACTGAAAAAGTAGACATACGTGGCCAGTGTAGCCACTTGGGTGTAAACTAGAGGAATGCTCACCCAGTCGTAGCTAAGAAGGTCGCCCGCCATTTGTCGGAACTTGCAAATTTCCTTGAGCACATGGTACAGCGCAATGTCATCTTTCATGCGCCCCTCTTTCCGCGCCTTCACAGCAACAGCACCTGCCCACACTATGGGCACGTAGTACTTTGGACCTGGGGTCTTCTCATTCAAGTGGTCAATGATGAGACGTTCATGGGGCACGAGAAAACCAGCGTTGACCATGTCGTCCAAAGTTGGAAATCGCTCCCGAGCTTGAGGACTGATCATTGTAAAAACCATGGTTAGTGCGGTATTAATGTAGCGCAAGATGGTTCTTCGCATCAGTCGACCTCGGTCATCGTGACCTCGAACTGTGGAAGCTACGGTGACAGCAATTGTGTCTGGCCAAGGGATGGTCATGAACTGATTCCACCATCGGGTCACAACTTGAGATACGTAGAAACCCAATATAAACTGCAGTGGGATCAAACCAGCTGCCTCTCTTGCATACCTGACCTGTCCACAAAATGGACGATCTAATTATTATACTTGGAGCATTGGAGTATATTCCGATAAGTCTGAAGACGTTCAGTAACTTTGTAAACATACAAACTTATGAAAGTAAATTTTGCCTTTGTCATTAGGGGCACGATCGGAAATGAGTATTCGGTAGGGTATATTAATGGAATAATACAAAATTATGTAGATGATTAAATCTGGAAAGACAAGTTTGTAAATGCTTCCGGCCCAGCGGAACAACAAGCGCCAGAAGTTTCCAAACCCTCGGGTTCCAGTCGCTACTTCGTGCGTGTAAACAACTGTCATCTCGCTTTGTGGATCTTGTGAAATTTGAAATTATAGTAAAGTATCTTCAATAGAATAAGATCACAGTTGCAATCTTCATAATATCTTATTCCATTGTCTAAACTGAAGCAATCCTAATTGTTGGTTCAATCGAACTTGACAGAAAGCCTCTATGCATACGGTTTTAACCACAGCAACTTGCACGCACATACTCTAGCTTCCCTTGCATCGAAAGGAAATTTGTTAATTTAGAAAGCAGTCAATAATAAAAAAGCAAAGCAATAATTGCGAATAAAATATATCAAAAACAGTGAAAAGTGTCATACAAAAGTGCAACTAATTTAATCATCCTAATCTTGAACGCTATGCCGAGACCAAAAAGACAACGAAAAAAGGCCGTACCGGATGCTATTTCCGTTTCATCCCTTTTGAGTTTACCTCCAGAGGTAGGGTAACAAATTGATAACTTTTCTATTTTTACGTGCATCTGTTTAAACTCACAAATTTTCTTTCAGCTTCGGCTTCCAATCATTTCCAAGCTATCCCTCAGTGACGCCCTGAATCTTCGACTGACATGCCACGCATTAAACCTTGAAGTGATGAGTTTCTATCCTCATTTCCAGTTTCACATCACCGGAGACAGACTAACGATTGATCAACTCATGTTTCTGAATCGTATTCAGTTAAAGCGCATCACATTCAAGCGTATTTCAGAGCCCATAAAAGATGCAAATAATAATCATGAAGAAAGTGATGATGATGATTTCCTGCCTTTCTCCCGAAATTCACCTTGTTGGATTTGCACCCGTAAAAAGATTTACACCGGACCGTGTTCATATTTTGAGGTTGGTGGGATACAGATAAGATCCTTATCAGCTCCGGTGAAGATTCCAACAAGAATTCATAATGGTAATGACTTTACTCACGGACGTGGGAAGAGAATACGAAACGAGCCTGCCAGTTATGATTACGCCATCCTACGAAATTATCTAAGGAGTGTGGGCTCTGATGACATTTTCAGACACATTTAGTTTAAACTCTACCTATGTATTATGCAATAAAAGTGTTTTTGTACAATTTTCTACAAAATTAAACTATACACTCGACTTAATAATTCTGTGGATTTGATGTTTTCATTACATAAGAACAGTATAATTAGCATATTAGGTACATTATTTTTATTTTGCACTCAATGTCCTTGTAAAACTGCCGCATTCCAATTTCCCTTTTGGTTTTTTGTTCATTTACTCAACTGCAACTTTTATGCCTGTTTCGGCAAATGAGCCAGATAAAACAATATAATTCTAGTGGGATTTACAACTAAATAGTTGATTAGGTAGATATAGATTGACGATACTTTACGCTTTGTGTGTAAAGTAAGTCGCAAGTACAGTAGTGACCAATTTTAAAATCTCTTCTGTGCACAAACACTTTTTTGGCTCATGGATATATAATGGACTCGAAATAAATGAGAGGATTGGGGTAGAAAATTGAAGGTATGCAATACACAGCTTCGATTTCACCAATTTGGAAGCAACTGAAAATTATTCTCTCTTCCCATTTTTGGCAGCGAAAGAACGCTTTTTTCGCGACAAAGTCAGTAGCCATGAATTACACACAGCTTTCCAGGCTCCTTCTTTCGTAAATGTATCCCTTGAGATAGTCATAGCGTATTTATTTGCATCTTTGCCCCATCTCTTTACTCATTGTTTTATCCCTTTCCGGTTTTCCCTCCTATCAATATCTACTATTACATAACATCTGCATTGTTATATCATTTTGTTTTTATATAATATTCAACAATCAACTTTTATGGTTCACTTCAACAGGAAGCATTGTTCGGTTTCAGAAATTTCGATTGTTGCATATTAGGTATAGTTCATTTTATGTTACATTCTACTGTTGCCACTATATGTGGCCCTTTGAAAATTCGCCATTCCTACAACTTCATCTAGTTAACTATGTTAAAGCTCATAATTGATATTTTCAGATTCTGTGACAAGAACACAAACAAAAGCTAGGAAGCAGTAAGAGGAAGAGAATAGATTAAATGAATTTCTGTTGTTCTCCATGCTTGTTCTACAAGAAATCGCAAATTATTGTCTGAACCTAAGATTGTCGCAAATCTTATGTTTCTTGTTAGTTAAGCATAAACGTTAGCAAATAATGATCGTAACTATTAATAATTAAGACAGTTATATCCATTATAGTTTTAAGATTGTACCATTTGACTTATGACATAAGATTTAACATTTTATTATGTAGTTGTAAATTGTCAATATGATGCACGTACGAATACATCCGTAGCTAAATAAATACACAATAGACGCTTCTAATTACACCGTGATCTGTTATCTTCTGCTACATATACATCTGACACTTTGCTTGCGAACTTTTATATAAATTTTACTTGAGTTTTTATAATCTGTAGTTAATGTTTTGAGAATTCCCAAGATTCACGTATATGATACTGTCATTGCGTTGCCGTATTGCAAATGACCATTAACATATTATTAGTACTGGTGAATACTAGAAATTCTAGGTTTTCCGAGTTACATATAATAGCAGCTTCTTTCTCTATTTTTTAAAATCGTCTTTAACAGTTTATGAAATATTCAATAAAAGTTTACTGCGTGCTTATGCCGTACATGTACATGATTTGGATTTTGGCAAGCAACTCTCTTCCCTCTTGTCTCTTTTGTCTTACTGGCAAGAGCAATGGAAAGGAATTTCACACGGCTCAACTTCTTCCTGTACAACTGCCCAGGTATTTTTTTCGTTTGTCCTGTATGTGGAATGTAATACCTCCCTTGAGATTTGTCATTCTCACCATTTCTTTTTTACACTTTGCTATCCCATCCCTTTTCTTAAAAAATCGTTTTCACTACTCCATCCCAAAGCCTCTCGTCCCCCGATCCTAATCCTGTCCTCGCACGTGATTTGTTTATGTGCTTGATACACAGGACACCAAGTACTGGAAGTTGCTGCAAATCTAGAAATCTGGATGAACACATCAAATGGAAATTGATCTGCATATAGAGCATGCATGCAGCTTGGAAAAAAGTTTCACCTCCACCCACGCAATTTCTCTCTACCGAAAAAAGTCCCACTTTTTGTTCTGCCTCCCCCTCCTCCACTTTCCCTAGTAAATTATCATCACATTCTCCCCGCATGCTTCATCATTATCAGCGTAACTATAACCATATTGCGTTGGTCATTTCGTTTCTTCGTCGTACCACAGGATCACTTCATTTACACCAGCACACCATCATCATTACCACCACTGCTGCGTGTAAATGAGCTTTCAATATGGTGGTGTCGGTGATCATGATCTAGTCATTCCCCTTCATTTACCGCAATTTACGACCTTTATTACATTTTTTGCTGTAATCATTACTTTATTCATTGCTTCTCCCAAAAAATTACATCATATCAACTCATTCTGCAGTACTACCAGCAGCGATGCCTGTATCCATTCCAAAGCCGTTTATTAGGCGTCCCCGTGGCTTTTTATTTCTGCGTTTTCCCTCTTCTCCCTCGGTGGCAATAGGAAATGTAATGAACAAGGCCATCCACCACAACATACATTACATTAAGTTCATCATGATCACCACCACCTCCAGTAGTTCCAATCCATGCAGTTTGTGGTCCATGCAGTTTCCACCATCACCACAGCCATTATCGGCACCACCGCCACCTTCACCACGACCAATATGCATGCATGCCGCTACTTGCTACTACCATCACCACAAGCAAAAAAGCTATTACCATTTTTCCTTATGTCTCATGTCTCATTCACTCCTGATGTTCTATTGTAATTGAATGTCTTACACTACCATTTTATCTTGTGCAGTAAAAACTCAATTGTTTCTATTCATTTTTTGGTATTAAGGACGACGATCGAAACGACCGTGTAAGGTAGTTGTGGAGGCGTTTACTTATGGTCCTTGGTAGCGGGTGACAGTGACACAACCACCATCACACGACACGATCCTACTTTACTGTCATAATTTATGATTACCTGACACCAAAAGTTAATCTACTAGTTAAGTTATTAGGAGCAGTAGCAGCTTTCTCCGGCGAGTATTTTTGGCAAGCCACCAACCAAATTCTCTTTTCCTCAATGGATGTACGTAGCCATTATCTTCCTTAACATTGGTTTGCTTTTAACCAGCGTTTTATTTTTGGGACACTTGCTCTTGCTTCTAGGATGGTGGTAAATTGGTTTATTACCCTCATCAGCAGCACAGCCAATAAGCTATAGGCAGGAAGCCCATTTAAAGAGTAATTACTACCATTACCTAATTTACTCAAGTTTGGGAAACATTCTCCGAGTTTTCTCAGATCAGTTCCTTGAAGAATGCCAAAATTCTCATCCAGTAGCAGCGGCAGCAGCAGCGAGGAGCCATAGCTTGGTTGTTGCATGAATGAAGTGGCATTCAGAAACCCACTTGTCTAATTGATGGAAGACAGTATGCACATAACATTATTATACGCATACATGAATGAGGCATCGTAGCCTTAAAGTAAAAATAAAGAGTTAAAATGCACAGCAAAACAAAAAGTTCATGTTATCTAGTTGTGCAGTCAATATATTGATTCCAGATACTGTGCTTTTGAAATACTGAATCATAGTCCTTTAAAAAGGGAATTGACAAAACGTTTGCATATTGAAAACCTTCAACAGGAGCATTGTACTTTATAATAACGAATGGCCAGTGTGCAATCAGCATTTCGCCATTAAAGGTTAATTCCATTACAATCATTTTAATTAGCCGCTGTTAGTAGATATTTGTTTTTTCGCTTTACTGACAATGGGCGATTGCAAATTTATCCGCCTCCGATTTGGTTGAAATTTTGCACCGACGTTCTCTAGAATGGTCTAAGAGACCCTGGAAAATATTTTGTCTAAACACTCAACCGTTTCGGCGTAATTGATAGTTAAAGTTAGCTAATGCTATGTAGATTTAAGGTATGTCCAAAAAGTAGGTACATACGTACTTTGCATACTGCTACTTTGCGTAATGCTGCTTGGCATAATACTGCTTTGCATGTATCTACTTATGAAAGAAACATGACATTGTTCATCTGTTTTTAAATTTAAATTGTACTACAAAATTGACATCTCAATTCATTGTCGTCCATCCATCCATTCGTTGCAACTTTCATTCATTGTCCTGATTTTAAACCAAACAGAAGCATTTTTGTTTTTTAAGTGATGCAAATATTCTTTTACAAATCCTTAGAATATATAAAATATATCTGATACAAAATATAACACAATAAATTGTCTTGAAAATTACTTTTAAACATTTAAAAACGCGTCCACTTGGTGCGAAAACAGGACAATGAATGAAAGTTGCAACGAATGGATGGATGGACGACAATGACTTGAGATGTCAATTTTGTAGTAAAATTTAAATTTAAAAACAGATGAGCAATGTCATGCTTCTTTCATTAGTTGGTACATGCAAAGCAGTATTATGCCAAGCACGTATGTACATACTTTTTGGACATACCTTATATCTACATAACATTAGCTAACTTTAACTATCAATTACGCCGAAACGGTTGAGTGTTGAGACAAAATATTTTCCAGGGGCTCTTAGACCATACCAGAGAACGTCTGTGCAAAATTTCAGCCAAATCGGAGGCGGATAAATTTGCAATCGCCCATTGTGAGTTGGGTTCTATGGACAATAATTTTGCTAATCAATGTAATGCCTTTGACGCTATACCTAATTACTTGGGAAAACACTGATAGAGTTACACATACATACACGATGCTGCTAGTCGGTTAAAAAATCCCCTACTTCCGCTCACGTTCCACACTTCCTTTGTTCTCTGGAATTAAGAATCTGGTATCCCGTCTCATGTGAAGAGATCGTATCGTCCATTCCCTCAACGAGATCTTTAGCTTAAGCTTGCTGAGTTTAGTGATGGAATGAGCGAAAAGTGTAAAAAGCATCAAATGAAAGGATAAAAGTAACAAGCGTACTGGAAAATAAATAGGAAAGCGAGAGAAAGCACATTAAAATTCCCCATTTTATTTTGTATTTCTTTCTCCTAGAAAAGAAACGCAGATGGTGTTCTTCATTACCGTACCTATTTCTCACATTTTTATAAAGTAGAGTAAACCTGGTAGAAATTCGTTGCAATTTCTGCCTGTCTATACTCTCTCTCTCTTCATTTTATTGTCGTGGTGGTACAATTTTGTTCTGTTAATTATTACTGACAACGACAAACCTACCAATTTGTTGTATTTTCAATTGTAATGTTGTCAATCATATTTTCATTGCCTAAGAAGGCTGTAGCAAAGAAAAGAGATAAGAGAGAGTTCCAGCGATTTTTCTATACTCCGCTTGAGTTAGTTTTATATTCACTGCATTTTACGACTTCCATCACCGTTATGAATGTGCGTGTGGCGATTTTATTTTATTCTCCAAGAAAATCTAAAGCAAAACTTATTTTAAAGAGATATATATGGAGCATGTGTCATGTTTCGTTCTATATGATGTACATTTCCCTAAAATGTTAGTTTGGTATAATGATCGCATGTATCATGTGCCTATGCTACGAATTCATTGCACTTCTGAACTACTTTCCCCTCTTCAATTCCACATTTTTATGAAATGTCTTCACCATTATATTTTATTTTATTCACCAGCAGCGGAATAGTGAATTGACGGTATACCAAGCAGCAACCCGTTTAATATTCCCCAACGGTATAAGAAACTCAAAAACTACAAAAAAAATCTGCAGTCGCTTTACATATTTTTATGAAGCAGCATTCATTGCAGTAGTAGAATTGTCATTTGTAAAAATGATGTACCTGCTGCAGTTCCTTTCTCCTTCCTGCAAGTAATTCCGGTGTTGTTGCCATGCATGAAAAAGATGAGCGCCTTGCTGCATTCTGGAATCCTGGATCAGCCTACGCTTTCCATCCAAGAGAAAGAAGGAAATAGAAAGCTGACAATTACGAACATGTACATATGTACATTGGATTCACGCTGCATATTCGGAAGAACAATATAGGGAAATGTCATTATAATGTGAGACAGAAATCCAATACCAAAGTGATGTTGCGTTTCCGGTTCCAAAAAAATACATAAGCATGGTATAATGTTGTAGTTCTACGGGTTTAATGATGTGAGCTGGAGTATGGGGGAACTTGAAAATGTTCGTTTTTTGCAATTCAACTTATCTAACCTATCAAATAGATTTCTCTTAATATGTGTTCCATGGTGTGGGAAATGCTGCGTGTGTAAACTTGGTAATATTTCCGGAAAGAGGATAAACTTATCCCAGACTTATTTTGGTCTCAATAAATTCTTCAAGTTGGCTGGTGTCGCTATGTTACGTATGTTACGGTTACGTGTTGTGCCTAAAAACACTATGTGTTACGACAATAAATATAAATTCGAAATCATTTCAGACAAATCATGTCGTTGAAATCATTGCTTTTTTATTTTTAGATATTGAAACTGCAAATTATTCCAAAGATTATTGGAAAGTCAAACTGTCTCGTCAATTGCACCAACTTTCAGCTACTTTATCTTAAAGTATGATATTCATAATTCATATAATATTGATGTCTTAATAGTCATATAGTATTTGCCAGTTTTCTCTTGATCCAATTTGTTTAAGGAAAAATAATTCATTTTTTAAGCTAGATGCACTTCCAATTAGACTCGTTTGCAATTTGAAATGCAAGTGATATGTTCAAGGAACGTGCTTTTCATCGTTAGACAGACCGACATATATTAAGTTTATCAAGGAAAATATTATTCTACAGTTCATGAAAGAGCTATTCTTATATTTCGCCGTTCTTATATTATTTCTCACAATTTCGCAAGTTATAAACTAGGCTATAATGTACACTACTCTGTCGAACTATGAATTATGAATTACCCTTGGGCATTGGACACGCTACGTACGTTTCAGAGAGAATAGGAGAGAGAAAATTCTGTCGATTCCCTTTTGACCATCACCTCCAACCTATTTGTACCTAAGCACATGTACTTTGTTTGTTAAGTAGGTTGTCGTACAAGCTACAAAACAGTAAAAGCGTCATCATCATAATCATCATCTTCTCTATAACTGTATTTCTTTATGATGCTATGATGAAATGTCTGGTGACTTGACTTGTTTACACAATGACTACCCCTTAATCCTATAAAATATTTTTCTTCATATATATCGCATGCTCCGTAAAATCCACTTTTCAGAGTCACGAGGCGATGTTTGTAATTAACTTCCCTTTTTTCATGATGACCGTGATGATGTGAACGATAAAGAAAAAACTCATGAATATTTTAAATACTAAAATTCAATTTCAACTACAAAGTATAATGGAATGTTTTATAAATGGCCTTCAAAATGATTTTTATTATCATTGTAGCATATTATGGACTTGTATGCTATGTTCCGTTGCCTGCTTACTTTTCATATACAAACGTTTACGAATTCTTTCAAAGCAACAGATTTTTTTTGGAATTTTTAAATTTTCCAAAAGGAATTAACAGGAAAAACAGATCTAAGGAAAAAATACAATTAATTGAGGTATACGAAACAATAATTGTAAAAGTTTTACTAATTTCTTGACAAGAAATTAGGACCCGCTCTGGTTGAGTTATCTTCTATTTCCCTTTGTAAAGTAGTTGGTGCTGCTCAACGAGATATTCTGCTCTAATCAAATGGCCACGGACGATGTTCATTTTCATATTAGCGTTCCATTGTTCCCTATGACTCTCTGGGACCATGGTGGAGGCAAGTATAGAAACGGTCGTCGCTGCGCTAATCAGTTCCTGTAGAGTTATCAACATGCCACGGAATGCATGAGGAAAGCTGGGCTTGGCAGGCTCACCCTCCTCAGTTCGCTGCGCGTTGGAGACTTCTTGTTCCAGTTGTTGGAGTTGTGGAGAAGGACTTCTCTGACCGTCGCCAGTCTCAGGTACCGGATCCACCTCCATCTCTTCAATCCCTTCTTCATTCTCCTCGTCCGTCAGCAGTTCGATTTCTACCTTATAAGGCGTTTCTGTTGGATTGCAAGGCGTCATTTCCAACGAACGACAGTTCACTGTTTTCAATAAACCGGAAGATGAACTGTCGTCGACAATCATTTCTTCGTCCTTTGGCTCAGATTCGTTACTCCAAAAGCCGGGTGGATTGTTGGGCGAAGTGGACGGCTGGGTTGAACTTGGTTCTGACGGTCCTGAATCAGCGTCCACGTAGCTTGTACTTAGTGAACGCTTGCGAGGAGTTAAATATCTGACAGCTCCATTCAAGGGAGTGAATTGACCTCGAACGATATTCGTCAGGTCTCCAAAGGTATCAAGCCATGGTTCCGCGTCATCAGTCTCTTCCGGTTTGGTTACTTTCTTCGCACTTTTACTCCCCCCAGCCGCTTTCTTTGCCAAGTAGACTGGAGCAGCGTTTCGGGTTGATCTGCCAAATAATTGAACAAAACAGAATAAGAGAAATTAGTTATGAGAGTACCAAAATGAATAGTTTGCAAAATATAATATCATTTTATGCGAAGACCACAAGAGTCAATTACTTACCGAACACGACGCTCTGATCTGAATTCGCTTGGATCAACTTCATCCGTGGTGCTGACATTTTGAACAGTTCCAGAATCGGTACTGGCTGTTGGAGACAATTTGATACGTTTCACAACTGAAGCCATTTTTACCAACCGGTGAAATTTTGCAAAAATTTCCCGAACAAAACGTAAGACTTTGCGAGATAGAAAAATCCAGTAAGTGCGTTAGGAATTTCTTTAGGATTGTAGAGGTTTTAGTGATAATGTTGCCAATAAGAGTTGTCAACACAGAATGAAGACATTTTTGGACAGGGGTCCCTATTTATAGGAACTCCAACCGGAAGTAGAATAGTATTTTTTCCATATTTTCATAGAGGATACTATTTTCTTTGGAAATTAGCATAATTATGTTTAATGTTTTAAATAATAAGAATAGTTTTTTTTTGGAATTGAACATTAAACCGGAAATTTTCCAGTTTGAAGATTAACATTAATTTAATTGAATGCTTGAATTTGTAGTTTGAATACTTTAATTTAATTATAATAATTTTACACGTTCTTGCATAATTTTTGGCGGATGATGAAAAGTTCAATTAGTCGTAAAGGGTTTCATGAATCATTACATTTTGCATTATCTGATGTGAATTCGAGCTGTTAATGTAACTCTAACTCGAGTTTAAAGCATCAGTTCTTCTAGGCAGCATAGAAAATTCATTAATTTCTTGTCTTAATTCAAATCAACTTCCTAATTATGTTAATGCTGGATTTTATACGTCACTGAAAAGATTAAATATTCATTTCTGGTTCAGGCAGGTAAAAACACTGAGACGCATTTGCAATCAATGTTTCTCTTAGTGAATTTAATATGCATAACTATTAAAATTCTTATGCAATTTAATGAATTGACAAATACATGTGCATATCGTTACTAATAATTGTTACTACATTGAAATAAAATTGACCTGCTTGACTCAGAGGCAACAATAGTTTATATTGCTTTCGCCACAAACTGAATAATAACATGTTCCATTCATCTGGATTTATATGAATTTACTGTTTCCACAATTTGTGTTCAGATGTTCATCATAAATTTTTATTACGTTTACACCAGCAATCACAAACACTTTTTAGTACCTAAAATGCATATTAGTTTGTAAATTGCCTTATCACTAATGACTGTAATGACAAAAACAAAGTTTCGATCGATGACAAAGGAACGTAGACTTCCGTTAAGTTACGTTTTATAATCCAAAAGGAAATTGAAACAAAGCATGTTAAACGGAAAATCACACATTGAACATTGCTGCGCATAAAAATACCACACAATTCATTATCGATTATGCAAACTTTTACTCTGAAAGTTTAACTTAGTAAAAATTCATCATGATTAGAATAATTTTGCTTTCTCCGCTTCAAATTTATCGATTCGTTTGTTACGAATGACGTCATTCTCATTTTCTCGAATGCCGTTGTAAATGGACTTTAACCTCCTTTCCTGTTTACGCTTTTCCCAATTATTTCGGGTCCCAAGTTCAATGTAACTTTTGTTGTGTATTGTATGCAATAATATGTAGGCATCTTTTCCTTTTATCTTATTTCCCCTTTTCGCAGTCTGTTTTTTACTCAATCTGTAGTTGACGACCAGCAGTCTACTGCGGTCTATTTTGGTATACATTTTTATAGCTACCTAATTTCTCATCTCACTCATCTTGGCCGTTTTTTGCCTTTCCTGTGAAAGGTCACTGTAACCGTTAGTCTCTCTCTGATTTTTTCCAAAATCGTTTAACCGCATAATAATAAAAAGCAGAAGAGCAAGCAATGTTAGCCAGGCCAGCAGTGAACTTTTTACAATAAAAGAGGAAGAACGAAGAAAGGAAAGAGGATGATGACGATAAATACCAAAGTTCAGATGTGTATTTTTATTGTAAATCTTTTTTTGCTACAACAGCAAGACCTTTTCATGGTAATGCTGTTATCCATCTTCTTTATGCTCTTGTTCTACAAAAAAAGCAAGTAAAAAATGATGATGTTGATGATAAACGACGAAAGATGAACGTATAGTATATGGGTAGTTGGGGAGGTAGGTACTTACACATGCATACTAAATACCTACATTATTGTGTACCTAAAAACGTTCTTTATATTAGTACCGGACTAAACAGAAAGAAAAAAGGTTATTTTACCGGAAACTTTTACCGGTATATCATCATCATCGTTTTGGCATAATCTGGCATGATATCTATCGGATGGTGAAAGAAGATGCGTGAAGAACAGGCGTCTCCTAGATATTCTACCTGGTTGAAGAAATCAGATGTAAAACAGACTACGAACGTAGCGCTGTAGTTACTATTGTAACATTTTAATCGTATACTACATAAATACCACAGTTGTTATGCTCGAGTATTAGTCTTACAAGATACATTTGACTGTTTTGACATCGTGAATCTGACATCCATGGTTCATCAAAAAATTGATACTCTATTCCTTGAGATAGAATTACATAAAGGCAAGTTTGTACAGACGATACAGGAAACAAATAGCGATGTATAAAAAACTTTCTGTTCTAAAATGTATAGGGACGAGGGTGCAAATGCAAAGGGAACAAAGTACGCTGCATATTTTCCCCTTATAAAATATTCCCTTTGACCTACTACTATTATGCAATGCACCACGGAAATAGAACGTCTACACTACATCTTATTGTACCTCTTTCTCCACACAAAAATACTCTCTCGTGCTTGGAAACCTTGCTTTTCAATGCAAAAAAGTCAAAGTCAAGCAAAATTGAAACAAAAAGCAGTAGTAGATATCTGCCAGATGTAACAGGGCTATAGCATTGTGGCACACAGGTACCTCATGTTTCCTGGAGAACGAATCTCGTATTTTTACATACTATGGGTTGATGAAACTGACTTCCGGTTAAATGTTTAAAAATACATGGATCCACATGGAAAGTATTTTTTCCTACTGCTGTGCCACCACCGCCAAACCACTTTCCTGACTTTGACTGCTTCGTCAAAATGTCATGCATTATGTCGTACTACTCGGTTTGATTCTTTAAATGATTCAATCATTGCATTTGATTCCTGTTTCTCCTGAATCACGAATCACGATTGTGATTCGAGATGAACGTGCACTCGAAATGCTTTCCCGTTCGTCTTTTATTTCAAATGGCGGAAGGCAAATTACAATCATGACAAAAATTGGATAAATTCCGTACATGTTTACGGAATAAGACTATAGGTAGGTATACAAAGTACATTATATTACACCTCAACATCTATTTCCACTCTACTTCAAATTATGTCCACTTTCCTCACAAATCAATCCAATTTCCAATCCAGCAATCGTATCAATTCTATCCTTTTCCATTTTTTGTCCCATTTTATCTCCTCCTACCCCTCTGTCCTATGACTCCCACATACTTCCAACTTTCTCATCTCTCAGGATTTCATCACATCATCACATTCTGTATTCCAATCAGGTCGGTGACGCTTGTCCATGTCGATTGAACCATCTACAAAAAATCCAAAGAGAATATTGACTTTCTGCACTTTTCCCTTTCCTCTTTTTTCAAAAATGATCTTTTACTTTAAATGCATTCATTTTCCTCGGAGAAAATAGAGTGCATCTTTCTCTTTGCAATAAAATGGAGAAATGCCCAAGATAATACATAATGCATTTCATCATGGTATACAAACAGAATAAATAACGTATAACCCGGGTAGGTCCGCCAACTCCAAAAACACAACATATTTTTACTTGATCCTCTAAAAACTATCAGCCATTAAGCCTTTAGACATTTCCATTTTCCATCTTTTCCATCATCATCAACACTGCCACCACCAGCATCGCATCACCAATCGTTTCCTTCAAAACAGGGAACTGACCAAGAAAAACTTACTCGTCGACTCACAACAGCCATTCCCTTTCTTCTCCCGTCATAATCATCAACATCATCCACTCTGCTCAAACATTTTTTTACTATTTTCTGTTATTGTTGTTGTTTTTGTTTTCCTTTCTTTTTTCAGCGCTCCTGTGATATCATTCCACCACCACCAGAAGCAGTAACGGCACCTCCAAAATCCATACACATCCAACATTTACCATTTTCCCACTGAATGAGTAAGTGACTCCAACAACACTCCATTGCATGGTCCTCCATTCCTGTGCATGTGTGAGAACAATTTTCCCCCACGATATTAGTCCACGATCCTCCACCACCACCATCACCACCGTCAGTATTTCTACTGCAGTGTGTCCAATAACCAGCGTCAGTATCATCGTAGAAATCAACAGCACACAAGCCTTTTGCTGCTGCTTCTGGTCGCATGGTCTTGTAATAACCCTAGCACCGTGACGTGGCTCACATTCCACTCCAAAAGTAAATCCAGAGAAACCAGAGACGGACACAAAGAGAGAAAAAAGTACTGGGGAGGTCCATGGTTCCATATTACATATTATCAAGCCATGTGTGTGTGTCGTTTGCCCGTGTATGTGAAACAATTCCAACTTTTTCGCCAGCAATAATAACGCTTGTTCCTCTATTATTCGAGAGTGAGTGAAACACAGTCCAAGTAGCAGTACAAGTAAAAAAGTAATGGTCTCACTGGTGTACTTAGAAACCAGGTGGAAAACTGCTGCAATGCAATACTACAACTCTTCATTGCTCAGTTTCCTGTTTTGATTGCTGCTGCTGCTTTTTTGCTGAGCATGCTAAAACGGACGACGACGGGCTAAGCTACTGCTACCACATCTTTGTTCCTCTTCCTATACGACTCTCTCCTCTCAGTTTGTCAATGTTACAAAAGTTGCTACATTATTTTCATGTTTCTTTATGTCCTCCTCCTTCATCTATAAGCAGTATCCCAACAGCAGAGACGTAGTGGAAAGGAAAATAAAACAAAACTTGTTTTCGTTTTTTTACAAGGAGCAACGAGTGACGACGACGATGATGATTAGCAAGGAAAAATAAAAGTGAAGGAAAGCTGGCTGACTGTATTGCTCAAGCAAAGTTGCATAATGCACAAGAGTAGCAGTATATAGAGAACAAAATCCAAACCGATAAATAAAACGAGCATAGAAGTAGTAAAAAAAGTTGAGTTTTGTTTTTGGAGTGTGATTTTTTCTCGGGACATATCATATCATCATTGTAGACAAGCTTGAGAGAGAGAGCAACATGTAAAAATAGACGGTTATTTTATGCTACAGCAACATCATCGTTGAAATGTACACCACCGGAAGCTAGCTCTTCAACTGTAGATGTCGACCTGTCATTCATTGTATTACTACTAAACAACCGAGAATTGTCGAATAAATAGAGAAGAAGAAGAAAAAACATAAAAAGCGTTTCATTTTTCTCGACTCTGTTTGTGAAAATATAAAAAAACGAAACTGTTGTGCAGAAGAAAATCTGCGTTGGACATATTTTACTTATCGTCAAAAATGTAAAAAGTAAAAAAAAAACTGCCGCTGGCTGGCTTTTCTCATGTCAGCAGTAGCTCGGCTGTCTATCTTCTTAGTGTTGGCTGACTTCCGCGGAAATAGGAAGTAGTGGCAAGCCTTACGGCGGTTTTCAGAGCGTGTCCCCCGGAAAATGAAACACCTGTGCCTGTTTTCTTCCGGAGAAATTTTCACCATATCATCGTCATGATTTTGTAGACACTGATTGTTGAGACCGTTCATGAAATATATCCAGAAATAACAGTATTTGTAATCAATGTTCTATTATTTACATACCTGCCGCCCTTCGCCAAACACGCTGCGGTAATACACATAATCCTATTCACACACACACTCAAAGAGAAAAGTAAGTAGACAAGCTTGTGTGAACGTGAGTCATAAGTAGACGTATCCTATGCACTTTTCATCACCCTTTCTCCTACGGTATAAATCTGATTCGCACACGTATCCTCACAAAGTCAAGTAATACAGAAAGTGTCGCATCGCATAATATGGCAAAATCCACCACCACCGTCGCCATCACCACGACGTTCTCAACGACAAGGGCTGTGTGGGGAACTCACAAAAAAGTCATCATCAGTCAACAAAGTAGAGTAACAAAGTAAAGTGGGAAAAAGCTGCTGCTCTTGTGAAGCTGAGAAAAAGGGAAAAGCGGATGTTTCATATCGCCGTACGTGCTCCTTATATTCACTCCCGCACACTTTCACATTTTCCCTCATTCTTCAGCATCCTCTGAGACTATAATATCATCATCATCATCAGTAGCAGCATCGTCGTTCATAATCGTGTCCTGCTGGTGTTGCTGCTGCATGAGAAAAACCCAAAAAAAGAGAAAATGGGCCTTTATCTAAAATAATCGCATCCACATCACATCCCATCTTCCGTTTTCATTCTTTCTGCATACATTATTATTAGGCATACGTTTTCAGTGAGCAAGAAGAAAACGTGTGTAAGTCATCATCACCAGCGGTCGGGTTGGCATTCACCATAAAGTCTGGTGTCACCAGCAGAGAGCCACACGGAAAAATAATAATAATATATTATCTATCTGTCATCTGTGTGTGCTCGTGCACTCTTCCTGTTGTCGCTTTCCTCTTCTTGGACCAAAATAAAAAAGTTGTTTCATATCCACACGCCACAACTTTACACACAAGACTTCTGTGAGCATCTTCCTTCAAACGGAAGTCAGTATTCTTGTTCAACTTTGTAGGCGCTTTGCTTTGCATTTTTTCGTGGTTAATCAAGGCTCAAGGGATATCTGAAACTCGCTAACTATGTGAAGTTGCTCATGATTACGAGATGATGCTTAATCGTCTCAATACTCAGAAATAATGATCAGTTTCGCTGTTTACGGAATTTGAGTCGTATCGAAATAAGTGGAAATCGCAAAGAAAACATTTTTTCAGTACGCAAGATCAGATGCGTTGCTGAAAAACGATAACAAAATATCCAAAAGTATGTAATTGACGGAAAACATGACACTTTCGGTTGAAGTCACACCAATAAACAGGAAATAAACCTTTCCAATTTGCAATGATTAAAGATAAAAGTCTCCCATAAGTTTCTAAATTACTGTACGGAAGCGCTGCAATTAATTACAATGTCAGTGGTGAAAGCAAATAAATAGAAAAATTATGCAATGCAGGATTCTGTGAATTTCGTCTAAAAATATTTTCCTCCAAAAAAAAACCTAAAAGCATCCCCTTTGCTTTTTTCTTTGTGAATATATATTTAGTAAATTTCGTCTGCCACTGCTCATGTTGTTGGGAGTTTTAAAAAGAGGAGGAAATGTCAGTAAAGTGTAGTGTTTGTGGCGGAAGTGGAAGTACTACACACGTAGTAGGAGCAGCTGCTGCAACAACCAGTGATAGCGCCTGTAATATTTGTGGAGGTGGTGGTGTTTGTGATGTTAACAAGGTTTCTTTATCATTAATAGTATCATTGTTTGCCTATCTATTCTTCACTACTACATCATTGTCAGAATCATCGTCATCATCGCTGTCCGCTGGTGGAGTTGGGGGAATTGGAAATGAGTTGGAAGTTGCCCATCTGCACAAGAATCATCAGAGATGAGTTCGGGTAACTCAAGTGGATCCGCCAGCTTCTTCAAGGTATCATATCTATCCTATTATTAATATTATCTTTTACTTTATGCCTTCATTAAAAATATGTTGTGCTAAGTCAGCAGAAAAAATGAATATTAACGAGCGTTTCGCATAGTATGGGAAATTCTCTATTGAAAAATTACTTGCTTACTTTTTTGCACGGCTTATTTTTTCTTTCTTTTTTTTCTGATGATTACGATGATGATAATTTGATGACCCAGAAAAAAAATATATCCATAAGAAGAACCAGCTAGCGAGAAGAAGAAAGAAAGGAAGTTGTTTAAAAAGCCATTTCCATGCAAGACCCACATTTTTTCATTCCGCTTCCTCTGGCCTTAGCCATTCGCCGGTATGACGATGCTATGCTATATAGCAAGTGGTGAAAGCATACCAAAGCCACCAAACTTGGTCATGATCATCATATCAACGTGACTACGTATCACCATAGTAATAATATCTTCTTTTTGTCGGTGTATATAGCGAAAATAATATGCGATGATGATGTGTATTTTTTAGGATTTACTCTCTATTATGATTACTATTACTGCTCCTACTGCTGCTACCATGATTTCCCATTTTGCCTTGAATAAAAATTACGTTCAGAAGAATGGCAGTACGGGCAAGGTCTAACAATATAGCATTGCTAGGTCGCGCAGGTAACCAAAATAAAATAGAGCCAAAAACAGCACAAAGAGAATTAGATCGTGGCATTTTTGGTATTATCACGGCCAGGTAAATAACGGTATAATAACTGTCTGCTTTAGTGCTCTGCAAATTGCAAGAGATAAAAAATTGGGGATTATATACCTATAAGAATATTACAGGTACAGAGGGAGCATACTATAGGTAACGAAAAAGAAAAAAAAATCGTGCCTTATAATAATAGCAAATGTCGGCACGTTCGTGGTTGGAGGAGCTTGAAGTACATTATGGTGCCATTCATAACTTCAGTTACACAAAAATGCCTTAAATACCAGTTTGATGCAGCCAAGAATGCAAAATTTGGGTAGACTTATATTTTTGAATTGGATTTGTTGGGTGGTGAAACAAACTCGACATTTAGTGAACACCCCCTCTGCTTTTCCGACTCCTTTTCTCTTGTGCATCCAGATAAAATCATTACTACACGGTCACGGCTTACTAGAAACAAGAGAGCACCACCCTTCTCTTCATATCATGATCATCATCTTTTCACTATTGCCATCATTTTGTATATTACATCATCGTCCGTCAATCGTCATCAATACGATCATCATCGTCATCATCATAATCATTCGAATCACTTCACCAGCATAAAACCACCAATGCTCCTACGTAGGTTGTAGACATGTACCTACTTTTCTGAATCCATCATTTCATTCGTTTTTTAACCTTACTTCTTACGATTTTCATATCCGCTCTCCTAATTCAATACTTATATTCTTTCTTCTTCTCCACTCCGGGTTTTCACACTGCTTGTACTTGTGTGTAGCCGGTTACCTGCACGGCATCGTAGCATGACGTTCCGTGTCTTGAGTGGTAAATAAACCGTACGATATATACGTACATATTATTGTACAATCACAAGAGAAAGTTTTCTTTCGGGCTGAGCGAAGGACTACTATGAAAACAGCTTTTTGTTTGTTTGTTCGGATCTTTAATGTCTGCTGCTGCGGCATATCGGTGGTATCACCATCATCACAACCGTTACGACGTATACCAGTGCATGCACACTTTTTTCTTCGTCCGAAATGCCATGCAAAATGTAGGAGGCTAAAAGAGAATGAACTGTTCGACCAAATAAGCAAACGTTAACCCGACCAGGAACACAATAATCTATTATTTGTGTGTGTATGTGTGTATGAGAGAGAGAGAGAGACAGAGAGTCGTGAGTAGAAAACTAACGGCAGTAGTAGCAGCAGCAGCAGAAACATAATTTTCACCGTCGTCCGGCACACGTCACTGCCGATTAAACACAGTCCACACACACACTCGCTGTTCCATTGTTTTTTGCCTGCTAATAACAGCACCAGTAGTCATCATTCTAATGAATGCAGCCAACCAACCGTTGTCCGTTGCTACGTCCATTTAAGATGAATATCTTATTAAATTTGACAATGGCTTGTGTTCTCAATGCTGTTCTGGGGCTGTGGTGTATATAGCAAGGCGCAGAGTATTATGAGTAGTAGTAGTGGTGAGTGGTAAGCTGGTTGGCTTAACCGATCTACCAATTTATTTATGTCATTTATCGCTGGTTTGGTCACAGGTAGAGGTAGAGGACCATGTGCGCCTTTACATCCATCGTTTGTTACATTGAGGACAACCGAACAAAAATATATGAGTGTTTTTTTTGCATAACCCAAAGAAATAATCGCTTTCTCTCTCCTTCTGATTTTCTGACTTTGCTCGTATATCTGCCAAGTACACCGCCGCCAGCACCAGAACAATGCAAGTAGTCCCATATTTTTTATTCGGTGGAGAGGAGTAGTTAAGAAAAAGGACAAACAATAAATACCGCATCCGCTGTTAATAACATCGACACACAAAACAATTTAATAAACTATTGTGTGCTTGTATTTTTTTCTTGTGCTGTTCCGCATTAACCACTTTGCAAGACTATTCATCAGCCGTTATATACACACTGTTGTATGTGGCGGTGGTGGCCCAACGTTTACAGAAAAAATCACCTCACACGATAGCTACCCATCTAAAATCGTTACATTGATGTTCCTCCTGTGCTCTGGAGACACTGAATGATGGACTGACTCGCTAAAAGAGAAAGTGTAAAAACCATAATAAAATATTATATTCATGCCCGATAGTATATTTTTATGGCTGCTATTATACCTGACGTTTTTGTCTTGTCCTGTGTTCTTCTGGGAGAAAGCAAGGGGCTTTGCCCATTCTCTCTCTCTCTCATTGCCTTCAGCTTCCCCTCTACATAATTTTTATTTTCATTCAACCAAATCCATTCGAAAATCCGGTGAGAAAAAAATCACCCATAAATATATATGCGGTAAATCGTCGACAACCACACAGCTAACCGTGCAACCACACTTTCTACTACACCAACACGACTTCTTTTCTCCTTCTCTCACTCTCGTTTTTTTTCTTGTTTTTCCAGTCGTCCTCACAAAACTTTGTTTTGAGGGGAGTTTTTTGGACGCCATGTCGATGAATCAGTCCGGTTTTTGTCGCATGCATGCATATTATGCATGTCGTGTGCGATGTCGTTGGTGGTGGTGGTTGAGCTTTATAAGCAATTATATTGGTGACGGTGGCGGCAGCGGTGGTGGGTGGGTGGGTAATGGTAATATTGATATAATGGAAAGTAGCAATGCTACGTGAGTACATGCATAATATGTCATGCGGCAGAAAGAAGAGAAAAAAATTGAAGACAAAAATGTTACTGAGCCGTGTCGCTGGCAAATAGCACATTTGACCATGCCATGAAATGTCGTGTGTGGACTATTTAGGTATGCATAATACTTTTTCTCCCTTTTGGAGCGTTTTGGAGTGAAACCTTTTTTTTCAATGTAAAATTTTCGATATTTTCAATGGTAAAATGGATGGAGAGAGAAAAAATAAGAATTTTTTCTACTTTTTTTCTTTTATCCGAAAAAGGAAACTTGATTCCAAGAAGTAGAAAATGCGTTAGAGTTTTTAAATAATAATTTATTCGAATGAAGTGAAACGGCCGTTGTTACTTTTCCTTCGACGAAGAAACGACAAATAAATGAGTAGGTAGGCAGGTCGTTTACTGGCTGCTGCCGCTGCTACTGAAGAAGAAAACTTAACTTTTTCTTGGAAAGAAGCAGCCAAAGAAAATTTGCTGTTTGTTATGCATGGCGTGTGGTGTGTGTGGTGGTGTGTAGCTTCCGCGAAAAATAGCTCTTTGATTACTCGACTCCACACATTTTAGACTATTTTCCTATATAATATCCTACATCCTTATGCTGCTTCTCTCCCGCTTCTCCCATTTCCTCGACTAACTTAACGACACATTACATACACGCTCCACTCCACGCTCATTTTCCCTGTTTCAAGTCGTTGAGCTTTTTAGAAGAAAAGACAAAAAAGAAAGGCAAATGGTTAAGTTAGCACTACTTGCAATTGCTACTGCTACTGGAAAATTGGTAGTTATTAGAATTAGTTGGATGGACGGTATGGAAATTGCGACAGTCAGCGTTCCTTTTCGGAGCCAGTGAATATGTTAAAAGGTAGAGACATACGAGCTCTGCAGACTTGTCCGTCCGTTTTTCCCACTAAATCCTTATTTATTTACAAATACACACAAAACTAACATCACACACGGGTGGTGTGGTGGAGGAGGAAAACCTGTTTACTGTTATGTGTTTTGTTGTTTTTGTTGTTCTGCTGCTGTATGGTAGGATTCAAAAGGGAAATATGCATGCCTGGCGACGTGAACGATGATGATGGTGGTGGTGGAGTTGGCAAATGTGTGTTGTTTCTGCTGCTGTTGTAGTTATCCTCGTTGTTAGAATAGGTTTGTTCATTTGCGAGAAAATAATAATAATGAATGAAGTGAAAGGATGTAGAAGAGCATAAAGGAATGCAAAGGGAAAGTGAGAAAGTGATGGTGGATGTGGCAGCAACAACAACTGCATATAGTACATATCAGATCTCACTGTCATCGTGATGAAGATTTAACAAGTTGTACTCGGAGAAACAACATGGCATCATAATTCACGTTAATTCAAATACAACCACATCAGCAACGACGGCATAGATACTTTTTATAGTTAAATTTCTAGTTTCCAAAGTGAGATGCAGGGAAAATGTAAGTTGTGTACCGTACCGCATTTTCTTCCAATGCAATCCCAGTTTGTGTTGGAGGAAATGCTGGTTTCATGGGAATATAGGTGCTGGAATTATACTAGTATTTTTTAAACCCCTTAACGATACAAATATTTATCTCATTTGTCTATGTAAATATTAAAATTCATTAAAGTATATATGCCGGTATGTTCAAAAACGGTCAAAATTCGATACAATTTGAATATAAATACATATTTATTTATTAGGTAATTGGAAGTACAAAGTCAGACGAATCAGATCAGGCCAAAGATGATTTATATTGATATGAATGAAGTGGCCATTATAATTTCAGATCATACGTGGTATTCCAACGAAAAACTAAATCAGCAAAATTCCTGCAATAACTGCACAATTGACCGAAAACATTATTATTGATAAAAGGTACAAAAAAACTCAATACCAAAATACACTATTATACTAGGTACATACATATGTACAACTAGTTAGTTGTAAAAGTAAAAGCATATACTCTTTTTATATAAATCTTTAAAGGAATTCCCTGTAGCATCTGAATTTTATTTTCCACATTTTTCATGAGTTTAATTGACCACATCAAGCACAAGCACTCGTTCATAACTTTTCATAATCTAAACTCCGCATCTTTTTCCCACTCCACTTACTTTGTATGTTAGCAGGTTACTCTGCTAATAATTTATCGCTACGTATTTTTCAAGATTTCTCCATATCCCAGTTGCCTTTTTTCCAAAGAAAAGTAAAAAATCTTTTCACGTAGCCAGAAAAAGTTGTACATCGTGTATCCCAAGAAAAACAAGTACAGAGACAAGTAGACAGATAAAAGATAAAATATTACCTGAAAAATCCTTCATAAGTACATACTGGCTGTTATACACTCTTCCAAGATTTTTTCTACTGGAGTTTCTAAAAAAACTTTCTTTTCCCTTAACAAGCTAACAAGGTATGTATGTATGTATATTAGCAGCAAAAGCATGTACTTTCTATGCACCGACACGAAGAAAAAATGCTGTGTTTACGACTTACACCCAACAACATCCGCCACTACTTACTTTCATTTTTACCTTTTGCTCATCTAATCATTCGTTGTACAGTAAAACAAGCACGTATTTTTTTTCTCTGTATGTATCGTTATCGTCATTATCATGATGATCATGAATGAAATGTACAGCCTACAAATGTCAACTTTCTCACAATATTCTTCTCAAAACTATCAACATAAAAGTGTAGTGTACCATGCACTACGGCAGCCAGTAAGAGTGCTGTTACTGTTTCAAAAACCAATTGATATTTATTTTGCAGATATGTATATACAGCAGTCAGCCATACACCGCATCGGTGTTTTAATTTTATGACTTTCTTTTTATTCCTTGAGCGAGAAAAAAAATTGTGGAGAAACAAACAAGCATACTAAAAAGCAACCTTGTCTAGCTTTTCTCTCTCTCCTTCTCGCTCGTTAGCTATTTTGTATGTATGAGGAAAAGTAAAAGCACAAAATATAATGTAAGTAAATAGGGCAATCATTTCAAGTGAAAAGTTTTTCCCGTGTCCCAGTGATTCCCAAGCTGCCTGTCTTGTTAACCTGTTTTCGGTTGATATATTAACCTTTCTAGCTGCTGAATTCATCAAGGCAAGCAGACAAGTCGATCGTTCTTTCTTTCTTTTCAGCTTATTATTACCATCGCTTCCTCCTGTGATGCGTGAAACACTTATTATTGCTTCCAATTGGATTGCTTTCATGTCCCTGATTTTTTCGGGAGAAGGCACAAAACGGCATATTATTTTTTGTTTGGAAAAAAATATAAATTAGAATATAAAGCTGCGATTTCATTTCGTAGATTGTGGATGCGTACCTACTTATGGATTATTCCAGAAGCCCGGGTCTTCTCACAAAGCGATGGTGATTATCATTAACCCACAAACCTTTTTGGTATTATTAATAAAAAGGAATATTTTATTGCTGGGAAAATGCCGTGTAGCATACAGTGCCTGATTACTACCACAGATTATGGTCCTTAGAACGTGAAACAAACCGTGTAGCAGGTGAACAGGTGAATGACAGAGAGATCGTAAATTCTTACGGTACATTTGGCATGAATGCTCAAACCAGACAATGAGGGAATATTATAATTCCGTTTCATTTTCATGACATGACTATTAAATCTCCGCAAAACTTTAGAACAAAGAGACTCGGTGCTAGATTTTATTCATCCTTTCATATGCCTATAAAAGTAAAATACTTATATAATCATAAAAATGCTTCCAAATTCCAATAACTTTTAAATCTCACATTTTATTTTCTATTCTTCTGGAATAAACCCTTCATTCTTACCTGATATAACATAATATATTAAAACGACCAAGATAAACCGGAATATGTACTTACTTTTTTGTTTCTTTTGAAAACAGTGAATGAATTTAAACTCGTGTGTCTTGTTATTAATTAAATACGAAGTACGAATATCTCATGCACATAAGCTATGTGAATATACCCAGATTTCGTCTAATATCCTTCCATGTACGCTTTATCTTGTCTTTAAATAATCTCCAATTTGCTCGTCGGAATTAATTATTCATTTGTCAATAAAACTCTGCTCATATTCATTGTTTAACTTTGAAGACAATAAAAAGCAGTAAATGTGTTATTTGTAATTTATTTATAGTATAAAGATAAGGAAGAAGGACTAGATGTACCTGAGCTTGTGTTATAAAAATGTAGTGATCATGCACAAGATACGTCCATGATTAAAATTCGGATTAATATTACCTATATAAATTGGTTAACTTTTGCGCGAAGGTTTAAGATAATTTTAACTTTTTAGTTAGTCTGCTGTGCCGTGATTTTGAGCATTCTAGCACCAAACAATTATATCAGAGAGAAAAGAAACGCAGATGCACGAGGATAACAAAATCAATAGACAGGGTATTCTATGAGCATTATTCTCCCATCCTCAAATAAGATATTCAATTTCTCCTCCAGAATTAAACGTACACTTAAGCCAAGGCGATAAAATGAAATTTGCTTTAACTTTAATATTATTACAACGATAATAAAATGATTATTCAGAAAGCTCATGAATTTTCTCGTTTCCTTCCGCTGCTGGTCCAGGTTTCTTACGAGACATTCTACTATTTTTGGTACATATAAGTAGTACAGAAAGTAGACTTGTATGACGCAACATATATACACTTTGCCAGTCGGTTCATTTCCCTTCATTCATTGTTTATCTACTGGTGCAATTTTCATGCTGATGACTGTGATGACCATGATGATATTGCTCTTATTTTACAATTCTGACCACCACCGCGGCGAAGGGATGTTGTAGTTGTAGCAGTTTTTGGTGTGAAATGTTTTTTTTCTACTCCTTTTAAATTTAAATGAATGTACTTTGTACGTTGTATGATCAACATGAACAAAATTATCATCGTGTGAGTAAAGTGAAATAAATAAGCTGCTATAGTTCCACTTTCACCTTTTTTGCACCCATTTTTTCTGCAGCTTCCTGTGCTCATGACTACATGTGCGTCATCATCTTCCAGAATGGCTAAAGAAAGTAGGCATTAGACATTGCTGAATATCAACTCGGCAGACAATGGAGACATGAGTTCTCCTCTCCCAGAGATAATATGAGATTGCGTTGTTGATGATGATGAAGAAGATGATCATTATCATGATCTCATCATAATAATATCACAAAAAACTACTCACAATTCACACTCATCTCTTCGATCTATCTACAATCTCAGTCATAAAATCTCTTGTCTCTCTTCCTACCCGACAGCGCTGTGCCGCTGTCTATGTAAAAAAATACCTTAAATTTACTTGCAGAGAAATCCCCTTCATTTCTCTCCGTAGTGGTTTTTTGCACATTTGTGAAAGGAAATACATCCGGCGGCCGGCACCAAGCAAAATGATATCTCTTCTACGATTCTACTAGCAGAAAAACTGAAAACTCATTATCACTTGAAAGGCAAAATTCATCCAAGGATTCACATCAAACTCAAAAAGTCAACGAAAAACTTATTTTCATTTATTTATATCCTCTCTTGGGCTTAAACTCACAATTTACTGCTAAAGTACTACTTTCCTGTAATCTGCACAGAGCTGAATGTTCGTTTTTTGGTTCATATCGCTATTCGTATGATACAATAGCTTATTTTTAGTTTGCTGCAAGACAATGCGATGAGAATAAATAAATAGTTGATATCAAGCTGGTGATAGTTCGCATGATTTTGTTTGCAGAGAAATGAAAACAAAAAATGTAATCCAAAGTATTTGTTGTCATTTACTTATGAATCTCTCCGTGTTTATTTATGAAAATGAAAAATAAATGAAGACAAAAGAGATTCAAATGCTAATTTAATTTGCAAAAAGTAGTTTTATTACTTTTTTTCAATTTTCAACATAAAGGATTGATTATCAAAAGAAAATCCGACTGAAAATCTAGTTCTTTACGGCTTCATTTCCTCCTTCCCACAAACTTTCTCGTGCTTTCTCGGCGCTTTTGCTATAGATGCTGGAGTTGGAATTGAAAGGACAAAAGTCAAATTGAAGCCATTCATAAATTACGATCTCCTTCCACATGATACTATAGTACAATATTATTTTTTGTCTCTCTTCAACTGGAGCACAATGAACAAGTCCAACTCTTACGCTCATTTCACGCATCTCCAAACAAATGCTGGAAGAAAGAGAAAGACGATAAAATCACAAGAGAGATTTACAATGAGACACGCAGAACCAAGTAGTGTACATGTATAGTCGTCGTAAGTAGCATTTTCATCCACTCAATCCCATCATGCATTCATACAAGTCCCTTCTTTCCCTTTCCTTCTTTTACCCCGTGCATCTAATTTACCGAGGCCTTAGGGACTCCTTCATGATTTTTTTATTACATGTACCAAAGTCAATTGTCAGAGGTCTGTACAATATCCCTACTACACAAAATTTATATATATATTATGGGAGATCACGTATACTACACAAATAGGTCATAGTCATGTCATGTCATGCGATGTCACAAATGCCATTAACCGTAATAATAAGCCGAAAGCAGCTAGTTTTTTTATAAAATATTTGAAATTTTTACATTTCTCACACATTAAGCAGCAAAGTCATGGCTTATAACGATGCACAGAATAGGCGAAGCAGCAGTGCATTTTCCCATGCAAGTGTCACTTAACATCTTTCTGCCGTAAAAAATGGATAAAATATTCAGCTTTCTTTCTTCTCCCACACTATTATTATTATTTACCCCTATAAAATTCTTGATGATTCTGGTGGTGGTGGTGGGGAATCATCCTTCTGATTTCCTGTTGGAGACAGCCATTGTGAACATGTATCTGTCTCTCTTGTCATCATAAATCATCATATAATATTTGAGCGTGTCCCTGGAACAAGGACCATAGTTCGAAAATTGAAAATGTATCCATGAAAATATTTAGCTAAAATTGCGATGTGGAAAGTTTGTCTGTCTGCGTCTTCAAAATTTATTAACAATACTTGGTTGATGCGTTCCAACCAAACATCTTTCACAAAAAAATAACAAAAAGTGAAAGAATTGCTCATATAATGTGATCAGAAAACTAAAATCTGATACAAACAACGTTACAAATTGAAATTCTAGTCGCTAATTTTATGTAGCGGTTTGATTTCTTTTTTAATTGTTTATGGCAACGAAAACTATGGTCCTTGTTCCAGGGAACCTCTCATTTCTCCGTCCAGAAAAATAGCAGAAATCCAGTTTGGTTCAGTTCAGTTAGAAAATAAATTTAATACTCATGATAGCAACTAACGAACTTAACTAGTCCGGTTCATTATCGATATAAAATATAATATTACCTAACTGGGTTGTATACCTACGTCATACGCAGGGGTTCATTCAAGCGAGAGTAAAAAAATTCAGTTCATGTTTTCAAATTTATTTATTGAATTCTTATATAAGTAGGTATTTACAATACCTTTATTATTATTATTATGGTAGTTAGTGGCATTGAAGATATATTTTTTACTATGAAGTTTCCTAGTTTTTATTTTATATACACCATTCCGTTGGAAAACGGCATTGAAATTACGATCCTCCTCCAGGACTCCTCCATTGCTCTCCAATCCCTCAATCCAACTGCTTATCTTATTTTTATTCTACATTTCGCTTGTTCTGCACAAATAATCCTTTCATTCCTTCAATCTAACGAGAATTATATTATATTTCGCGTGTTTGTGTCACATTTCTTTGGTACTTAGGTCGTCAAAATGTCGTTTTACTCCCACCACCCACAAGAGAATACCAGCTAGAGCAGCCAGTGAAGAAGAAACATGTTGACTGTAATTGTATGCCATTCCATAATATATTATGAGGAGAAAAAAAGAAATAGTGAAAGAATGAATAAAAAATGATGTCAAAATGCAAAAGAAGCAAAGCAAAGGGAAAGTTGGCAACTGTACCAGTAGGAAGAAAAAAGTTCATAAGACACCACCGTAAAAAGTAATCCATATATCTACCTTCCATCCTCCCTTTTTTCCCTCCGTACTTTCATCCATGAGGTTTTTTCTTCTTTACTTTCTCTCACCATCGCCATTAGTGTCGTGGAGGGTGGTTTTGGAGGTTGTCTTTTGTGAAAGCATTCTGGTTCTCTCTCTCTGTGTCTTTGATTTTGTTAAATCGTTTTTTGGTTGATGTTGTTTGTTGGGTTAGTTAGGATCTGGGTTATGTGCTGAGGATAACTGTGGTGGTGGGATCTCCCGACAACCTACCTACATAGTTACCTATTATACATATGATGATACATGAATAATACTCTTTCCCAAAAACTTTTTGTGTGCTTCAGATGACAAATGCGTTTTTGATTCTATGTCGCATCCCGCATTCTGGGAAAAAGATCATGCTATGGTGATGTTAAAGGAGATGATGATGGATTTGTTTTGGATCTTTTGTTGCTATTTTGTGCTTGTTGCAGTATGGAACTAGGGTGGAATTGGGTTCTGATTTGACAGTGCTTTGTAATGGTAATGAATGGTAAATATTTATGCTATAGAATTATTTATACGGTTTGTTTTATTTATCTGTGATTTTTTTTCAGGTGACCCTGTCCATCAGGAAGGATGGCGAATCCTTACCAGCCTACATGAAACAGGATGGGCAACGTTTTAAATTGCCGAGAACGCTCAAACTAGCTGTTGATACGACGTATAGGGTGGACCTGTCTTTTAAACCACCACAGATACTTGCGTAAGTTGGATTTAAAATATTTTAAAACTAGAATTTTGCATCATTCGGCAGATTTCTATATTTTAACGTGCATATATGGGATGTTGAAAAAGCAATCTGATTAAAAATCACGATATTTCTGTGAAAATATATCCAAGCCCGTTCACTATAATGCCTCCGTAACAAAAGGGTGACTGATAACCATATCCTGGAATTTCACCACAGCTGCAAATACCATAACTCCATGTTTTATTAGCAAATAAAGAATACAACATGACATTTCTTATTATATTATTCCTGCTTGTACTGCATTGCGTGTGTGTGTAAACTCAAGAAAAACCGATTCATCAACAACGCGTACGACTACTTATATTTATGTAGTATTTTGTCCAGAACAGACAATTCATGTTGACGCTTGAGTAATTCCCTCATTCTCACAACTACAACAAACACTATATTACATTCGTATATCCCAAGTGAAAGCGGAATTTACCATGACCACAACTTGTTGTCGTGTCTGTAATACGTGTATGCCTTTCTTCTGGTGGGTCTAGAAATCTTTATGTGTATGTTTATAATGTGTCTGGTCTGGTGTGATGAAAAGGACAACAAAAATGGACCACTTAAGAAGGAGGGGCGATGCGACAAAACACGTCATTTCTCGTTTTTATCAAGGAATAAAAACGCTTGCTTTCTCCTATTTACGTTTAGCTTTCATCGCAAGAATAAAAGAAAAAGCAGGGCTACTTTACTAATGCGTGGGTTGTTGACGATGACGATGATGCCGTTACCGTTACCCCTACCGAAAAAAAAGAGTCCGTTGCTGCTGCCGGTCCACAAGAGTCCTCTACCCTGAGACACATTTCAGCTAACATAACTACTCGGGAGGTCGCTTTTTTCTATACTTTTCCTCTCTCCAGAGAGAAAAGTCCCTAACCACCCTTCTCCATTCATTTTCTTGGCATGGCATGAAATACGACGGCATATTTTTTTCTCCTAACGGCTCCAATAGGTACTTACATATATGTATATCCTACAAAGTTGCACAGAAAAAAAGTAAGCAAAGCAAACAAAACACGTGCTTATGCACTACTCAAGATCAAGAGGCAGAAGAACAAGCTTCTTCTTCTCAGAACAAGCAGTTCTTTCTTTCTGTGTAAAAAAAGTGAAGGAGATCAAGAGGCTCGTTATGTAACTGTTTGCACTTGTGTGTGTGTGTAGTATGTTGGCCTGTCTTCCTGTCTCCTTGCCTACGTTTTTCTTCCTCTTCTTTCCTGCTCTGCCGAACAACATGAAAAACAGTTTGCATTTTGCATTCTTTTTCGTTTCGCGTTCACGGTCTGGGAAAAACGCAAAAGGGCAAGAGTGACTCTAACCGTCTAACCGCTTCTGTTACTACTTTTTTCTGCTTTTGAGAATGAATGTGATTAATGCGATTTTTTTGGTTATTTGCCTGATTCTCTCGATAGAGAAAAAAAAAAACTGATGGTGGTGGTGGTGGTGGTAGACTCGCTTTCTCTGCGTATATAGTATACTGAGTGACTATCTATACTACTTCCTTTTTCCTGCGTTATAAACTGTTTCTTTTCAGTGAGAAAACTTTTACATGTGTACCTATAGGTAAGTTCATTAGGTGGAAGCAGTCTGCATTTTTTATTAACTTTTTTATCTGATCAATCAACTTAAATCTGTTCAAGTTGCAGTTTGTGTTTGTGTCCACCTTAGTAACACCCCCACTCTGCATTTATGGCTCATTATATGATTATTATTATCATATTAGCTAGTAAAGTATACTGCTTGACTATCTCGTTTTTTTTTCTTGTTTTGGAGTAGTCGTCGTTTAATTCTCAGAATGAATGGAGGCTGCCGCGGCAATAGTAGTAACCGTAACAGTAAAGTATTTTCTCCCGCTTCCGCACAAGATCTTATATTATGGCAGCACAGAAGGAGATGAGGCTTTGGGAAGAAGGGAAAAAATGGATGATTATTATTCCTGGGTATGGTAGCAAGCCAAGCTTTAAGCATTATAGCGTATTTTCGAGGTTAAGTAATGATGTCAGTCAGTAAAGTGAGCAGAAGAAGCGATGGTTTGTCGGTGGTTACTGTGGCCCACCACCAACTTCTTATAAAAAATAAAATAACAACCGCCTTAACTTTTTTTTCTGGTTGTGGCGGCAGCGTAAAAAAAGCGAAAGTTACTGCGTGGATCATCCATCCATCCATGTAACTCCTTGAGGAGAATAAGAACTGATTTCCTCCGTTCCTCCATCCATGCCATAATATGATACTCACTCAGCTCCTCCATTCCACATTATAAGCTTTATACTTCCTCCTTTTACGATTAAGGGTGGGAGGCATCAAGCCAACCAAAAAAAAGTTTTGCTGTACGAATTCTGTATCGAGCAGCAACAGCAGCAGAAGCAAGAAACGGAAGCCATATCTAGTTGAAAAAATGTTCACTTTTTTCCGCTCATTCACTCCATTTACATTATTGCTTTGAATGCTCATTTTGTACTTTGTACTGTATGTGCTCGGTTTGCATGGCCAAATGCTAATGTGCCTTTTTTATCTCTGATCCTATCTTGTTTGCCAGCGGTGTATGTATTTAACTTAACTTTTTTAAATGCTACTCGCGAGAATACTCAAATAAAAAGTACGAAAAAAACTGGAAAACTCATTTGCACACACAAGAAGAGATACAAACAAGTAAAGAGGGAGTGAGAGAGACCTTGACTTTGTCTCATTTTTTATTACCGCTTCACTGAATTTCCTCCAGATCCAAATGATCTTTTCCAATCTTCCTGTCTATCTCCCTTACTCTCACATACTCTTTATCTATCCGCCCTGACTGACTATCTATCCATCCATCCAACCTTGGTATTTTTTGAATGAATGAAAGAAATCGCTCTCCTCGTTTATTTCGCCTTTTGAATTGGACAGCCACCAAGAAAGATTATAAACCTCTTCTCCTGCTGCATGTAAAATGGCGACTGCCTACGTGTGACATTGTGACATTTTCGTGCTATTTGGAATAATAGAGAAACTAGGGACGGAACTATGAAAAAACAATTTATTTTTTTAGGCTTGATTAGAAAAAGGAAAGGAGTCAGCATTTATTTCTGCTTCTTACAAAAAATATAATATATCGTTGTTCATCTTCTTTCTTTCTTTGTCACATTGTCACTACACCGCTATTTGTTAGCATGCAGTATAATATGTAGTCGGGAGGCTATATAATGTGAAATGTCAGATCAGGCGGCAGTGTAGATTAGGAAATAAAAAGGAAGCGAAAACGAACACCGGCGGAAGGGCAAAAAAATACGGGAGCTGGTCTAGTTTGGAGTTTGGTCCATTCATTCATTCGGTATAGCAGACACGACACGATGACTCCTCTTGTGTGTACACATTTTTTTACCCTGACATTTTTTTTTCTCGTTTTTCTTTGAATAGTATGGATTATGGCCTCTCCTGCTGCATCTTTCTTTTTTTATGGTCGCGGCTTACTCTTTTTTTATATTTTTGTGGCGCAACTAAACTGCTATTTTTACTGCTTTTACAATAACAACAGCAACAAAGTAAAAGTACAGAGATAGAAAAAGGGTTGCTGGCTGTATATTTTTTTATTTGCCACTACCACTGCCCAGTTAACTTGAGTTCAGTCATCAATCCAAACTGACGCAATGGCGTAAACACACTTTTATTCCTTTCTAGAGTCTAGCTAGAGCAACAACCGAATGGCGAAAAGAAAACTAATGGCAATGGGGAAGCTAACTTACGAAAAAATTCGGTGTATTGATAAGCGGGGGAAAATGTATAAATAAAGGTGCTTAGGGGAAAACAAGGTGACATCAGATCAGACATTTTGCGACCTGAAAAAAATTCTTGAGTAGAAAAAATAAAGAATATATCCTTTGGGGTTTGTGGATCTCCAAACACGACGCAGTAGTTGTTGCAGTATTTAGTCCTAGTGGTATGTAACGTTTATACAATATTTACCGTTTTTATGTAAATATCTTTCTGCACGTGGAAATTCTTGCAGTCGTGGTGCAACGTACCGGGAAACAACTTTAGTGTTTGACTAAAGATGTTAAACAGTTTTGATAACCATTTTGCGTCATATTTTCAGGTATTCAATTCAGCATGATTCGAGTCTCGAAAATTTGCAGTAAGAGAAGTCAAAATGTTATTTATAGTAAAATCTGTCAAATTGCAAAAAAAAACTTTCTTAACTAAACATTAGACATGATGATTGCATTTTTGAACGGACAGGACACTACCCCAAGAAATGTTTAGCCGCAAATTCTGTCAGGGGTTCTGCTTGCAGTGAAAGATGATTGTATTTACCTACCTACTCATTTTGGGCTTTTTTGTACGGTTTTGGTTGGACTGTACAAGACCAATTTCTGTAAATAAATCACTACTTAATCTGGATTACCGAGGAATCACCATGACTCTGATTTCTAAAGCTCGGGAACATTTTACGCATGAAACATGAATCGTAATACTATCGCGTACATCAAAATGTCTACTATAACGTAATGACTTGACCTGAAAATACGTCGAATTTTCCATACCTAGTGTTTTTGCACTGTTTACTTTTCTCGTTAGAAATTGGCCGAGCAAATGTGCCAGTCATCCTGAAACCACAATTTGTATTTTTGTTTATTTTGATGCAAAATCATAAGCTTTATAAATAGTAACACATTATCCCCTTCCTTTGTATGTTTGAATCTAGTCGCATGACCGTGATGACGATGATGTTAGCCATTTTTAGAACGGGTCGTTTCGCAACAAATGTAAACCACAAAACGCCACGCATACCTATCTGTATGGTGTATAGTAGGATAGCTATGGAGATGAGAAGAGATAATATTATTTTGCACATGCATGGAATTCTGCCACCACAGACCAGCAAAGAAACAACAAAGGTGATCTGAAGTGAGACCAAGATTTGTGTTGTTTTTTCATGCACGACATACTATTTTGTTTATACGTTTCTTATTATAAACACCTTGCCATCTTATTTTCTTCTTTCTCTCTGTTTTTTTGTGGGAACGTGTGATAATCAGAAAGAGAATGGGGAAAGGAAGCTTGTGAAACCCCATATACTATTGCCATTATCATCACCATGCACAGGTTGCAGGTTATGCAACGTCTTATTTCTCCATCCAACCCATCTTTCCCAGAACACCTCTCTCTCAATCTCAATAGAAGCTTTAGTCGTTTTTTCTGTCTTTTTATTATGCTTGTAAATCTCCAATTTTTTGTAGTTTGGTTATGTAAATCCCTCAAAATATACGATGATGTCGTCATCCAAAACAACAAAACTTAATATTGGATCATTCCACTAACCATTTTATGATGATGACGATTATTATTGTTATTGTTATGCTTGCATACATATTTTTTTCTTATTCAAAAACAAAAGACAAAGATGAAAGAGTTTTATTGCTTGGCAGAGGATTCAAGATATATAAATGCGTTTTATTTATTTTTACTTATGTAACATAACATACACGTAAATCCTAATGACTTGAGGAGGTGGAGTTCTGATCTGTATTTATGTATTAACATATTATATAAGGATCATTTTTATAATGTTATGGAATACATACGACTTATTACAACAACACGACACATTTTTTTCGTCTGTGTCCCAGAAACAAAATATATTAGGTATTCGTGAAAAATAAAGCCTTGGTGGTTTTGCCTTTGATTTTTTTCTCCTTGGCTTTATTACTTGAGATGTTCAGATTCGGGGATTTTTGTAGCTCTCATGCAGTATGCAGTGTTTCTATATGCCTCTCCCAACCTCATACGCTACAATGACGACAAAGAAGAATAAAGGTAATAAAGTTGTGTGATGCAAAGAAAATGGAGAAAAAATCTACAATAATAATAATAATATATAGTGTGGAGAATGATCCTTTTACCCTTTTCACTTCTACTCCCATGTACTCCTTTCATCCTACCGTATAGTAATCATCGTCATCATCATGATGATCAGCTCGGCAAAAAAATGCACAAGGGTCATTGTTTTTCTGCTGTAGCATGTTGAGAATGCCAAAAGGGTAATTGATGTAGTTGTAACAATGTGGAACAACAGTAATACAGAGCAGTGAAGCATATTAGGTAACAATATCTGGCAGGCGAAGACTCGCATGGGAGCTTACACAACAACACTGACTACGAATAGGATACATATCGCAAATATATGTATGTACCTAAGTACCTAATGTCATATTCTACTTGTACGCTACTTACGATAGTATACAACATAAATAAATTGGGATACTATTTGTACTTGTGTATCCTGACTGGGATATATTTTTTATCTGATGATCCTGTTTTGTGTCTGAAGTGATGTGAAGTTCATGTATAAATTCATTCATTTCTCTTGAACTTACCGACTACTTCTGCCATGGCGCTCTCGAAACGGCCGAAACGTACATACCTACTACAAGTAAGGTAGAAAGAAAAGAGTGAAAACCAGGGAAAAGTTGTTTGAGAGAGTAACTGATTCTCAGCTTTTCTCTTCTTCTTTTGATTTTTTACCCTACCTACCTGCTGTGGCCTGTGTGGTGATGGTGTTGGCGGCAGTGGATGCATTCGTGATGAACATACATACGTTTCTTGATCCACCATCACCAGGAGTATAGGAGATCCCATAAAAAAGGCAGAGAGCTCAAGTCAAGATCTAATGTAATATTATATTATGGATAGATGGATTGAGAGAAATAGAGTACAGCTTTCTTTTTGGATTTGCGTTGTGCTTCCAGGAAAAGAGCAAACACATGCATGAGACTCACGATACACGATAGGAGAAGAAAGCAATGTAAAAACGTGTGGGATGATGAGATGACGATGGAGAAAGTAAGGTGCGTTGTGTGTATAAAGCATTAACCTGGCCTTTTACTACTTTTACTTGGCTGAATCCATTGAAGTAGAGAAAAGAAAGGGTTGCTTACTGTTGGATTTTCTTCTTCTTTGAACCGCACTCGCAAAATAAGGAAGCAACGCCTCGTGGTGATGCGGTCAATAAAGTCGTTCTTTGTTTTGGCATAGAAGAAAAAGAAGCGCAATCTTTTTACCATGGTCACGAACAGTTGTAAAACAAGTTGGATGAATAGTGGTTGAAAACAAGAAGAGAAAAAGAATAAGATGCAATCCGGCATCGCTATATAGTCCAACCAAATGTCGATAAGAGCATAGCACAAACAGAATGCTCCAAAAGTTCCTTTTCATTCCATCACCGGCTTTTTCCTTCATTTCATCTTATCTATAATGCAATAATATGGAGCAATTTCACAGACAAACCAAACAAAAAATATTTGAGTCTTTTGACCATTTCCTCAGAAAATGTGATGTTCTTTGAGAGTTCATCTTTTAGGATCTGTTTCTCTTATTGTGCGACCATTCTCTCTAGTCATTTCCAAACTGCGTAATATTTTGTTTGAAAACATGAGTACCACCACCAAACCAATTGTTTTATAGCTGATAAGGCATTTATGTATGTCAGCAGATTTAACGCTGGACTTCTCTGGAATAAATTTTGTCGGAGAAGGTCTCTTGGTTAACGTTTTCAAAGGCCAGTTGAGTTTATTTACTTTAAATCAATGCTTTGCTCTCTTTTGACGTGGTCGATTGAGATGGTCATTAGATTTGGGATGATGACGGTGATGCATCAAGAGACTCGCACAGAGAACGAGCACAAGGAAGAAATTTCACATAGCCACAAGGAAAAAGATGAAAGAGAGAAAAGGGACCGTGGTATACGGATTACGTAACAGCTTTTTTACATGATGATGACGACTTTGCTGTACGTACGTATGTATATGCGCATTTGCTTAAGTGAGTCCGCCGCCGCCGGACTCTGATCTACTGTGAGTGTAGTGTAGTTGGTGGACCGACAATAGATGATACAAGCAAAAGTTACTCGTGTGTGTGTGTAATATAATGTGTATCACGAAACAATATTGTTTTTTGCTCGTCTTGGTTGAGTATACAGGCATGCATTTGCATTTGTTGGAGAGAGATGCTGATGACGATCTCGCCAGACTGGTGGTAATAATCAAACTTTTCTGGCTGGCTAGGATTTCCTGGCTTTTACATGAACATGCAAAATCTTGCAAAAATGTAGAAACCGGGATTATATCGCTGGGGAAACTAGTGAAAGTATGGGGAATTTTTAAAACTGAGCCAAGAGCACCTGTATTCTTGTACGACATTCCATATTTGGTTGCTAGTTCGTATCAGCATAACTGATGATGTAGCCGGCTGGAGATATTAAGAAAATTGTAAGTTTTGTTGGATGGAGGAACAATACTCCATGTGAAGACGAAGAAAAGTTTATTGTCTTCCCGTTTTTCCACTGCTACTACTCCTCTCACTTTCTCCTATCATCATCATTTGATGCATCCGGCTTACTTACTTTTGTAGATGAATTCTGTGTTTGTTGCTGAAACATGATGATGAGGATCATGGTGGTGGATCGCCGACTATGCCAAATGGACTTTCCCTTTTTATCGTTTTTCTCCACTCTATCTACAAGTGAGGAGAAAGAATGGAGCATGCAAGTACGAAGGGAAATATGTGCTCTTCTCTCTTTCGATGATACTTTTATTTCATGGTGAAAACAAGATTGTACATGACAATAACAAAAATACAAGACGAGATTAAAGATAGCAACAATCAAGAATGAGTGCTCTTAAAGCTACTTTCAGCCAAGAGCTTGGTTCGCGTATGTGGCGAGACTTATTATTATTATGATCTTCGGCAAAGGAAACTATTGACGTCTATTGGTGCTCTCACGTCTGTTGGAAGACTGGTTAGATTCACTTTACTAGTGCGATAGAAAAGTAAGGATTCGAAGGCAAAATATTGGATATCATTGTAAATATGGTGAACAACAGCTTTGCAAAACAAATACCCCAACAAGAGATGACAATGAATGACTGAAAGAAAACATTAACTAGACAAGAAAAGTTTAATCAATTCCATATTTAAAATAAGTAGAAATCCTATTTGCAATGTTGAATAGTGAAAGTTGATTTATAATACATATATAAACTCCAGATGAAGGCCATGAAACATACTTTGATTTACACCTGCTTTACTTTGCACAACTCTCAAGCGAATGTGTGGCTCTGAATTTCAATCTCCTTAGAAAAAAGGTTGCATATTATATTGATTTTAAAACACCTACTACAAAGGCCATACTCACATAATTTACATACAGACTTTATTTATTTTGAAAAATCCATAATAATCAATAGGCATGGGCACACCACATGTAGCATAGTATGTAGTCACATCTGTAAAACTACCGAAATCTTCATGGCATGAGCATTCCTTCTCCAATGCACCACATACTCCCTATAAGTATTCATGAACTACAACATGCAGCAATTGTGCCATTATTTTCTCTCTTCAATTCTTCTTTCAAGAAAATGCTCTAAAATCCCTTTCGATTGCTACTGCCACTCCAGTTTGTAGTGTCCAATCGGTGCAAAACGTAGGTATCTTTGTGCCTTGTGCCACCACCACCAGCGCCTTCACTCCGCCAAGGCACATGTGGTAACGGTAATAACATCATCATCATTGCCGTTTTAGCTTTCAGATCACTTCTCCTGGTGGGCTCTCTGAGCTGCTGGTAGCATGGTGCTCAGTTTGACATGCCCGAAGGAAAGGTTACCACCACTGAATTTCTAACAATCTCTCATGAATTTTTAAATTCTTCTCTCTTATTTTCTATCTCACCGATTTTTCGTGCTTTCTTGCTGTGTTTAGCAATAATACTTGAACGGATTTCAAGAAGGTAGAGAAGATGTGGGAGGATGGATAGAAATTGTTGTTGGTGGGGGTTTTATCAAGAAGCAACGGCCATTTTACAGAAATTTTTTCCTGGAACTTACAAAAGGGTTACACGGAGAGGAAACATGGAGAAATTCAGAAGTTAGGGCTACAACTTTTTTATTACAATTTCTCAATCCCCCTTACTTTAGAACATAGCAACTATAAATTCTACAATTTCCATTCCACTTTCTGTCTGTATACACATGTTTAAAGTCATCGCTGCTAGAAAAACTGAAACCTTTGTCAAATGCCAAGAACTTGAAACGGTAATGATAGTATAGGAAATACAGCAAATCAAAGAGAAGAAAAGTTACTGTTATGACGACTTAATTAAGTAGCGTTTTTTGCCTAAAATATGCCTAATTTTTTACAAATGTATTTAATATCCATATTTTCAGGTAGCTGTTTTACGTTGACCACGGTGACATTAAAGCTGTCGTGCAATATTTATTAAAGAAAATGATTAAAAATTTCTAATCCTTTCGTTTCATACTAAAATATTATTACAGCATTCTATTGCGGTTTTTTATTTTATTATTGCTATTATTATTGTAGGTTCCGTCCAATCATGTACGTACAATATATACTTACGTGTTTATGAGATTTCCCCCGGCTTGCAATTAAAGTACGTGGTTTTCTCGTGTGTATGTGACGAACTTTGAACAATAAATTAGCTTGCTAGGTTGAGCTTGAGCTAGTGACTGGGCTTTTGATTTTGATGTGTTTCCATTTACATGCACTCTTCATCACATCAAAACTATAGATATACCTACCTAAGTTACACGTAGATATACTGTAACGTGATCGTGACCGCGTACCTCTTTGACTTCTTCATTCTTTTACCCGCTCATGGCTCATAATAATATCCGTTACCTCAGGCTTCGAAAATGAAAAAAAAATATATAAGTAAATACACGTTATCATGTTTGTTTGCAAGACATGCAAGAAAGTCAGTATGGCGCAGTAATAATAAAGATCCTCAATCCAAATCGCAATCCCCATCATCACAAAAATGGGTAGTAAAGTTACAAAAACGCAAGGGGCAGGTAATTTAGCTGTATGCCAGTTTAAGGGATGTTGATGATGATGATCGTGTAGCATGCTGACTAACTGAAGTATTTGCTCGTAGAAAGGCAACTAGAGAATAAGGGAAAAGCAACTTAAGCAACTAGGGAAATGAGAAGAGGTAAAGAGAAAGATTTAATGGGAGCTAAAAGTAAAATCTCATGTCGAGTTTAAGTTCTAGTAGGTTCACCTTATTATTATGAGTGAACAAATGTTGGGGTGAGCAGCAAAGTAGTTATTACTGTTATTATTAAAAGTGTAATAAAAATCTGCGGTTTTGTGGCGATGGTAAAGTCTGACGGACAGGAGTTGCATGTACACTGCACGTAAAGATGAAAGCCGTTAGCCGTCGTTTTAAATCTTAAATATGCCAAACACAATAATTTTAAAGCAATGCCGCAGGAGAGGTGAACCAAAGCGTTGTGTTGATAAGGCAAACGTGGAGGTGGTTTGTTCAGGATTACGTAATGTAATGTATGGGAGAGATCATAATAATACGGTTCAATTTTACGGTTGTAAAAAAAGTTTGAATGAATTGTATAACTAGAAACATGTGTGTGTACATGTTCACACATTAAATTCTGTTAAATATGCATGTTTTCCATATTAATATATATCGAGATTTTAAAAATCTCAAACTATGTATTTAATGTTTTATTTTAATGGGATAATACTCTGTTATATGGTAATATATTTTTGTTATTAGTTACAAGTCGTCATTTCGCAATTTATCGTTTCTAAATGCTTTTTAATGTACTTGTTAACCTTTTCGTCAAACTATGTACCTATATTCACACTTTTTACATTAGAAGCTAGTAAGCACGTGAAATAAAGCTAAATTAGATTTTAAACATTGTAGCTAACGAGCTCAGATTTCACGCAGTTGCTCAATACGTAATAAAATTTGGTCATTTTGAATTTAATTTTCAATATACCATTTAAACGAACTGCATTTTACAATTCATTAAAAGTTCCTCCTAATTTTGAAACAGTTATTAGAAGAAAAATTTCGAAATTAGTTTAAGCAAGTTTAAAGTTTAACGGTTAAGATACATTACACACACAAATCACAGAATTGCTTGTAATTGACCAACTCTTGCCTAATACGATTCGATAACTATCGATGAAACGCCTCCTTTTCTCAATAAAATTTCGCGTGGGTTAAAACTTGCCAGTATGTATTTTTATAATTGAACACAAGTGACATTTCAGCAACATTTGCACATCCGTACTATCTTGGCCTCCATTTCTGCATAATTTTTATCGCCTTTGCCTTTAAGGATTGACACATTTCTAGCTTCTTTTCTGTCATATGCTCAAAAATTGAAATCGTATGTACAATAGGAGTACCTATATCTAGTTAATTTAATAAGGAAGCTTGCTTCACATTTTTTGTGCTTGCCAAACAAATGTCAAGTACTAAAAGTGATACAACATGCAGAAAGAAAAGAAACTTTTTTGTACGTTGCTGTAAAAAAGTGAAATTAGCCAACTCACGAGGAAAGCAAAAAAAGTATGCAGATATTTCAGCAAAGGCATAATTTCAAGTTAAACTGGAGGCGTTGTTGGTGACGTTGTATGGAGACGCCAAACAAGCAAGCAAAGGGGTATTTACGATATGATGGGAACAAGTACATATGCTTGGATAGATTATCCGAGGAAAAATAATATAAGCTTTTGTCATCAGTTTGTCATGATCAGCAGCAGCAAGCAAGAGTGAGTGAAGAGACATCGTATCGTTTGCTGCTGCTGCTATATAATATATATTTTCCTTTTGTGCTTTTTTTGAGCCAATTTCACTCGAGTTGCTTTTTCTTTTCGTCTTATAAAAACAAGTTTCATTCTTTCCCTTAGTTTGCCATCCCTTCCAGCTGTCATCAGCACATCAAAACAGTCAGCATGAAATGGCGGATTGAAGGAGGAAGGAAAGACGAAGAAAAAGGCAACAAGGCTGGCGTATAGATACTTATTGGCAAAAAAGAATTTGGCTGTGTTGTGTGATAGAACGGAGGCAAAAAAAGTGATATGCATATAATGACATTATTTATGCGAAATTGGAATGAGAGAAAGCAAGTGTCTCCACTTTTCTGAGCAAAGTTTGTAGTAAATACGCAAGATTATGAGAAATTTTCTCATTTCATGCTGACATGCAGTATGACGATGACAAGACAAGAGCTTGTCATTTGGTAGGACATCTAATTCAATACCTCCACAACAAAAATATTATGCTGCTTTTGCTGCGTTGTACTTTCCTTTTTGTTTTTAGTATTAAAGTTGAGAAAAGAAATCAGTCACACATGCTGCGACTATATATTATAGTCAAGTATCGGGCCACACGCGCCTCTTTGTTTTCATTGTTGGCTCGCATGCAGGTATATTAACTCATTGTCTTTTTTCTTATCTCTGGTTGGTTGGTTTGAAATGAGAAAATAACTGCAAGTCGAGTATATTTTCGCGACCTCACACAAAGATTCATCAGCAAACTGACGGAGCAAATTATAATTTGATGAAAGGAATTGGCGTTTGTAACTCAAGCCGTTATTTAATGGATATGTGGAATGTAAACTCGACGTAAACTTCACATACATATGAAGAAATGGTAGATAACAGAATTAAGCTAATCATTTCAAGCTATGTGGTATTCCATATATATTGTCATTGTCTATTATCTATATTGATCACAAATTTAATGTACATTGGCAACAAAAAGCTTCCTTGAACGCATTTATTTAAAAGCTTTGCTAGTCAAAATTGAGAAAATATAACTGAATCTTATTTTTCATAGAAACGACAATATATCTTGTAATTATTTCTGCAGTATACTTTTTTATATTAATTTATTCTGAGCATTTAATTCCAAATTGTACTGGCACTCTCCTTTTTTGGCGTGGGTGATTGTTTTCCCTTAAATGTATTAAAACAATAATATACAAGTACATTATCATGATCCGTTTCCTAACTATTATACATAGTTGGTTAAAGTGCAACACGAACGTATCGTGGAATGTAGAACGTCATTAGTATTAGTCATTATACTTTAGCATTGAAAACCGAACAGTAATTTGACCGCAATGATTTTTCGAATACTCACAGCAGTCTATTTTTAAAACATGGCAAGAGTGCACATTTTTGTGGCACATGATTATTCTTGCAGTCTTTTGAACCTCTTCAATCATCATATCAACTACTCATTATTGCACTGCACTGCCTCATTGGCATCCTTTCGTCTGTTTGTTATTATGTCTGGCTCGACGAAGATGCTAATTTTTTTTACCATGGCTGATAGGTTCACTCCAGACTCCTACTCGGCACATGCCTCTCGTTTCTCTTTATTTGTGCGATGATAGATACATCAGGCTTTGAATATCCATTCATTTTTCACACATTGAAATTTGAAATGCAGGTCAAACCGTAATGATATTAGTAGTAATATATATAGCAATGTTCATTTGTGTAGATGCTTATATGTGTGCGAAAAATAGCTTGTTTAAAATTGATTTCAGTCTTTAAATAGATATTATACACTGTGTGACGTGGATGAGCGAGAGTTTTCAATGGATGTGAGCAGATAAAAAAATCTTCTTGAACTTGTCCATACCACAATGTTTCCTAGTCACTTATAAAACATTATTTGGCACAACAGGAGTTAAAATCAGTGACAGTTACACTTTATATAAGCCTTTCAGTCCTCTTATTATAACTAAATGGTGTTGGTAGCATGTCCCATTCTCCCATTGGTTTTGTTAATCTTGTCAATACGCTACTGAATTTTATTCATCAATGTAGTATGGATAATGGAAATGAAAGAAACTCTTGAAATATATAATGCAATAAAATATGCTGGAGTAAAGAAAATATCACAATTAAAATGAAATTTTCTCTCGAATGCTATGCAATGATAGATCATCATAGTAAAAAACGCTGTTTTACGAATATCTGTTGATATTTGTAACATACCTACGAAAATATTCAGTGTAGAATATTCAGGATTCCCACAAACTATTATGAAACACCTGAAAATCAACCGACTGTAATAGTGTCCTTTAATTTTAAACATTCATGGAAAACTTAATATATAGAATTGGGATTTATGTCTATGCAATTGCTCCAGGCAGTGCCCGTGCTTGTGCAAAAATGTGCATGTCCGTGAGTTCCAACCAGGAACCATGCGACGCGACCATCGTGATTATCAAACCCACAAAACACAAAAAACCTTAGTGCATAATAGATTATACAACTATTTTTGCAATGAATCACAAACATAACATACTTCAGCAATTAAATAACCACGTTGTTCCTTTGTACTCTAAACAACTTTTTGGAGTGCATTGGGTAAAAAGGCACAATTATAAGAACCCCTGCACTGATTTCCTTTTGTAATCGGTTATTTTCCCCATGAAAATTCATTAATTTTGACTACTATCGTGTCTTTCTGGTACAACTAGCTCAAAGCCAGGGACATTGCACAGCTAGCTATGTCGTATCGCAACAAAAAATATCAAATTTACAAAACGTCAAGGACAATTCCTCCCTAAAAATATATGTAGCATTTTGAGCAGACTAATCCAAACAATAGGACTACAACGAAAAATATAATATGTACTCTTTCTACGAATGCAAGTGAAAACTCGTCTATTATTTTTAACCTTTTATTAAAAACTCACATAACCGAATGCATAACAGCGTATGATGACAATTGACAATGTCACGTTATAGTGATCAGTTACGTCATTGGTGGTACTCTCTGGGAAAGTAGTTCATGTTGTGGGATGGCAAGTATAATACCACAAAGACTTGTTGGCTTGCTGCTTCTCCTGGCGTCCCTGTCCTTCTTCCGATTGCTCGTCCTCAATCCTCACACAAGCAAGCATGCATCATCGCTATCTCTATTCTATTATTTTCCTTCTGTCAAGTTAAAAAAAATTGATGAACAGCTTCATTAATATTTCAGTGTCATTTTTCACACGTTGTGACATTTTTCTGTCATACCAAGAGAAAATCACAATGCTAAGCTGCTGGCTGCTGCTCATACATTTATTGGCTTCGGCTATGCTTACGACCCTGTGGGTGGTAATGTATATCCATGTCCTCCTGGGGTGGGACAATAGAATTATTGCTTGTTGTTGAAAAAATCCAGTGTCTAGTGTCACTCGTCCAACAGTTGCACTTAAAAAGCATTATTTCATATTTCATTCATTCATTACTTTTATTTTTGTAATGGTGATGGCAATGATAGTAAAAAGAGCTAATGTCAAAGTTGGTGAAATTTATTTCATTTTTTTGTCTCCATGTCTATCTGCGTGCCTGCTGTGAAGCTGGCTAATTGTCAAGAAAAAATGAGAACGCAGCGTTTCGTTTCATTCTGTCCAACTGTCGCTGCTGGGCCAGCCAACAAAAAAAAACCTTCGTTTCGTTTATGATGATGATGACTGATGAGTGACAATGCTGGTGTTGATGATGATGATGTCCAACTGACTCAGAATACAATCAGTTCTTCGGGAGAAAAAATATATAGAAAGAAAGGAGAGAATGGAAAGGTTAAGGTTAACCAGCAGCAACAGAAATAACGGAGAGACAAAATATCAAACATGACTGATTATGAGCTCAGCAGCAGCAATGCTGCAGCTGCCAGTTACATCGACACTATCGGGAAAATTATTATGATGAACTTCTGCTACTTGCTGTAGAAAAATTACATTAAGACTAGCAAGTTTTCTCATTACTATGTCCCCTTGTTATTGTGTCGCGCCAATTGACCGTGAAAAAGTTGAAGGTATCGTCGGAAAGCACGTAGAAATTTCAATGCTAAAATACAAAATGCTTGTCTGTACTGTTGTTAGCCTACAACATTTTTGCCCGTAGGGCTTGGAAAATTTCACCGGATTTTGATTTTAGAAGAAAATGGATAATATTAATAACATGTGAACATAAAATATTTACAGGTTTTATAATCACCGCAGTTTCTTTAATGGTAACGAGTTCTTTAAATATTTAATGCACATTTCATGCTCATTTCATGGAATTCCTCTAGGAATTAGCTAGAAAAGCGAAGCGTAGTGTAGTGAGATTTTTATCTCCATTTTCTTCGAACCGGTTAAGTGGCAAACTGCACCTTAAGAGAAAGGCAAACAGTGTACCAGTGCACGGCAGCGGTGTTAAAAGACTTGCTTACTTCGGTTTAAGAGAAAGTAATTAAGATGCATGGCAAGAGAATTGTAACAATATGACTCATTATAAAACTTTCACGTGTGTGGGTGCCTCGGTGCTCTTATTCAATTTACGGTCATAGATTTAGCAAGTATATTCTTACCTGCTCTACTACCTATCAAGAAGGCAGATAATTATAATAATAAAAACAAAATCATTTTGTTTTCATTTTAATCTCATTTTTCATCTTCATCGTGCAGGGAGCAAAAACGAACTTTTTTCAATTAGCCACAATATTCTTTATTCTGAGGTTACGTTAATATATATTCATTGCTTTAAGGTTTCAAGAGTGCGTGGTAGGAGCAAAAAAAAGTGAAATGATTTACCGCCACCCTCGTAGCGAACAGACTACTTTTACTAACCATTCATAATAATTTCCTTTGATTAAACTGTATAAACTATTGAAATTTATCTTAGTTTTTGTAATAAACCACTTGTATGAGGACTACATGCATGACGCATTATCCACAAATTATTGTAAGTACTCTTATCACATGACTCACAATATATTTTTTATCATGTTTGGAAATAGAAATTTGCAGAATATTGCAAAGGGGCAAGGTGAGAAAAACCTATAGACGACGATAAGTAGGTGGCACATAATACGGTTGACTTCATCGTGGGTAGTATCCAGGGAAAAGTCGAACAAAATCACACAAAATGCGCTATGCGAACAATTATGCAGCAGCAGTAACCCAAAACCCCAGTATTTTTACCTGAATTGCAGTATTTTTTTCTTGCTGTGGTGATTCAGGTACAATCAAGTCATGAAAAATCGAAACAAAGGAAAAACAGTAATGACCACTACTCTCCACAACAACGTTTCTGATTTTTGTGTAGAATAAAGCAAGCGTATAATCTATACAGTATTTATTTTTTTCTCTTTCACAGGAATTTGCAGATCCAGAGCCAAGAGGTGCCATGTCAAGAGAAGGCACGGGACAGCACCGCGTCAGCCTATTCAGGCATGTATCTCACTCATAGTATTCCCGTGTCGAAAAACGGCGTGAGACACGACATCCCCATTGCCATGCAAGTAAGTACTCAACCAAAAAACAAAAAAGACAATAATATTTTTTTCTTCTCTATTATAATATTTCTTTGTTAATAATTTACCTAACTATGTATACTACTACTACGGGACCAAAAAAAAACCTTATGCTTTTTTATTTGTCATGTTATAAAACTTGTATAAACTAAACATGTTATGTGTTATAAATTTTACGGTACTATAAACCGATATTTTTTGTCGTCATGCATGCCTTGGTCACCTCAACCCACGACAACATCGTATCCAATTTATGTTATACCTATTTGTATGCAGGAATAATAACTCAACCTGACTCATGGTTCAGGACTCTAGACTTTCACTTTACTCTCTGCAGTTTTTTGCATATAAAACGTGCAACATAAACTTTACTTGTTAATCATCATCATCACATCAGTTGAGTAGTACCAACAAAACATTTAGTTCCATGTTCGCCTGCCTTTCGTTGACTGTTCTTGTTGCTATTCAGGTGTGCATTGAACCTTGTGTTCGACTTTGCAAAATTTTCTTTTGTTTCTTCTGGCTGAGTTGATACCTAAAAGTTATGCTACTCTTAATCATCATCATCATCGCCAGATGTGTTTGTTCTTGTTTCTTTCTTCCTATCAAACTATTGTTTAGCATGAAGAGACGAAACAAAACTTGAAGAAAGTTTTAACAATAATCTGAACCTTTAGTAAAGAATGTTATTATGCATTTACGTCGTACACCATTCAATATGAGTAATATGCTGGAAATGTATGTCGGTCAGGTTAGATGCTAGTGTAGGTGTGAAGTAAACAACTGCACATTGTAATGTGCATAATTTACATTAATTAATGATACAATTGTTCATTTAGGTATGCGTGTTAAGAGAAGTACATGATGGTGACTAAGAAAGCGTTATACACTCATGTGATCATTTGTTTGAATAAAAGAAACGGAAAATCAGCATTTATATATTGGAGAAATGCGAAATCAATGAAACTATTAATAAAAATCATAATGCCTATAGTTGCGAATGAAAAGCCACTTCCGGTTTTTGATAGAACTATTTTACTGTTGCTGTAAATACTTGGAAAGCTTCTGGTAAAATCATTGAAATAATATTGATGACCACGCGACGTCCAAAAGTTGTATACATAGCGGCTAATTTTCCAAACATGAAAAATCTACTAAATCGCGTCTGACTATTTTATTGGAATAAAATATGACACATGAATGTTCCTGACATATTCATATTAGACTGTATCGTGCACTGAAACAAGAATTTCCACCCACGCAACGCACTACTTTTTGTTTAAATAATTTAGTAAATCAAGCAATGCAAAATAGTTTGGCATCAGGGCGAGTCATTCCTTCTTAAAGTCGATGAAAAGAAAACCTACATAACAAAGCAATGTTTCAGCCAGTACTGATTTTTTTGACAAGGCAGAAACAAAGAAAGAACGGAAGTTGAAAGGAGAAGAAAAAAAGTCAAATCAACTTTGATAAAGTTTATGAGCCTCATAATAACCGGGTAAGATTGTATACATATAGTCACTCTTGCTGGATGCTCTTTCCTTAACTTCATACAAATTGAGAAACATTTTTGCTTGCGGCATAAACTTCCTTAAAACCTGCTTCTGATGACGACGGACGATGATGATGATGATGTTTGATACTGCAGCACTCAGCGTAACATACACACTTACACACAACCAGCAGTCAATTCCCATAAAAAACTGGGAAAAACGTCTGGTGCATGCACCAAAAAAGGGAAAACAGAACCCGAAAATGTGGCAAACCATATGCCATGCCATACAGTCATCATCACATCATGGCCTGTCTCTAACCGAGTTACTACGTACCCAAAAACCGGTAGTCACAAGTCACTTTTATAGGCCTTATATGATAGCCGTAATACCCGATATATCTTTTAAGCTCTTTTTGTGTAGCCAGACGTTACTTGACGGACTAGTGAAGTGAGTCCGGTCCTGTGGGTTATATATAAGTCAACGCACGACCACATCATCGCCAAAGCCATCATGTCACAATAATTGCGACCATGCAAGTGTAAAATTGCATGCATGAAATGAAAGCATAATATGCATGCAATATTTTTACGACAAGACAAACTTTTCAGAAAATTAAAAGTGACCAGCACATTGGGATTGGAAGAGAAAGTTTTTTTCTCCTGAATTATGACTGACTATGCCCAAAAAATAGTTTGCGATGACTAGAAAATTATGATTGAGTATGATTTTCGATTGTTCCTCAAAGCAAAAATATATTATTAGCCTGTTATAGGTGACACACCTTTTCACAATTTCCACTACTATTTCTAGAAGTTTTCAAGATTTGTCTCGCGTCACCCCTAAACCCTGTTTGGGTCAGTTAGGCTTAAACAATGAATGGAAAGTAAAGGGAAATTTTAATATGATTATTCATGGGATTAAAAAGGGCTTAAAATTTTACTGGCTGACTTGGTGTCGGTCGGCGGGTCGATGTGGAGAAAAGCATTAAATGATAATAGGAATATAGGACAATGCCGTTGGGAAAAGTCAACAGCGGCAGCAGCAGCAGCAAATGTATCAAAACTATGAGATGAGAAAGCAGGCAGGTTGGATGGAGAGATACAACTACGGAGATGAGATGTACAATGCACAAACAGAAGCATGCAAAATATGTGTAGCCGGTGAGTTTACTATATAGAAGGTAGAGAAGTAGAGAGGAGGAAAGTGAAAGTGTTTCTACAGCATAACATTTTTCACTGTAATCCATCAAAATTTTAGGCCTTTCATTAATTCTTCATTAATCACTAGTGTGTGTGTCGTGTGTGTTAAAGCTTGTTAGCAAGCGGGAAAGAATTGCAGTCTGTTTTTGCACAGAGTGCTTTAAATGGACATGTGGTGTATAATATGGATAAAGTGCAGGGAGTACACGTAATACAATCTACTACAACAACAAAACAAGAAAGAAAGTATAAGGGAGAAAAGGGGTCATTCGAAAGGCATGTTGCGGAATCTTGAACTAAAAAATGCCCATAGCGAAAGTAATAATTCATTTGATTTTTTTAAACATATGTTTTGGAATGCCCCAATATGTTTTGCATTATGGATTATATGATTACTCATGACCACCACACCACACGCTACACACACATGTCCATCCATCCGTTCTCAGAGACAGAGAACAACGGAGCCAGATAGATAAGAGCGTAGTAAACACGTATCATCCAACTATACTGGAAAGGAAATGGTAAAATGATAAATGAAAAAATGATTCTGTGAAATACAATGAGGTATGGTTTTCATTGTCTGCCGTTGCTTTTGCTACATGAATAAAAAATTTAGGGAGATAACAGCTACGGGCATACACGCTTTATTTTTCGGAAATAATAAGCCCAGCAGCAACTCACTCACACATAATATTTCAAATGGTCAAAGTTGACAATAGCTTTGTGCATTAGATGTATATGAGAGTCCAAAACGTGTTCCACTTCATTAAATATTTTAAAAGAAGAATATTATGCAACGGTCGATTTACTGGTTGGCCTCTCTACTATACTGGGTCGTTAGTCGTTTGTGTCGTCGCATTGACGGATGTATGTTTGTATTATTCTTAAAAAATATTCTATCTGGCTTGACTCGGTAAAACTCACTTTAGCAAAACTAACCATAATTAACTTTAATTTTCTTGGGGAAACGACAAAAGTAGAGGCAGCGTCGCCTCGCTCAAAATCGCTCGCTTACTCCGTTACTGTTAAGCCCTGTCTCGTTGGTTGCTGTATAACATTTCACATATTTATCACATGAGGAGACAAGCAGGAGATAATCTCGTCTTTGTCTTTACTCCATCTAATGAGCTGTACGTTTCTTTTATACGAGACGGGAGAAGGAAGCTAATGAAGCATCACATGGTATTACTTTCATTTTCGCCCTACCAATTTGCACTCGTTTAATCCTTTCCAAAGCGACATAGTATGTAGAATGACTGAATGATACACGAGTTTTAATTCAATTCTTTCATTTTCTTAGAGAAAACTACGTAAACAGTTTCTTACCATGTCGTGAGAAAGGAAACGTGTCCGAGAGTGAATTCTTTCTTTTTCCAGCTATTCCCTGCTCGCAGCGATAAATTTTTCACGAATGAAAACGTGTCTTAAAAGGAATTAGCTGCAAGCTATATCACATAGTTAAGATTTGGTGTACTTTTTTAGGTATCCATTCTTTTTCATTTAGTTTCGGCCTATCACGTTAATACGGTGTCATTAGTTACAAATACAACCGTTGCATTGCCACATTTTGTCATTTTACTTTTTAGCAACGTATGTTTCCAATGATCTTTCTGACCACGGTAAAAAAAATCCTTGAAGTTGGAGTTCTAGTTCCAAGTCAATGGACAGTCCAGTTGGCCAAGTCAAATCATAGGTGTGGTCTTCCAAAGTAACTTTTCAGTGAATGCGCCAGTTTTGAACGGCTTTATTAATTACGTCTCATGCTTTTTTTCGCATTGCTCATCCTACATTTGGCAAATGACGATGGTTATAATATTATTGATTTAACGAAAGGTTTGATATTTTTGTGGTTCTTTTTCTTAAACATACAATGCAGCTTTACAGTTTAAAGCTTCATTCATTTTCACCAATTTCTCCTAGCTTAATGTAATGACTGCGCTTAAAAACACTATTTTAATTACCTGGAATATTTTATGGAAACTTGGATGCATCATGCATGAACAGAAAAATCGACAATACAATGGGTTGTCTTTGCGCATGCATTTAGAGCTGATCTGAGAAAAGTAAAAGCAATGTATAAATTTGGAGAAAGCAAATGAAACTCGACACACGTACGTAATTGCGTACGCGTCTGGAAACCATAATAGTGCAAAGTATCGTGGGACGAGCCAAATGATATGAATTTTAAGTAGTTGAAAGGGAACGAAGGGAAAATTACCTGCTAATTGCTCTTGTCGTATTAAAAATGACGATTCTTATCTCAATTTTCTATATTTTTTCCAGATTGGCGGAAAGGGGGAGCTCCTTGTTTCCCTCCAAGTGAAATTCTATAAGTGTCAAGACTCCCACCACTCGGAATGGGGTAGTTCCCTCCACTGCATTGAGTACGAGTGCAGCTACGTGCCCGGTGCGTCTAGAGTGATTGTCACGAAGGAGACGTACAGGTTAGGTAAAACGATCCATTAAAATGACACAGAAAATTTTTAGCAAATAAAGATTTTCTCGTCATGCAAATGTGTGAAAATTTTAAAATGATCTCTCTCTCTTTCTACTCTTCAGATTAACCAACAACAAACCAAGACTATGTTGATTATAGCTTGTTGAGAATGATGTGATCTTCCCAAAGTTCATCCCAAAACCCCATTCTTCCCCGTCGTCTCGTATCGACTTGCCCCAAAGAAAAAGAAAAAAACGCACTATCTGAGACCGGAAATCCCCTTTTTTCGCAAAAAATATATATCGTTCACAGGCCATCCAACTACTAAACTACCTTCACCATTGTTTCACTTGGATCATCAGTACCATGATCATTCATCATCATTATTATCATCGGTTGTAATACAATTGTTGTGAGAGTTTATAGAATTTTAGTGAGTAAAAAACAAACTTTCCTTTGTTGGAAATTCGGGGAAAAACTATTTTTTATTTATGCATTCAGTTTCCACATTATTACCTAAAACAATAAAAAATATTATTGATAATAAGTAAAATGTATCCAACTAAACACAAAACAAGTTGCCTATAAAAATATCTCTTCTCAATTTTCTAGAATTTAGATTTAATTAATTAATCTATCATTTGTATTGTTGTAATTATTACTTGAATTGATGTTATGTGTACAGTCTTTGGAATTTTGGACCAACCTTTCATTATCAAGCCATATAATACCACAATTAAACTACTATCACCTAAAAAATTATACTATAAAAGTAAATTAATTATGATGATATTACTGATATATACAATTAGTGGTAATAATGAATATTATCCTCCTTAAGATTACAAGTTATAAATATTTCAAGTTCTTCATGAAATTATTATTCTTCATCAAGAAAAAAAACAGTACCTCTTTACATATTACTACTATTAATTCCATGGTGAATTCACATGGACAATTATACATATTGCTGTACTACCATAGAAACTATTTACAATTAAAGATAAGGGACATTAAATTTTAATGAAATTATTGCCTGTACGATGATAATTATGATTGTATAGGTAGATGTAAAAAATAAATATATTATTTCGAGGTCACATGAAAAATGAAAAACGTTTTAAGTGCCATTTCCTTCATAATTCATAATAAATATTGGTTTTAGGGCATCACCAAATCAAACTTAATGTAAAAAGGTAAACATTAAACTAATGATATTATAAATATCATAAGTTCCGTCTTAAGTATTCCACAGAATAAAAGATTAATTACATCTATCCAAAAGAATGCAATTTTAAAATAGACGTCTTTCTACCTACTAGGCAAATGAGGTTAGTTAGCGTGTGAAATATTGTACATTGTTTAGTAATTTATTATTTGTGTAATGTATTAAAATTAATTATCTGGCAATGCTGGCCATACCACCAGTTACCAAAAATGTGCAATAACTCAATTTATACTAAGATGCTACGTACATGTTAACTTGTGCGTGTACTCGTAAGGACAAAGTGTTCGCAAGTATGTAAGTGTGTAAAGTAAAATGATAAGTAAGATGATAATATTGAATATGTGTGTAATTTATTTATTTTACCTTCGAAACCTAATGTCTACATCCTTCGTTATTTAAATATGATGATGTTGGAAGTTTTTAATTTTCCAACTTTCTATATTTTGTTTGTCTCACGATAAGTTTTATATTATGAACCAAGGTTAATTTTTGGTTTGAAAACCTATTCGACGAAGTGGTATTCAACACATTTATGCCTAGTTTATTTAATTAAATTCGAATCTTTAAACTTATTTTGAATAAGATCTTCCGTCATCTTAAATTTGATGAAGTTAAGTTATCAAGAGAAGAATACAAAATGGTTTGATTCAGTTACAATGTTGAATGTTAGTAGAGTTGGTTTATCGAGAAACATGCTAAAAGATCTACATAATAATGATATTTTATTATGAACCGGAACCGAGAAGATTATCGTTGATAATGATGATTCTGAGAAAACTGCGTATTTGTAACTAGTAAACTCCTCATAAAGTTAATGTAGGTATATAAACCAGAAACAAAGAATGTAACATAAGAAATTTCATTTAATTTTTCTCCGGAAACGCCGATACCGGTAAATACCTCCTCCACGAAATCACATAAGAATCTCCACATACACACATGCAACAAGATAACATGTATTTAGAATAATTTTTCTCGTTCATTCTTACTCAATATCACAATAATAATCATAATATTATAAACACCTTTATAAACACAACCATTGACTATATTAATTAATACGTTACATTAAGATGAAAATCTCGTACGTTACTAACGTTACCGTTTGCAAACCACATCCTGCTCCTATCATCTTTAGTTCATTCAAATTTCTTCAAACTACGTGTAAGCAGATTAAACGTATCTATTTATATAATTTATGACGATGTTGCCTAAAAATGCTTTGTGTAGCCTTACATGACTGGGAAAAAGAAAAAAACTACTTCAAGGTGTACTTATTCTAATTGAATTGTGCTCTGATTTATTTAAGATTATCGATTATCGCATTAAATTATCCACTCTGCTATATCGCTGTTGAAACCGACATTATTCATACATTTAGTAAAGGAGAAAGTACACGCAGTGAAAATGTTGTAATTATATCTATTATTATTATGTTAATTTTAATTTTAGGTTGACATCGACCGTTGTTCTATTTTTATTGACCTTCTTGCAAAAGTTGAAATGTCATTGCGGTTATGAATAATTGAAGGAAGACATGTTAATGCGCGTGAATATTTATTTTATTATGATAAGTTTACAAACTACTTTTAATATGACAAATGATGGAAGACACGGATTTTCTTTATTTTGTCGGTACTAAAACAGGTACCTATGTATGCCTGTTACGTACATCAATATGCTAGCTACAATATGTAACTGTCAAAATCGAATTCACCTGCAACCGCACTACCATTAAAATTATCCTAAGAATATAGCAGCAGTGGTCACACAATACACTGTCATTTAATCTTGTTCCATAAAGGTCGTGGTGGATGGTACGCTTCTTGAGTTATGTAATTAATTACGTAAAATATTTAAATGCTACATACATGATGATATACATAATATTATAATTCAATTACCTATTCAAAAAAATATCAACCTCGGGAAAAAATATTTAATTTTATTATAATTATAACTACATCATCAACAACAAAAAATACAAATTTTTGTCACTGAATAAAGGAAATCCATTTCAAACAAAAAAAATAAAGCATTTGTTTGTCTATTTGCGCTTTTGTCTTATTCGACATGCCATTATTTCAAGATGGAAAATTATATGCAGATAAGATGAATATGATTTTCCGGTGCATTAATATCCGGCTCGAATTTGGAACAAAGGAAAAATTTGTTATAAAAGGGGCAATTTTTCGGATTCGGAGTCATTTTTGATTTGGGCCACCGTCTGATAACCCACATTTTCTCTGCTCCTGAGCAAACCTTCATCTTCAGCTAAACATTGTTTATTAAGCTGTCAGTTACTCTATCTGTTGGTACTCTGAAATTGATTTTCATCAGTTTCTGTTACATCTGCTACGTTTTGCGGAATCGTGCATTTTGAGATTTTTATCAAGACAAATCTTCATAAAATCTTTCCAAGATGATGATACAGGTATTTGTCATAACTCCTGATTGCAAGGCGACTTCGTTGGAGCTCTCAGAAGACGATACTTTCAAGAGACTTAAAAATTTTTTCCGGATTGAGTGCCGAGCTTTGAACTGGAATTGTCGCTTCATGTTCAATGCAGAGGAGATGAAAGACGAGGAGAAATCCATTCGGGTGAGTACACATATTATATTTTACAACCATACACTTTGAACCACGTAGGTAAATGATATATTATTTTTTACTTTTTTTTTGCTTTCTGGTACTTTCAGGGATATGGAATCAAGCACGGCGACAAAGTGTTGGCCTGGAGTAATGAATACCCTTTCACTGCCGAGACGATTGGGAAAATCGCAAAGATGAAGTTGAATCCCCGTCCAGTGGATCAATGCACTTTGGCACAGAAACTAGAAACGGCAACTTCGGATTTTGATTCAATTAAAAAGTTCACTGTCACTAAGCCGCCCGCAGCAAAGCCATCTACTTCCCAAGCGACTTCCAACGTTGGAGGCATGTTCCTGCCAGAAGAAGCTTTCACTATGGAAGATATTGGAAGCTTGTGTGCGTTCTACCTTGAACACTCCGGCAACGCTGCTGAACTCGATAATCGCTTCCCTGATGCCACTGAGGCTATTCGTAATGGGATATTACAAGGTATCAATTTGACACTAAAAACTCATAATATAATGGACTTATAATGTTTAAAATGTAATTTTTGGAGCACCGGCACACTTTCAACAATGCTCAACTTTTTTAAATAAATATTTCAGAATACTTGATTGCAAATCCGGAAGTAATCATGCCACTCCAAAGATTCTTCATGGAGACTCTGGATGAATCTGAAGCAGTTCTTCTTCAGAATGAAGAGGTTCTGGCGCAAGCTTTCGATGAAAACGATGACACTGATTGGCAACTGCAAGTTGTTCTTCAAGAAAGCATGAGGGATTTGTCTGTCACCCCGAAGGAAGAGAAGGAGCAGGTTCATGATGAACTCAAAGCTGAGGATGTAGGCGCCGCAGGCCCTGCACCCTCGTCACCCAAATCTGAGGATATCGGCGCTACAGGCCCTGCAACATTGGCGCCCAAATCTGAGGATATCGGCGCTACAGGCCCTGCAACATTGGCGCCCAAATCTGAGGATATCGGCGCTACAGGCCCTGCAACATTGGCGCCCAAATCTGAGGATATCGGCGCTACAGGCCCTACAACATTGGCGCCCAAATCTGAGGATGTCGACGCCGAAGGCCCGGCACCCACGGCGCCCAAATCTGAGGACGAGCAACCGAAAATGGCTTCCATTCTGGAAACTGATGATCCCCTACCGGTCATAGCTCCAAGACGATTTAGGACTCGTGGTCCCGGAAGTTGGGGATTAAGGATTTTGCCTCCACCGGAACCCATATTTCCAAAGCGTGCTGAAGAAGAGCTGGCTAAACTTCCTGATGCTAAGGATGAAGATGCTAAGAAACACGATGCGAAGGAGAAAGCTGATAAGAAGGAAGATGGGAAGAATGGGGAAGATGTAAAGAAAGAAAAGGAAGCTGAGTTTAAAAGGAAGCTACCTCAGTTGGAAAGATACCCGGGCGAGAACGAGAATTAATTTCTTTACCTTGTATGAATATTGTCAAATATTTCCCGTGTTCCCTTCTTCCTTTGCTGCTATTTAGTAAGGGGGAAATACAGCAATGCGCCATAAGTAATGGCTCATTGATAAGCGTGAATCTTTTGTTCTTGTTTGAACAAAAACCGTGTATGAGCATGATCGTCGTATTTTAATGAATTTTTTTATCATTAAGCTTTTTGCCAACCAATTAGTTAAGATCTTTATATAATTTTCAATATTATGAATTTCGAAAATTATTTTATTCTCAATCAGTTCGTTTCTCTCAATTTTCCTTGTTCATGAATTACTTATTTTTTCAATTTTCAATATGAATTCCGAAATCTTTTTTTCTCTTGTTTCTAATAAATTTGTCTTTAAATTATTTCTAAATTACACAGATTTCATCATTGTCTACTTATAATAATAAATTTTCAGTTTAATTCACTTCATTTCTTGTGTCTGATCATCTGATGAAGCCAATTATAGCATACATTTCCAGCATAATATGTACATAATTAACTTGCCCAATTGCTTTAGAAGATTAAAATTCATCATAATACATCTAATTAATCACCTTTCGGGTTTTACTTAAGAAAGAATATCCAAATTCTCTTCCAACTGGATTCCAGTTACTGGAATCTCAATCTCACTAAAGGAAATATTACATGCTTAGCTCCCGGACAACTTACATTTAACTCCTTCGAACCTGGAGTTCAGATTTCGATCCCTTCGTTTTAATTACCTAAAATGCTGTCATGGCTTTGCGTTTTGGGACAAAAAAATCTGATTCTCTAAACTACGTCGATCTTTATTTTAAAAGTGCCCTAAAATTGAAGCAGATGTCGAATTCCGTTGCTAATGGCAGCAAACAGTCTGTTGGTGGTATTGAACTCACCTGTAGTTGTTTTCCATGGTAACACAAACTCTTGTTGCAAATAAGCCAAATTATTTATTTTTTCGTAAATCCACTTTTGTGACGTTATTTTTCAACCGATTTTCACGAAAATAGTGTCATTCGAAAGAGGAGAAGTTACTCTATGACAGCTTTTCTCAGATTTTTCATATTCGACTTCGGGAAAAAATTGTAGTGAAAAATGTGTAAAACATGACCAAACTAGCAAAAATGTTGTGTTTTTGTTAGTTTTTTTTACAAGTTTGACATCTACGTGTAAACGGACATCAATATGCGCAAAAACATATAAAAAAATATTAATTAACGGTAAAGAAATCAACGTATATAAATTTTAAAAACAATTTTTGGCTTTAAATGGCTTACTTGTAATTATTATAAATTTTGGTTGTCATAGGTACATTACCTATACATACCTACCGAGAGTATTATTATTTTTATGTATACCTTTGTTCAAAATATGAAAATCTGGCTGGGCGTTAGAAGTCGAAGTTGTTCTAGAAAATCCACCGTAGTTCCTGTAACTATTTAAAGAATTTTATGAAGCCTTTACTGTTAGAATGGCATTTGTACATTACATTACAGCCTTATACAAATTGTCAATTGTTTAAGTTTGAGGACATCATTCATGGATTCGAAATAAAATGCACTGTGATATCTCAACCGACCGAAAGGTAAGTACAACATAAGTAAGTAAGTAAATTGTATCTTATTATTATGGTTATAGCTTTACCAATTAAATTAGATCATAGTTTTTATATTCATAATGGATTGCTTTCGTTGTTCTATCCTTTTTTAATGAGAAGTGTAATTATTGAAATTAAGTGTCCAGTTCTTGTTTATCGAGGTGTTAAGTTTCCATTTAACATGCATATGAAATGAAATTAATGAATTGACTTGTTCACTTCTTTTTGCTGTTGTTGACATTGTGCTTAAAAATAAAGCTTTAATGATATAAAAAATTGTTTTTAAAATTTATATACGTTGATTTCTTTACCGTTAATTAATATTTTTTTATATGTTTTTGCGCATATTGATGTCCGTTTACACGTAGATGTCAAACTTGTAAAAAAAACTAACAAAAACACAACATTTTTGCTAGTTTGGTCATGTTTTACACATTTTTCACTACAATTTTTTCCCGAAGTCGAATATGAAAAATCTGAGAAAAGCTGTCATAGAGTAACTTCTCCTCTTTCGAATGACACTATTTTCGTGAAAATCGGTTGAAAAATAACGTCACAAAAGTGGATTTACGAAAAAATAAATAATTTGGCTTATTTGCAACAAGAGTTTGTGTTACCATGGAAAACAACTACAGGTGAGTTCAATACCACCAACAGACTGTTTGCTGCCATTAGCAACGGAATTCGACATCTGCTTGAATTTTAGGGCACTTTTAAAATAAAGATCGACTAAAGCTTTTAAAACTAACGATTTTAAATCTATTATTCTCAACAACAGTTAACTGCAGTTGGTATTTGATTGTTAAATCATCAATCCAACTTCATCACAGTAATCATCAGTCATCAGTTTCATTTGCTATCTCATCATTTATCACTATCAGCATCATCATCAGTCATGCAGCTCATCTTTGTTCCAAAACCGTTTTCATGGCTCTGAGGCGGAAGAGCAAAATAATCTTGTCTTGTCCTGTCCGGATAGCTAATCGTTTGGCAAGCCGCGTCACACAATAAAAAACGTTCCCGACGAAACTATTATGGAAACCGGCGACGTCATAGAGCGTAATTTCTTGGCGGCAAACAAACAGCTTGGGAATCTTGGAGACTTTTCTCGTTTTCTCAACATTTCAGCAGCCAAATTGCTTTGCTGAGACGATGATGATGCAAACGAGTTTAAAAAATGCTGAATAACCCTTTTCGTTTCATTTGAGCAATTTGCAAGCACTACACAAAGTTAATTGCGTAAGTAGCTCTGTTCTGTTCGTACTGAATATTCGTGTGTAAAAGCCACACTTTAAATGTGTTAAAAGACAGTTAGGCAAAGTAGCAGTTTAGTGAAACGTAATTAATTAAATAGGTAGCTAGTTAAAAATATGGAATAGTGTTTTGGTGGAACAGATGATGTGATGTGGAGATGTAAACAAAACGACGAAAACAAATAATAAATGCAGAGAGACAGATGAGGACAACGTTTTGAGTAGGATGCTTTGAGAAAATAATATTGTTGATAAGTGTAGTTTTGCTTCTCTTATCTTATCATCTTTTTTTGTCTTATCGGTTGAAATCAGTTTACGATTGTGTGAGTCATTAAACTTTATTGTGAAAGGAGGAGTATCATTGTAGTGTAGTTAGGATAGTAAGTTAGATTATGTAATTAAACGTTTATTTTGTCATTTCTCGAAAAATCTTCCAAAAAAACAATAATTACAAATTGCAATTATTATTACTAGTGTGAGTGGTTAACAGGCTTCCAAACGTTGACATTAATTTGTTGCTCAAAAATCATTAATTTCATCAGTGCAGTTCGACATAATAGTGAAGTTTTTAGAGAGGAATAGTGCTGACATTTAACTCGTAACTGTGGTTGTGTGTCGTTAATTTTGTTGATGGTTGGGGATCGCAAGTAACTTAATTTGTTACCATTATCAGCAGTAAAATTTCATTATTTATTTCGTTGGACTCTTATACAACAAGTTTAGTAAGTTTGATGATCATTCTGTAAAAAATGTAAACATCAATACTGAGGAAACAATGAAAGAAGAAGATGAATGATGAGATAATTGATTGATTGTCTTTATGATAGGTATTTATAACGAACACGGGACCACGTCTTCGTGCATTCCAAATTCAAGATGAAGGTCACAGTAACGACCATGTCTGATGCGATCTTCAATTTGGATGTGAGTGAAGATCTTGAACTGGAGAATTTTAAAGCTTTCTGTGAGGTCGAGTCTGGGATTCCGTCTGCACAAATATTGGTTGTTTTAGAAGGCCGTCCACTAACTGATGACAAAAAGTCATTAAAGGTGAGCATATTCGTACAAGTCTTCTTTTGTTCATACTCTCTGCCCGCTGTCCAGACTGGAAGCGATTCATATGACTAATATAACATTGATTTTTTTGTAGGAATTGGGAATCAAAGACGGCGATGTAGTCATCATTCAACATCACCGGGCACCTGGGTCAGGACAAAATCAGAGTCAAGGACCTTCAGGGTTTGGATTCAACATCCCTCCACCAGCTTCCGGTCTTCCACAGTTTGATTTCAGTACTATTCAGGTCCCAGGCTCATCATCGCGACCACAGTCAGCTTCTTCGGGTGGTTCTAGACGACCAGCTACGGAAGATGACCCTGCTTATATTCGCGATATACTTCTCAGCAGCCCGGAACAGTTGGCACTTGTGAAGCAAAACAATCCTGAGTTGGCTGAAGCTCTTCTAAGTGGAAATTTTGGTAATCTTCTCTTGCAATCTTAATTTTGCATTGTAAAATGTACTGATAAGTGTTAATTAGCATACATGTTTTAAGCGCAATAATTATTTACAACAGACAAATTCTCCAAGATGATCAAAGAAATGCAGAAACGGCGCGAGGAAAAGGCTCGACTCAAGCAGCGTCTTTTGACTGCAGATGAATTTGATCTTGAAGCTCAAAGGTTGATTGCAGATGAGATAAGACAGAAGAACATTGACGCGAACATGGAAGCTGCGATGGAGTTCAATCCGGAAAGTTTTGGAACTGTGGTTATGCTTTATATTGAATGTAAAGTAAACGGACATCCTGTGAAAGCTTTTGTCGATTCCGGTAAGTAGAACAGCACCTTGTGTAACCTAATTTATATTTCCCAATTTATCATATATAGGCAATATATAATTTTATTTCAATATTAACTGAAATTAATCAGGTTGTCAAACTACAATCATGTCTACTGACTGTGCTGAACGTTGCAACATAATGCGTTTGGTGGACACAAGATTTTCTGGAATAGCAAAGGGAGTAGGCACTCAAAAAATCATTGGTCGGGTCCATATGGGTCAAATTCAAATCGGCGACATTTTCCTCACGTCATCATTTTCCATATTGGAGAATCAAAAGACTGATATGCTGTTCGGTCTTGATATGCTACGTCGTCATCAGGTAAATTCGAATCGAATGTTTGGTTTGGAATGTTTGACTATTGATTCATAATGTGTTTGAGTTTGATTTTTAACTGTTTTAGTGCATCATCGACCTCAACCGTAACGTCCTAGTTATCGGTACCACCGGCACTGAAACCCGATTCCTTCCAGAAGCCGAGCTGCCCGAGTACGCTCGCAACACTACAAACAATCCGGAATCTATGAAGGAGCACGAAGAAGCTTTATCCTCTCTTGGTGGAGAAGACGTTGGTTTGGCAAAAGCAATTGAAGAAAGTGTTCGGGAACAGAGGAAAAATAAAGGTGGGTCTTCCCCTACAAATTCCTCCGCCTCACAGTCTAAGAGACCAAAGAAGGATTAAGAAAAAATATAATTTTATCACCTCTCATTTTATACATGCTCTACGGCAGCAGATCTCATTCACCTTTCGTCATGCCTTTAATGATTCTGTATAAATTTACTGTGATCAACGTATAATATACTTAAGTCAGAAACAAAACTCAGTAAATCTAGCCTTCAAAACCCAAGTGAATCATAAATTTATACACATTTTTGCTACTTAATTTTCACATTAAAACCATAAAAAAGATTGTAAATGTGTTATTTTTGTTAGTTCGTCACTGATTTTGTAAATGTGTCACTTCATATGCCATCACATGGTTTTTTAACGTGCTGTAATCTCAATCTCAACTGATGACTTAGCTTTTAAATCACGCTGCGCAAGATACTAACTCACAATTTTTTGTATTCTTTTTTCTTTCGTTCTTTCCAAACTTGCATGTATGTTCAATACTTTATTTTTGTAGAGCTAAGCGAAGGAACTGCTAAAACGAGCACGTCCTCGTCCACCACCTCATCTACCACCTCCCAACAACAATCATCAACGCACAACTTTAGTGAAGCTACGATTCAAAAAATTATGAAAATGGGCTTCTCCCGAGATCAAGTACACTATATTTTGCACTTTGCTTTTTTTTGCATATATAAATAGCCTTCATTATGTATGTATTATGCCATTTGATTTTGTTATGAAATTTCATTCATGCTCCCTATTTTCTTGTTTTAAATCTTTTCAAGGTGTTAAAGGAGCTCGCAAATTTTAACGGAGATGAGACCCAGGCCATTGCTGCTCTTTTAGCTAAATCGTTGCAATTTTGACCATGCCGCTGTTCGCACCTACATTTCATCATCCGTATCAACACAATCGTCATTTTTTAATACTTCTTCTTCAACTACGACAGTTTCATATCTAAGCAAGAAAAAGGTGTATCGCCCTGAATGATAGCTATAGTTTAGTTTTAAAATAATTGAAGAAATATTTTCTCCAAAGAGTACATATTGACATCGACACTACCACTTTCTTAAATGTTATATAGGTATGTATATGGAGTATGTCTCCTAAAAAATAATTCTATCATCGAAATGTTAATTTTTCACGCGAAATAATACTATAATCATTATAATAACTCGTAGGGAGTAAAATTATTGTTAGAGTTAGACTAAATGGTAAAAATAATAATTTGACCGCTGATTTGTTCTTTTGTACTTAGGTATTCTCTTGTGACAGTTGTGACTACTGGGTTGTGAGGTTAGGGTAGTTGGTACTTATATAAAATTAGGAAAGTAACGACTGTTATTCTCAATAAAATTTCCTAAGCCATTGACAGCTTTGAAAAAGAAAAAAGTAATTATTAAAAGACAATTTTTCAACCTTACTTGAAAGCTGAAAGTGCCCTCATTGTCAAAATAACCAAAGGCTTTTAAAGTTCCATTATTCATGTTTTTCTCCTTTGTATTTATTTAATTTTGAACTATTATTTTTTGCTAAGATGTTACATATTATTGTTAACTTTTGAGGAATACTTGTATTCTTAACACTCACCCTGTGGTAAATGATAAAAGCGCAGCACATCAACCGTGAACAACGCTTTTTATTAACTTTCTCTGCGGCGTTCCGTAACATTTTTGTGCACATATATATAATACTGCTTGCCTATAGATTCGTTTTTAAATAAAAGGTTTGCTTGTTTCCAGCATGCAGCTGCCAAACAGCTTGTTTAGTTTGGAAACTTTTTTTTAGTTATAAGCATAGTGCAGGGCAGTAATCCAGCAACAGGGTAACTAATGTAAAGTGTGTATGATATTCTCTCCAATATAATTGTGGCATGCCGCTGATAATACTAGAGCAGAAGATATTTACGCAAGGTTGTTGAGAAGAAATGGATAATGGAGAGGTAGAACTTATGTACTACTACGATGGCTGTGCTTGGAAAGGCTTTGGAAGTTTGCTTGTGTTGGAATGGTTGATAGATAAGAGAAGAGAAAAAAGAGAACGAAGGAAAAACGGTGTTGTCGCTAAAGCGGGTTTGTGAGTAGTATGCGAGTATCCGAGAGAGAAGCATCATGTCAGTTTTTCTCTGGACGCTCTTCACAGTTTATTTCATGTCAGTGTCAGTTTTATGGGATTCCGGTGGTGGTGGTGCATTGTAAATTGTAACAACCATAATACATAGAAAATAATACTTTTACTGGTAAAGAAAAGTAATGTGTGAAGATGGTGGTGAACTGAATTCTTTAAATCTTTTTGTGAACATTTCTTAAACTGTGACAGTCTTCTTGTCATAAAGCATTCAAGTTATAAAAATAATTTACTTATCGTTTTTCATATTTTATTTGTTTATAAGTACTTTAGTGCATTAAGTTACTTCATCTTCTGTACACACCTCCAAGGTGGTGAAAACTCAAATCCTTACAAAAATAGGATACCTAATCACTTTTTAAGTTCATATTTTCTCTGTGAAATAAAAGTCAATAAAGTTTACACTTACAGATAAACCCATTGCATAGTTAATTGAAATTTTATTGAAATAGCATATACATAAATATCAGTTTTCAGGTGAGAACAGTGGTGAGTCACGTGTTTTTGTGAGAGTGTGGTGAAAATATAATTTGAGCAAGGATTTTGGATTTGGATTTCATTAACAACGTAAGTTCATATTAGCTAACTTTTCACTGTAAAGTTAATCTTATTAAGTCTTGTGACTCAAGCAAAAAAATAATTCATGTGACTACACATTATCTTCTTTTTTCTTACATTTTTTTCTTATCTGCCAAAGTATGACATGATAATGCATAAAATACACAATTTTATTAGCATTTTTATTAATCAAGTGAGCAAGCGTCCTTGGCCGATCAACAAGAGCATCTTTCATGCACATTGTGTGTTTGCTGATGCGATATTATTACTTTACTTTAGCTTACACTGATCAAATAGTGGTTACATAACCACAACAACAGTTTAGTTTACATACGTTCACGCATCTTGCAACTTTGTCGATAAGGAATGATAAAATTCTTTGCATTTGCAGAAACTTGTGACTTTCTTGCAAACAAAATTCCCTTTTCTACTACCATACATATTATTATGTGGGTTCTTCTTCGATGTATCCTTCTTATCCGAATATGTTACTAAACTTGTTCTTTTTATGACTTACTGAAGAATAAAATGTCTATGATTTTGATGGGATTAGGTTACAGATTTTTAGGCTTCAGTCGGTATTTTTCCACGCAACAAAATATTACTCACCACACCTACCTTGCTAATTGTAAGATAAACTATGGCAACTGCCCGGGCCGTTGACCATAATGATTGGTTTACAAGCTAGTAGATATATACATAAACAGACATAAATATTATTGGTTAGGTATATGTAAACATACATGGTAGGTTCTTTGATTTGTAGGCGATTTCTTTTGACACAGTAAGTCCAAATCGGTAAATATTATGTCGATAGCCATATAGGTATATAAATTATGAGAATTGATGATGACAAGTGTTATAGCATGTGCTATACTATTAAATGAAAATGCCAAAATAGTCATTCAGTTCGCATAGCATATAGCAAATACGAAAATCTCACATCACAATTTTATTCCTATTAGATTTTTTTCACAAACCTAAGTGAACATTTAGACGTCTGAAATTGGCAAGTAGAATTTCATGTAGTTACTTAGTTTATCAATTTGCCATTTACCATAGTTCACTGGACTGAACTTGTGCTCTTTATATTCCAAACCGAAACATGTAGAACATTATATTATAATAATAGGTACATACATAATACGAAGCTGATGAAAATTTTCTAGCTGAACAGTTTCTTCTAGATGACTTGACTAGACAAATGATTGATCGCTTCTACGAATTCGAATTGAAACTACAACTCAACAAACTTCTCTATTTATCCCTACCCGTATCTATCATACATATTATTATTATCCAGTTCGGTTCACGAGAATCAGCGTAAAAATCAATTTAAGACAAAAAAAGTGGCTCGTGTACTGAGTGGACTGCAGAGAAACAAGAAAGATTGAACGTGGATTCTGGATGACTTGAGATTTCCGTCCGTTTTATCGGTTATCTCAACCCAACCCACTCATTTTTTCTAATTCATTCACTTGTGAGCATAAAAAGAAATTGTGTGTAGGTAGCGCAACTGTTTCCAATTTTTTGTACTAATAAGGCTATTTTCAATCTTTAAATACATACATACCTTTTTCCATAGTGGTATTAGTAATAGTGGTTCATGTTCTAATTTAGTAATGAATCAATGAATAGGTTTGAGGAGTAAAAATGTAGATTTGTAGGTTATTACTGTTGATTAAAATGAAAGGTTCCATGTCGGTGTGGCGGAAAGAAGACTTCCTGTGCTTTCTTCTTTGACAATGATAGTAATCTCTTATCTGTCTACCTATATCCATTCTATTCATTTCATTTTCTATCCAGATGGGGATCCTTTATCTTGGTTGTGATGTGATAAGCATTCCAATTTGTAAAATTGAGGAAAGTAGAGTAAAAGGAGGAAGAAAATGAATGAAGTACAGGAAACTTTATGATTGATTATGGTTTTATTGCGCATCTCATAATGAACAAGCTTTACTACTTTTCAGCTCAGTTAATAGTTCAGCACCACAATATTTAATACTTATATTACGAACTGTTCACACAAGTTCTTTATTGTTTTTATCTTGCAAGAGTTTCTTTTCTGCTCACTACATCATCGATTTTAAGTAAAATGGCTGAAAAATCAAGTGGACTAAATCTGCTTCATTTTATCTTGATTAGGTGTAGTCTTCTGTGAACGAACACGTCGCGTCGTTTGCATTTGCATGTCTACATAATTCGATGCATGCATGTTTGTGTTCGGTGCTCCTTTTGGTAGTGCAAATATTTGGAAAATTTCCCCAAATGTTGGACAGGTGCAGGTCAAGTGGGTACATATAAACATGATGTAATTTATAATATTTATTATCCCGTGCGTCCTCTTCCATCAATCCGTCTTTTTCTTGTTTGACTTTTACACACGTCAGCTTCGTCATTTGATGTCTAGCCAGTCGCCGTATGCTTTTCGTTCTTCTCTTGTTCAAGTTTTAGTTTTAAAATGTTAAATATTTACTCAATAGGCTGATCCCAAGCTACAAACATCCTTTTCTCTCCTAGTAAACCTAGTATCCATACAAAATGTTGCAAGTATCGCAAAAATCTCACTTCGCCCCATGTCGTTGATTTATGTCGCTTTACATTTTATCTAAAGAGGTTATCTTAATAGATATATATTCTGGAGTATGAACACTGCTTTTCCAGATTTTACATAAAAAACAACATCATTAAATATTAAGCAGTTGACCCAGATCTTGACCTTTCTTGATATGAAGCACCGCTGACTGACGGTGGCCGTTTCGACGTAAATCTCATCATCAAGACCCTCCCAAGTTTGCTGTTCGTGTTTAAACAATTTATGGCAATGATGATGATGCATAAAATACACTGCTATTTTTATCCACCTATCCGGCGTTATGTGACATTGCAATCATGTTGCTACACATTTTTATGGAATCTTTGGTACTAAAATTTTCAGGTTTTGTTGTTTGATCCTGATGTCTCTTCTCGTCGTCGTCCTCCTCCTCTCCTTGTTTTCTGTGGGAGGATGACGAAGGAAGAAACCGATTGGCCTTGTCATGATCTCGATGATAACAAAATATGTATTTTTATGCAAGTTACGAGATCTTCTAGCCTATCTCAACTTCGTTGCTAGTGATAAGGTCAAGTCAGGAGATTTAACAATATACATACCAGGAACACAAAAAGCATTTTGTCGACTTTAAATCAAGAATAGTTATTTTTTGTAGTTGGTACATATAGGTTGGCATAAAATGGCATAACAAAAATAGAATGGAGAAATATTTCATGTTGTTGGATGAATGACAAAACTGAACGTGACATGACAAGGTGGATTTTACTTACATTGCATGTTGTATGTATGTATCTTCTAAAATTAACATTACATTTTAAGGATGGTGATATAACAGCTTTATAGAGGCTTTTGTGCTCTCGCAGCATACTAAAAGTGTGGAATGGGATTGTTTTATGAAATATTAATGGCTACTGTCACGAAGAGGAACATGTTAATATAACGTGAACAATTTTCTTTCAAGCTCAAGTCTTAAAAACTCGCTTCAAAATTGTAACCGTTACTTGGTAAAGAAATGAGGCTCCCACTCAAGACTACTCATAAAATTAAACGGAAAATCAATTGATCTATATATAAACAGATATACCTAACTATACTACTTGTATTAATAAATGTAGGTAATTGCAGTAGCAAAGACATCTTCCTTTTCAATTACGTAAACCATGCAAAAAATGATAATACGTAATGACATGTTAGAATTTTTATCTCTACTACCGCACAAATAATGAACGTACTACATCATTGCTTTCGTCATTTGTTACAGCAAATTTCGCTTTCTCCATTTTCACTGAAGTAAGGAATAGTAGTAGCAGACGGCAGACAGGATCAAGTATTTCAATCCATTTAATCAATATTCATTCAATAACATCTCTGTCGCTGGGACTGATGCGACAGATGTTGTATATGGCATACTTTGCGCGATAAAAAATGCAGTAGCAGAAGAGTAGCAGCAGATCAGCATCATTTGCGTCTCATTTCCTCCTCCTCACCCACGACACTGTCTATTCCTTATTGGTTATGTATGAATTGTGAACACAATCTTCTAAGGAATCATACAATAAGGAACAAAATCACAATATGTGCCAGGCCTGACGTTGCAAAGCTCTTTTCCAGACTTATTTTTCCGCTTTCGCGAATATATCACGATGAACCTTTTTTTCCTGGTGACAACGATTCACCCGAATAAGCTTTCTCGTTACTTGAGTTGTTACTATGTATAAAGTACAATAGTTATTTCCACTGAAGCACGGAAGGAATCGTCAACGGTAACATCAGCGTCACTGACATATTATCATTATTATCACCATCGCCGTTGCTTGGTATTCAATTCAGTTGAGTAACCTACGAGAAAATAGGTTATCATTATCATCATCTAGCAGCTTCCTATTTCGTTATTGTGTGGAGGAGTATTAATATTCGGAGAGAGCGGCTGAGAGCAGAGCTTTTTCTACGAACGAAACAAAAGAATGATCTCATTGATCTGATCTGGCTTTGACATTTTCACCCAATTTTTTAGTCATTGCTGCTCACTTCACACTACACTACATTTAGCAAAAGGGTATATAGGTAAGCTACTACATTACCTTACGCCTTACACACAGCCACATGAGCCATGATGATGAGCATGGCAGTTGGGCTGGGATAACAATGGCATAAATTTAGACTCTCTGATGTCATGGTGAAAATATACGAAGATCGACTTTTTTACATACATTGATGGCTTTTTTAGCTCAATGTTCAATGCCTATTGTGTTAGAAGTCAGCATGTTACCGTTGCGTAGCATGTAAAGAACTGATCAACGTCACATTCATTTTTATTCTCCTCCGGTAAATACATGGGATCGCCGTTACATGCAGCCATAGGTATTGCCGTTTTCCCCTTATGATGACGGGTTGTTGCTGAACATGACAGTATGAAGCACAACTGTCGGGGAAAACAAAAGAAAATGAAGTTAATGACATTCAGTTTCCAAAACATGACAAGGCTTGGAAAAAAATGTGACTTTTCTTTGCACGGTTCCGTGTGTGTATTTATAGAGCATGGCATTGTTGGCATGAAACGTCCTAGTTTCCAACTTTTGATAATTTATTTCCAGGTAGGAGGATGAGGTGAATTAAATGGAGATGAAGGGAATTCCGGAAATTTCATTGTTCGTACAAAACTGCGTGTGCATTAATTTGTACAATAGCGAGCAAGCTTGTGTATCATGGATTTTGTATGCAAAGTTTTGTGGAGGAGAAAAATGCTATTTAAATTTAATGACTTTTAGAGGATAAGGAAGGGAGAGGAAGAGGAGCAGTAGCAGTAAAGAAGCGTGTGAAATTGAAGTAGGAGCTGCTGGAGAGAAAATTGTTAGAGCAAAGAAAGTGGAGAGAATTAAGGTTTGACACAAATTATTTATGAGGCGTGGCGTGACGTTATTAAAGCCATTAGTTTTTGGTAGTTGCTTTTCTCTTGTTCGGCTTCTTCGTATTGGAGACCTGATCTCGCACTGCGTACGTATGTAAACGGCGCAAAAGGACAAGACAAGAAGGAACAAAATTGCGAGATTAATTGCGGAGGAGGAAAAAGGAAGGTCGCGGTAGTCGCAAAATGTTCTTCAACTACGGTTTGTTTGATTTGTAGGGACTTGTTCTTGGTCTGTTTGACGTTGGTGTTCATGACTGCGTGGAAAATAAAAGTGGAAGTGAAGGAGTGGAGCGTGTAGAATTGCAGAGAGCAAAAGAATTTGCAATTTCCCATATTTTTTCACGGCCTGGAATTGTGTAACATTCCTGCAAAATTGTAACGATTCCGGAGATTCTCTGGAGGCCCACGATACTGGATATTTAAGTTGTAGGACATTAGAAAAACGATGAGATTGTAAAAAATAGAAAGTGTAGAACCTTGTTTGAATTGTTCGTAACGGTTGCTCCGAGGCAGTTTTCAAGTTGTACATCCATTTATGTATTTGCATAGAGAAATTCTTGATAGTCATCAATACTATATAGTGGAGGTTATAGTAAACTGTTTATCTTACATAAATACTATATAATGTTTACTTTAATTTGAAACGATTATTTTAATTAATTGATATTACCCACATTTTCTACTTGTGTTTGCTAATGGTCAGGTATATTTTATACTGGGTTTTAGAAATTGAAGATCTTCTCGGTAGGAGCTAAACTAATCTCAGAATTAAAATTCCAGAACCCTTGAACGATTTACGACAGATTTGCATACAATGTAAAGAACATGCTCGTAGAATTTAATCTAAGACATGATTGCTGAGGCAATCTCACAACTACCCTTCCACTCTTTGTAGTGAGTATGCAGCGAAATTAAAATGCTTGAAGGCTTTCACTTCCTTTTCTGGTAATTACTATTTTTGCAAATTGGCACAACACACAACCATATACATTACATGTGTGAATACTATACCGTAAACTGAGAAAGAAACATGAAACGTCTCAATTTTTCATTTTAAGATTTATTTGCGAAACTGCTACATCTTGTCTTCAGCTCTGTTTCTTCATCTTCTGTAAATACAGAGAGCAGAGCCGCAGCTTCTTTTACTACCAACAACGTAGTAAAACTTTCTTTGTGATGGGCGAGTTGAGAGCTGTTCAAAATAGCAATTCAGCATTCTTTGAACATTTTTGTGTAAAGCCTGCAGTAATTCAGTTTTAGCACTCCATGTCACAAAGAGATGGGCAAGATATGTACCACTGCATCGGGTCAGGTCTGCGTATTTCATTTTGCCGTATGCCTATAATTTTATTCTTAAAATGTTGATTTTAAAATGCAATCTCATTTGAATTGATGCGTCAGTGCAAACTACACTGCAGAATTTAAGTGCGCAATGCATTTAAAATCGACATTTAAGTTTTATTTTGCTCTCAAGTTCCGTATAACCGCCACCTTCAAAGTATTCCGTGTGAGCATCGTATCGTGCTAAAAGATTTCGTATTTAACTTTAAGACATATTAGTTTGTTGAGATCCTTTGACAGATTTATTATCAGGCTGGGTGGTGCAAGGTGGAGGAATGACGGTATAGCCACAGCAGCAGCAGGAAACTTTTTGCTCCTTTTTTCCTTCCATCCATCCACGCTGCTCTGCACACATTCTGCTTTTACTCCGCCACTACTCACTCCATTCTCTGTGAATTTTTTTCCTTGATTCCTCTACTTTCATGTTCATGTACCAGCTTGCCTCAAAGTCAGATTCAATAACACTACACCACCACCACACTGCCATTGCTACAGCTGCTAATTCCATTTTTTCTCAAAAATCTCCTCTAATAAAATTCCAGCTGTTGCAAATTTTGACAAACGAAAAGGGATAAAAAATCATGGGTGAGAGCAGGATGAGGAAACCCCTGAAGGATATAGGCAGCTATGTTTTATTTTGTCTTCCTTTTTATTAGAGAAGATAAAAAGTGAAATAATAACATTATATATAGACCTTTAGTTTCTTCATTCATAAATAAGAGACTGAGAAGTAAAATTAGTCAAGTCTAATCTAAAATTAGGCATGTTATTCACATAAGTAATATGAGTCACAAGGGAATACTGTATAGTGCTTTGTGAGCATTAAAGGGGCCAGAAAAAATGCAGGAAAAAGTCAACTTGTAAAGACATCGTGAAATGCTGAATGAAGAAATGGCCTGGCCTCTACACGAAATCAGTTCATTGAGCTGAAGCGAATGATAAAAAAAGGCTTTTCAGAGACAATCTGCTGTGAAATCCCATGGGCATTAATTTTCACCGCCTCTATGCGAAAAATAACGCCTTTAGCTGATTCAGAAACTGGCAAGGACAGAAAGAAGCATTATTTTTTTTCGTTGCCCACCCACAATCTACTCTGTTCCAGTAATGAGCAAATCGGGAGTTGTGCTTGAAGCCGATATACCGGAAAAACCTGGTTTTCTCTCTAATTGACTCTAATTTCCATTAGCAACCGAGATTAATTCATTGAAGGGATTTACTCTGAAAGTTGGGATTGAAATAAAGGGCTCACTCTGCTTTCTGTCCACTTTCTCCAAAAATATTTTTGGGTATATGCTTTAAAGAAATCAATTTTTGAATTGGGTTGGGTGATGTAATCAAGGACTTCGTATTATGTAAGTGACGAAACCAATCGAAACGAGGAAAACTTTCCCGGTCCTTAATTTCCTTCACAGGGCTCACTCATATGTGAACTTTCTGTCAGTCAGCACGCAACACCTTCTGCGCCTCCCAGGACTCCTTATTAGGAGTCCTCAAGGACTACTCAAAAGGAGCCCAGGACTCCTTCAAAGGAGTCCAAAATAAACAAATCAGCACAAAATGCGAAAGACTCCTTTTTCGGAGCCCTACCACCATTTACAGATATCCACACATTATAAAAGCGAATGCTGCTGCTGGTGCATAATATATTGGCTGTGCTAATCTGTTGCAAAGTACTCACAGTAAACAAAAATGCACAAGGCAGTAATCGTTAGCACAGAAACAAACTCATATCTGTGTGTTTTGTTTCTAGACGTATCAAATGATATGTCACTTACCATAGACTGCCGATAATAGAGTTTGTCCTTGTAACGGTTTTTAACGGTTGCCGTTGACGCTCGTATTTCAAAATTACGGTGGACCATGCTGAAGCGACGACCTATCGACTACCGATAACAGATTTTTAAAATATCTATAACCCTTCTTGAGTTATCGTGCGGATAGTCAAAAATACGGTTAGACAACGGAAAATTCATATAATATGGCTTCACCGTGTAATAGTGGTTTCGTAAAATCATTTTTTTTCGCAAGTTGTAAGGAAAAACTTGTCAAGTTTAATTCTAGATGCACAATGTTTGCGTGCATAAGCATGAACTGGTAGACCAGGACTCCTTATTCGGAGCCCTAAAACATTGATTTTTTTGAAACTTTAACACGTTTTTTAACAATGTTCCGCCCGGGAAACAAAAAATACCGCCCGGCAAAAAGTTTCTAAATTTGATTAAATTTGTAATTCAAAAATAAAAAACTTGTTACTCCTCAGCAATTTTTGCTACTCGACGATTTTAAACATTTTTCAATGAAAAAAGCGGTTTGTTTACACGATGACTCCTCAAAAGGAGCCCAGGACTCCCTCAAAGAAGTCCTGGGCTCCTTTTGAGGAGTCTTTGCGGACTCCTAATAAGGAGTCCTGGGAGGCGCAGAAGGTGTTGCGTGCTGACTGTCTGTGGGAAAATAACCTTGTCTGATGCTGAAACATGTCACGTTGGATACCATCAGGCCATCAGAGACAAACACGTGTAATACAAGCCTGATGGTGATGATGGTGGTGCTAAGTGTGCTGCCGGAGAAAGTTTTGCAATAAAACGCGCCCTCTCAGAAAATACACAGAAAAGTTTTTAGAGAAGCGATAATATTGGATAGACATGCAAGGAATGAATGTTGCCATTAATATCGTAAAAGTGTTGACAATGCAGTAGTGTCTAGGTTTAGCTCTGATGATGTCATAACGACGATGATGGCGATGTGTATGAGTATGAATGTAGGTAATAATATGGAACAAGATTCCATTTGTAAAGGAGTTCCAGTTGGAAATGTTTACGGGCTGGTAAATAAAATGAAAATTAACTGCTTATTTGCGTAATATGTAACGACATGGGACTGCCTAAATTACAAAAAGAAAATGATAAAAATAAAACTTTTCAAATGTTCAAGTCTGTTTATTAGCCCTTATACTTTTTCTAATTTAGGGAGCGCATCACGGGCTAGACTTTCAGAAATAATTGAAATGCGAGATTCATGACGATTATTAAATGGAAGAAATAAGATGATGTAAAGTTTGGAAAGGGCTTATCCGGGCCTCTAAATAGTAACAAACGTTTATTAGATAAACTCTTTCAGGGTTATCGTGGATTTGGCATAGCTTAAAGCATTTGATAATATATTTTAGTAGAATTTAATCGTTTTCTAAAATGTTCATCATTACAAGAGAATTATGCGGATTTATTTTTCTTTAGTAATTTAAGTTGACAACGATTGATGTATGTAGGATTGTGCGCATACATGTATCCGAAATATCTACTCTTGAATAATAAAGATTTTAATGTCGGGCATTTGACAAGTGGTGGCAAGAGTAAAAATAATTTTTTGTTTCTATTTTTTAGGGTGACGGGAAGGAACCAAAACGGTACATAATAATAAAATAAATAAAAACCAACATTCATGCACGGACAGTCTACAACGGATTTTACAAGTGAAAGTTTAAAAATACATTTTCAGCATTGTCGCATTGTGTAACGCGCACACAAACAGTATCTTGGACAATAGTTGGGAACTACATACATGCCTAATATGATGATTATCTGAATACGACGGATATAAAATACCGCATTGGACTATACATCCTTATTACCATAAATTGAATAGAAAGAAACCAACACGGCTTTCCAGACACCAGACCAGAATAAAGCGCATCTTATCAGCATCCATATTTTTGCACCCTTTTCTTCTCCTGTCGACTGCTTTCTCCGAAACCGATTTTCCTTCCAGCAACATTTTCACTCTAGACGTTGATAACGATACCAGACAGCCGTCTAACAGACATGCCAAACCACAGTTTATACTCTCCCCCAAAGTTGGAATGTCTGGGACTTTGAATAAAAATATACATATCATTTCACTTCATTAATTTCAATTTCATGCCAAGTGTAATTTACTCAAAGCCACAACATTGATTACATACATGCACATGTTAATATTATTTACTTCCCACTTTTTTCTTCATCTCTTAAATATAACCCAAAAGGCACTCGAGGGTACCATTCAACCCTTCCCCGCCCCCACACCAACAGTAGTTTTCTCTTAGCCAAAACGGGAGGAAACCCATAAAGAAGCAAACGTCGCACTTTACACATTTACAACGCTAGTCTTGCACTATTTAACCTTGAATAGGGAATAAGACTTGGAGAATGGAATCTCAATGGAATAACATCGGCAGTTATAGCGATTCAAGTTTATGTGAAAAATACGGTGAAACTCAATGAGATGGAAATGCACGTCATTACGACCGCCACCACGACGCTATTTTCACAACCATGCCATCGTCACTGCCGTCATCAACAACTAAATGAACTGACAAACAATTGTTTTAAGTTTCCCCTGTGTGTCAACAAACTTGAAAGTAATCAAGAGAGGAACCAAGTGTCTTTTTTATATTTTGTGTACTGGTAATGACGGTACTTTATTCGTTTCGCAACCACTGTACGTAAATGAAGTTCAGGGGTAATCGTGATTAGTGACTAGTGGAGACATTCATTTTTACTTTTTACTAACCAGAGAGGCTCTGCTTCTGCTGGTCCAAACGGAAACGAATCCAAAAACAGTTTCTAAGGATATTAGATCGTTTCTCTGCATTTGGCATGCATTTTCATTGCCGTGGTTTACACCAACCGAAAAACAAAATGCATTTAAATGAGATACAGTGTGCACCTTCCCATCAATAAAGATCTCTACACAGTGATCCTTTTGTTTGGTTCAACACTGCTGCTGTTGATGATGACCGAGGAATACTAAAAGTACAAAAATGTCCTTCAAAGCGTTTATATCATCGAGTGGGATAATGGCGACGGCGGCGGAGGTGCTAACGATAATGTCGTTTTCGACGGTTCTACTGCTGCTATCGCAACCTCCTTTGGCACAAGGAATTCCGCCGGTGATATCCAACCAAAAAATGGTAAACGTATCGGGGGATTTTATATTGGGTGCGTTGTTTCCAATACACAGGCGTGGCGCAGGAATGCATACGTGCGGAGAAATTCAGGTAAGCGAGTTGAAAGTGTATAATTTGTACATATTTTAAATTATGTTGAAGGGCTGCCATTTGCTTATAATTGATACATCTTTTTTTTCTGGTGAAGTATATTTAAACGAATATTTCTATTTTAGACTTCCCTCAATCTATTACATCACGAAAGTTTGGAAAGTTGGGGAAATACATAATAGCATACTTATTCATATAATAGTTACCGAGAATGTTAATTCAAATTCTTTCCCCAAAGTTTTTCATTTCAACTACCATACCTATATTATTACAATTACATTTCTATATTCTATGTTATTATTGCCGTGAATTACATAACTCGTAATAAATTACATGTGCCACGCTTTCTGCGCCGAGAGCTAAAAAATACATTTCTAGCAGATCAATATATATTTTAACTGTAGTTTCTCCTCATTCTTTTTTATTTACCAAGACCAACGTCATGTCTCCTGCTGTGTTTAATTCTTGCTTGATTAACTTGATTAGTTTTCTCCGTCTCGCATTTTCTTTGTTTTCATTCGAAATACCTTGTATTTTTTATTCTCATCTTGGCTGCCGAAAATTTTCCACCGAAGAACTACGTCGCATGCAAGAGAAGTAAAAAAATGTTAGGTACTATTCAGAGTGCAACGGGTTTGTTGATATTACATTTTAGCATCAAAACAATCACATGTACATCTAGTGGCGATGTACTTTGTTTTTTTCGTGAACCAACTGTTGTTAGTATATTATTATTGTTTTGTAGTATGATGATGACTAAGCACAGTACATTTCTTACTATAAAATTGTCATTCTTGTTACGCACTGCTCTATATAAGTAAGATATGCATTTATAGTAACGTAACGTAAGTAATCAGAATAAGAAGAAAGAAAACAGTGTCAGTTTTCTGAATTCCGATGCCTAGATACTAGCTGCTGTTTTTGCTTTGTGTTTCTTACTTTTCATTATGCTCTTCTGGTGCTTCCTTCCGCTGGCACCATCCATCCGCATCCCATGTCCGATGGGTTTTTGTTTGCGTATTACGTGAAAAAGAGGCGCTCACAATGAAACTGACGAGTGGCGACTAAAAAGAAAATGAAGCATTGATGACATGGTGCTTCAACTTTGCAGTTTATATATATCGTATAACTTATATACTTGTATACACATATGTACCTACGTGTTTATTTTTTATACTGCTCGTTTTCGTGAACGAGCCCATACAATAAAGCGGAGGAAATGCGTTATCAAAGCTACAACACAACGTATATAAAGAATGACATTCGGTTCAAAAGCCTGCTATCGTTTTTAAAAGCGATCTGCTGCTCCAAATTGCTTTTTCTTGTTTATTTTCCCCGTTTTCTTTCCCTTTTTGTGAGCCATTCATCCAGCCAAATAAAGTAAGCGACACATTGAGTAAATAAAAAAAGGATTTCTGGTGATAGATGCGAAACACTTGTGTTTTAGGTTTCACGTAATTTTCATCCTTCTGGTATTTCGCTATTAGGAAAGGCCCTATAATGTCTATTTACATAATATGTCCTGAAAAATATATTATACTAGATTTGATGTAATTTTGATTTTTCGCTTTTCTTGCAGCCTGAAGACGGCATCCAAGCATTGGAAGCACTTCTCTACACAATAGACAAAATTAATCAGGATGACACGCTACTTCCGGGTATTCGCTTGGGAGTGTTGGCTGTCGACACTTGTGATTCAACCACCTACGCAATGGAGCAGTCCATGATATTTATGAAGAGTAAGTGAGGAGAAATAAAGATAACGGGAAAATAATTGAATTTTGAAGAGCTGTGGGTATCCTTATTTTATTTTTTAAACTTTCCTGTAAACCCGCTTGGCTATCAATGCACATTTTTTTCTGTAAAAGTAAATATATGTGATCCGCTTCCTTAAAAAATGGGGAGATGAATGGATTATTGATGGCAATAAAACTGTCACGTTCGGTAAACATTTTTTAAAGTACGGTTCATACGGTTGGGGTTCGGTTGAGTATGTTGTTACGCAGCACGGAGAAAATAATATTAAGGATACTTATACAACACACAGAAGCTGTTGGAAAGACTGCAGGAAACCTTTATATGAGGCGTGACAAAGGACAAAATAAGCGAGATGATGGATCGCAAAAAGGCTACTCTGTGAAAGATGAGGACCATGTTGAGATATTAGCAAATATTGAAAAATTTAATATTGTCAGCATGGCTGAGCTGGTGCCATTATGTGAGAAATATGTAACGGTGAAGGATTATCGTGCGTATGAAATATTCTGAATGTTAAGGAGACTTATGGGAATTCATATTGCCAAGGTGAAAGTGATTCCTGAATTTTAAGTTGTACGGCTTCCATGATTGATTCACTGCTGTATTTATTTGATTGAGTGCACGTATTTCAAACTACGTAATATATTATGCCTCCCCGGCTGCATACTTATTGTAAGAACAGGAGACAACACGAATAAAATCATCCAAACTGCCCAAATTATTCTCAACCTTATGTTTAAAGTTAGGATCATTTGCGACTAGAAAACGTTATGAAACACGTACGTTCAGCATATTATTGCATTCTTCACTTTTATTTCATGGAAAGGAAAGTGAAAGTAAACGCTGAACATGGCTAACTTCAAGGATCAAAAGGGAATAAAAATACGAGAATCGAATGTTATGGGGGTGCAATTTAGAAGTGGATATGATCTCGGATGATTCGTGAGATCACGGACTATAGTATCGTAAAGCAGTAACATAGGCACTTTAGGTTGGTATATCGAAAAAGGAATCCATGGGGTATTGTGAGAAAAATACTAGAAAATATATTGGAATTTTTAGATGCTTGCAAAAACAGACATTGACTTGAACTTAATGGAATGACCTTTGAAACACATAAAGGAGAAATCGATAGGCGATAATGTCAAATGATAAGAATGTTAATTACAATAACGTTAGACTGACATGGCAAATGAAAAACAGTTTGTGATTGTTTAACTTATCTACACAACATTGAAAAACAATATAGAATTGGATTAATAACATGAACGTTTGCGAATCCAATTCGACCACACTGAATCCCATAAAAGGAGGTGTTTAAATATTGCTATTATTTCATCCATCCATTATTACATCCCGTTGTTATATGCACTTATTTTATACATTGTGAATTGCATTGTTATTCAATAAATTACATACAAGATACATTTTAAAATATCGATTTTACATTAATTTATTTTTAAATATTAATTTTGCACATATTTCAGGTCTCATTTCCCACTACAATAACCACCACGAAACTGAGTTCCAATGCACGGACGGCTCACCAGCAAAATTCCGTTATGGCAACTTGGATCGTATTGTTGGAGTGATAGGTGGCCAATCCTCGTCAGTTACTATTCAGGTTAGCAAGTTCACTTTCTCTCACTCTCTCTCTCTCATGACACGTGTCTAATCTATTAGTATTTATTGTTGTCATTGTTATTGCAATTCCAACATTTTTATTGTTGTCCAACATCCTGTGCCATTCATTGCATTAGTTTATGGGATGGGCGCGACGGATGAATGAGATGAAGAGATAGATGATATTATTGTGAGTGGATATAAAAGGAATTGACAATTGGGCTTCATAGAAATGGTAATAAAACCCATCGTTTTCTTTATTATCCTTACGTGCAATGACGTTCTATTACCGATATTAATATTGCGAAACTGTCTTCCTCCAAAAATCAACCATTTATTAAATGTCCAATAAACTCTTTGGTGCCGGTGCCGCATTGCAATAGCGGTGAATTTGTCGCCAGGTCAGAAATTGTAAAAAGTAGTTCCAGGATGTTTGTATGCCTCCATTATATTCCCACCACATAGAAACTCCACTTTATCCTCCTCCAAGAAAAAAAGAGGAGAAATCGTTTATACATACTTTCATTGACGTTCTCTGCAAAATTTCCCTTCCCTCTTCCTTATCCACTTATTATTCTGACCTTGTAGCGTCGATAAATGTTATTGTTATTAGAACATAAAAGCGAAGAAAAGGATTGAGCAATTGCCAAAGAGAACATGAAACGTTGCAAGCACTGCTTGCTGCGGTAATCTAACATTATTGCTTTGAAGCTGAAGTAGACAGAGAACAGACACTATAGACGTACATTCGTCACACAAGCCATCCTTTTTCCACACTTTCACTTTGATTACATTTTACTGCCTCCGTCATGATGAATCTACAAAAGTGCATGAACGTAATCTTTCTTTTATGTACAACACACATATTTACAGGCTAAATTCATATATACTTAGGTATAAGTACAAGTAAGTGTGACAATATATACGCTTGATTTTTTAATTGTTTTCCTTTCTGGTGTCGTAAATTCATTCCAATAAGTAATAGAAACTGGCAGAAAATGATAAGGAGAAATAATCACAATATTATTAATTCGCTGTTTCTGTCTTATATGCATATACAATGTACATGGATTCTCGTTAGGTGTTATTTCACACATCATGTTATATCCGTAGATCACGTGAAAGTACACAGGACTCGAAAACTTTTTCTGTGGTGACTTTCGACTTGTTATGTTATATGAATGTACGTACACTCATCAGAACAGAACACTTATCGAACTCCTCATAGCTATATACCTACAGCATGTTTGTCCTGACTTGACATGCCGTTGACGTTTGATATCAAGTCAAGTGGAAATGTTGATGAGAATGGTGAATGGCGCAGCGTAGCGTTGGCAAATGAAGCAGTAGTAGTAGCAGCAGAGAAGGAAAATTAAATAAGCGAAGGTTGGTTTGTTGTTTTCAACATATTATAATCACAAAGCGGAGGCAGTGACGCTGAAAGCTTGTCTGATAAAACAAAGGTCGACTCGACATATGGATGGTTGGAAGTGGAAATCAATTAGAATGGTGGAAACGGGCGGAAAATAGAATGGAATAATAATAAAGTTGAAGATATTTCTGCAAAAATAATGTGGAGGTATTAAAGCGGCAATTACAAAGTAGTCTGTCATGTCAGCACCAACTGTTGAAGGTGTTGAAAGAAGGAAAAGCGCTTAGCAACAGAATAGTTTATCCACATGCTTTATCATTTTGTGGTGGTATTCACTTCATTCTTTCAGTGGATGATGATAAATACAACAGAAGATCAAAGGATAAACTGATTGCGGCAATCATAAAGTCTTCCCCGAGCTCACTGGTGTTAATTTCCTGGATCCAAATGGCAAGGATACCTTGCGCGGCCTTCTTTGTTTAATCCGCGTCCTTTACTCGATTAGGTATATGGAGAGTTCAAAGAACAATAATGGAATTCAAAACGAGTCGATAAAATGGGGATTAAAGCGCAGCAATAGCTGCTCCTCAAGGGCACCATGCTTCACCATCACGCGTGATATGTTATGTAGGTATTTTATTATTTTTTGTTATATCTTATAGCAGAATGACATATACCTAAATACATTTTTTGTTTTGAGTGCTTACAAGACCCAAGGGAAAGTCGTAATGGATAAAAAGTATCCCTGACAACGATATTGAGTAACGTGAACAAATATTTATCAGAACTAAAGCAAAAGAGAAAAGTAAGAGAAGCCGGAAAGGTTTTACCGTTTAAGGTTGACATATTGCGTATCCGTTCATTTTCCTCCATTCTTATAAAAAAGGAGAGATAGAAAAGGAGAAAAATGACAAAATAAATCCGTGGCACGGGATCTCTAACAATTTGTGCTCATAGTTGTCAGCTTGTAGTCAGGGTAGTGATCATGTACCAAAAACGGATACCTACATTTCTTATGCCCAACACAATGCTATTTTTCCACCAAAGATTTTTTCTCGACATTCTCGGGATAAAAAATTTCTTCTGTGAGCGTTCAGTAAGTAATTCTGCTCAATTTCTTGTGTTGAAGGCAGACAACACACGGATATAGCGACAGCTAAATAAAAAACAGGAAAAGTAAGTAGGACACTGTGGTTTATAAGAAAGAAGAAAGAGTGGGAGGGAAAACGAGACTAGATTCAGCAATATCTGTCATTCAATGTGATGATACCTGAGTAAACAAACTTAATAGATACTTTTATTCAGTAACACAATACAATTCAAGAGACATGTTTTTTTTTCTTTTAAAAACCTACACCGAAAGATTGCTACATCTACAAATTCTAATACAATTCTGGGTATCTCCCGGAAAAACTTGCTACTCATCGAAAGCGGACTGGCTTTAGAAACCAGCGTGTATTCGAATGTTTACGGCATTCTTCTATTATGGTTTCTTTCTTTTGTCATCACATTAATAGCCTTTTATTATTCTATTTTTCAAATCTCTTATTTTCAATCAATAGTACAGATGGTCGTAATGATAACATTACCAAGCAAATGTCGGCTTTGGCAGAACACTTTTTTTTAAATCGATGATGTGGCTCTCAATCCATAACACCACCACTTCGTTAAAATTTCATTACAAACGAACTCAATTCTATGTCGCCTTCTTTAGTCTTGGCCGTCATGTTTTCGTTTGTTTAAAAGGTCATTTTGTTTTCGCGTCTTCTTCCTCTAGCGTTGGAATTTTGCCTTGCCATTGAAAGCTGATGGAATCGAATGGTTGAACGAGTAGAAAAATACCATATACATATATTCATCTGTTCCGTTTTTCTGGTTGTTGATTGTTCTTCTCGTTGATTTTCCCATTGCCAAGCTCAATTTCTCAGAGCGAGGAATGCATTTGTGCTTTCTAAAGAAAATGGCCTTGTGAAGTGTCACAGACATGGTCACAAGATCAGGATGAGAACAAGATGGTGGTTGATGATGATGGCATGCCATCCCATTTACTTCGAGCTTTCCAATTTTACAATAACGCAGCAGCGGTTGCAGCATGTTGGCTTTCTTTTCGTTATTTTTTCTATGCGGCGAATAGTAAAGAATTGGTTCCAAGAAGACGGCAACCAGCATACTACTGTCATGGCATGTGAATAATTTAAATTCCAATTTTCTAATAATATTTACCCTATTTTTTATTCTGACAGGTGGCTAGTCTGATGCGACTATTCGAACTTCCTCAAATCAGCTACATGGCAACATCGCCCCAGCTCAGTAATCGGGAGAGATTCCCCTACTTTTTCAGAACAGTCCCATCTGACGTGAACCAAGCTCATGCACTTATTGATATACTCAGGTAAGCAACATTAATAAAGACAATAAAAATTTCTGTCGCCAGTTACCCAAGTTTATTTCAAAGGTAAAATGGCAATAAAATAGTTCATGAATTCTTAAAACTGCGCACTAGTCTAGTGCGACACGACACTAATGTTTTTGTACATAATCTGACGACAGAGATAGTCATATTACCAACGTGGATATTTCCAATTTTGTCCAATACGAACATTTATAATTTTCCCGTTTGGATAGGTATAGCCTCCTTACATATTTCGTCTAGATTATTCTTCAGCTTTTACCAGGTGCCTGTTTATGGAACGTGAAACCGTCTCCGAAGCACTTAAACTTGTAAGCAATCTTACCCTAAGTCAAGTCCAAAAACTCGACTAGTTCTCTTATTTACTAATATAGAACGTGACGTCCTCTTTCACCCCGCCAGTCTCTCAATACCACGTCCTCTTAAGTATTTATTACTGGATCTCTCTCTCTTGCCCGTCGCTACTACAGGCTATTATTATCTTCCACTTCTAATTCAAAAACCCTGTCCGGTCCATCGTACCACCATATCATCCTATAATTGCATTATCACACACAAATTTGTGACTACGCCATTTCAATCCCCTCATTTTCCTCTTCTTCCATAACATAACCCAATTCAACAAAACCAAAATAAAATGAATTCCAGCAACAGCAACTGAAATGTAGTCCTGAGATCCCTCCCTTGCCCCTTTGTTCATGGTGGTATGTTCAGCTGCTACCCATATTCACATTCACATATTAAATTTACGGTTTACCTAACCGCCACTGCTATGGAATAGGAAAATGATTTGAGCAAAAGAGAAAGCAGATGAGGGGAATGAAAAGGGAAAAATCATTAGTTCCACTTTTGTTCTTCTTTATAGCTCGGTTTTGCTTGCAATGTACACAAAGACGGTAGAATAGCCGGGGAAAATCTGGGAGAAGGACTTTCTTTCAGTGTGAGCATTCAAGCGGAAGGGAGGGAGAGAGAGAGAGAGAAAGAGAGCTAAATAGATGCTTATGCTTTCACCAGGCCAGTAGAGAATAAAGAACACAGACTACGGTCACATAAAACGGAAAAGCCAAAACTCGCATACCCACTTTTGATTATCATCACCAGATTCCTCACAATGATCGTTATGATCATGACATTGTGTTTTCCCAGAACGCAGACAACACGATTCTGAACCAACCAGTGAAAAACTACTCTCAACTTTCGAGATTGCATATTACTACTGCCTCATGAAAACTGACATGCGCAATCTTCCTGACCATGGCGGCTGTTTTTCTCTAAATCATATTTTAGTGATACTTGAAACATGCAAAGAAACTTTAGAAGGAGAAAGCAGTCAATTTTAGGATGTCAGTTCTAAGTACTAGTGTAACGAATTTTCATCCCCGTGTAGCAGTTTTCAAGGTCCTTGTCGCTTGCAGAAATCCTGTCCTGAGACAATTTCAAGCTGTGTTGTTGTAGCTTACGTAACTCAAGCTTTCTTTTAGAAGTTTCGCATGTCGCAAGTTTATCTTTGCAGGACACGACATAAAAAATTAAGGGGTGCTACTGAATTATGACCTACTACTATCGCCACCATAATAAAATATGAAGGTTTATGTGCAGAACACTTACTTTTGTGAGTAAATATATCAGAGAAAGAACATGGTTTCAGTCAGTACCCACATGCCACATCTCAAATATCACTCGGTAGAGCGGGGTCGAGCGGCTGCCCTTTGGATTACTTTTTGCGAAAGGTGGCGGTGATTTGCAGCGACAACTATTGACTATTTCTTTTTTTGTACGTGGCGTGGTGATGGTAATGATGTCTGATTGGTTCAAGTAGGTAAGGGTAATTTACTGTTGAGTGATAAATGACAGTTGTTGACTTTGTTGGCAATATTCTTGGAAAATGACGAACACGAAAGTTGGATAAGCTGATTATGTAGTTTGGCAGCGGTGGAGGAGGTGGCGGATGGTGATAATGTGCTTTGGTACTAATTTCCATTGAAAGAAAACAGAAGAGATTAGCGAGAAAGAGGGGAAATTTGCTTCACGAAGAGGATTATAAGGTGAAAGAGAAAAAGAGAAAATTCAGATTCTTCTGATTATGTCAGCACTATTGATAGTTATAGGTACATATATTTTAATTATAGGGAGGAAATGAGAACAAATGAATGAATATATATGGAGGGGTTATAATGTCACAGGTGTCTATACATTAGAATAATATATAATGGAGGAGGAAAGGAGGCTAAGCTAATAAAATAATACAACAACAGAAATAATGAAAAGGTTTTTAGGTAAAAACCCGGAGAAAGAGAGGAATGATGAGCAAATAGAGTATGGATGGTGGCGTTAGAGAATTGGATTGGATTGCATTGTAGTTTCTTTTACGAAGAGAGAAAGGGGACGGGGAAAATAATGCGCAAATGTACATGCATACGTAAAAATAAACAGGCCATGAGCTATTTATTTTTGGGCAGATTTCGGAACACAAGTTTGTATTTATCTTCTTCTTCTTTCTCCACTGCTGGATTGGGAAATGTCGACACGAAAATGAGACAAGTAACAGCAAGAAGCTCAAAGTGTATGCGTTGTCGTTGTCCCTGTCTCTCAAATGCGCATAAAGTTCCAGGTCTAATTCTGCAATTCAGCTGCTGCTACTGATTGTGTGATTGTATGGTCGTTGATAAGTAGACAGTAGACTCAACAACATGCACAATTGAAACGGGAACGAACGACATTTCCGAGAAAATGGAAAACGGGAAGATGAATGTTTTATAGAATTTTGGGGCGACGTTAGAGAAGATGGATGTGAGTAGTGTGGATTAAGCGAGAAGAGCCGAAAAGGATTTAATGTGAATCGAGGAAAAAGCTTTGATGATAATTTACTGGAGAGAAAGGTTCACTCCATTTATACAGCTTAAGCAATGGTGATTATTTCCCAGATTTATAATAAAAATAATCCCGCAAGTGTTTAGCCCAGTTAAAGTATTTTGCAGTCTTGAACAAGTACGTTAAAGCAAGGGAAAATTCACCATCTCAGGACACATTTGTAAACCATTTAAAATAGCAAAGCAAAGAATTCTTAAATCGATAGACATCCACAGATTCGTATTTTTGCATTAGGGTTTTCTTCTTGTAGATTTGGAAGTTTCCGTTCTGAAAATGACGAGAAGGCGTTTCCGTCTGTTGTCACGATTGTTTGCACGAGAAAGTAGGATTTTTGACATGCAATGTGAATACATACGTTGCTTCATTGCATGGGAAAATGTTTTATCTGACTCTAATAATCTTACAAACAAAGGGAAGTTGAAGTTGCGAAACGAATGATAATGCTTTATGTCAATATTTAGTTAATAATAAAAAAGTATAAGTGTATGAATATAAAATCTCACAATCAGTGAACTTGTTAGTCATTTTTGATGACAAATAGCTTATATATACTTGTAATATTCTATGCATTTTTCTATCCTCTTATTATTAGCTGCTTAGTCCGGTGGTGCCGCGTTTACTATGAAAAATTATTGCCGAGTATAATTCTGTTAGAATAAGCCTTCTTACTGACTTCAGGGGGGAAATATATGTACTTTTTGTGATGAATGTCCTCGTTGTCGTATGACTCCCTGGATGCACGTTTTCTTCTGGTTACATACATACGTACAGAGACTCTTATTGCAAAATAACTAACTACACGCTCTCCACTTCCAACTTAATCCAATTAGATGGGTTGTGTTAGTAACTACAGAGGAGGGCGAGAGTAGCGCTACTAATGAGGAGAAATACTATACAAGGGTTGCTGGAAGAAGAGTGGGATGGATAGTGGGATTTCTTCTTTTGACAAATTTGTTTGCAATCCAAGTCAAGTTTGACGTAATAACAGTATTTTTTGTTCAATGTGATGTAACGTGAGTGAGCATAGTAGTGAATTGAAGGTCAGAGTCAGAGTTTTGATGGTGTAACAGTATAAGTTTGGGGTTTAGTTTATAACAACAAGACATTTCACGAAAGTGGATTACTTATTTTTTTCGACAAAAATTTGAAAACAAAATGCTTGGGGCTATGCCATGCGAGCTAAAACGTAATGATTTTAAACAATTCCTTTTTATCTATATTTCAGACATTTCAAATGGAATTACGTGGCCGTTGTGTACTCGGACAGTGAGTACGGTTTGCACTGCTACGAGAGCCTGCGAGATCTTGCTAAAAATGACTCAATCTGCTTTACTACCCCACAGCGTGTCATTCGATATCAGTTCAAAGATGAGCACTATAGGGAGATCATGGAGGCAATTGCGAGCAAACCGGAGATTAATGGTAAGTCGATCCTCTTCCCTTTCCCTATCCATTTAATTTACTATTTTATATCTACCCCTACTCTCATTATAAGCCGTATATGATAGCATCCCAAACAATACATTATATAGCTAGCTCCTCGAAATAAAGAGAAACTTAACGCTGAGCAAAGCAAGCAAATAAGTAGATGATGATAAACTCAAGGGGACTTTTTGTTTGCTTGTTGTTGGGAATACAAGCACAACATTGTCAGTTACAACTTTCCCAGAACCTAATTATTTGTCATTTTGCGTAGTCTAATACCAAACTTGCTGTTTACTTTCCCAACAAATTCAAGGAGCGTACGTTATTTTCATGGAATCGAAAATTACACACAGTATCGTTGTAATATAGTCACCGAGGAGGATGTAATACCTATTTCAGTGGAAAATCCTGTTGCAATAAAAAATTCGTTATTAGAATTTTTTATTGAAAAGAGAGATCCGTTCCTCCTGGAATTGAAGTATAGTTTCTGGTAATATTGCAAGTTTATTGGATAAATATTCCCACTCCAACTTGCGTCACGTGAAACTTTTAAAACATATGGACATTTATGAGAATATATAGGTACACTGTGTATCTTCCTGTCTGCATAGTGATATTCGCATTCATTATATTTGCCTGAAGAATTTTCTGTACATTTATTGTAAAATTCAAATAACCTTGTCATCTTAACGAAAAATGTCAATGTGAATATTTGTCTGGAAAATACAATCTAATATAATTCAATTGCGCTTTTCCAGTGATACTGCTGATTCTAGAGAAAGAAAACGCCGGTCTGCTCATGAAAGCTGCCGCGGGGATGGGTATTGGCAACAAATACGTCTGGGTTGGAACGGACGGTTGGACTGGTCGTGGATCCGTGGCAATGGTAAGATTTTTAATGAAGATAGACCTTTCTTGTGTCAAGATCCTACCAAGCATTATAATTACATAATAATTTATCTCAATATCGATTGTACATTGATGCAGTGCTTTTATGCATGTCCCGGTCACACCAACGGCTGCCAAATTTGCAAAATGAGAGTAAATTATAGAGTCCAGTCCCTCCCGTCTGTGTACATGACAATTTGATAATACATAATCCTCTCATTATCATACTAATGACATCATTGCAGTTTATCATCCGCCAAATTCAATATGTTGTCTATAAACTGGAATAACGTTCAGTATTTTTTGGCTGTGTGACTTTAGGCGATGTCTGCTGCTGGAGCCTGGCATTTTCGTTATAAATCACATATGAGGAAAACTTCTAGAAAAAAATAATAAATTGCAATTTTTGTACATAATATTTGGCTGAACCCTAGCCAACTAGAAAATTTATTATTTTACAGTCAAAACATATTATACATGTCTGTTTATAAACTTACGAGACCCTAAGGCTAGCAGTAAGTTTTAGTTTCTAGGTCAACGGAAAATAATAATGATATTATGCAAAGTTATGAAAAACGAGTGGGACTGATATCGAAATTCTTGGAATATGCAACCGTCCACAGACAATCCCGATTTTTTTAAATCACATTTTCTGCATTTTCATTCGAAAACGAAAATCTTTAATATAAACCAGAGTACATTCCCATATTCGCTGGTAATGGCAGCTCAGCCATGTTTTATTTCTTCTTTTGTTCGATCGCATATCCATAATAGCATGTTTCAAGGTTGTTCCTCTCGTGCTCCAGCCATTGCTAACGACGACGATGATAATGATTATGTTCATTAGATTTGCAAATGATGCGCATAATAACGATAATGGCATGTATATAACGTTCACTTCGCACTGCCACTGCCGCCATTACCACAGATTTTCAGATGATTGTGTTCTATTTTGATGATGAAGGTTAACTTCGTGGCGGTGGCACGAAAAACACTTTCTATTTTCTATGTAGTATTTAACTTTCACCATACTGAAACCGCTACACGTGTGTGAGTATGCATGTTATTAAGTTGTTTTATTTTCGCATCTACGAGATAATCTTTTAGGGTGAAAGTGAAGATACATATCTACGTGCATCTAAAAAGCTGATAAATACATAAATAAATCTGACAACAAGCCCAGATTTGTTTTTCACTTCTAAACATAAAACTCGGCTACCACCTCTGGATGGTCCCTCATTAAAAGAATTGGGATCGGGAAAGGCGAGAAAGCGTAAAAAAGGATGCTTGTTGTATAAGTGATAAGAGAACGTCAGACACTCACGCACGTTTCTCCCACTTTCCGCTTCTCTAAATTACGGCGCTTGTTGTGTATGGAAATGTGTTAGTGTGTTAGCTTCTCCGCTCTTCATCACACTCCTCAACTAATCGCAACACTCTCAAGTGATGCTACAACCATAAAAGTTAACGGGGGTGAATACTGAATACTAATTACGCTAGATAGAAGAGTTTTACGTAACAGCGTATGTACTACGTCTGCACGTGGAGAAAGTCAAAGTCTACCAGTCTACCATTTTTCGACTATCAAGATGGTGATGACGACTACAGCAGCAGAGTTGCTAGCATTCCTTTCCAGGAAGATAACAAATCAGAATCAGAACTCCTTTTTCCTTGGAAACAATAAATCTATTTATGAAGTTTGTTTTAGCACGTGTACAGCTGGCGGAATTCGACTTGTGCGTGTCGTCGCGTCTGATTTGTTATGAACGTAGAGAAAAAGGCAAATACGAAGATTTAATCTTAATGTCATTGTCTCATAGTTGGTATAGGTAGGTATATTAAACTTTGATGATAACCGTACTCATTCATTAATTAGCAAACAAAGGATGCGCGACATACTTTTACTCAGAAAGGCTTCTGAAAGGATGAAGATGATTATTACAGTTACAAAGGCTTGGATTTAATTAAAAATAGTGTACTGAATTCAAAAGTTAATAGGTATTCTCTTCTCGTTGCTAATAAATTAGGGAAATTTTGACGTACTAGAAATAATTTGCAAATAATTGACTTTTGCTCCGTATACGTAACTGAACCAATGGGTACGAGGAAAAAATTTAATTAACACAGGCCACGTTTCATCTGCAGAGTTTGTAAAAGTGAATGATCGCAATATGTTTGCAACCTGTTACGAACGACGTGCCTAATTTAATATTTTAGCACAATTAATTTCTCCCACTCGAGAGACAAATTAAACGCTAAACATTTTACGTAAGGTTATCGCAACAATACAATCTCTGCGTTTGCTTTGATCTTTTCATTATAAAACTTGGAATGTGGAATTGAAGATAAAAAAGGTGCGATAGTGATATACCGAAAGAGAAGCAGCAGTAATGTAAATTCAATAGCTATCCTACTAGTTTGGGACACCGTATAAACGACGGCGGTTCTTCTAAAAAGGACTTATTATTAAGGACAAAGGTATATAGTCAAGAAGGATTCTGACAAAGGACATAGTATATTGCAATTTATTGCAAATGCCGTGTATAAAAGTATCATTATAAAAACCAGTGAGCAATGCTACATGGGAAGTAAGTACGCAAGTGTATGTAATCTGTAACGTCATATTACTTCTCTGCTAGATACAAAGAACCGTCCGCTTAGCATGAAAAATGCGTATATACATATGAGGTTAGAAGATGAATATGAGTAAACTGGGGAACACTTTCCCTCTGAGGGTCGTCTGATTTGACCTACGCCAGAACTTGACCTTCCTTTCTTTTACTGCGGCGGTTTAATAGGTATTATTTGTTTGTATTATTAATTGACTGCGGTAATATTAATCCAGAGACAATTGCTACACTTTACTTCGTAAAGCTGCATATCTCATTTGCTCAACAACTGACTTCAGGATGTCGGCCAAACTTTTAAACTTCTTTATGATTATTGTATGCAATAACTTTTACGTCTGTGTAAACAACTTAACTGTTTGCATGCCCTTCTGGCAACATTCGAAATTACTGTAAAGCCGCATGAAATTACTTATTTATAGACATTAAGGAATCTACAAAGTCAGTCTTGATTACATTCCTTAAATTATTTAGACAGATGAGAGATTAGAATATGTAAGTTTTATTACCGACTCTTCTGGTAACTTTAGGAGAACGCAACTAGTAAAACTTTCGCTCGCTCATGTAAACACGTAGGTTTTATCGTACACTTTTGATATGAATTACTTACATATTCGGGCTCTGTCTTAATATTACAGGCAGATGTTTTCAAACAGTTGCACGTCTAATAAAAGTTGAAAGCTTGCCCGCGTAACCCATCTAATTTATTATCGGTGTTCGACGAAATCTGTGCTTTGAACGTGAACTTCTTAAAAAGTCCCGATAAACCATATAAAAACATGGGTTTTGCGATGATAACTATTACTGCAACGTGTACTACGTCCCATGCCGTAATAATCGAATAAAAGAGGAATAATTTGTCTGAAATAGTTTTCACTGTCAAGGAAGAATTAGACGAAACAAATATTACGATTTTCCTGTCTCACAATAAACTCACTTAACTACGAAGAGGAGTGAGGGATATAATAAATTCTCTTGAAAAACTCCACCTCTTTCTCTCTTCTCTCCCAGCAAGAAATCGTCAAAAGATTCTTGTTTCCCACAAACAAACTTTTCAGCGATATTTTCAGAGTTTATGTCAAGGTCTTTCAAAGCGATCATGTTTACATGTTACGACATCGTGTAATCATATCCTTTTGAAACGTAATGAATGTTACATGTAAATATACACGTATTAATATTATGTTACAAAATTGCATTATTCCCAGCTGTTTCGTGATGACGCAAAATGTCTGATGATGTTTGAAAGCTGCACTCTGCAAAAAAATCCTCATTCCAATTTCCTCCCGTCACGTTTATCATCTCAGAATGAGATCTAAACGAATACATATTACCAGGTAGTGCGAGAGCGACAACTGCGTGGAGTTCTGATATTTGCATATTTGCAATGCAGTGAAAACCCGCATCATTGCAATAATAAAACGGACTCTGTGAATCTCAATTCCGAGAACATCCTCAAAAAATTCCAAAGTCTTCTGGAGAGCAATAAAATGTAATTCATGCAACACAAACAGAGGTCAATACATTTAGTTTTTTATGGAAGCTGCGAAAAATAGCACCCTGTAATATTATGCAATAATGAATAACACAATATGGTCGAATCTCCTTTTCCGTACAATTTCAAGGAGAATGCAACCTACTGTACTAAAATTTATCTTTATTATTACTGTCAGGTGCAATACTCGTAATTCTGGTGGTGATGGGTACAAAGCTCACAGTCTAGTTTCTGCGATGAAGCGCCGTGCGGTGTTCTTGAACAAAAGGATATTACATTCAGCATTACAGTAGTAGTAGTGACAGAGCAATGAAACGTAAATTATGAAATTCGCCAAATAGAGCAGAAGTTATTAAAAACCTGTGGAAAATTTTCTATTCCCCAGTATTCATTATTGTTCATACATAGTTTATTCCAAGGTGTACAAAGAGGTACATATGTGGAACTGTTCCACGGTGACATAAGACAATGAAAGTATATTTCGCTTACTTTCTCTTGTGGCCATATATTGTTTTTAGTAAGTATGTATGTATATCTATCATGAAGCATTTATAGTGCAACTATTTACATGGAAATGAAAGTTGTGGTGTGTCCTACTTTACGACACCTAAAACACCTTATAAATTAAAAATAAATAATAAATAAATCCAACAAGCTAACGTAAGGTAGAAAGTTGTAGTTGGACTGGGGTTTGGGACCAATTAGCGAAATTGGCCCATGCGAGATAAATTTCATACGTTTAAAAAAGTATGAGCTATGAACTGGGAACAATCAGCGAGTGTTGCATTATTTGCTACATCAGGTTTTTTGTTCAAATCCATTGCATTTTCAATATGATATGATATCGTGCTAACGGATAAAAAGACAAACACAAAAGCTAAAAAATGCACAGGCTTTTTGGAATCTCTTGCTCACTACTTAATAATAATATTGCATTTTGAAGGCAATAAAGGTATTGCATAAAATGGAAGGGCAATGCAATGCAGTGGAGAGACACTGAAAGCGAATTGAAATAAAATTGGAGGACAAAAGCACACTTTCTCCATTTCGGTGTACCTACCATTGTTTTTATTGTTTTGTGTTTTATGGCGTGTAGTAGCAGACACCGAATCATGCCAGGCACAAAAATGTTTTATTAAGGATTTAGGCATGGACACATTTTTCTCGTTTTTATTGGCGAAACTAGAGCATTATACAAACAGACATTCAAAATATCCCCATATTTGGTAGTATAGGGACTCCCGGGATTTTTGTTAAAATCCGGGCGAAAGTGGAATGAATTGAATGAAATTTGTAGACAAAGAATTTCCATGTCTGCCTACATATTATAAGCCACACGCCAGACTACCAGACTCCAGCACTTTCATTTTTCCTTTTGCTATTCCAGCGAAAGCTCAAAACTAATATCGTTTCCATTGTCTTGTTTCCATATTAAACAGGGAATAGAGGACACGTTGGAAGGAGCGATAGCTATCCAGCCGCTTGTAAGCAGCATCGGTGGCTTCGATGAATATTTCACCAGTCTGTCCGTGGACCACTCCAAGATTAATCCATGGTTCGAGGAATACTTGGAGAAACATTTTAAGTAAGTCAGCTAGTCAGCTCACGTCTTTTACGAGGAACAAGGACAATAAGAGTAAAGGTGAGACGCGTGTGTTCCTAATGGTTTTTCTGTTCTTTTCTTTTTACTTTCCAGTTGCTCTGTAAATCCCAGCAAGGCTGCTGCCGGACATTCCTTTAAACAACGTTGTGATCTCAACCGTAAAAGAATTTCTGCCGAAACAGGCTACTCGCAACAAAGCTTTGTCCACTTTGTGCGGGATGCCGCCTACGCATTTGCTATCAGTTTGCACAACATGCACAGAGATCTGTGTCATGGAAGACCGGGAGTTTGCCCTGCAATGGAACATGTGGACGGGCTGAAAGTACACGACTATTTGAAGAATGTTAACTTCAAAGGTAAAGTGAAAATATTTAACAACTTTTTTTCAACTGTTCACAGGCTACAATGGTTGCGCGTGATGCAAAAAATGTGCTTGATTAAAACCGAGTAATTAGGGGGAATGATGAAAAAACTTGCAAACTAATTACTTTTCCCACATGAAAAAAAAATAAATCTCGGGAAAATTGTGTCTGGCAGTTTTCCGGTTTCTCCGGGAGAATATAGACAACGTAATTGTTTGAATCTGAACTGGTTTCGTGACATAATTATCACTTGCCCTCGCATATACGGATTCGGCCTTCTCAGAAAAAAATTTTCCTAGGGAAACGTTCACATAGCAAGTCGTCACCATTCTCTAAATGCAAACAGTAGTAATCCATTCTCTCGTTTTATGACAATTTATCAGTAAATTGCACACATTACATTGGCCATTTTTGTAAGATGTTCGCACGTGTGATATAAAGGAGCCCCTTAATTTCCCTTTTAGCGCCTTTCATCTGGAAGATCACTCAAAAGAACAGAATGTGACAATGAATGAAGTCAAACTTTTTGTTCAAAAAAGATTTTCTCGGTTTGGTAGACTTTCTCCGGCGAGTGAAAGCTTTAACTTCTTTTATCTGGGTGTGCAATTATTTTCTGCTGGTGAAGCAGACACAAAGCGTGGAAAGGAAATAAGATAAGCGAACATGAATAGGAGTGGAGAAAGAACAAAAACTTTTCTTTTCGAACTGATTTTGTAATAGCGTCAATTACCCCCCGCACGCAATCATCATCATTATCATCATCATCGTTACCTATGCTGTGTCCAATAAAACTTCATTTAATTTAATAATAGTTCTCGTGGTATTACCCTGACAGCAATAGGGAATAATACTTTTGTTGTATCTCTATTTCATTTCATCACCATCCCAAAAATAGACGAGGAGGAGAACACATTCCGCTTTTCCGAGGAAGGAGACGGCCCCATTCGCTACACCATAGTTAACTTTCAGAAAAACCGGGATAATAGCACTTATAGTTGGCGCAAGGTCGGAAACTACTCAAGTAAGTGGAAACTATTAAAATATATCTTATATGTATGTAGTATTTATTTTGCAGCCACATAGCTGTAATTGTTAAAGTAAATAGGTGAGAGGGAAACCATACAACATTATAATTCCCGAAAGTGGAAATTCTTTCGAAGTAGCGACATTCCGGAATTTGAATATAAATATCGCATCCATGCAAACATTAAAAATCCTGCAGATGTACATCGAACCATTACATATCCTTTACTTCGTAAGATTTTCCACGTCCGTCTAATTGATTTGCATTAACGCGTCATATGTGGACATAGATTAAATTAACTTTCACTTACGACAGCAAGGGCCGTCAGTCAGAGAGGGAGGACACGCAAATGTATTATTCCAATTCACGCTACTTGTACTATCCTTCAAATGGAATTCCATTTAATATGTATATAGTAGGTTGTTATATTTTCCCCACAAGTATATTTTCTGTTTGCCCTCTTACATACTAGCTAAGAGCTTACTCGATCTACTCTTCAATTGTAATTGTACCAAGAATCTACTACCGACAAAAGCCTTAACACCAACCGGATCTTTAAATTCATCATTCTACGCAATTCCATGTTTGTATTAATTTATTAACGGTGAATGTACTCTCCCGTGTTTTTGATTATCTTTCACAGTTGACGTATCCTTACGAGTTGGGTAATAACCATAGCAATTCATAATTTTCCATAATATAAGGTATACTTTACAAGTTAATGTTGTTCTGTCATGTTCACAAGACAGAATGTTTTAGTGACGCGAGTGTATAGTTTTTTTTCTCACCAATGACGTAACTTGAGTTTATCTACACTTCCTCTTGTTTTCCCATGACGATCAAAACATGAAACCTCGTTACGTTGCATGCTGTTGTGAAACGATTTTTTGGCAGAATGTCAACAAGAGAAAGTAACTACCTGTAAGCGGATAGGGAATAATAACAAAACGTGCTGCATTTAGTTATGTTGAATTAATCATGATAGACTAAAGTCATTAGACTCATAATCACAGACGGTCACCACAACCTGCTCAACTTGAGTTATCTTGACTCTTGACTCACAGGTAGTCACATGTGATCAACTGGTCATTATCCTTTAATTCAAAAAAAGTTATAAACCATTTTTCCCCTGGCCGTTAGTATTCTCTGGACACTTGCTCATTTCTAACTAGAAATGTTCAATTACCTATAGGTACTACAACATTTTCCACGCCCGCACAATTCAAGCACCAATGTACGCCTTTGCAGACTATAGCTCAATATTGAAATTGAGCACACATTGAATCCATCTATTATCACTAGGATTAGTGTCTCTCTGATAGTTAAATTACTAATGGTCAACAATTCATAAATGATATTGTTTACGTGGTGGTTGTGGGTGGCAAAAACATGGTTATTTTTAGTCTCCACTTTTGTTCTCATCTCACTGGAAATTTGCTTACGTAAGCCGAAATCCAAAAATAAGCGGATTTTGCCAGTAAGAATTTTTGATATTGATGATCAATGATTGTAATAAGATTATATATATAAGTATTTATTATTATAAATGTATTTGGATACAGTATTAGTGTCATCTTCACCGTAGTACCCTTATCCTATAAAGCAGACAAGCACGAGTTCTTACAACATAAATAATAGGATGACACTCATCCTCTTACTTAGTAATCAATTTGGCCATCGGATCATGATGTAATATTATTGCTAGTGTTGTCCTCAATTTTTTAATCTTCTCCCTTTCCCCTGTCCCTACTTGTTGAGTAACTCGAGTGCTGTATATCTTCTCATCCTTAAACTATGTTTACTGATCTCATAAAGCAGATGACATATCTTCAATCTTCTTTAACTAACAAGCAGAGTACACTCTTGAGGTGAAAGCATCACAAAATTCCAATTATGCGCAGAGAATCCTCCAGAATGGATACACGAATGCTTCCTCCGTTTTCCCTACCAAGTGGATAGTCGTACTTATCATCATGGTTATATATTTTTTCTAGTCGAGTTCCTCAGAATTAGAGACAGGTGGACAGGAAGACAAGTGTCATTGTCTTCCTGCTCACAAACATATAAGAGGATTAATCACTGTTTGTTCATTGTTCTACAACCACCCACAGTGCTTTCTCTACACAATAATATATTGTATCACTTGTTCACAATCCCAAAAATCTCTATCTCATGGCAACATACCTAAAATATTCGTACTTTCTCTCAAATCTTTTATTAGCATTTTGTATAACCTCAATATTCTCATTATTCCCGAGCGAGTCGCGTCGTCGGTGTGTTCGCACAGGAAGTGGCTCTTCAAAAAAAGCTTTTTCCATAGTGACACTTGTGGGGCAACTATCACTCAGAAAAAATGTAATCCCACCATTTTTCTTTTATAAGCTCATGACTCAGGAAGTAGATACGGTTTTAACGGCCAACGACTTTAAATAAAAAATATTGTTGAAAATTGCGTTCAATTTTCGAAGTGTTTAAAGCACAGCTGTTATGGTTCCAAGGTCATCTTTCTTCTTAAATGTAAACAAAGTTTGAAAGTGACCTTGTCAACTTCTCCACGTGTGCATCTGGCTAGTAAATTTATCATAAAAAGTGTAATTTGTCACCCTTAATTTTTATTCGTTTAGACCTAAAGTTTCATTTTTTAAACCGAGCTACATTGTGTCTTGAGTTAGGATAGAATGGATCATTGGTTTTTTCCGTGGTTAGCTTTACGGAAAGGAATAGTATTTTCATAATGGTGACAGTTAGATACGAACGACCGCATGCGACACTTCATTCATCACACACGTGCCTCTACTTAACTAAACACCGCTTTTGTCTCGACGTTGATATTGATAAGCTTTTAAGCTACTCAGAAATGTCATCATGATCATTGATATTGATTGGGTGTATTGTTTAATGGCCTTTGGGAGTCTGGAAGCTAGAATAATGTCTCGACAAAATGTTTGTATTTCTAGCCACATGTCATCTTCGCTAATCGTTAATTTTCATTTCATTACGGTTATCTGAGTACGTCGCAGCCAATAGGATGGGTGTTATATACCTATTGGTTAGGAAATAAAATCTCGGTCCTTGTCTTTGCCAAAATAAGACGTAGTTTGGTTAATGCTGATTTACATGCATACCTACCTCTGTACATAGTACGGTGGTGTTACCATGACGTGAAGGCAACCTAGCACGGTTTACGACATCATCAACGTACTTCATAAATCAAAATGTAGCCAATAAACTCCTTTCACTTTGCCTATTTTCCTAGTCTGTGCAATAATTTCGGGGGATTATAAAAAGGAAAACGCTTTTGTTATTTTATGTAACGTTTTGCATTCTTCGTTTCCTTTCATTCCACTCCACTGTCTCATTTTGCTCGAAGTAGTAGCGAAGGGGAGATTATTTCTAACCTTGAGATTAAATCCGTATCATTTACCACAAAAAGCTGCTTGTTGTGGTAGTAGTAATGATGATTCTACTATCAGTATATTCGAGCATCCTATCTAAACTTGGCTGTTTCTCTTGGAAAAATTGCATAGCAGTAATAATTTCGTACACCAACACATACAAATCTGGGTTTTATTTCTATCATAAGGTATCTACTTGAAGTATTGTTAGAATTGGACCCGAGTAAAACCAGGAAAGGAGATTCTACATTACCAAAGATTTTCCATGTACGGCCCAAGCTCATAGTGGGATATATATATCTAGTACAATATTGTATTATAAGAATTAATGAAGCTATATATGTAGATGATAAGCAGAATCTATTCACGTTCATTTGCTGCTATTGTTCTGAGCTTGTCCTACTAATTGAATGTTTAATTGAATCTGGCATTGTGTAGCACTATCTTCCTGCCTCTTCATTTTTCTCTCTTTATACCAGTTTATTTTGGTAACATTCTGCAAGATAGTAAGAAGTTTAGTAGTTGTGTAACGTATTTCATTTTGAACCTTATCTCATGTGTACGTACGTAATATTTTGCCAGGGCAACTTATCCCCGCATCTTTTTTGCTTTCCCTTTTTGCAATTTTGTACACGTATGCAATTTTATCGGTAATCCCAACGAAAAGTTTTATATTGCGACAGGACAAACTCCAACAACTAAACATGCAAGCGCAACTATTTTGTGCTTATCCATCATTCTAAGAATAAAGTTCAATTCACTTCTTTTTCCAAAACAACGTAGTAACAATAATAACAGTGGGAAATGTGTTCTTGAAGTAGGCATAAGATAAGAAGAGGATTCCGTTGGATTTCTCTGTGTATTCTTATCCTGTCTCGTCAAGTGTAATTGAACTCGACTAACATTGTAAGCTGACTTAATAACCCAGTTTTTAGGGAGGGATATGATGCAAGGATGGGATGAGATTGTATACGACGGGTGTAGTTTCAAGTTGAAAATATTTGCAAAAAAATTCCAACTTTTATTTCGTTCGTTGGTTTCATTGTAATATCATAAAGCTTTCTTTTACAACGGACCCGTTCCTGAACTAAGGAAATATTTTCTTGAAATTAACAACTCATGTTGATTATTAAAATGGATTGAATGCAGTAAATGTACATTGCTTTAGTAGCATTTTTGAAACTACATATATGAAATGTGAACAGCCCCATAAATAAATTGAAGTTCTTGCAAGGATATTACTAAAGGTAATCACCGCAACAGACAACAATCAAGATAAAAGAGTATTTTTCAGCTTTTCGAGAAATTCTTTCGAGTCATAGCTTATCAGTTTTATTGCTTTATTGTCGTCATCAAAAGAAAGCAATAGCATCTTTTTTCTGATCTTTTCATTCCATTTGATGCAAATGTTGTGGAAAATACCGTGGAAATCTGGTACTTTTTCTGAATTGGCATCTATTACTGTATCAACCACAAAGGTGACTTTTAGGATGATACTACTACGCACATACATGACCTTATTGTCCAAAATAATAAATATTGTGCATTGTGTACCACCCGAGGTGGCAGCCAGTGCAATGTTTTTCGTGAAAAATGTTGTCAGATTTGAGATAAAGTTAGAAGTAGAAAGAACAACAAAACAACAAGACATGTTGAAAAAGTGGTGTCACAGCGGCAGTCAATATACTAACCAGAATCGCAAGAGAAACAGAAGAGACACATCCAGCTTGCTGTCTATATGAAAAAGTGCACAATGTGATAAAAAAGAGAAAGCTGGGAAAGTTAGGGTTTATTTCAGCAGAGAGAAACTAGCCACAGGAGAGTGGGGATATTACAATGGGGAAAAATGTCCGTTGAGATTTTCATGGTCGCCCAATGAGTCCTATCATCATTTTGCGTTTTTTCTGCCCCTGCAAGACAATGGCAATAGGAGTGGAAATGAAATGGAAGCCATATAGAGTTGTGCAAGTGATAACCGTCACAAGGGCGAACAAGAAAGTAGTATAAAAATGACAATAAAACTGTACGACAATGTTTTGGTGGCGGCGATATGTAGTGCTTTTCAAGTAACATCGCATTGTCGTGAGAGAAAATGGAAAAGTTCCCGATTCTCGCGTTGCTCTCTTCATGCGGTCGGTGTCGTAGTCCATTTTGCTCGTTAGTGAGCTGTGTACATTTTCTCCCTTAAATATTTTATCCTCAGGGGGAGCAATGTGAAATATCGTAGGATATGTAATGCAGCAACCCAATAAAATGCCACGAATACTCTAATATGCCACGTAATATTCCTTGGTACGCCACCCACACGTATATTTACAATTGAAATGCACCGCATGACCTTAATGGCTGTGACTTCTATAACCCTTCCTAATGTTTCGATCTTTTTAATGGAGAGAAATGTCGAATAGCATGGTATGGTAGCAATATTCCTTTATAAGGGAATATTAGAATATATAGCAAGCCAAATCCAATTTGAGGCAAATGTGTTTTTATTTTATTAAAAATTTTCAAGGCAAGAATCAAATGGCGGCTCATAGAATTGTTTTATTGGACTACGTTTTAGACTTTGCAGATACGATAATTTACCAAAAATATAAGCGACTTTGACGATTCTCCGTTCTCCACTTATCAACAGCCCTTGTTGATCGTACGTGATACATAATAACTACTGCTGCACATCACTTTACTTCTACTGCGCCATTATTTTCCGCACCTAGTTGCGAAAAACCGCATAAAATGTAGTACATCTGGCTTGCAGTGCATTACAACAAGTACTCCCTCGTGTACGTCGTTGTACAGTGAATAAAAATCTCGTAAAGTGCATCTCTGCTCAGTGTGATAATGTGCTTTTACCACCGTATCTCCACTATTACCATTAGGCTTCCATTTTTTATTGTTGTGTGCACTATCCAGGAAACTTTTATTCCATAGTTTTCTGTGCATAGGTACATCAATAATATAACGCTATAGCTGTCATAAATATTTCACTCACGCACTCTGTTCTCGTCTCTTCCGTTCTATTCTACACCACTTCTCAATTCTCCCGCTTCTGACACGAAACCAGACCTGTTTCATGGAAGAAAAAAATCAACTGTTAACAAGGAAGAAATACGTACGTAAAATTGCATCATAATTTATGGAGGAGGAGAGTTGTAACGATGACGACTTGGGCGAGAAAATGCCGTTAATAAGTACCTTAAATAAACGAGAGAAAAGAACGTAGTGAGTCGTGCAGTGCGCACATAATAATAAAGTATTTTATGGGTAACTTGATATGACCTCTTTCACTCACTTTCTCTTTTTCTACATTTTCCCTTGTGTGCTTACATAAGAGAAAAAGAGTATCACATTCATCGTCCGTCAACTACTCAGCACATCTTTCCCCGAAAAAAATACTGCTACCGCAGCTGTGGAGTCCCTACTCTGCTTCAGAGTAGTAGAGTCTATCTCTTCTTTCTAGATAAACACAAAACCAACTAGCATGTATCCTGGTATTCGATTAAAAATGCAGTGAACATGGATAAAAGCGGATAAAACTGTACAAGCTTAAGTTTTAGTGAATACGCTTTGTCGTTTGAGGAATAGAGAAACGCAGGTTTATGTCACGTTTCGTGGTAGTAGTGGAGAAAACCAATTAACAAGAGATGGAGAAAGTGGGATCTGAAACAACAGATCAGGAAAGAACTCCTTGAAAAAATCTGTTGTTTTTGAAGGGTGCTGATGATCATGGACATTAGTACCGGTTGCTTGCAAGGAACGGCACATTTTTTAAAAACTTTCCTGGTTTTCTGCGAAACTATTCAACAAAAAATATTTCAACAAAGCATGTCATCAGCATACACGTTTTATTGTTGTAATTTTGAATGAAAAATAAGATATCCCATTAGGATATTTTTCTGCGAAAGACATTGAAATGCTCAATATGCCGCAAGCTGTTTTGATAAATTTTTGTACATTTTTCTCTCTCCCTACGTCTGCCATTTTCAACATCATTATCATCAGTCATTGCCTTCATTTTCCTTCTTTAATCCGCCTTCTCAATTGTCTGACCGGCTTTATTTAGGTATTTGGTTTATAAATATATTCACAATGATTATAACAGTGACAGTAGCAATGTTGAGTGTCACAGGCAGCTTAAAAAGCAGACAAAATGCTACAAAATTGTTAACAAACAGCACAAAACCTGATAGCGTTGTCTACAGTCTACTAAACTTTTTTCTCTAATTTTTGGTAAAAAACTACAATTTTTTGTTAGTGTCTCTTCCACAAAAAATACAATAATTCAACTAGCTTATTATATGATTTTGTCGTGTATTACTTTTGTTTGGGTTTGCTTAGCTAGTTATCCGTCTGTTAATCTAGGTTAAGCTCAGAAGCACGATGATAAAAAAAGGGAAAGCAATGGTAAACCAAACCAACGAACAAAATGAATTGGTGGTTATATTGTGGCACGACCACAGAAAGATATTGTGTGTTGTGTGTGTATTTCATTGCATGCTCGTCCAGATGTTACACAAATACATATACACAAAGAGTTACGAATATTGTAGCAATAGGAGTCTATGGTTTGTGCTTTCTCCAGTAACAAATGATAATAGGTTAAAAACGATATTGTGTTGTATTGTACTTTTGTACTACATGCTTTTCTCTCTGGTGATGATATAATGTTACATGTTGTGCTACTCTGTTGTTATAGTAAATCATATTTTTGTGATGGAACAAGATGGAAATGAAATGGAATCGTGATAGTTCTGGAAAAACCAAGTGCAATTCTCAACTTGCACATGTGCTCAGAAAAAAGAGTGGGCCGCATATAAATTAGATGACATGCTATCATCAAAATGATACATTAGATGACATGACTACCACAATTGCAGTGCTATCTATTCACTGAGCTATTCTCTTTATAACTTTGAGAAGAAACAGCGCTTAGAAGAACATGCTATAGTATAATATATTCTCAGATTGGAGAGAATAGGACGTTATCTTACAGTGCCCCGGGATTCACCGAAGACACTCCTGAAATAGTTACGCTAACTCGACGACTAGGACTAGTGAACATAAATAGCACATGGCACAAATACCTTTTGCTTTCAACTTTCTTATGTAATTCATTTGATATTTTGTAGGAACAAAGAAATTCCTTAAAGTTTAGAAAGAGAAAGATATAAGTGGACAGCCAGATGGACGTTCACACAGACTAACTTCAAATTGATAAAATGTCGAGTCATTTAAAATCATCACTTAGCAAATTGATGATAGCAATGTGGCACGACCACTTTCTCCTGTTATATCGATGATGGCCACCATAATCATTTTGATGTTTGCGCCAATATTAGTTAAATATTATGTGGGACATGAATATAATATTTTTATTTGCAGTAGCTGTCTACATGCTTCGCTTGTTGTTTTTAATAGTACTACAAACTATACCATAATTATTATTGCTACCAAATAAGCGAACTCGACGATATAGTACTCGTCGTCAACGCTACTTCTACTACTTGGTTCTCAAATTTCTATGCTATAATGATAAACCTAAGCCTGTTATAAGTATGTATGTAATTCAGTAATTCTGGTACGTTGGTACGGAGAAGGACATGTGTAGTTCATGTAATAAGATGATCCTGCTTTCATTGTCATTTTATTTGCTTCTCGTGAAAGTTCGCCAACAAACGCTAAACGGACTAAATAAATGATGAGCCAACGCCAAACGTAAAATCTTCCCGCTTCTGTGCTTACTTGTAGTAGGTAATTAAGGAAGTAAACAAAATGCCTATCCTGCATTTGACTAAATCCCTTTTGTTTTCTGTTAAAAACATAAGAGAAAGCGTAATCCTCTTTTATAATTTTGAAAATCGCAAAGAATTTATATTCGGAGTACATGGCAGATTCCGCATATAACATGAAGGTTAAGGAAAACTTTCCTCGTCTATTTCGTCATGTTCGTCCTCGCTGATATGATTTTGTGTGTCTGGCCTTTTCACCATCAATATATCTTCGTCATATTGTTTTATTAGATCATCGCGTCACTTTCGTCTTTCATCAGCGTTTCTGTTTTATACCGTAGTGATCGTATACTATGCATGGTTATAACTGTGAATTGTTTTGTTGTGGCATCGACAGGATACACTCATATTGGTGTGTTGAATGGGGTCATGCCATGTCATGCCCATCCCACATAATGTGCATTTATCATACACATCTGTCTGTAGTAAACAAGCGAGGCCAATCCGTCTTTCCTTTCGTTGGAAAATCAAAATTCTTACTAGATAATAAATGAAGCGTGCATGCATGGAATAATATGGGTTATTCCATTAAAAATTAATATTTCTACTATGTACCATATAGATTAATAATATATACCAAATATGATATGCGCGCAGCAATAAAATTGAAAATATGTATGTGGAGACAATTTGCACTCCAATTTCCGCTGTTTTGATACTTTTTCTATAATTTGTTGATCAACTACAAAAATGATTGCTGTAATGTTGTAAGGTGAGTGAAATACGATGAAGGGAAATTCAATCCAGTTTCATTGAGCTCTTTCCCACCCACTCAAAACTCCTGTCTAATTAATTTCAATTTCCTGCAACTTTGTATATTAAAGGGAAAGCATGTTGTAGCCGTGGTCAAATCCATAGTAACCTCAGATGTGTGGAATTGATCAATGCCTACGTTTTTGCTTCGCTTACGTTAACTAGGACGGGTGTAAACCCGAAATAAAAAACTACCGGAAGTCTGATGCGTGCAAATTTGAGTACTAAAGCACACATTTCATCTTCCAAGATGCTAATCTTCAACTTATCTGTCAATTCGTTTTTGGCCATAGCCCACGCACACGTTCCCGGAGCCGCCGCTTCTACAGTTGTCAGAATTGACACATGGTGTGATGACAAAAAATGATCAGAATAAAATTCTCTATAAGATAAGCCAATAAAAGATTTTTGCCCATAAGGATGCATGGGGGACGTTACCCCCCACCGTGCCCCTAGGGTTGGTCCCCGGAGGCCCAAAATCAATACCGATCTTTAGAATCACCATATGTACCTCCATGCAAAATTTGAATGAAATCGGTCAACGTGGAGGAAAGTTATAGTGTTTACAGACAAACGGACACACAGACAGACAAACAGATCAATCGCAATAACTACCTTTATAAGCATTTCATGCTTCCGGTAGTTAATAACCTGTGTTACGCACGCACACTGAATTTTTACAGAATATGACTATGGATATGGGCGCTACCGTTGGGTTTGTGACGAAAGTTTTGGTGACGTGAGACCTTAAAAAGTTGATTCATATTAAGTTGTCAAGACATATTTTTCCACAGATTTCTTACCAAGTACCACAGTTCAGTGCTACTTGAAGGTGTGAAGAAATATTATTGCGAAATTGTTTTGGTCTCTAGCCGCGTGGGTTGGGTCGATTTACCAACATACAAGATTGATGATATATGATATGATATTATTTTGATAAGAGTAAGCAAATACGAAGATCAAACCTGAAATTGAAACGAGAAGTGGGGAAAGCAGCAGGCAACAGTGTTGCTTATTAGGTGTTATCCATAGGTGTTCATTCCAATCCTTTTTCCTTTTGCGTGGGTAGAAAAGCCGAAGAAACAAATGTATAGTTGCGTTGCATGTTGTATTGCATTTGTAAGTGGTAATAGTATTCAATTGAGATTTTGCCGAAGAATCGTAAACTTTTTAGTAAATCTTCTGATAGTTTATTTATTATTGCAAGAATATTAAATAGGTGGCAACAATAAAATGATAGTTTGGAAAAAGTGGAAGCCCACATGCGGACTTTCTCCATAGTCCAGAGTGCAATATATCAGCGTGAAATTATATAGAAGCAATTTGGAGGCAATTTCATTCTTATTTTGAGAAGGAAAGCGTTTGATGGTATTCATTTTTCAAGGAAATCTAAAAATATACATTAATAATTTAACGTACCCGAATTTTTTCAAGAAAATTATAATATTGTATACCTCTTTTGTTGTTGGCTCAATTTCTTTCTTGGAACAGAGTAACAGTTGAACCTGTTTCATTGCCATAAGATAGCATATTGCGTATTGTGCAGTAATATGGTCAATATTGACACTCCTTTCACCTTAGATAAAAGGAACGGTTTGTAGTTGTAGTTAAAATGGCGAGATGAAGTATCAAACATCCTTAGGATATTTGTATCTTTATATTGTTTCTTATCAAGTTCCGTTCTACCGGAATAGCCTTTGCATGTTCCACCTGAATCAGCCTTCAAAGTTCATTAACTTTCTATGAAGGTTCGATGATATGCATTTACGGGTCGTGTGTACAAAACAACTATATAGTCAATAGTTAAAGCAGAGTTATATTGCATAAATCAATATATCACATAATTTGTTTTGGATATTCGCTCGCGCCGTTACAAACACATTAGTCGTCCACTATATTGAATTGAATTTACTACCTATTTTTGTATTTATTTTGTCACAAGATAGTATTTCGGATCCGCCCTTGTTTTTCTCTGAATTCCGGTCAAAGTCTGTTGTACACCCGGTCAACTTAATGGTAGCCTAGTAAATACTGTCAACAAAAAATAAATTCCATAATTTGTAACCACAATTTTTTACAGGGTAGATATTAGATTTGAGGCTCAATGTAAAGTTTGATAAAAACAAATTGTTATAAGGACTATGGTATCATTAATAGTGCATTTGCACTCTTATCTTCCACATAGAAAGTAATCTACGATTCATTAATAAACTTCGGCACACATAATTTGACAGGCTATTTGCATAATATTTTTGTTTTACGCATTGTCGTATTTGTCGAAAGCACCACTAATTTAATTGTCCAATTAAGCCAAATCATGCGTCCACGCCACAAACAATTGAAACGTAGAAAGTAAGATACATAAATTCATTTTTGAGTTGGTATTTTTCCGTTACGCTGCGAACAAAACTATTACCACTGCATCTTGTTGAGCTTATATAACCTCTGAATATTATACTAATTGAACCTGATCAAAACACTAGCTTGTGTTTACGGCTTGTGTGGAAACCTGGAAATCATATTGTTAAATATTTCAGGTATGTTTTGTTATGCGTTGTTTATGGGTTGACATGCGCCTGTTTGAATTGAAGACACAAAGTAAAGTGCTGTAATTCAGGTACCTATTCCAAAGGTAACATGGATTCCTTTCATACATAATTCATTCATTAAACAATAACATTCAACTCATACGTTGGGAAAATTGTCTAATCAATTACATTACACAACTTTTCAAATTCATTCCCTTTCTATAGCCTGTCACGTAACTATGTATTTTTCTGGGATATTGTTCGACGATGTTGATGCACAGTAGTGGTGGAATGAACAATAAACTAAAATAATATGATGATTATGGTTACACGCAATAGACATGTTGGAAATTGAGGACATCATTACAATAGGCAGTTTTTCATTGTGCTAAAATTACACGAGGTCATATTTTAAATTCAGTAAAAAATTCGAACGTGTGCGATTCAGCTGCATGTTTTCTCATTGATCATAGGTACATTTACCTCAGCAGGTAATCTCTAAAGAAAACAGAATAGTGCCATCAATATTTCAGTAATAACTTGGCTATAACGTAGATACAATTTTTCCTTCAAAACTGCGACTTAATTTTCTCAAAACAAGATTGGAAAGAATGGAGAAAATGATGTGCAACTTTTTATTAACTTTTTACACTACGACGCACTTCTCCATATAAACGTAGTCATGGAATTGGAAATATAATATGCATTTGGAACAAGGTTTGATTTTGGCTTCTTCATGTTTTATTTTCTGTGAACACTCCATACAAATCAAGTTGTCAAGATACCTTACAAGTTGTGGGCTACAACATGAATTTGAAGTGGCGATGATGATGATTTTCCGCTTCCTTTAGTTCAGACTCAAGAGGACACGGAAAAGCTTTTTTTCATCTAGAAAGACAGTTTATATAAAATATGACGGGTGGAAGAGCTCTGATAAGGTATAATGCATAAAAATAAAAAGATTGTAAGCAGACAGGGAAAATCTTCAAAACTTAAAACAGTCTCTCCAACTTTCTCGGTTTTACTTCCGGTGAAAGTGGAGAAAAATTTAGAGTGAAGCAAGTAGCAAAATTGCAATCCTTTTCAAGCTTCGAGTTCCGCTACCAGAGTATTAGAATTTTCATGTACGATTTTATGGGATTGACGAAATAGATAGTAGATACTCACAAAAACTAACAACATATTTTGTGATCATGCCTCTCTTCCATATGACATACATGTAAATTACGAGACAGATAAAAATTGTCAGAGTGCACACTGGTAGTGAAATCGATCTCCTTCCGTTTCTCTGTGGCTTTGGAGGAGAAGGTTGCTAGTGTGGCGCCTCGTCATCCACCATGCCACAAGAAATTGTGGCTAGGCACCTATAATTTTGGAGAAAAGAAATGATATACCATTGGATTAGATATGAATGTATACTTGTTATACATACACACATGAGAGTAGTGAAGTGGCTTATTATTATTATTATTTTATATTATTGCCGTCATCATCGTCGTTGGATGTCGACATCCGCCTCTATCATCACATCATCAATATCCACAATCCACACGACATAGTGATAGCAGCATACCTACTACCGGATAAAGTCCATAACTTATATTGCAACTCCTATCAGCACTATATTTCTTAACATCGTGTTTTCTATGAAATATGGCACCTTTTATGTGAAAGCTATCTATTCATCTGTAATACCCACTCAAGCCACCTTTTTCCTCCACCCACATAGCACTTCCACCTTCAACAGCAATAATCTAGATTAAGAAAAAAACTTATGATTATTGGGAACTGATGTCAATAACTTATGCTAGCAGTAAAAGCAATAGCAAATTGACACATTGACAGTTCAAATTATGGAAAAGAAAACTGTCTTCTAACTGGCGAAGTTTAATTTTACAAAATGTGCCGTAATGAGCAAATGTCATTAACAGCTTAATAAGAAGCGAGGGTGGATCAGTATTCAGTATGTTTGAAAAGGTCAAAAGTAACATTATTATCGCAGATTGCAATATCATATTTCGTTAGCAGGAAAAGTTTTGATCCTCGACATCGAAATAATTGGCGAAGGTAGCTATATCATCATGTTGTTGTTCAAATAGTTTAATTTCTACGAAAAATCTGGTCATTGACTCCTCCCTCAGAGACCTTGATCTTTAATGATCTGATACCTCTCGGAAAGAATTTCGGAAAGTGATGTATCGTTACTTGTTGTTCCTTTTGCCCAAAAAATGCTCACCCAACTACATACATGCATACAACTGCAGGAAATCGGTAGGGTTCTTGCCCTTGACCAAGGTGCCTACATGACTTGTATCATTCATCATTCAAGCAGAACACGTGGCAAGGAGTGGAGTTGAAGGATGAAGAGAGAAACATGCTAAAATTTCATGCTTGTTACTTTTAACACTTTCAGTTACGCACGAAGCCATGCTACCATAATTCTTTTGGAAATATTGAGTTTCTGTTTTTCCAGTTTTAAGCACAAGTTCAAGTCGGTAATTATGTATAAAAGAGTTTTCCTTTTGGTATAAAGTTTTCAGTTTGAAATGTAGGAAATGGAGGTGTGGCTGAAAGTAACAGACTACAAGAAGTGATCCCATGTTGCATGTTTGTGTCTTTCCCCGACTCTGTTGCTCGTCACGTCCTGTTCACTTTTTAACTTTGAAACATTCTCAACAAAAAGTCTGCAAAAGTTTTCTTTCTTATAAAATTTATAAAACCTTAAAACGGAAAACCAACTTGGCTGGTGGCTTGTTGTAACTTGACGTTACACTGCTCACATGAATGTTTTAGAAATTCTATTTTCTCCATTTTAGTGTAGTTTTCGTACTGTTTGTTATCGTCGTCGTCGTCAGAACATCATGGAAAGTTTTTTTCCCTTGCTTTGTAGTACTTTCTTTGTCGTAATGATTGTCGTTATCAGGATTACTACCCCATATTGTTATGCAAAGATGGCGAGCTGGGGAAAGTACCAAAGAGACTAAGGCAAAAAGAAAGTTCTCAACTTGCCCTGAAAAGTCACCCAGCCGCTGCAGCGCATCACGTTGGATTTTTTTAGCCGGTGAAACTTCAACGTGACGGTATTCACTGAACCAAGTGCAGTTCTTATTGAAAACCATGTCACTTGAAAGAATGAAGGACGGGTCGGCGAAGCAGAATAAAGAAAATGGTCTCTTCTTGTACATGCCCATTTTATATAATTTTCTAGGCCTAAAATACCTACCAATTTGACCCTGTTGTATGCATTTATGTGCTAGCGAAGGCAAAAAGTTTGGTTGGACGAGTTTTTTTCCTCTGCTAAGGTGAGCGTGAGGTACTGCGTCTTGTAGTGTGTCTACACTCCTTCTTAGTAAATTAGGCAAAGTCGTACTGTCTGGGACACTTTCTGAGGAGACAGCTTCTTCGGTTGTGCAAGTCCAATTTATTGTTCCATTGCCGCGCGGTAGGAGAAAACCCAATTCATTCATCTTAATCAACTAAATGCGCTTCATGCACAATATATGAAGTTACGCAATCAAATGCAAATACGTAATGAAATAAAAAAATGTCACTGTCAATTTTCATCAGAGACAATTCATCTACTGATGTATTTTTCATGTGGCGTACCGTCAACTTCTAAACGGCATATCATTACAATTATTTATATAAGAACGCCTGTCAATTTAAATATAAATTTTGTCATTTGCTTTATATGCACAAGCTTAAATTCTTATTACTTCGCAATAGTGATGCTTTCGTCCTTTTCATTTCTCAATCAATCTCAACTCTAATTATATTTCTATTGTGCCTCTATCAAAAGATGTATGCAACATGCCACTTCCAACAGTTAATTACCAATACTATTAATATTGATTTTGATTGATTTATGCTTTCTCGGTTCATCAACTTTTTGATTTTCAACTGTTCTCGTGTACTAAATATGCATGTAAATATCTGTGTATAATATAGTTTCGAGACTGAAATGTAATTAAACTGCGATTCAGGATATATGATAGAGTTTATTAGGTTAAAATAATTTAATTATCATTGTGGAAAATTTTCATAAAACCTAAAACAACCTACATTAATTTAGTTCAGTGAGGTGCACGCACAAGGTTACTGCCGCCTCCACCTCACCAGCAAGCTGCCAACCAAATAGGACCAACGAACAAAAACTAACAAGAAATGGAAGTAATATCCATCTATTACAGCTAATTGCTAATATAAAGCATCAATAGCCACTTCATATTAGCCAATATACCTACATACTTTGAAAAGGTTGAAGGTGCCTAATTAGCACAGCATGGTTGTTTCATTCAGGAAAAGTCTAACGTGCGCACGTAGACATACGAACAAAACAAAAGAAAGCAGTCTGTTCATAAAAGGCCTAGAAAAGCAAAATTCCACTGAACACATACTTGTTTCAATTTTTGCGCTTTCACTCCTTAAGCACAAACAAACTTGCCTATTAGTATACTTGTCCACCCACCTTCTCCTCCTTGTGTGTTGCCTTCAATCTCATTTCGAGCAATGCCATCTATAAAAAGAATCCTCGGAATCTCCGTTTTTTAAAACTCCATCTATATACCTATTTACTTGATCATATTCTATTAAGTTGCCTATTCTATGGTCTAAAGAAGAACTATCCAAATGGAAGCATATTTTGCCGACCAAATGTTCGACCATGAACCTATTCTCGTGACATTATTCCAAGTTGTTTTTACGTTACACATGAAGAGATCTTAAGTCAAGTGAAGTCAAAGCAGCTTAAACTAGACAAACAAACAATGCCCTCGAAAAAAAGAATGCCATTCCATTTTTACTTTTAATAGCATTCCGTCATCGTTTTTCTGAGGAAATACGAGCCATATGGATACAAGCAGCGTTTTCCCAACAAGTCCATCAGCGTATGTACACCCATGCATAATGATAGCATGATGTAGTTTTAACTATGCATTATTAAGCAAAATATTCGCAGATATACAAAAATATTTTTCATTTTGGTAATGGAAGGTCGTCCATCCTCTCTGACTGATTGCGTTTGTTTGAATTGAATGGGTTTTCTTTCGCTCTATTTTATTAATGGAAATAAAATAGCATTAGTGTGTCACGCACGCACATCATCATCATCACAGAAGCATTGTGACGGTCGACTGATGTCCGGCCAACTACTTTGCACAAACAAAAGTAAACACACCCTTTCTCTGTTATTTCCCTAATAACTAACTCTCTCATCCTTTTATCTCTTTCAGTGGGGACCGAACAATAAGACTGTGTTGGAAATCGATGACACCATTCAGTACCGTACAGGCCATCCAGAGTATCCTGTTTCCACTTGCGCAACTCCGTGTGAAAGTCATCAAGTGAAGTTTCGTGAGGTCAGGAAATAAACAATACTATTAACCAATGCATTTTATATGAAATTTCAAACACTTACAAGGAGCGGGGAAAGCATATGCATGCAAAATATAAATGAATACGTGTCATGCAAAAATGAAAAGGCCAAGTTTAATAACGGGCTGCTGCCGTCAAGTTATTGAGAATTAATGAAAATATGTCACCTCCGTTTTTGTTTTTTGGCATTCGCTCACTTTCATGTCATATTATTAGCAAACAAAAGTTGTCACTTGCGTAAATGGAGTGTTTGGTTATGAACACATTTAACTGTTTGAGCTAATAGTATAGGAGCTCTATACAAAATAATAACTACTTGTTGAAAAATTTACGAGGGCCTTATCATCGCAAGTGTGTACCGTTGACCATTGTAGCGTGTGTGTTGTAGGATTAACATTGCATCATATTTTTCACTTGGTTAAACAGAGAGACGACACTTGCTGCTGGAAATGCCGGGATTGTCCTTTGTACCACATCAAGCTGGACGACTTTCACTGCGAGGAGTGTAAACAAGGCTTTATTCCGGACTCAGCACATTCCCTTTGTTTGCCCATTCCAGAGACGTATATTGACTATAAAAATCCTCTAGCCATTGGAGCACTCACAGTCTCCGGATTCGGTAAGATGAAAGAAAGGAAACAAAAAGATTTATAACCTTGTTATGTTGCATTATCATTATTAAATTACATTTTGGTATAAGTACTCCAAGTACAGTACATAACTATTATGTGTAGTGCTACTACAAACCTACTTATTTTTTTCGAAAAAAATAATAATAAATTGGCACTACCAACATTTTTATAAGCTTCCACACTTTTTTACGCTAGGTACATTTATGCTTTTCCAAAACCAGTGCTGACATTGCAGTGATTTATTTTTAGAATGTGGAGGATTTTCTTTAAGGATTATATTTGAATAGAGCTTCCTATATCCCACGTTTTCTGTACTGCTTTCGGCAAGAATTGGTTGATAGGAACTAGAAAGAGCTAGAAGTAGTGCACTTTTACTTGTTGAAATTCCCAAGAGTAAAAGCCAAAGTATGTATACTCTGCGAAAGTAAGTGAAAGGAGAGTACACATGTACGTACTCACTCACTTTCTCCAATAAATGTTATTGTGTTACATGCAACATACGTGAAACTGGTTTCTCAGAAAAAAAAACATTTCTGTGGTATGAAATCTATAGGGAAAGCAGTCAGTCTCATATAATTTATATTTTCATGTAATGCATTCTTCTCCTCAATGCGTGTTCAATCACAGGAAAATGCATTAAAACTTAACAAGTTTTAAAGAGGGGTTTCGCAAACATCAATACTACACGCAACATAAGTTACAATGTAACTATTCGGTAAGTTATGTTACACAACAGGAAATAGGTTTTGTACGTAAACAGTTTGGAGTTTGAAAACAAGTGACCGGTATATATATTTCAGTAGCATGCCATATTTAAAGATTAGAGGAGGTTAACAGATCGGGCAAATTTTGAAACCTTTACAGCATCATATTGGTTTAAGTTTTCACAAGTAAATAGAAAATATGTTTATTTAAAAACCGGATAAAACCATACATTTTTGTTATTTCCTCCTGTTTGTTTGCAGGGATTCTGGTTACCGTATTTGTTGGACTGGTATTCTGGAACTACAGCGACACCCCGATTATCAAAGCGGCCGGAAGGGAACTCAGCTTTGTTCTCTTATTCGGCATTCTCCTTTCCTTCTCCGTCACCTTTTTCATCGTGGCTGAGCCCAGTCGCTTCACCTGTGGAATTATGCGCTTCTTCCTCGGTTTTTGTCCAACACTTTGTTACGCGAGCATTGCCACAAAAACGAACAGAATTGCGCGGATCTTCCATCAAAAGTCGGGACCGTCCGTGCCCAAAACCAAGTTTATCAGTCCGACATCTTCAATGATCATTGTCGGGCTGCTGACCAGTGTTGAGGTGACAATCAACATTGTGTGGATAGTGTGGACGCCCCCAGGGGTCACGTACACGTACCCAGATCGGTACACCAAGCTACGCATATGCGAGGTAATGTGTTTTACCCGTTAAACAATGGACTCAAAATGAAGCTGAAAGATGTATGCAAATTGTTGGCTCAAAACATGCGTTAATTAATTTTTAATTTGGTTCTGTGTAGGGTGTCGACTCGTATCGCTACATGATTGGGTTTGTTTACCCACTCATTCTCATTGGGCTGTGTACAATCTACGCAATCCAGACGAGAAAGTAAATTACAATCTTTAAATTACTATCTTTAACTTCCAAAGTCAATATTTTAAAAATAAACTACAATCTGAAATTATTTTCTATAGATGCCCCGAAGGCTTTAATGAGACCAAGTACATTGCATTTACTAATTACACGATTATCATCATTTGGCTGGCGTTTGTCCCCCTGTATTTAACCAGCTCAAGTAGCAGTGTTCGTGTTGTCACGCTGGCCATCTCACTTTCCCTTAGGTAAGTATTTCTTTGAAAATCTTTTAAATTTTAATATAGCTATTTACTGTGTGTGCCACACTGTGACCAAACGTGCTTATCATGCTCATCCTTTTCTTTGTGCATTTATTTACGCAGCGGTTTGGTGGAACTGGGTTGTCTCTTCTTCCCCAAAATCTACATTGTCCTTTTCAAGCCGGAAAAGAACACAAAGGAAGTGGTGATGGCACCCAATCGAAGCTCATTTTTAACTCTAAATAACTCATCCAGCCATCCGTACCACCACCATTCTCACAACAATCATCACAGTAACCATCACTTGCACACTCCGCAGCAACTTCATCACCACTATCAAAGCAACGGAAAATGCTCCAGCAGGCATACGCTACATCCCGAGGAAATTCCAATAAGCAACGCATCGTATTCATCGGATCCGCCGTCATGCTAAAAATAAGTAAGTAAAAAGTTTATAAATATGTACATAGTATCAAGATACCAGACACCAGGAGAGAAGGATAAAAGAAAGAGAGAAAGCGAGAGGATGCTATCGTCTTTGTCTCGGCAACTTTCCGAGAAAATATTGCTTTGTGACAAAACCAGGTCAAGTATTTGAAAGCGAGGCTGAAGTCCTATTGATTCCAAAATTCCTGTGTTCGAGATACATACTACTTGTTTTATATTGCACAACAACAGTTAACGAGTTAACGGGGAAATCTTCCAAGTAAGTAGCGTGGCCTGCAGTGATATCACTGTCGCCGTCGTTGAATAGTACATTTGTTCGTTGTGTCGAGTCACTTTTTATCAATGACGACTTGAAACAATATACCTAATACACAATTATAGAATAGGTAAGATAGTTTTTGTTTCTTTTCATGTCGCATATCAAGATTACACGTCATGTTATCTCAGAAGCGCAAACTTGTGTGCATTGTTGTTACCGTAAAAGCGTGAGTAGAGTAGAATAAAATACATTATTATCTAAAAGGACCTTTACCTATTTTTATGTGAAATGTACAATTTTTGGCTATGTACTCATTCATCACATTCATCAGCCTTCATTTGATACTGTGTGAAATGTGTGAGAGGATTGCAAGGGGAAAAGAGAGAATCAGTAATATTTAATTAACTCTGCATAATCATTATCATTATTCATTGAACAAAAAATGGAAAATTGTGTGATCATATTGAAAATCTCAATAGTCTGACAAAAATATATTACCTACATATTCTGTATATTATATCTATTACAAAGCTAGTCAACATGATTCTTGTATAGTTTTTTGATGATTGATATTGATATTTTTAAGAATTGAAAGATGTCTGTGGTTGTGAAAGAAATGGACGTTCCTTGTTTGCGTCGAAGGGAAAGTACACAATTTCCCGTTAGATAGAAGTCTGTCTATGAATAATTCTTAAAACACAATTATAATTATACATTATTATCTCTTTTCATTATTTGTAGCTGAATTAATTATAAGTTATTTTTGTTTCCTTATTGGATATTGTGATTGAGTCGTGTCTGCACGTTGTAAGGTAACCATTTTGAAGTTCAAAATTTATATCAAGTTATGTTTTAAGTCGTGAATTGTAATGCGTATTAAACTAAATATTGTCAACTTATTGTTGTGTCATATAGGTTATGTGTTTTTTATATTTTTGGTATAAAACTATATAAACTTTTTTGCTAGGAAAGAGTTCATTGTTATATTTGTTCAAATCAAAGTTCATTAGGAAAGTTCACTTTTGTTATTCTTGTGTTCGTTTGTTAGGTTCGGATAAATATTTAAGTACTATAATAGTTACAGAAACGACGTATACAATGATACGCTAGTTTCAAAGTACAAGAAAACTGAAAATATATCCTGGAAGAATCTCAATATATCTACTTGAGCTACTTACTTACTGCGTCATATTTACAAGTCAGTGAATATCTAGTTAGTTATAATAATATAGTCATTTTGAACAAAGTTTTTTTTGAGAAATAAAGAAAAGTTTTGACGATTTATGATAATAATGTTGTATACAATGTTTGTTAGCAAATTAAATGATGCTGACTAATAAAAATAAAATTGTTTTAAAAAGTATTCTACCGTTTTATTGACAAAATTGCGATATGTTATAATAATTCATTTCTTCGTGCTGATGCACACGTGTATCAATAATAATTTCTAAGAATTATTGGTACAATTACAATCACAAGCTCACATTGCATAAAAACTTTCGAACGTGTGATATTTCCTTCCCTAAATTACTAAATAGCAGGTAACACTTAAATATTTAGATCCATAATTCAAAATGGTAAAAAATACGGGTTGCTTAATTAATTCATAATTGGCAGTGACACTGGTTGAGTAAAAGTGAAAAACATACAAAAATGCTTAACATGAATTGTTTCATTAAAAATACGATACTCTTAATCTATCACTTATCACTTGCATCTCGGACCTTCAATACCTCGGACCTCTGTTCATTTTTCAATAATTACTCCATGTTTTCTGGCCTCTGCTGAAACATCTTACGCCCCACCACCGGCACATTCTGGTTGAGAGCAATGGGTGTGCGGTTAATTTCCGGGTTGGGAGATCTCGGATCAAAGCCTAGTGGAAATTCCTTGTTGAGAGGTCCTGTTGGAGTTGTCACGAGTTCACCTTCTTCTCCCTCTGCTCCGTCACTAACACCATAAGCCGTCTGTGGAACTGACAGGTTGTTCTCCTTGTTGAACTGATTCTTCAAACGGGTCCTTTCAATCCTTCTGTTTCTCTCTTCAATCTGTCAAAACCAAACACATAAAAAGTAGAACACATCGCAAAACAAGCCAATCAAACTACTACGCAGTACTAGTACCAGTACCAGGTAGCTATAAGTAAATCTTCCAACAACCAACTAACTACTCATTACCTCCAAAGGAGTTCGGCTAACTCCTTGACTGGGCGAGCGAGGATCAACAAGTGCTGCAATTTTCGGATTTAAAGCATTATTCTCAGGTGTGGTAGGTGTCACCAACATCTGAGCCTCTCCACCTCCTGGCGCTTGTCCATCCTTTCTTAGCTCCTTGAACGCCTTCGCATCCTCCGAAATGCTCGAGTATAAATTCCCCATGATAAGCTCTTAACAACACTACCGACAGCTGAGCAGACAATCTAAAATGACCAACAAAAAGGGCAAAAAATTACATTTAACTTTCACACCTTATCATTTATTACATTTCATCATCCTTCTATTTCAACGGTTCCACTAAATATCTGATCAATTTTCAGTCAGTCATTTGACCGTTACGTTGAATCTTTGAAACCACACGAGCGAGATGCAAAGACTCCAAACTTTACCTGATCTTCTTCGAATCTTCTCTCCGTTAGCAATCGAAGCAGTCACTGGTCAATTTTGATAATTATGATTGTTATTAAATTAATTATTACTCTGACCTTTAAACTCTAATACCGCGTATTCAAAACAAAGGATGAAAACTGCAAGAAAAATTGTGCTAACGAACGCGTGAAACTGTGAAACGAGCGGAGTATTTACATTTTTTATGAACCGAGCAGAAAGAAAAGATGAAACGTGAGGGAAACGTCAACAAGTGAAGCAGATACAAAGAGGAGCAGATGCACAGCAGCGACAAAAGAGTATCTGCTGTCCGTTTACCATTTTTACGTGCCGTTCATCTCTTGAAAAACAGTCAACAGACCAATCTCTTTGTTCACACAAGCTTGACAAAGGAAATGTGGGGTATGGGGCGTTTCGAGACTCGCTTGTGAAAAATGCATGCATTTTGGTATGGTACAGCAATAACATCTTATCTTATGATAAGTTAACATTTTTTATCCAAGTCTGTCTCGAATTTAATGATTTATTTGTCAATTTTGATTAAAGCTGGTTAAATGCTCTACTAATTTTTTTTTCGCTAAAGTGACTTCACAAAAAATTACCTAATGTAGTTATTCAGATTATGGGAACTCTTGTGCTTATCACCGCCATCATCCTCCTTCTTCTGACTCTCTTTGTTCTTCTGCTCTTGCTCTGACTTGATTAACTCCATTAGCGTTTTCTGTGTGTCCAGTTCCCTGTTCATTCCCTCCAGCTTTTTCTGGAGCTCCTCTATCTGCTCGGTCAACTCTTGGATCTTGACCTCATACGTTTCCTTCATATTTTCCGTGTCAGCCATTCGACTTTCGCAGGAGTGGTAGCAGGTGTCCATTTGTGACTCCAGCTCTCTAATCTTCTCCTCCACCTCTCCCCGCTTTATTTCCTCCTCCTTTAGCATTTTCTGGAGTCCTTCTATACTCATCTCAAACTCCATTTTCTCCTCCTGCCACTGCAGTTTTTCTTCTTCGAGTCGAGATACCTTTTCCTGTAAGTTGAATTCAGACTCCTCCGTGCTTGTCAGTTTTGTTTGAAGGTCTTCCAGCTTTGCGTCCAAAATGTCCTTTTCCCTGGCCAGATCGTCAACCTTTGAACGGTTAGTCATCTCGCCCACTTCCCAAGACTCTTTGACATTTTCGTACTTTTCTAGTTGTCTTTTGAAGGAGTGATTTATGAATTCCAGTTCTAGTTTCTTTGCTTCCAGTTCTTGACTTCGGATTCTCTCCTTGCCGAGCTTCAGCTTGTAGTCGGACAGCTCGTTTTGGAGACTCTCGGCCAGTTGTTGGATTTCATCGAAAATGTTGGCGGAAGAAGGTCCAATGCCCATGCCGCCGCCACTACCACCTCGGATGCTGCTTTCAAATCTAGGTGGGAGTGGTGCTACTGATTGAGGCTGAAGTGGAGGCTGTTGAACAATCACCTCACCAGGTTCCAGTTCCATGTCCATAATCTGCTGCTCCGCATCTGCATAACATTTCTCGGGACTCCTGGCCATCATCGTATTCCAGACTCCTTCCGCCTTCAGTGTGTCCTTCAGTATTTCGGCGAAGGCCTGTTGGGGAAGGCACGCCGAATACGTGCAAGTTGTGGAGGGAGCTCGTCGTAATCCGCTGCTAGTTCTAATTGGGGACCGACCTTTCAGAATTCTGGGTTTGCTGTAGCTTTTATTGATAACTCGTGTCTGTATACAAATTACAGACATATTTAGAATTAGAATTGGAGCAGCTCAAAAAATATATATAAAATATTTTTTTGAAAGCTTTCATGTAACGTACATTACTCCTGCGTCTAATCATATTAGTCATCATCCGACTGTCGGGACTTCCAGCCATTATCCCTGTCGTTGAAGATCTTCGTCTAGAAAGCCTCGCCAAAGACGAGTCTCTACTTTTAATTCCACTACTGCCAACAGCAGCAAGAGTATTGAACGCAAAACGGGAACGAGATCTGTTTACAAGTTCATTGACATCCGTTGATGGTCCATGGGATGATGAACGGGCTCTTAACGGGATTACTCCAGTGGCTCCGAGAGGAGAGCCAGCTGCAAAAGAAGTTCCAACAAAGCCGCTATTGTTGTTTGCGCTAGGAGAAGGACGTCCCCATTTGTCAAAGCCATTACTACCTTTGAGCGTGGATGAGACCGCAACATCAGTTACAAACTTGGGATCGTAAGCTCCAGGTGGAGGGATTGTGGAATCTGTCAAGGAGGATGGAAAAGGTAATAAAAGCAAAGAAGTTTATTAAAGGCTATGGTGGTAGTTTTGCGGCTAATTACGCAGCAGCTAATGAAAAATATCTCTTATGATTTATCATCGTCGTTACATAAGTAATCATGGTCATGTAATCATAAGGTACATAGGTATGGATGAAGTTTTGCCTTGACATGTGGGCTAATTTCCAGAATTTAGTACAGGTAAGGTCGATAAAAATAGTTACATGTTTCTAGTGAAAATGATTTACCTGCTGCTTCATTGAATCGCTTAATTGCTGCACGTGGGAAAGACATGGTTTTCAATTTAACTGGATAATATGGAATTGGGTATTCAAAGAAAGTCTATAAATATCTGCAATTTAGGTAAAGCAAGGAATTGGGCCGCTATTTTTACTTTTAATTTTGCAACATTTCATAGTTTTGTAATCTGGAATTTTGTACAATGGAGTTGACACATAATTCTTTGAATTTTTGTCAACCTTTTTCCCATTTACTTTGAAACCTTTGTGGTGTTTGGAATTTTGATTTGATGGAATATTTTTATTTTGGTTATAGACTACTGTTTGCATACGTGGATATCTACGGTAACTCCTATAGCTAAAATGATCGATAAGAAGAGTACACTCGTGACACTATCATTTCTATACTTGGGGTAGGGTTATCAAAAATGATCATGTCTTGTTTAAAGTGACGATGAAAATTCGTATAAGATCAACCACCTACAAGATTGACACACCTGTTTGGTAATTTTATAGTCTCAGATTGATGAGATGATGGATGTACACATGTAAAACTAAATGTGTAACCACTTGGAAGGTCATAGTCATAGTCGTTGCAGGTGGTTCGGTGTTGGACTTTAGTGTACACCTGCTGCTGAGCATTTTGGGTTATCTGGAAAAATGGGAAACACCATTGCCAGCAGCAGTCATTGTCAATGTGTCGTACCACGATGCACCTGTTTCGATGTTTGGTTTCCGATAATCTACTTTATGATGATGTAGACGAGATAAGGTGCAAGCATCAATTTAACTTTATCGACTGGTCTGATTTTGTCAAATGGTAATAATATTTTAGTCACCACTTTTCGTTTTCGGACCCTAAACCAGATGGCTGATGAGCTTCAGATTTAACTATTTCAGATAACGATAAGACATGAAGTGAGCACCTGATACTGCTACAAACATAGCAGGTGTCACAAAAAAAACTCCGGAATTTTTCATGCATGCATTCTTCACTTGACATCAGCTAGGATTCCGTGCGAGAAGCAGACGTTTTGAACAATAGTTTCTTTAACCCATTGTTTTTTGCATTGCCACAAGTATGCTACCTATTTTAAAAGTTGTAAAGTTGTGAGTGTTGTGACATTGACCGGAGAGCAAACTTTTAAACAGGATATCATTCCATAGTTTCGCTTCGCTGGAACAACCGTGCTCGGAATATCTTATTGTCTCACTCTGCCCCAATTCATTTGTTAAGAAAGTTGAGTCAAAGTCAACTAATACTTTTAAAATTTTCTTTTATGTGACAAAGCATGAGCATTCCTCCTTTCCGGTTGGTAGTGTGTCAATTAAACCTCTTATGGCTAGTTGTTTAATCCGAATCGCGTGACTCATACAATCACATTCAAGTATTCATGTCATGCCATTTCCCATAAAGAAATCGTGTCTTTTCAAAGTTAAAACTTTTCCATCCACCCGTTTCCCCCAACAAACTTGCGCTACTAATACCAGAAGAAGAAAGAAAAGTTTCTTTAAATCCTCCTTCTCCGCTTTTCTGGAAAATTACTAATCTCATACATACGCAATAGGAGTAATAATTATTAGCAAAATCCCATTTTGTTTTTGAATAGTTTGTTATTTCCCTTTTCTACGTTTTTATGTGCGTGTGCAGTTTCCCAATAACACTTTTAACCTCGCTCCAGAATCCTCTTAAATTAAATGCGCTCTCCTACTAAACATCAGTAAATAAAAATGAGTAGCCCAAACCCAAATCACGGCGAGTATGGCAGCGGCGCACCTCCATCATCATTACATCATCATAATGCCAATGATAACGGATCCGTGCTCTATCCAAAAATAGAGTCATTGGAAAATTCAGACAATGACAATGCCTCTCTGACGAAACCTTCGTCGTCTTTCTCTGCTGGCAGTGAGCCGTTGCCGTTACAAACCCTGCCGATTAATTCTGATCATGAAGCGGCAGGACCTAGTTCGTCATCTATACCACGAACCACATCAACAGGATCAATTCAAGACAGTTTAAATGTTCATAATGGCATTACTAGTAATGACACGGACAGCATTCTGAATAGCTTAACCAGAAAGAAGAATAAGAATTTAGCTCCCATCTTCGCCAAGGATTATTATGAAGAAGGGCCCTCTTTCCATGCTGCCGGTAGAGCACTGGGGTACGTGTACCAAAAAAATCAATTTTTATAACTTTTTTAATTACTTCACATTCACCCACTCAAGTCAGTGTTACTTATTGACGGGAAACTTTTTGATGATGATGATTACACGATATCGATATGCTCATAGTATGAATTGGGCTGGTTCTGTCTGTTGTAACAGCAAACTTTTTGCACTTTGCTCTCTTCTTCTTCATAAACAACGTGATTACCTACAACATAGACTGTGCTATGCACAAAGACTATACTAATAGCAAGCGCACTTCCTCTTTTTTCATTTTTAAAAAGAGCATTCCATCTACACAACAGAATAAATAAAATGGTCGATTTGACTTTTTACAAAGTTGTTTGTGCAGAGATTAGTTACACCTAAACTGGCATATGGCCTGCTCATGAATGCGTAAACAAGCCAGTATGTAGTGTTAAAATGTGTACATAGTAATACTGCAATTTTTTCTTTCTATGATGAATACCTAATAATGCAATAAAAACAACAAAGTATTTTTTATCATCCGCTCAGATTCATTTTCAGCGTGATCAGTTCTATTATCTCCTTCCTTCCAAGTATTACCAGCGATTCATGATGATTCAAAGGAGAGACTGGAGACAACAATGGCATTATGTTACGTCGAGACTAGAACAAGAGCAAAGTACAAAAAACAGATGCGTGCATTGCATAATAATAGTAATTTGTATAGTAGTTTAGTTTGGATTCTGATGTTATGTGACTCATGGCTGAACATAACTGTATGGGAAAAATGTAGAAGGATAATAATGTGGGTCTCTAGGAGCACGACGGCGACGACACTATCAGCCTGATAATTAGCTTTGGCTGCTGGCATGCAGAAAAATTCGCACTTAAAGTTAGATGAACAAGTTGAATGGCTTAGGCTTGAGCATTTCTACAAACTTTAAATCTATTTACCATAAAAAGCCTATAAATAATTTGCCAAATTCATGGGAGTGTATATAGTTAGTTAATTTAATTGCTGGTTAAAATCTGGGTGGCTTAAAACATTAAATCGTCATCACCATCATGAAAGTGCTTGGTTTGGGAAGCCATTCCGGCTCAATGACATTTCCCATGAGCTATGACTCACAAGGCGAATATTACGACTATGCTCTCAACAGAAAAGGCTGGAAGGGGCTGTCCTCGCTGGAGAAATCGTTATCAGCGTCCTTGGGTGTTGTATCAGCGCTTGCCGTGGCTTTGATGATTGCCGTGATTGTGGTTGGAGTTCAGCTAAGTGAGTCTGATTTATATAACTATAATATGCACTTATGAATTAATAGCCAATTTATTTCTCATAAAAATTAAAATAGAATAGAGCTGGTCCAAAATTAGAAAGCCAATTTAATTACTTTTTTCTGTGTGGGTGCGTACAGACGATGAGAACAATTGCAAAATAGTGTCATTAACATCTCCTCCTCCCACGTGTCCTACAATACCGTCAACAACCGAGAAGGACGATCGTTGTGACCTGGAGCGACCTCGACCTCCTCGCCGCTCTGGATCAAGCAATAACAATCCTGTACTTGGAACGAAATCCTCTAACAATCAGTCGTTACCGTTGCCTGCGTCATGCATTGTTGCTTCGAAGCCTCAAAATGTTTCCACAATTTGTCTAACTCCAACCTGTTCCCGTATGGCAGGTGAAATCATAAAGTCCATCGATTTCGGTATCGATCCTTGCACAAATTTTTACCAGTTTGCGTGTGGGAGCCGCATCCAAAATAATCCGTCTCTGGACCATGTCGATCAAAGTAGGGACATTCGGACGAGACTTTTGTGGAAAATCAAGGGTGAGTAGTTGACATCGCTTCTGTGAAGGCCGTCATTTTATTGGAGCTTTAAAATTTCAAGCGAGAGCTTTAAAAAAAACTCATTGTCGGATTATTTTTATCTTTCCGTAGACATTCTGGAAATGGACAATTCAGAAAGTAATACTTCTGATTCTTCTGGACTTACGTCAAGATCCCTCCGTCTTGCCAAGCAATTCTACCATAGTTGCATGAATCCTTTAATGGATGACGAGGTAGCATTGGCAGAAATGCGTGTGCTTCTTGATACGATGACATCAGCACCCAACCAACCAGAACAGGCTAATCCTGCTTCGGGGATTTCCTCAAAAAAGCAGAAAATTGCCATCGTACTGGCAAACATAAGACGCTTTTTGAATGGCAACTACATCATCAGGGTTGACATTAGCGCAGACGACAAGAATTCCACGGAAAATGCGATTTATGTAAGACTTTATTCCAATGAGGCGTAAATTGAAATATTGACCATGCTTATTCGTTTCCAACCACAATGTTGAGTTTAGATGTTCTTTAGAAATACTTTTCAAAAAGTGTTTTCATTCAACATTTTTTACTTTCTTCTCCCCGTATCATATTAAACAACAGCTCAATCATCCTGAATTTGGACTACAATCCCTTCTAAAAGAATTGGATGTTATTAAGCAAGCTGGATATAGTTTTGGTGGTCTGCAAGACAATGGTGGAATTCAATCTCCTCAGCAGAAAAACCGCAAGATTCCACAATTTTATCGGTCTCTTATCAAAAAACTCTGGTCACTTATTTACCCTGAAGATGCTGCAGATTTGGAGGACATGCTCCTACAAATGGAGGAATTTGAGGGCAAACTGAAGACTGTAAGCCAAATAATATAAATACAGCAGTGTTTAGATATAGACTGCCGTAATGGAATGGTTTATATATGATGATGGACAAATTCCTCAGATATTTTTGTTCTGAGCCCTACAAAAATAAATATTTGCTTTTCATTGCACTGATTGCAGATAAGTGAAAACGCTGCTGCTGACGTTGCTGATGAAGATGGGGCAAACCAAGAAAATCCGGAACGACAGTACAATTTATTGTCAGAAATGGAGAGTAAACAACTAAGCTCAACGGTACGTATCTGCATTTAGAAACTAGAAGCAGTAAGATATTATTACGTATATAGCATTTTTATAATCAAGCAAACTTGAATTCTTCTACAATAAAGATGGTTGGATGGCTCACGGAATTTACGACTAACGTCATCAAGAAAGGCCCTGGTGATGAGAAGAGTGGCCAGACCGAAACTCAAGGACAGGAGAAAGTGGACATGCCAAACGTAATTGTGAAAAATGTGAAATATTTCAAGGGCCTTGAAAGGGTATTGAACGAAACTAGTGCGGAAACGATAGGTACGCTGCAATATTCTTCACAACAATGAAAAATGAAAATAGGGTGACAGTGATAAGCATGTACAAATATGAAATTTTTGCTACAGGGCGATATCTCAAGTTGAGACTATTACTGAGCTATGCACCTCATTCCGGAGAGATTTTAACGGATTTGTTTGCAGAGTTCAAAAGAAACGTAGATGTTGCGACAAAGACGCTTCCAGTTTCAAGGTCAGCTTGACATGGTCCATAATATAATATTAATATAACAAACCATTAATGAATGACCACCGCAGAAAACGATTAATCTCTTTTGAACAGTCATAAAAATGTCTCACAAAATTATTCTTAATAGATGGCAAACATGTGCACACGAAACCAACACGTTTTTCGGATGGACGATATCACAGCAGTTAGTTCAGTCATCACTCAGCTCAATGAAGATTCTTCAGGTACTTCAGTTTATATAATTTCTTTGGCATCTTCAAGAACTACTTTCATGCATTAATTAGCGGGCTTAAGTAATGAATGATTTTTTTCCTGACGTTATCTAATATGTTCTTGCCTAATATTTTTTACGTCTTCCAGCGGCAACTCAACGAAACAACTAGTTATCTGAAAGAGAGCTTAAACGAAAGTTTGTCTATTGGACTCCCCTGGATATCGACAAACGAAACTAGGCTGGTGGCCCAGAGAAAGCTAAAACTACTGCAAACATTTTTAGGATTTCCTGCAGAGTGGGTGATGACAAATGACGCAAATCTTAATACAACGAATAGCAGTAGCGATGACTTCATAGAAAACTTTTACTCTGATGTAAGAGAATGTACAAGTACAGTACAACCCATCACGTTTTTTTATAAATTGTAAAATAGCAATTATAATTGAACTATCATACAAATCTTTATCCAAGCGTGAAATGCCTTTCATCTTTCGCTCTTTGACAAATTCTTTCCTCCTTCACCTTATTCCTTTGAATTTTATTGCTTGCTGAGATGGCTAACGAAATTCAAAATTGAATAATAAGCTTCTTGCTTTTCTTGCTTGCGTAAACCTGAATAACATAGCATGTCTCTCTCTTTTTTTCTTCAGATGAATTTTAGGGACTCTTTGAACTACATGCAAAATTACGCCGAAGTGAGGCTGTGGCTGACGCGAAAGGAACTGGCACAGTTACGCCAACCTACCATACAGTCTGAGAATTACTTTGATATTGGGTAAGAGTGTTTTTCAATTGTATTCATTAAAAATTAATTAAAAATCTCTCGTGTTTCTTAACGCGAACATCTTTATTAATTTGCTTATTTATCTTCCCAAATGAATATAGCTTGCCAACATTTCACTACCCATCCAGTTCAAAGGCAGGCTACTCTGAAAATTTAAATTATTTAGGTACGCCACGAAATTAGATTACGCTTTCTACCCGGTTCCACGCGACATGACATCTATAGTTTTCAGATAATATTTCATACTTATGTATTTTCCTTTAGTACTTCCGGTTGGGGTCATTGACACAACACGTATTCGTCCAAGTGTCGACTCTGCCAACACCGATATTCTGTAAGCAAGCATAGTAGTGTTCTCTATTGTCTTAATCCCCTACACAATTCCAACGTGATTTCATTATCATGCATTTATTTTAATCTTGTTAATGACTAATGACACAAGATTACACAACACCATATTACGTGTTTCTCTTCCTATTATTATTTATTAATTCCGAAAACTAAAAACAATACAGATCCATTCAGTACGGTACTCTGGGATTCCTCATGGCACAGCTAATGCTCCAAGGATTTGATGAACAAGGTAACGGTAGCTCTAAATTTCGTATACCATTCCAAAATGCAACTTTCCATTCATTCTTTGCATTTTCTCCCCACTACTGAACTTGTCCTTTGCCACACTCCTCGTCTATATTTTTATACAAGTAATATGATTTCCACATTTTATCTTGAGAATAATGCTGGCATTACTTGCCACGGCCACGATAGTAGTGTGAGTGCTAATGAATTCAATTCAGCACTCTTCTTCGTCACTTCTATAATATTGAATTTGATCTCCAAGTAAAGCTTTCTCATTATTATGCATTCCACGTATTTACTCCGCATACTCTGAGACTGTATAATAATCTACAATTTAATTCTTCTGCATCTTTCAGTTAAACGCTTACATAAGTTACCCTTCGTCTCATTATTATTTCAGGAAGCTACAGATCTGCTACAGGGAACATTGATCCCTGGTGGGATATTCAGACTAGCGAGAACTACAGAAATCTCTCAGAGTGCTTTAATGATCAATATAATGACAAATCTGGTGCAGATGCGGAAGTAGTGGAGGGGCAGAGTGTGATGAAAAATAATGTAATTTATTTTTACTATACCATAATCGTAATCTTTCTATTTTACACGATGAAAAGATCGATACTCTTATCAGTTAATAAAATCTCTTTGCAGACATCCCAAAGAAAACTTATCCGACAGATTATCCTTCAAAATGGAGCCCTTGCCCTTGCCTACGAAGCGTACCATTCAAAAACATTTGAACAGCACCACGACGAGTATCTATTGCCGGGTCTTCAGGATTACACAGCAGAGCAGCTATTTTTCCTGAGTTTTGCACAAAGTCATTGTTCCTCGTCGTCGTCGCCATCAAGAAAGTTTATGGTGGAAAATGTGCTAGGAAATTCTGTCGAGTTTGCGAGGCACTGGAAGTGTCCTCTTCCGTCAGAGGAGGATACGTGTAGAATATTTTAACTAACATTTTTTAAATTGTACATATAACCTTCTACCTGTAAAGTTTTGTACTTATGCTAACAATTTTATCGTGACTGACACAAGAAAATGATATGTGATACTAACCGTTTTAAATATAGCTTTTCTGTTAACTTTAATTCACCATTGTTAAGCATGCAATAAAATAAATAATTATTATGAGCACCGCTAAAATGTTTGTTTGTACATACAAAAATAAATAGCTTTATTTTAATCATAAATAAAACAAATTATTTATCAAAAAACTTTCCGCCGTTTGTATATAGGAATTCTTCGTCTTCTTGACTTTTACAATTTGTTATCACAAAAATCAAGAGATTAGTATCAGTTTGCCCCATCAACTTTCATTTTTACAAAAATACTAAAAATATTTATATAAAGTTAAAATATTGCAAAATAAAATTATTCGATTACCAGTCTTGGCGTCAACGCCGAGAATGGGTTCCACCAGCTACTCCTTTCACTCTCCGGTCTATGGCGAATTGGCTTGAGAATGGGATAAATGGGGGCACCTCCTCCACCAGCCGAATGTGATGCACCCGCATGAGCTATACCTCCACCCAACTGACCCAACCCTAACCCGCCCCCAACTGGACCTGGGGGATAATATGGGCCAACACTACCTGTCCCTATACCTATTGGAGGGTAAATTGGAGGTGGATTAGGTGGTGGATAAAATGGAGGATAAGGCCTATAGCCTGCCCCTGGAGTGCCTGCCAATCCCCAACCGCCCCCAAGACCGCCACCTATTAGCTCAGGTTTATTACGAACGTAGCCTAATTCTACAAGGAGGGGTTTTGACGTGAGGGCCGAGGCAGCACCGAAAGCAGCTAGACCTGCGAGTGGAGCGGCGATAAGACCAGGGTGGATTTGCAGACGGAGACGTTTTCGCTTATAAAAATCTTTTAAAAAATTACACAGTAAATCTCACGTCAACCTTAAAAAAATTTTTTTTTAAATATGCACAATTCAAAGTCTGTTATACCATAAGGCTGATAAGCAGGGAAATGTCTGGTATTTGTGGATGATTCGCTGGCCGTCCCAGGCACAGTCACCTCACCACTTGACCCACCGCTCCCTTTCGAAGTAGTTTGCACTTTCCCCGTACCGTCGGTAGTAATGGCGTGATAGGATGGTTGTTGATATCGATAATAATCAGTAGATGACGAAGGGCCCAATGAACTAACGTCATAGAATCCTGGCCCTATAAAGGCACTTGGCGAAGGTCTCGGTTGCAATCTTTTCCATTCGTAAAACTTTGAAACGTCTTCAGGGGATATGGTAGATTCCACATTATTTTCCCCAAAGCCGTCATCACTGCTACTTAAGTTGCTTCTCTCAGGAGAATTTTTCAAATCAAAGTACCCCACAAGATATTCGTCATGTGGCCAAGCAGGACGACCGTGGTGGTAAGGATCATTGTCTAAAACCTGGACAGAGATGGTTTTCTCGTGTGGAGGGTACTTCCATCCTCCTAGGTAAAAAATAAAATTTGCACTTTCAATTCACAATTATCAAACGATAGGTACCTATTGTCTAGAAATATCATGAGGTCAAATTACTATTGCGATCATTTTTGTCCTCAATTTTCCATCCGTTCCAGTTGTCATTATCCATGTCATCTCTCAACTTCCGATCAGGATTGTACACCTCCGAGGAATCACTGACTTCCAAACTTCTCACAAAACCCTTCACTTCCGCCACTTCATTATCGTCAGAAAATGATGGAGGAACATCCCTCCTTATTTCTTCATCTATGTTATTATTATTATCGTCGGGAAAGAAGGAAAATAAAAAAGAATCCGTTGAACTGGACTGATTAAAGGAAGGAGGTGTCGGAGTCTCATTGACTATTTCAGATTTTGTCGGGGAATCGTCATCCTCCCCCGGAAACGTTATCTTGGAATTGCAACAACTACCAATTAAACAGGACAGAAATAATATGAAAAAGAAGAGGGCACGGAGCCCTTTATGAAACCCCATAGCTTGGAGCCAATCTTGACACTAGTGTCGCCACACGAACTCCACATTTGAGTTTTGAAGTGATCGAGAGTGACAACAGTAAAACTGTGAACTGAACTGATAACCCAACAAGTCAAACGCCTAGACTGTTTCACTTTGCAGTCCTTTTTTAGCGTTTTGGTAGTTTGATTTAAGAAGAAAGTGAATGACTCAGAAAGGGAGAGACTCATGCAGTTTTTATGTATGTATTTTTAGTAATTTTGTCAGAATTTTTTGACAAAGAACAAAAGAGATTAAAGATGAATATTGTTATTATTATTTTGTTTAATGTAGAAAGTATTGTTGTCGATGTACGCGTTAAGCTGAAAATTGCTAGTTTCAAAATTTAATTAAAAAATATGTTGAACAAGAGCAGTTGGTAGCTACTTAGTAAACTTAAGTGAGTTTATTTTAGGAAATTGTTTTATACCTACATATATCATATATAAAAAGTTATATGATTGTATATGATTGTTAGTCTGTTTTAAAAAAGACAATAATTGTCAACCTGTTTGGTAATAATGATCATCATCATCCACTGTTATCATCAGATAAGCTTGGGGACAGGACATTAACTTTCACACAGTTCGCAAATGCGTCATATGTCACCACCTTACGCATACATTGTTTTCAAAAATTGAATTGGACAGGAGATCAAAATAGCTCAAACACAGGTAGATAGACAGGTAGGTAGACATCAAACATTTTATTTTTAATTTCAATTTTTTTACAATGCAGGTTGCATTGCAGATAGATGCAGAATGAGAAGAAAAAAATTGCGAAATGTTGTTGAGTTTGAAACTGAAACTAAAAGTGAATGACATTTTTTGCGAGAACAAAAGAAGCTGAAATTGAATAGAATGTGAAGAATTTAAAAAATAAACAATGCAAAAAACTTGTCAATTTCACGCATTCAATTTTTATGATACGAAGAATGTAATAAAAACTACGCATTACGCCGATGATGATTCAATGTTAATAGGAAAGAGCGTAAGGGAAAACAAAAGAAAGATGATCTTTATTTAAACTGCATAAGGCATAATATATATGTAGACAAGCAGATGCGTGGGTGGTGGGTGATCTTCAACATATTTAAAAACAGAAAACAGACTATTGTTACAATCTGTGAATTGCAGTTTTTGAAATGATATGCGAATTTGCGTGCTTTCATGCACCAGATATCATCGTCGCAAACGCAAAGATGACAGACGTGTAGGTAAGGTAAGGGTGAAGGTGTGTCCGCTGCCCATGAAATGATAAATATTCTGCGATAGTGATATGATATGAGGGGAGTGAAGTTTTGTGAGTGAAGTCTTCGTCGCCCTCGTGTGAACTTGATGATGAACTTTCGAAGAAAACAAAGCATACTATATGTGTTCTCAATACAATTAAAAATATTGCATATAGGTATGTATTTTGGCTGATTAAATGAAACTGGGGAAATCGGTGAAGTTCAATATTGTAGTATGTACTGCTATTAATGACTGGCATGACCGGAAGTTAAGTAACAATAAGGATTGGGGCAAGATGAAACTAGCAAATACCACGCGAGGGGATTCTCAGAAAGTGTTATTTGTTATTTGTAAATGTTATTCAAACAATGAATTCTAAGAACTTGGTAAATAGTGTCCTGCCCACATTGAAAAGTTATGTGTTACTCGTAAACTTGCGTCTTCGGATGTGATATAAGTCATGGAATTTGTGGAGGATTAATAGACAAATATTTGAAACTTTAAATAGTTTTAAGGTCCAAAAATGTGAATGACAATCAAACTATTTTGCTTCTTATTATGGCAGATAATAATAATGTTACGAGCAAAATCTTAAGAGAAATATGATAAGAAATGCCATTAGGTTAGATGCTTCATTGTACATGGTAAACGAAATTCATGTAGTTTTATTTCAGCCTGGCATACATCATAAAGAAAAGCATAAAAAAATAAACCCGTCATACCTGCCATCCATACAAGGTAAGTTAGGATGGCAATTGACATTGACAGTTTATGTTTCACTTTATTATGTTGGAGGAGCGTTATTATGGCAAACTATTGATTGGATGAATAGTTACTGTTCTAATATATTGCCGATGACAGCGATTGTTTTGAAATTAATTGCCTATTGTCAAGTGCCATATAATAATAATAGTAAGAAAGTAAGAAATTAAAGCTGATAAATTATGTGCGGAACAGGGAAATGGAATAAAACTTTAATTCAATGAAGTGACAAGTGACGTACCTAAACAAAAGTCATTTAAAAAGGCATTAAATGGTTCTCGGAATCGGAATGGGAACAGACTAGGCTGTTCAATTGGTTTGTTAGATTTTTTTTAGAATGATTAGATAGATCAGAGCTTGATTACTGAGCTGCATTTGGATTAGAATGTTTTAAAAGCTTCACTGAAGTAAATAATTTATGCATGTAGATATTTAAAAAAAACTGTTGCAAAATATTTCGGTATTGTAGTGGAACTAACAACGTTGAACAATGGGAGTAGAAAGGTCAAGACTAGCAAGGGCTAAAAATTCCTTTAGCACCAGCATGTTAAATATTTCGGGGCTGGGTCTTCCAAAGAGTAAAAAACATCGGAAAGTTTTAATTCTGAGTTTGGATGCGGCAGGGAAAACCTCGTTTTTGTACCGGGTGAAGACTGGAGAATTACAGAACACAATCCCAACAATTGGTTTGTTCATACATGATACAGTTTAAATCTTACTATAATCACTATATTAGGAAACCCAGCTTACATAATTTTAATCTTAAAGGGTATAACCACGAAGCAATTGAGTTTCGAAGCTCCATCTTTGACTTGTGGGATGTTGGAGGTCAGGACGAAGTTCGAAAGAATTGGGGAATGTACTTTATTAACGTCCAGGTAAACATGCTACCTATTCGAATCAAAATTTTAATAAAAACACCCCGCTCAGTATTAGAAATAGATTAAAACATTCTAAAAATACACAGAATTATTGTATTTTAAGGCTGTAATCTTTGTTGTCGACTCAAACGACCGCGAACGCATGGACGAAGTTCGTGCAGAGTTGGATCGTGTAGAACAGTTTTTGTACGAGTATAAACGAATGAATGCAGTAGTTTTGATTCTGGCTAACAAGCAGGTATGGTTTACTGCTTGACAAACATTATACATAATAATATTACTGGAAATCATAACTTCAAGAAAATAAAATTAATTTAGTGTTCAAGATGGTTGGTTTGTTGCATATATTTTTAGGATTTGCCTGATGCTATGAGCTATCACGAGATTCACTCAAACTTGTTTCAAACACGAAGCAAGCAATTTCACTGGGAATTGAGAACGTGCTGTAATAAAACAGGCGTCGGAGTGATTGAAGCGTTGGAATGGCTGCATAAGGAACTGAAAAGGCGCTATAAGTAACATGTTTTATCCAGTCTAATTTTTCGTATTACTTGCGTCCAGTAAGGAGAAGAGCAGAAAAAACAGAAAAAATATTATTTCAACAGCAATCAAAACTTTATTTTCCGTTTCACTATGTGGCACTAATTATTTTTCACTTTCACTCCAGAAGGTGTACATTTATTTACATCTAGTACGATTGAATTGTAATTTTTATCAAAAAGTGGTAATAATAAACTGACTAAATTGACTGATTTTCTGAACACCTCTCTCCAGTTTCCTCCATTTGTAAAACATAATATTTAACATAAAATTATTTTAACAAACAATAATTTCCACTTAGAATATCAATGTTGTAGCCGCAGAAATTATTGAGCACCTATTTAGCCATATCTACTATACTAATTTGATAGATAACAAATTCTAGTATCAACATTTCTATCCACCCTCTTCAAATTTTATCGTTCTAAATTGTTTCGTTACTTGATCCTGCATTTCCGAAGCAATTTTCTTGTATTCTTCTGCCTTCTCGTGATTAACTGCTACTCCTTCACCCTATAAAACAATATGATTAAAAAGAGAGAATGTAATTAATTTAATTTATCCAAGTTTAATCTAGAACACATTTGACATTTTTTGGCATTTACAGTAGGCTAAGCAAATGACTCACCTTTTTGTACATTTGTGAAAGATTCGCACAAGCATAAACATTTCCTAATTCGCAAGCCTTCTTTGAATAATTAAACGCTGCTTCCATGTTCCTTTCAATCATGTTTTCCACTCCGGTTATGTACATCCCACTGAGGTAAAAACAGCACATGGCACTATTCAAGGAGCAGCCTTTCTCAAATTTATCTCGTGCTAAACTTTGACTACGAGGTACCTGTCAATTAAAAAATATCATCAATAAATAACAAATGTATATACAATCAAAGTATTTGTTTTCTATCTAGCCATTGTAATTTTAATTCCCTTTAAATTGCAATTGCACCTACTTGTGAAGCCTTTGACATTCTCATTAGCCCCGCATGGAGACAGGAGTCGGGAAAGTTAAGATCACAGCCTTTGTCAAAGCACTCGGTAGCCTGGATATGATCCTCCTTGAAGCTCCCTTTCCCAGCAAATAAATAGTTTCCGTATTTGAAGCAAGAGTGACCCCAGTTAAATTCCTCACAGTTGACTTTATACAACTTGCCAGCCTTTTCGAAATCTTGCTTTATCGCCTCCATAAAATCTCCCAAAAGATGACATACTAAAAATTAAAAATTAAAGGTTAGTCTAGTCTGGTTAGTCATTAGTACAAAAGGTACATGAATTTATGTTAATGTTTAAACTTAAACTGAAACCAAATAAAATTGACATTTGATTACCTTCCGGCTTCTTTTCGTGGTAACAGCCGAACCGGTATTCTGTTCCTAAGTTTTCCAAGTACTCTTTCACTTCTGTTTCGTCTTTTAAATTATAAGCCATACTGTACAAATTTGGAAGTAAGAAAGTGTTACACGATAGTTTCTTGTAGTTAGACGATGGGCCAATTTTAATGGTTTAATCCAGTGATTTGATCCGATCCTAATGAAAATTATGAGGTGTTACTTCATCTCCAATTTGTTTTGCTTCGATCAGGGAGATATATCAGCTGGTACTGCTCTGGAACATGTGTTTACACGCTGCTGGCACGCTCTCATTTTCATCACCCGGCTTTTGTCCATCCGCTAAGAACGCTACACCGTTTGCTTGCTTGATCTGATGTAAAATTGTATGACATTTTATGAAATGTGAAT